>OY282560.1:35669425-36285057 GCA_958295665.1 Tipula vernalis
GACTTCAGACTGTTATTGCTGTCAAACCAGTGATGACAGAGCGCTCAAATTTACACCAATGACTGTTCATTCTATTGTTTACAAGCGTACAGAACATTTTAGTGGAAAATATTCAGAAAAAAAGTTATCCGCAACGGAATTTTAGCGTGTAATAGTGTGATTTCTCTATATTGGGCTGGAAAATCACAGCCGCAGATTGTTAACCAGTTAAAACATCTGCATGTGAATAAAATGTTTGTGTATCGCACCATAAATCGTTATAACGATACTGACAGCATTGCAAAACGTCATGGTGGTGGACCGAAACGCACTGCAACATCGCCGTATATCATTCGGAAGGTGAAGGCTAAATTGGCTCGGAATCCGCGCCGTAGCGGCAGAAAAATGGCTCGTGAGGCGAACATTTCGCTCGAACGGATGCAGTACATATTGAAAAATCATCTTGGAATA
Organism: Tipula vernalis; assembly: GCA_958295665.1. Lineage (NCBI taxonomy): Eukaryota > Metazoa > Arthropoda > Insecta > Diptera > Tipulidae > Tipula > Tipula vernalis. The sequence goes on from OY282560.1 coordinate 35,669,876, forward strand.
AAGGCCTTGAAATTCCATAAAACGCATGGTCTCACTGATGCTCAAAAAAAGTTAGAGTGGAAAGAGCAAAGGAGTTGTTACGCTTCTCCGATGGTGATGGTTTGGGCCGCCATAACGGCCGGAAGCCGTTCACCGCTCGTTTTTTTGGACCGTGGCATCAAGATAAATGCTCAAATTTATCGGGATCATGTGTTGGAGGGAGCGTTGAAGCCTTGGGCACAAAAACATTTCGGCAGCAGAACCTGGACATTTCAACAGGACTCGGCGCCGAGTCATAAAGCGCGCGTTAATCAAGATTGGCTGAGAAACAACGTTCCGCGGTTCATTTCCACTGCCCAATGGCCACCAAATTCACCGGATGCAAATCCGCTAGCTTTCTCTCGGTTTGGGATATTTTGAAGAGCAAGGTTGGGACAAAAAAAAATACCAAAGTGTCGATCATCTCAAGCAAGCGCTTCTCCGGGAATGGGCCAAAATACCGCAGAGCCACTTTCGTGCTGCATGCAATAGCTTTGTCGGCCGTTTGAAGGCCATAATCGCGGCTAAGGGCGGCCAAATCGAAAACTGCTAATGCAATTCAAAAATTTAAATATTTGTGAACAGTTTTTACTTTGATTCAATAAAATTCATCAAAAAATAAAAATTCTGTGGCATTTTGTTTTGGTAACACTTCGTGTCAGTCACCCTGTAGAAGTCTATGACTTCGAGGAGTTTCAACTATCGAAAGCTTGGAGACAAATACCAACAGTTTTGCGCAACAAGGACTTGCCAACGCAAACATTCCGAACACAATAGTCAATTTTATTGAAGAAGAATTAAATATTCATGAAAGCGTAAACAAATTAATCGAAATTATCCAAATTCTCTTGATGATGATGGAAAGGCAAATAAGCCTCAATGCTGCGAAATACGAACATAGTAATGCAAATTATATATTGTCAAAAAATAGATATTCGGAATGAAACAAACTTTTACAGAACAAAGCTGAGATGCAAGCTTTTTAATCGAGCAAATTATAGAAACTATGTTTAGATCAGAAACATGCTTCTTGAATACAGATTATTTTAAAATTCCCTCCAAACTACGCAATTAAAACGCAGGGTTTTGACACCACCTATATTCAGATGTCAAAGGATTGCCTAGCCAATTCGTTATATTTTCAGCCCCAGAATATCGTTGTTGGAAAAAAGATGTTGGGTAAAAACCTTCCAGTGCTGCAAGAAACCAAATTTTCATCAATTATATATTTGTGTTTAGATGATGGCCCGTTTCGATGGTTTCAACATTTCTATTGGGCGATATTTTTCTCTTCCTCGACTTCTTCAAATAATTCACTCGAATCCGACTGATTGATGAAGCAATAACGGCTCCCAGGCGATAGATTGGTCGAAGTAAGTTAAATCCTGCTTTAGCGAACCATTCCTCGTGTAACAAGGGCGTTTCATTTTTTTTTTTAAGGCCAGCAGTATAGCTGAAGGCACCTCTTAGATCCCAGTAATTATATGAACCTTTATCTTCTCGGTGATGAATTTACCAAGCAGGATACCTTTAATTTTGTTTGTTTCGGGTCTAAGGGTGCAAAATTCAAGTAATTTCTTTAAGATTTAAAATTCATATTTTCTGAGTCGACGGCGGTTTGCAAAGGTAAGAGCGGCTATCTGTAAGCCATAAGTTAGTATGTATAGGGAGAATTTCTGTATTTTACATACAAATAACAGTTTTAAAAGGTACTTTATTGCGTTTGATAAATTCTTGCATCATTTAGTGACACCGCGTTCAAATTGTTAAGGGTCGACTTAATTTTGATGTTATATAGATACGTGAATAACGCATTATATCAACACGGATGAAAGCGATTCCAGACGGTACTATGTTTGGGACGCTATGGAGCATGAAGTTGGATCTCGAATAATGATGCTTCATTTTTTATTATTAAGTTCTTATCTTGCTACTTATTAATTCAGCCACAATAGGTTCTAAAGTGCTGTTGTCTCGCATGATCAGTGTAGCATCGTCTGCATATGCTAGAATAAAAGGAGGTTGTAGCTTATCGCGCTCTTCGAATTTCAACTCCTGAAACTGACACTACCAAAGTCAGAAAAACTTCCTTGAAACCAAACTTTCGGGGGAAATTGGGCTGCCTTGTTTGACCCCTTTGTGTTTCTTGACTTTTTCCATACACTTATTACGTCATTTAATGGAGATGCACCCCCAAAATAGGCCTTGATGGGACACAGGTTTCTTCGTCAAGAACACGACCAATTGTGAACATACTACCTTTATCAACAAGTTCCCGGAATAACCACCGTGTGGCGCTCCCATCGTTTCGATTTGAGTTCTGTTTTTTTTTTGTTAAGTTGTAAATGTCGTAACGTAACTTTTGTAAATGTCAAGCTATGACGCTAAGATTTAGAGGGAATATCAACAACAGATGTACCAACTTAACAAAAAAACAGAACTCAAATCGGAACGATGGGAGCGCCACACGGTGGTTATTCCGGGAACTTTTTGATCAAGGTAGTATATGATTCGCATTGGATCGATTAGCTAAAACATACAGAGTACATTGATGAGACGAATATATAGGGATTATTACTGGGGTGAATGATGCGGTGCATGTGTTCTGAAATATGGTATACTATATATTGGAATTATGCGTAGTACAATCAGATGGTAGTGACGAAAATAACTGTGGTACTAAGATGTCATCATGGGATCCGTTATATAATAGGTGAATCGCATGCAGATAATTGCTATCGCCTGGGGTGAAGGATATCTATTAGTCGGTACCAGCGTAATAAATAGTAATTCTTGCATTTTTCAGTTTTGATGTGGCAGAAAGACACTCAGCCAACTCCCATAAGCCATCGTTTCGAAGATCTGGCAAATACTGGAGTTAATTTAGAGTAACTATATCTCAACATCAGCTCGCTTTCATTGTGATTTGAAATTAGGTCTGAATTATAAATAGTGTGAATCGTAATCACTAAGATTTTGACTAATAAAGTCAACTATTTCAGTCCGAAGATCATTTGACGAACATGGTTAACATGGCATTAAACAGGAAATTGCCATTTCCCAGAATATAATTCCGGAACTTGAATGTTTTGTTGGATTACAATTGGTAACTTTACATGTACACATCTAAAATGAGTTAAGTTTAATGTTGCTTGTCAGTGTAGACATGTTTTGACCATCAGATCTTTCCCTTTCGTTTGTTGCATTGTTGATGGGAAAACGGTGTAATAGTGATAAGCCGTTGGAAATTTTTGTATTATGAAGGAGGTACAGTTGTTGTTGAATGTCTGCGTTCATTTACATAAACCTAAAGTTTTTGAAAAAATTTTAAGATTTTTGTGTCCAAATCTGGACCTGATTTGAAGAAGGGCGAGCCAGACTCGCCATTGGAATGTTTGAGCACCTCTCCTTAGAGTTGGCGATGTTTGGGTGTTACAGCTTCGTTTGAATAGGACGATGTCTGCGTAGTTTTCTGAGAAGTTGATTTAGGAGTCAATAATTATTACGAATCAATAATATTCCTAATTGAGAAGCATTTCAGTACGGACTTAATTCTGTATTGATTTTAATTTTCAGAGATATTAATTATCATACAAATTAATATTTTTAAATTTTGTTTCCTGTACATTATTGCGTCTTCTTTGGCTTATTGAGAGGTAAGATTGGGAATTGGAACATAAGTAAATTTGTTAACCTATACATAGATTATTTCAAAAATAAAAATTTAAATTTTAAATTTTTAAATTTCAATTTGATGATGAAAGTGGTTGAGTTCGGTAACGGGGAAGGGGTGGATTTTTTGCAGTAGTGTCTTTTGGAAGAGGGAGGGGATTGGGTTTCATTCAAAAAATTTCAATCAATTTATTAGTACATAATTTGTCCTTGAATAAATAGACTCTCTTTAAGTAAGTTAAGTTTAGAAATAGCTAATTAATCTCGATTTCAGTGAGGAAGTCAGTCATGTAGTTTTAGAATGGTGTCGTCTTACGCTAACCTTTACCTTTATCATATTGTATATAACACTAATCACATAATACTAATTATTGACTAATACCTATGAGAAAAGTTTATAATCCGTGCTGATTATTTTAAGACGTGTCAAAATTAGTGAATAATTTGCTATCCTTGAATTCAGATGCTTAATTTAATTTAGACCAGGTGTTAGGTGAACCAGTTAAACTAATAAACCTGGGAAACCTGACCAGGGCCCTATTGCATCAACTACTTATCATTTATTACTTATCAACTTATCATAAGTTAGTTTTTTTGATAATGATAAGTGATAAGTGTTTCACCAAAAATAACAAAATCTCACTCACTTATCAATTTGAAAACTTCAAATTTTGATAATGATAAGTGATAAGCGTTGCACATCCGATTGTGTATAACTTATCAATTGACGAATTATCATATTTTTATGATAAGTTGTAATGATCTATACAAAAATACTATAAATGTGATAGTGTTTGCAAAATAATATGCTTTCCGCACATTTTAATGTTAAACAATGGTTTTGCAAATATAGGCTATATAGCAAAACAATTAAAAAATTGTTATTCTGTAATTTAAAAACAACAACAGTTTTCCATGTATATAATAATACATGAAGAGAAACCTTTCTCAATTGAGAGTTCTTATTTCAGTATTTAAAATCAATTGTAAAACTTTTCTTTTGTTGCTTTTAAAATAAATTCTCTTTTCTAACTGTAAATAATTTTTCAGCAGTACTTAAACGTAAACAATTTATTTTCATAACAAATTAATTAAGAGAATTCCTATTAACAAATAAATTGAATTTAACTACAATATACAAAAATTGCAATCGTCATATACAAACCAAAATGATTTTCCACTATTCGTCTCGTCCGCTTATGAGCACGATTAAATCTTTGCTCTATTGCATCATCCGAATTTCTTCGCATTGGTGGGATAAGCCAATCTTTAAGGGGAAGCACTGTCACCCAAAATCACAACACCGGGGAACGGGCGAAAGAAGACTCAAAATTGCTAAATAGCCTTGTATATGGCAATACTCTGGAGTCATGGACACTACCTGACCAATTTGAATTTACTGCATTAAAGCTGCGGTCTGGGCCACACACCATCATTGCATTTAGTGAATGTTTTCCATGTCGATTCGCAAAGTGTTCTTCATTGACCGTAGGTGCATCTTTATTAATCATTGTTCCATCGAAGCAACCAGCTACCTTAGGGTAACCACCTATCTCAAGAAGCGTATATCCTGAATATTCCTAACCATTGTTAGTAGCTGCTACAGAGGACTCAATACGCAGTTTCGGTCACTTCCATGGTGCAAATTTGCTCCGATTTTTAATAATACGTGCTCAATTTGTTCATGTGATAAACGAAAATGTTTTATCACTCACGAGTCCAGAGAATATTTGGTTCTGGCTTTCACTACATGATTTCTTCTTTCGTTTTCATCCTCGAATAATCTTTCGAACCGACGCTATTATTTATAAAAATTATTTTTCATTTAATAAATTTCAGTTTTTATTCACTAAAGTTCATATAATACCTATATTTGATAGTTTTATATTAATTTTAAAATATCGAAAAACAACTGTCTTACCTCTATGATAAATCGAACAGAATGAAATTGTTCTTACTTTGACTTAATATTATAACTTATTAGAATGCAATAAAATAGCGGTATAAATTTTGAAATTAAAGTTATTATACACTTGAAAACACACAGACTTTCGTCATACCACTACAATTTGTAGCTCTTATCAATTTTTTTGAGTAGTGAAATTTTTCTTATTGATATTTTGGATAAGTTATCATTCAAGTAGTCGATTATTGATAAGTTAAAACTTTTGGTGCAACAGAACTACGAACAAATTATCAAAAACCTCAAACTTATCGCTTATCAAAATTTTACTTATCATTATCATTTCGCAAATTGGTGCAACTTAATTTTGATAAGTGGGTGCTTATCACTTATTATAACTCAATTAAATACTTATCAAATTTCAATTTGGTACAACAGAAAATGATCAAAAATTATGATAAGTTGATAAGTAATAAGTGATAAGTAGTTGGTGCAATAGGGCCCAGATTTCGGAAACTTCAAACATCTAATGACGCAGAACCTATAAATTGTGTAGTTTTGTGCCAACTAACTTATCATATATTACTAACACATTTACTGAAATTTAAGTAAAAGTTGTAATCTATTTTCCGATTTAGGTTAGGTCGCCTATCAGCTACTGTTTTATAAGCTTTAAGTGAAATAGTAATTTATTATGATTACGATTTTCAGATGTGCCCAGAAATATGATTCAGCAGACTAATAAATGTTATTTCAGAATGAAGTTTTATTTTTTTAATAAACCATACAATTAAATTCGAAATCTATTGTCACTGTATTACTAACTATTGGCTATACTTAGGCATCTTAAACAATTTCTATCATTACTAACTAAACCTCACCAAATCCTCTTTATGTGGTGTGGCCGGCCATAACCGCGAGGTCTGGCTTATAACTTGGTCGAACACTCCAATCAACCAATCAAAATTACAAATGCGTATATTGTAGTGGCATCTGTGAATAGTAATTTTAACTTGTCTAACAGTACTACGTGTAAGTGCACTTAAGAATTGAAAATAATAAATGTCGCCAATTTCTGCCGCCAGATACATACAGTTATATCTATCTCTATATTCTACTAATCCCCGTGTTGGGCGCCATTTGTGTAAACAATACAAATTATTCTAAATTACACCGATTATAAGAAACACCATACACAAATGGAAAATCCATTCACATTGTTATTGTTACGATTAAAGTAACAATTTACACCAAAATCATCATTCTTAAGGAAACAAAAAAAAAATCACAATAGACAAACATACATAAGGACTTCTTGTACATACAAGAAAATTAAAACAGAAGCTTTGTAATAAAATGAGAATAAAATTCCATTTCTTTTTTGTTTTGCTGAGCTTTTTTTTTTCCTTATTTCTATGTTGTATTTGTTTTACAAAAGCATTTTATGTTTTATTATTATTTATATACAGACAAACGTGTGTTACGCGCTTCAATGTTAACCGTTTTTCATTTTTTTTTCTATACTGCGGTGCTGGTTTTCCGTTTAAAATTTTCTTCTCGCACTTAAGTGTGTATAATAGCAGTATTGTTGAATGACAAAGATAAATTTGTAACATAAAAATAAAAAATAAAAATTTATGACTGCGTAAAAAAATTCACGAAAATTTTAAATTATTTGTTACATAAAAAAAAACAAATGTGAAAAGGTTATTAGAGACGGTGATGGATGCAGACTTTTTTTTTTACAGTTTTAAATGCTACTATTAAATCGTGATATATTATAAATGGTCGCTTTGTACATAAACAGTTTCTAACTATTCAAAAAAAAAGAGAGGAGATTCGTTAGTTAACACAAACAAATTATTAGGAGCGTTGAACGAATATGATATAATTTGCACAATTAATAATTTGCAGGATACCAAAATAAAAACTACCGCACAACAACCAATTGATTGAATGGTACAATAATAACTCGCTTATTAAACACTTGGCTTATATAATTAATAGGATTATTTGCTTTTGAAATTATACAAATATTGCTTGATCGCTTTTTTCGACTGCCTACAAAAAATTCTATTATCCACCAAGTGAGCTTTTTTTTCTTCGGGAAAACCACTTTGCAAAAAACCGTTTGGTTAAAAATCCGTAAGAAAGCGCTAGATGTTGGTTATTTTCATGTATTGTAATTTCTATTAATTGATATATTTTTAAATCAGTGCCTTTAGTGACGCTCAGAAAATTTCCAACTCTAAATGTTATTCCCCGAAATAGAATTGAGTTAGTTCTTTCGTTTGAAATGTTTGTAATATTCTTAAGATTGATAATATTAGAGAAGTAAGGCATTTGATTTAATGTAAATGATTTCAAATCTGAATTAAACACGTATTCTTCCTGGAAGAAATCTTTTTCGACTATATTACACGAAAATCTTAGAGAAGCTTTTATTGCTAGTGATAATGGTATATTCAACCTTGAGGTGATGTTATGGGCATAGGTTTTATGTAATTTACGTTCTGCCTCAAATCGGAAAGATGATAAAAATTTTATAGGTCCTAAATTTCTTATGATGGTCGGATAATGCACCATATTATGAAATTTAGGCTTTAAATGCAAATTGAAAAGCTCCTGATACTGTTCATTATGACTTTGAATTATACATTGAAGCAAATTTAATGTTTGCTCATCAAACCTAGGTAGAAGTAAAATGTCGATTAACTTAACTAAAGTTATTAAAAATTTGTAAACTTGGTCATCATAACGTACAAGGCCACCTATCAATACAGGCATAAAATGAATAAGTGTTCTCATTTGTCGCGCATTAATTTTAAAGAGTGAACTTTGGATATGTGTCTTTTCAATTGGTGGACTTATATTCCCTATTTCTGAATAGCCACAATCAAATGTTTGTTTTATGTAATTGAATTGTTCTAAAGAGAAAAGTTTTTTCTTGTAAATGAAATAATCTAAAATGACAGACAAATCGTATTTACAGACACCCAGATAAATATCATGTATTATATCACATCCAATATTTTTGGTTACATGAAAATTATTAAGTGTATTAAAAATGGATATTTCCTTAATCCCCGTAATTTTATACATAGTCCTTTATTAAACTATCTGCATTATAATTTGTTACACAATCTTTACGCATCTCATTTTTGTTTCGTTTACATATCCTGCACCAATAATTAGATAAAAACGATTTCACGTACCCCAACAAAGTGTTAAGACCGAGATTGTCACCTAATAATTGAGAAAGTTTAAAATATATATAGATTTTGCCTTCAGATTTTATCTGTAATCCATTTTCTTCAAGAGATTTTAAAATTTCTATAAGTGATTTTAATGAACGATTACAACCAAATTCTTTAAAATTAGTTGATTTCACGAAACCTACAACAAATATATTATTCAATCTACTTATTTGAAAATTTGGGATCATGGGGAAACTATAATATATTCCATATATTTTATGAAGCCCTGATTTGGGACCCAATGGATCATTTATTTCAAATTCGTTCATGTAAATAAACATAGGAAACCTTATTCTATGGATGGTGAAATTCTTGCCAAATTGACCCATTTACCAGATTTTCTACATTATTTTTTAATAATAGTTGGTTATAATTGTCAATGGTTTTTTTCAGCAAACCAGGTGTTTCAAAATATTTTTTTATTTGAAATTTTATATCTAATAGGCATCCTTCCGATTTACATGGTAGTAGTGTTGGGGTGAATTGAGCAATTACTTCTGCAATGCTGTAATTAATAACAAATGGTATCGGAGGACTATATATTCCACCCTTTTCAAGAAAAGCTAACAATTTAAATTCCGTATTTAATTTCCCAAAGGGATTAATCAATGCTTGAGCGACATCGGTATTCAAAGTAATATCTTCAGATAATTTATCATAAATAGGTTTCATTATAAACTCTGTAATTAAATTTTGTATAAAAATTATAGTTTTACGTGACAATTCTGATTTCTGATGTAGTTTTAAAAGAAATTGTGAAACAGAAACTTTAAAATTGTCGGGTTGACTATATTTTATGGTCAATTGATCAATATCAGGAGTTAATTCAGTATTTTCTGGAAAATATATACATAAACTAGAACTTGACTGATCTTCAGTCATGCGATCCGTTGTACTATTAATAAATAATTCCTTGGTTGATGGCGAATTAAAATGGGTATTTAAAAGATTGGGCTTGTGATCATTTTCGTGTTTTTTAAGTGCTTCTGAAATACATGAATATTTTGAAAATTTTGAGAACAATCAACTTGACGATATACGAATTTTTATATATTTGGTGTTCTATGAAATGTTTTTGGTGTTTTATGAATAAATTTGAATTAATAAAGTTATTTTTGCATAAGAAGCACTGAAAAGTTATTAGTTTTTTAAATATTATTCAAGGAAGAGCCACAATAATTTACCTCTTTTTGAATAACGAGTTTTAAAGACATATCACAATTTAATTACGGTGTCTATTCCTTTAACGAACGTCGTAGATTTGTACTGTATCCCCTCGCAATACACATAAAAATGGTCCAGTTTTTCCAATTGCGGCCCGATTGCTATTAATTTTGGTTGTACGCAATTATTTTCTTCGGCATTTTTTGCCAAATTTTCCATGGTTAACTGCAATTCACTCAGATTACTTATATAAATCATAAAATCTTGTTGCCCGTCTAAGATGGTTGGTTTACAATTCCGACTGATTCTTGGCGGCTGAAGAATCGCATGTAACAGCAATACTACAATACAATCTCTTGAATCTGTCGAATAATAATAAAACCAATATTATAGTGGGTGTTATTGTAAAGTAGCTTAATGTTGTTTACTTTTTTGTAGGTCACCCTTTTTTAAAATTTGCAGCATTTCGAGAGACTTTTTATCTTTAATTTCTTCATCGAAGCAAACCATTATTTTTGATATGAAATCTTCGAAGTCGTTTAATAAATTAAACTACTTCCCTGAATGCATTGTATCGAAATCAATGTCAATTAATTGATCGCCGTCAGGATTTTTATACAATGGCCATTCTAATAATAAACTATTTAATAAAGTATCTTCATTCTGGAACTGATTAATCTGATACTTTGATGTACGTCTCCAATTGTTAACCACGTGATCCCATGGGCTAATGTGGTTCTGTAACCAACATTTCAATTCTGTAAGTTCTGAAAATAATTTATGAATATTTTTAAATTTTGTTTTTCTGTTATAATAACATAAATATTTTACACCAATAAAAACTTACCTTGGTTAGAAATGTCTATATCCATGATTTCTGTGTTGTTATCCGAAGAAATAATTTCTCTAGAAGCAGGTTTATTATGTGCCATATTACTCCACCGCGAGACTAATTTTCCTGAAGGATTTCTTTGACCGGGTTTTCGAGGCATGAGATATATGCTCTGCAATATAAATTATACAATTTATTTCTCATTTTGTGATTGAATAGTTTAAAAATCATACCGATTTTTCCTTTGGGAACAACTGTTCTATACGCTCGGCCCATCGTTTCATATCGGTATAAGTAATTTTTGAATGGTTCATTAGCCAAGAATCAACTATGCAATGAACTAATTGTTTTTGTTGTGTGTTGTTAAGGCGATCGTAGGTTGCGTAGTAATATAAAACTTGTCCACCCCTTACTGTCGATTTCAAAAATTCTTCCAACTCTGAGCCGTTTGACGGACATGAGTTTTGACCATTGAGAAGTTACTGTACTAATATCGTTTGATATTTTTTCCAACCATTCTAAAATACTGCTGTTTGTAGCTGTGGTCACTGTGTCAGCATCACATAAAATTAGTTTCCCCTTAGGATTAAAGCTCGATTTTAATCAATAATTTAAAAAAAATTCATTTAGATGTCGATAATAGGACATACTACAATTTTTAGGTCTAATATTAAATTTACTATTACTATTTTTACTTTTGTAATGCCGTATAATATGATGACACTAATTGTTGATTCCGACAGCTCCCAGATTCGAAGCCATTCACTAATTTCATCTGTTTCGTCTGTGACGCAAATGAAAGAATTGTTCTCTATTTCAACCACCTCACTATTTTCCTCCCCAATTTTATTTTTATGCACTAACTATTAAATAACGGTAATAGGCGTATTAATTATTGTGTATCACTATTCACTAAATATTATTATTTAACTGTTTCACGTTTATATTAGTTAGATTGTTTCTAATATTTTTGATGTATATTAAACACACATAACTATTTAGATAAACTCAAAGCCGCACATCGATGTCGAGTGTGCGAACAAAGCAATTTATTATTGTATCAAAAAAGTAATTTAAATGAATTCGTCTCATTTTAGTACTGCAATATCTCTTTTCCTCTATTTCGAAGTAAACGAAAAAACAAAAATAAAAATGAATACAATTAAATATGGTTCATGTGCATAGAATAACGGTTTTAAAATAAAATTATTAATATTTAAAACAAACGGACTTTCCAATCAAGGAAGAATTTTAAAAGGATTGTAATTTTAAATCTAAATGCTATTATTATTATTATTATTATTATTATTATTATTATTATTATTATTATTATTATTATTATTATTATTATTATTATTATTATTATTATTATTATTATTATTATTATTATTATTATTATTATTATTATTATTATTATTATTATTATTATTATTATTATTATTATTATTATTATTATTATTATTATTATTATTATTATTATTATTATTATTATTATTATTATTATTATTATTATTATTATTATTATTATTATTATTATTATTATTATTATTATTATTATTATTATTATTATATGAAAACACATATATAAATGTATTTTCATAAAATTAATTAATTAAAACAATTAACTTTCTTTTTGTGATATATTATTTATTTTTAAAATTCAAGACCGGTTTCGGACATTCGTCCTTCTTCAGTTCTTGTTCTATTAATGAAAAAAATGTTGTTGTTGTTTTATTTTTTCGCTTTCTATGTAAACGACATCTTGTTTTGGATTGCTAAATCAAAAATTTTATTCGTTTTTGAATTAATTTTGTCGTTTAGCATGAGTGGATCATTCCGCCGTTTGTATATTTCAAATTTCTCAATTCTGTCCATTTTGTTGCCTTTATGGAGTCTATGAAGAATGTGTAAATTTGTTTCAAAATCCGTGTATGTATGTTTCTCGGTTAATAAATGTTGTGCAAAATTTGAATTACATTTTGTGGTTTTATGGGTATTGTTGGCTTCATATATATGTTCGCTGAATCGTTGTTTGAATGTACGCCCTGTTTGGCCAATATAATATTTTGGGCAATCATTACATTTTAATTTGTATACGCCGCTGTCAATTTCGTTTTGTTGTATCGCTCTCAATTTGTGTTGTATTTTATTTTCTGTTTTGTACGCGATATTGTAGCCATAATTTTTTAAAATTTTGTGTAATATGTTGCTAGTGTGTTCATTATAATCTATTGTGATGTATCTTTTATTTTCTTGTTCATCAACATGTAAAGTGGTTAAATTTTGTTGTTGCATCTTGGTTACTATTTTGGTGTTTAATCGGTGAATAATGTTTGGATTGAATCCGTTCATATCAGCAATGTTGATGATAGTTTTTAATTCTTCAAAATAATCGGTGTTGTGCATGGGAATGCTGTTGAGTCTATGTATCATATGGCTGTATGCTGATATTTTATGTTGGAATGGATGATAAGAACTGTTGTGTATTGTGTGGTTTGTTTGTGTTGCTTTCCTGAATATTTTAAAAATGTGATGTCCCTCAATATTTATTAAAAATGGAAAAAAATTTATTAAAAATGGAATTTTTCCGTCTTTATAATAATCTAAATGCTGATCGTATAAAAAAATTAAAGAAAATAAGGTTTTAAATTTAGAGGAGACATATTCATTTTAAAAGGTTTTAATATAAGGATTTAACGGATTTACACATTTTTATATTTAAGAGGAAAATTATATTGATTTTAGGGGTCACTTTTTTCTCTGTGTAGGTGACTTAAATTTATTTTGTACACATATTGTTACGTATTTGCCCTGTCAATCAAGGTTTGAATAACTGGATTATGAATAAAAACAATTGAATTTATCACCAACGAATTTAATTAACAATAAAAATTTATTCAACACAATTTATTATCATAATTCACAGTTTTTGGTTTATACATAAACGAAACTTTTAGAAATTTCATGACTTTTCCAGTAAGAAGAATCTAGAAACATTTAGAACAGTTTTATCATGGAAAATTCCATTTTAGTACAGTGAACCATTGAGCTATTAATTTAACTTATTCTATTATACCCTAGGTGTCACCGTAACAATATTTAATAATTGAGCTACTAAGAGTTTATCTAAAGTAAGAGTTTATCTAAAATTTAGTTAAGTAAAAAAAATTCATTGTGTAATAATTTTCTTTGTTTTGTTTCAATTTTTTTTGTTCTTCAACAAGAGATTTACTTCTTTTTTTTTTTCTATATACATATATCTTCGCTACTGTAGCAAAATATTGAACGTATTAATTTTTCATATTCAATTCTTAGCTCTAGAATTGGGATATCGTCGATTTTTTTTAGCTTTAGTAGAATCATAGTTAATGGTTCTGGCAAAGTTTCAAATCGAGAAAACCCGATCCTAATGAGCAGGGAAATCTTTAAATTTCCTACCAGAGTACGGAACAGTTCTGTGGAGGATATTAATAAGAGAAGGCAAATTCAAAATGAAGAGCAATTAAAAGATATCACCTCAACTAGAAGGAACAATGAGAAATTGCATAACTACGGAAGAAAATAAACAACACAGAAGAAGGTACTGCCAGATTGAGCAATGAAGTTAAAACTCGTATGTTAGAGGATGAAGATCTAAAAAAGAATCTAAACGACGAGGACAATAGCGAGTAGAAAATTATCATTTGACTACTACACAGAGGAACACGAGCTAGAAAAAGAAACCGGTTTGATGATCTTAAAAAAAAAAAAAACATCGAAGAGAACATCGAAAAACATGATGACCCTATCAACAATGGTGGGTAATGCTCATATGATTACAATATTACATTCATATGTTACATCCCCTTTATTTTTCATTTTTTTTTTTTTTTAGATGTTATAAATCCATTTTACTTATTGGTTCTATCTGGTAACGATGGGTAATTTAGTCGTTGCTTCCATATACTCCATATGTGATGCCTCTTTTGTGTTATTGTGAACTACTTCACCATTGTCATCACTCACGCAACTCTTTGACGTCGACTCGTTACTTTCTTTGCTCACCTTGGTATGGTTAGTATCGTTGTTAATACTTTCTGGAATATGTATCGGCTCTGTAATACGTTTAACATTGTTGAAGCTTACGTTTGATGTTGCTTGTTCTCTCGTTTTATTAATGTGATCCGTGTTTATTATTACCGATATGAATTACCGTTCTCCGTTCGAACTATGAATGATCTCGGATTATTTGTTTTCTCCGTGATTACTCCTGGAACCCAATCACGATCACCTCGTTTAATTCTAACCTTGTCACCTGCATACAATGGTTCCGCGAATCGTCTTCCTCGATCAGCATACCATTTTTGAATTTTTCGCATTTCTGTTTACGTGTGCGTTATATCCGAAATAATTTTCGGCTTTAACATTTCCGGAAGTCCTACTATGGTCGTTCTTGTAGCTCTACTCATTAACCTTTGATTTGGCGATGCTAAACTTGATGACGTTGGTATATTCCGATAATTTAATAATGCTAAGTATATGCAAGAATTATCTCTTTTTCATTTTTTTAACATTCCTTTCGCTATTTGCACATAGCGTTCTATTAAGCCGTTGCCTTGTGGATGGTCTGGACTACTCGTAGCATGGTTGGTCGACCAATCACTCGCGAACTTCTTAAATTCTGCCGCAGAATGTTGTAGACCATTATCCGTCTCTAGCTTTGCTGGTATTCCATGCGTGGAAAAACATATTTTCAAAATTTCTATAACTCCCTTTGCCGTACTCATTTTTAATTCCTTAAACTCAAAATAACCTGAGTAGCTGTCGACTACGAGTATGTAATCTTTATCAATACAATGAAATAGATCGGCTTCCACTACTTCAAATGGAAGACTTGGAATTTCCTTGTTAATGACTGGTCCTTTCACCTTTGATCTCTGCATCGACTGACAAATTGAACATGTTTCCACATATGACGTTATATCTGTAGACATTCCTCTCAAATACAGAATTTCCCTGGCACGACTTACACACTTTTGTATTCCAAAATGCCCTCGATGTATGTTATACAACATTTTCGGTATTTGTGCCTTTGGTACTACCAGCTTCATTCCTTTGAACACTAAACCGTTGTAATATGATATTTCCTCTCTGAAATTCCAATACGGTTTTACCCATTCATGTATCTCTAGCTTGATTTTTCGGCCAACCTGACATTGTTACTTTAATCAGCTCCTGGATTTCTTGGTCGTGCTTCGTGGCTTCTACCATTTCACGTTTCGCATCCTTTGAGCAATCAATCGCAACATATACTTGCAGCTCTTCTTCCTCTTCCGACTAATTATTTACACATTCTCTACTTAGGATATCTGCTATGTGTTGACTAGTCCCTTTCACTTACACTACCGTTGGCGAATATTGTTTTATGTCAAACATAATACGTTGTAGTCTAAATGGTGCTAACTGTAATCGATTTTATCTATATGATTTTTAATACGAGTATGTTCCGAAGATTGTAAGAGAATTCAATCCAGTTTCGAACTGATGAGCTTATGATTATGAAAAAAACAATCTTCTCATCAGGCCGCGGCGACTGGACTGATTATACCACAATTTACATTCTATATATACAGAATGTGCTGTGCGTTAAGTATTAGCGAATCATAACTAATACAGATGAATTCTCTTACAATTTTTCTTCTTCATAATATATATAGAATGTAAATAACACAGACATACCCGCAGTCTACCTTCTTTCCTCACCACTACCATTGGTGATACGACTGGTGTTACTTCATGAACTTTTGCTAACACTCCCATTTTCACCATCTTTTCAATTTCAGCTTTGACCTGGTCCTTAATCGCTAACGGAACTTTTCGAACTGGCTTGATTTGGAACTTTGGATGTTCCACCAAATCTATATCATATTCGTAATTCTAACCCGTCAAAAATATTATTATTCATTCTTAATTCCTCTACTCGTATAATTAGCTTTTCTTGTTCACATGCCTCTTTCCCTAATATTGGTGTGACATTTGCTTTGACTACTTTAAATATTAATTTTGTCATTTTGTTTCTCACTTGACAATCGACTTCGACCTCGCCTACTACATCTACGTTATTGTTTCCAAACCCTATTATTCGTCGGGTGTTTGTCTTGACAATTCTGATTCCTAGCTTGTCGACCATATGTTTAGGTAATACGTTGCACTGTGTGCCCGTATCCAACTTTGCTTTAATCTTCACTTGATTTATTCGGATTTCTTCGACCCAATTCCTATCATCATCCACTGCGTTTATACTGTCTATAAACAGATCACTGAATTCACTGTCACGTCTTTCCATTTCACTTTCTGTTGAAATTTCGGCTACTCTATTTACGGTACTCATTTTTGTAAAGTGTCCGCGACATTTGCACTTGTTGCACTTTTGGTCCAAATGCTGCTGGACAACTACTTTTGCTTTGTTTGGTTCCGCACCTTTTACAATCGAACGTTTCATCACTTTTCACTGTATCTTCAAGTTTTTTATTTTTTACCGATTTTCTCAGTGAAATTTCATCCACCGTTTGTGATTGTTTGCGTTGTAACTCTGTTAGCTGCATTGCTGTCATTTTACTTGTCTTGCACTTTTTAATTGCGATCTCCAAGGTCGGTTCTGTTTCTGACAACAACTTTTCACGTACTGCTTCACTACGTATTCCTATTATGATTTTGTCTCTCAACAAGCTATCAGACAATTCACCGAATTCACATTTTTTGCACTGATTTTTTATTTTTGTGTAATACTGATCAAAATTTTCACTTTCCATTTGATACATTTTGTTGAACACGTACCTTTCTAATGTTATTGACGATTTCGGTGCAAAATGTTCCTCAAATTTCGGTTTGATTATCTCCAACTTTTCCGTATTCTCGTTCTTCAGGTTGAATGAATTGTACACGTCTAGTGCATCCGGTCCTAGCGACGCCATAAATGTTGCTATTTGGATTTGTTCAGTTTTCTTATCCATTTGTGTTGCAACCTCAAACCATTTATATTGTTGGATCCAAATTTTCCATTTAATACCCATTTGATTGGTATTATCAATTTCAAGACATTTTGGTGGTCTCATAAAATTTGTTGATCCCTCGTGCGCCATTTTTTTTTTTTTTTGTCTATTTTTTTCTTAAATTAACGCCTGGATATTACTAATTACTATCTACTTTTTATTTTTGTTTGTTTTAATTTCACATTAATTGACTATTTAACGACAGAAATAATCAAAGTCAAAATCAAAGTATAAGTCTAAGTTTAAGTCTAAGTCTAAGCCAAATTCAAAGTCAAAGTCTAAGTCTAAGTCTAAGTACAAGTCTAGTTCTAAGACTAAACTTAAGCCTAAGTCTAAGTCTTAGCTTAAATCTAAGTTTAAGTCTAAGTCAAATTTAAACTCTAAGTCTAAGTCTAAGTTTTTTTAATAATTCTAAGTCTAAAACCCTAGACAGACTGTGGTATAATAAATCCGATTCAGCTAAACTAACTAGTTTTATTAAATCGCAGTGTGTATAGGGTGTAAGTCTGGCTAATCGAAGTGTAAGTCAAAGTCTAAGTCTAAGTTTAATTCTACATCTAAATTTAAATTTAAGTCTAAGTCACAGTCTAAGTCTACGCCTTAGTCTAAGTCTAAAGTCCTAGTCTTAGTCTAAGTCTTAGTCTAAGTCTAGTTCTAAGTCTAAGTCTAACTTTAAATCTAAGTCTAAGTCTAAGATTGCAATTAAATAGATCTAATTTAGAGAAAATTTATGGATTTTTTTCCAGGCGCCCTATTCTCGAATTCCACAACTATTTTCCACATGCGGACATCTGTCAAAATTCATAAAAAAGTTCGGAAATTTAAATTCCTGTTTTCTTGAATTCGCTATAGAATTTTTTCGGTACTAAGGGAATATTCCCAAATGGGTACAAGCAGGTGAAAAAATTTCCCCATATACGAAATCGCCAATAATTACATTGGTTTTTGGCAGATCTTCACACATGTGGAAAATGGTTGTGGAAGTCGAGAATAGGGCCCCAATAAATAAATTCCTTAAATTTAACAAGTAGTTTGTCCCCTATGTTTTTTTGGTTTGATTATAGTACAATTAAAAATATCGAGGCTATACATAAATACGGTTAAAATGAAAAAAAGGTAATTCCTAATGTTCACCTTTATACTGAGGATTATTTTTCACTGAAATGTTCACCTTTATACTGAGGATTATTTTTCACTCTACTCCTCACTCTTTTTTTATTTCGCTTCGAATGTTTTGCTTTTGACTGCTTACTGACTTCTTGATGGTGGCTATTCCTTCGTGTGCATTCGTTTTAATTAAGCTAGCCGAATACACACACAACACACATAATATTTGTGTTTATTTTTTTAATTTCTCAGCAGCGAATGATACCAACGTTGCTGATTACACGGAGAAAATGACATAAGAAAAGTAATACGACATAAAAGGCAACTTGAGAATAATTTAAATAAATTTAGTTTTAATTTTCATTTTTCTGTTTTTAATTTCATTTTCAGAAATGATTTTTATTTTTTATTTTTTTTTTCAAGATACTTTCGTAAAAATACTGCAAACTCAAGAAAAACAAAAATGTTAGCAGGATGAAAATTTTCTAAGTATATCATTTCGTTGTTGTTCCATATACTTAAAAAGTTACTTCGTGAAAAAGCTTTCCTTATGTATGCGTAACGTATTTTCGTATGTGTTCTTCTTAGCAATCAACTCGTACGTATTCGTAAAATAAAAATTATGATGAAGATGAAAATTATGATGAAATGTATAGGTGGAAATTTCTTTTAATGTCATTATTGTTATCATTAGGTTCGTCAAAAAAAAAAATATCCTGTTAGATATTGTTTGTTGTTGTCTGTATGACGTGTTCTTCTATAGCTAGGTGATGGTACGTGATTTGGCTGTTAAATTTGAATAATTATGAAGTTTTCTATATGATGGTGTTTGTGAATAGGTATATGGATGTGTGCAAGTGATAATGGAAAAGTAACAATTTTAATGATATTATTATGAGTGTTATTGTTAGAAGGATAAAATATGGAAGTTAGGGAAATTTAATTAAAACGAAATGTATGTAAAATCTAATGACGATAATTCAATTAGAGTTTCGTGTTTAGTTGTGTGTATATGTGAGAAATTATTTCATTACAACTTTCCTGATGAAGTGTAATTTCATTTTAGATTTTGGCAACATTACCTAGTGCAAATCTTCTTATGAACTTTTACGATCATTTATCAACACTTGAAGATTTTCATTATACGTGTTGTACCTAAACAAATTGTTATAGTTAAGAAAATGTTTCTTTATGGTTTCGACTAGACAGCATCATCGAAGAACTTGTTCATTTAATATTGGTATCATCAGTATTACACAATTTTATTTTATTCTGACAATATCTATTTTATCATATATCAATTCTGTTAAGGTAAATATTCCAAATGCACCTTTTCGACTCTGAAAAAGTACTATGATAATTTAATTAGTGTAGGCTGAAATAAATGAATCGGTCGGAAAATTATTTAAAATTTTTATTATTTTCTATCGAAAATCTTCGTAAACTTCGTAATCAGATTGTAATCGAATCATTCAAAATAGCGAAATTAGGACTTAATGTAGATTTAATGTTTAAAATTATTCCAGGTTTTAACAGTGAGTCGAACAACCTTCATACATTATGTTATATTGTGACGTGGTCTATTCATCTCTAACGACGGAGGCAGACTTTACGTTATTTCTAAATGTTTTAAAATCAATACTATCAGCTCCAGTGAGTGAGTTAAAAAGTGATATAAAATTAAAGTTTGCAGATTCTCGATCGATAGAACATTATTTTGTAAGTTGGATTATTACAAGACAAATAATATTAGAACTTTTGCAACCAGAATAAAGACTCACACTTATCAAAAAATTAATCATACCTAAATAAACTATTTGATATGTTTTATATAAGGCGGTTTCTGATTCGACTCAAAATTACTCGATTATACGAAGTATAAGAATCCTATTTGAGTCGAATACACTAAAATTTTCGTTGTGTTTGTATAGATCATGTTTTATCAATAACACTATAGTTGTTTCATGAATACAAAAACACAAAAAGAGAAAACAACACCAAAACAAAAATAACAGTATCTTAAATTCTAACCACCAACATACATTGAAGGTAAATATTTTTCTACAATCTTCCATGTGCGTAGCAGGAGACGTAACATATTTTCATTATATTATATACAAATAATACCCTTATTGCGAACAAACAAACATTCCTGTTCTATGTATTAAGATACAGGAAAATATTTTTGACGATTATACCAAAACCAAAAAAAATGTCTCCCTGTTTTTGTTATTATTTAAATATATGACAAAAGTCAATAATATATGTATAGTACATTTCCTTGATAGGAACTCTGTAAAGAGCGAACGAGACGGCCTGTATAAACATTTTTGTTGGTTTCGCTATGTATCAAGCTTCAAGAATATATTTGTGTCGATTGTACATAAAATAAAACACAAGAACAAATTCAAGTATGCCTAAAAATAAAATGAGATATGAAATTAACTATGACGTATATCAAATTAAGTTAAAATCAATTGAATACGATCCAATTATTAGATTTTAGTAATTAAATTCCATGTACAACCACACAAAAGTTAAAATCATGCACTTAATCAAGGAATCAATAATTTTGATTTTTGTATCTATAAATATATAATATTGCCTGATAAATGCATTTCGGTGGATTGCATTTTCCAAAATTACACTTTAATTATTATTTCACTAAAATTGAATTGAATAGAGTTAAAATTATAATTAAAATATATATAATACACATATATATAAAGCATATACATAACCCCTACGGATACGTCCTAAAAGAGATCTAAAATTAAAAACGCCGGGCCTCTTAAAAACTCAGAAATTGCGGGTGAAGGGAGTTTTTAAGCCCGGTCCAAAAGGCTAAGAAATTAACTGGAACAAAAGCAAAAATATTACTACAGTCTCTCTAAAACAACTACTGCTGGGGGGACTTTGGCCGATAGGTCTATTTTCTAACTAGCAAAAATTAAGAAGGACGTAAGCTCGATTATAGCTGGTTGCTCGAAAATAACCGTTCCTGTGTGCCAATTTACCAGCCCTGGAAAGCTCTCACAAAACTCAATAATAAACCGGTAAGGAATAAAACGGTTAGGGAAAACGAAACGCTACCTTGGTCTATGTTGTTTACAGGGAATAAGACTGCCCAGGCAGTTATTCTAATGGCGCTCAGCCCAAAAGGCAGAGTACTGAGGAGTAGCGCCTAAGCATGTCAAAGGATCCAAATTGCAGGAAACTATAATTAATTAATTTAAATAATTCCTCGTCTGTGGTCTATGTTTCAGCGATTGCTGAATAATCAATCATGAATGTCGATTTGTTCAACCCGCGAAAATGCGTCGGCGACCACATTATCAACACCAGATACATGTTGTAAGTCAGTGATGAATTGCCCAATGTAATCCAAATGCCTTCGCTGATGAGGTGACGCCTTGTCGAGATTTTGATAGAAAGCGAAAACCAATGGCTTGTGATCTGTAAACAAGGTAAAATTGCGACCTTTTAAATAAAAACGAAAATGTTTCATTCCACTGTAAGCCGCCAACAGCTCCCTATCGTATGCGCTGTATTTCTTTTGAGTTTCTGTAAGGCGCACGGAATAAAACCCGAGTGCTTGCCACGTATTATCCACGAATTGTTGAACTACCGTACCTACGGCGGTGTCTGAAGCATCGACCATAATGGATAAACGTGCCGAAACCAGCTATAGCATGTGCCAAGACCGTTGCTTCGCATAGTTTTGTCTTACATGCCTCGAAAGCGCTTATCGAGTCCCGCGACCATTCGATAGAAGATTGTTCAAAACTGTCTGATCTCGTGCAGCTGCTGGAATAAATCGCCGATAAAAATTAATCATTCTCAAAAAAAGTTTTAACTGTTGTACCGTTGTTGGACGTTCGAACTGTTCAATGACTTGAACTCTTGTTGGTGATGGTAAAATACCTCGGTCGTTCCCCAAATGACCCAAAAATAATACTTCTGGTTTGGCGAATACGCACTTGTCGACGTTAATAATTAGTCCATATTCTGACAACCTTTTAAAAACAACATCTAAATCTACACATCATCCAAGTATACGAAACAGAATGATAAACCATATAATACAGCGTGCATCAATCGCTGGAATGATTGTGCCGCGTTGCGAAGACCGAAAGTCATTTGACAAAACTCGAAGAGACCGAATGGTGTTGCTATTGCTGTTTTCGGGATATCCTCTGGCTGTATGGGTATCTGATGATACGCTCTTACCAGGTTTAATGTTTTGAAGACACTGCATCCCGCGAGCTGAAATGAGAAGTCTTGGAGATGCGGTACGGGATAACAATCTGGTACAGTAACATTGTTTAATGCCCTATAATCACCGCAAGTCCCCCATTCACCATTTTTTTCAGAACTAAATGTAACGGGCTGGACCATGAACTTTTATTGGGCCGACAAATACCCCGTGCTATCATGTTTTCAAAATGAGCATTAGGTGCCAAACGACGTGTTCTACATACAACCGGAGGTCCACGTGTCACCAAACAGTGGGTAACATTATGTTTAATGACCATTGGACTCGAGGTATCTTTAGTAATTTCCTCGTATTTAGATAATAATTCGACAATTGCCGAATGGACAGCCGATTTGTCCAATACCGAAAGCGATAGTATTTGTACCACTGCCTGTGAGCCGATAGTGAATAATGACGTTAAAGGATCAAGGATTCGTCTTTTTTGAATGTCCACTAATATCCCGGTGCTCTTTAAAAAATCGGCGCCAATTATGGGCATGGATACTTCAGCTATAATAAAACTCCAAGAAAAATTCCTTCGAAGTCCAATATTGAGGTTGAGTACACGTGTTCCGTAAGCCTTAATTCGTGTACCATTTGCTGCGTATAAATTAAATTCGGGGGTTCCACTCGAACCATTGTAGAAATTTGGAGGAATGACAGATACATCGGCACCTGTGTCTATCAGAAATTTTCGGTTAGAATTGCGTTCGATAATTAAAAGACGACAAGAATTCGTACCATCAAAACACGTCGTTGAATGCTGATGGTAATCTATTTTTTTGGATTGGATACTGGAAAATGAATCGCCACAAGTTCACTAGGTCAAGTCGCCTCGATCGCATTTTTATTTCATCTTTGATATATTCCATTCGTAGGTCCCTGTGAAGATCCTCATTTCTTGTGTACCACGGAGCATTGACGATGCTATGAAGAACCTTATTTTAAAACGATTGTATCAGTTTGGCGTTGTTCTTTCTTTTTTCTTTTTGACATGCTCTCTCCACTTGAGCTTGGCATCGAGGGTCATACCAAGGTATTTAGCTGTATTTGCATATGGCACGTGTCGCGAGGTAATTTATATAGGTAAGATGGTAAGCCTTTTGATATGTAAAGTTAATATAAGTGGATTTTGTCTCATTAAGCTTGATTCGCCAACGCTTTGTCCAGTTACAAATCGCATTGGTCATTCTATGGAGTTTGCTCGTTGCATCAGCGATTGCTGTGTCATTTGTAAAGGTGGCTGTGGTTCCTTCATTTGTGGTTGGTATCTCGCTTGTACCATAGTAAGATCTTAGTACGGCATAGAATATCCTCGGTAGATCTCTATGCAGCTTGTTTTTCAGACCACTGGGTCTTTTGAATCCCTTCGTCGCCTTCCACAGCTAGTAATCAGAATTTTTTTCATCAGTTAGGCTAACTAAATATCTATTGATTGATTCATTTTTAACTTCTTTAAAAAGGGATTTGAGATTGTTATATAAATTATTAAGAATTGTTTTGTTCTCCGGGGTTCAATTAATTTGCCAGGTTTTACGTGCGCGTCGTTTTTCTCTTACAAACTCTCTAATTTCCATTATGTAGGATATGTTAAGCATCTTCTTATTTTGTATAACGGGTGTGCTTACTAACGCAGCGAATTATTTTATCGGGTTGTTACAGTTCACCTTCCAACTGGCGAGAATTTCTTGCTAGGCAGATGAACTTGCTAGGCATGGTACGACTCTCCAGCTGCAACCGGAAAGGGCAAGTATAGGGAGGTTATCACAGCGCTGAGACCAGCACTTGGGAGGCAGGTGCTATCCTCAGCGGGGGAAAGGTGGTCTAACACCCTCACCTGTAGAGTTGCAAGACAAGTTTGGCCAAAGCTGGACTTGGGGCGCACTAGGGCATTAATATCCTTACGCAGACGTGAATTAAGAACGGTCGTAGGAATTCTCACGGGACACTGCCTTTTTGGAGAACATGCAAGAAGGCTGGGTCTGGAGGCTAATGACTTCTGCAGAAGCTGCTTGGACGAAGAGGAGGAAGAGACTTTGGCCCACTTCCTTTGCTCGTGTCCAGCATTGGCTCTCAGAAGGCACAAACACTTAGGTAAGTTCAGGATGGACTGCCTCTCGGATCTCGAAAACATTAAAGTGCCGGACGTCTTACGCTACATAAGTAGCTCGAAATGGTTCCAATAGGGGTAAAAGGGGATACATCCTGTGGTATCACAATGGACCGTCACCGGTCTAAGTGTGCGTAAGCAGCCACTCCAACTTAACCTAACCTAACCTACAGTTCACCTTCCAACTGGCAAGAATTTTTTTATCGGTCCATGAAGATTGATTTTTTCCTCCACTAATTCACGAAAGAGATCCCAGTTTGTTTTTGAATTTGTTAATATGGGTGGACTTTTCCTTTGAATTACCGTTTCACTGGCTGCCATGATAACCGGTGAGCGATCCGACACTGGAGAATTGCTGTTTTCAATGTGAGTGTAGTTCTGAGATATACCTCTTGCTACATAAAAGTCTATTAGATCCGGGTCCGGTATCTTAGCTAGGTCACTGGGCCAGTATGTTGGGGAGCCACCAGAGTAAAATTCACATTTAAATGTCTACCTTGCTTGAAACAATTCTTTACCTTTTGGCGTCGTCAAAGTCGTAAGTCTAGATCTCCAATAGGTGTTTTTCGCATTAAAGTCACCTCCAATAATAAAACCATGTCCTAGCGATTTAAATAGTTTAATATAGTCCTCCATTTTCAAATTATGCCGAGGAGGACAGTCTATTGCAAAGACGCTAAGCTGTCTATGTTTATTGTGAATCCTTGTAGTAGTGACTTGCATTGCTTCTTCTTCGATTCTTGTTTCTATATGGTGTTTTACATTTTTACTTTCTTTTACTCTAGTAAAATAAAGTATAGTATTCATGAAAATTTTGGACCTTGAGATTTTTAGAGATTTATTTGTTTTGAGGTCCCCTGAGTCCGCAAAAGTGGGTTTCGAAATGGTGTCTGTCTGTCTGTCTGTCAGTCTGTCAGTCTGTCAGTCTGTCAGTCTGTCAGTCTGTCAGTCTGTCAGTCTGTCTGTGTCCTCTCTACAGCCCATATGGTTTAATCAATCGAACTGAAACTTCAGATTTAAGCTTTTTTGATAAATTGGGAGGTCCCAGTGAATTTTACTCCAAATCGGCTAACCGGAAGTGGCCACACCCTTGGTCCAGAAAATTTGTTTTGCAAATATCTTAAAAAGTATAAGGTTTACAAAAAACAACTGATTACAAAATGTTTCCAAAAATTAAAAACAAATAAAAATAAAAAATAAAAAATTAAAAAAAAAAATTTTAAAATTTAAAAATTAAAAAAAAAATTAAGAAAAAAATAAAATTTCTCAAAATTCTCTGTTCGTAAAAGAAAGTCGTGTGTTGGCCACACTTCAATTTTAACTAGGTTAATTAAGGGAACTATTCCATGTGCTACCGATATCTTTATCATCATTGTTGAGTGCGATTTCCAAAAAATAATTTTGCATAACTTTTACTAAACGAACGATTCGTATGGATTGGGGTTTTTTAACTAGGTAATTAAGGGACCTATTCCATGTGCTAGCGAAATCTTTATCATCATTGTTGAGTACGATTTCCAAAAAATAATTTTGCAGAACTTTTACTAAACGAACGATCCGTTCGGATTAGGGTTTTTTAACTAGGTATTTGAGGGACCTATTCTATGTACTAGCCAAACCTTTGTCATCATTTTTGGCAATGGCCGATATTAGCCCTTGGGAGTTGACTGCGATTTCCAAAAAATAATTTTGCAGAACTTTTACTAAACGAACGATTCGTATGGATTAGGGTTTTTTAACTAGGTAATTAAGGGACCTATTCCATGTGCTAGCGAAATCTTTATCATCATTGTTGAGTGCGATTTCCAAAAAATAATTTCGCAGAACTTTTATTAAACGAACGATCCGTATGGATTAGGGTTTTCTAACTAGGTAATTGAGCTAACTATTCTATGTGCTAGCCAAACCTTTGTCATCATTGTTGGCAATGGCCGATATTGGCCCTTGGGGGTTGAGTGCGATTTCCAAAAAATAATTTTGCAGAACTTTTACTAAACCAACGATTCGTATGGATTAGGGTTTTCTAACTAGGTAATTGAGGGACCTATTCCATGTGCTAGCTAAACCTTTATCATAATTGCTGGCAATGGCCGATATTGGCCCTTGGGTGTTGAGTGCGATTTCCAAAAAATAATTTTGCAGAACTTTTACTAAACGTACGATTCGTATGGATTAGGGTTTTTTAACTAGGTAATTAAGGGACCTATTCCATGTGCTAGCGAAATCTTTATCATCATTGTTGAGTGCGATTTCCAAAAAATAATTTCGTAGAACTTTTATTAAACGAACGATCCGTATGGATTAGGGTTTTCTAACTAGGTAATTGAGCTAACTATTCTATGTGCTAGCCAAACCTTTGTCATCATTGTTGGCAATGGCCGATATTGGCCCTTGGGGGTTGAGTGCGATTTCCAAAAAATAATTTTGCAGAACTTTTACTAAACCAACGATTCGTATGGATTAGGGTTTTCTAACTAGGTAATTGAGGGACCTATTCCATGTGCTAGCTAAACCTTTATCATAATTGCTGGCAATGGCCGATATTGGCCCTTGGGTGTTGAGTGCGATTTCCAAAAAATAATTTTGCAGAACTTTTACTAAACGAACGATTCGTATGGATTAGGGTTTTTAACTAGGTATTTGAGGGACCTATTCTATGTACTAGCCAAAATTTTGTCATCATTTTTGGCAATGGCCGATATTAGCCCTTGGGTGTTGAGTGCCATTTCCAAAAAATAATTTTGCAGAACTTTTACTAAACGAACGATTCGTATGGATTAGGGTTTTTTAACTAGGTAATTAAGGAACCTATTCCATGTGCTAGCGAAGCCTTTGTCATCATTATATTGCCCCTTGGGAGTTGAGTGCGATTTCCAAAAAATAATTTTGCAGAACTTTTACTAAACGAACGATTCGCATGGATTAGGGTTTTTTAACTAGGTAATTAAGGAACCTATTCCATGTGCTAGCGAAACCTTTGTCATCATTTTTGGCAATGGCCGATATTAGCCCTTGGGAGTCGAGTGCGATTTCCAAAAAATAATTTTGCAGAACTTTTACTAAACGAACGATCCGTTCGGATTAGGGTTTTTTAACTAGGTATTTGAGGGACCTATTCTATGTACTAGCCAAACCTTTGTCATCATTTTTGGCAATGGCCGATATTAGCCCTTGGGAGTTGACTGCGATTTCCAAAAAATAATTTTGCAGAACTTTTACTAAACGAACGATTCGTATGGATTAGGGTTTTTTAACTAGGTAATTAAGGGACCTATTCCATGTGCTAGCGAAATCTTTATCATCATTGTTGAGTGCGATTTCCAAAAAATAATTTCGCAGAACTTTTATTAAACGAACGATCCGTATGGATTAGGGTTTTCTAACTAGGTAATTGAGCTAACTATTCTATGTGCTAGCCAAACCTTTGTCATCATTGTTGGCAATGGCCGATATTGGCCCTTGGGGGTTGAGTGCGATTTCCAAAAAATAATTTTGCAGAACTTTTACTAAACCAACGATTCGTATGGATTAGGGTTTTCTAACTAGGTAATTGAGGGACCTATTCCATGTGCTAGCTAAACCTTTATCATAATTGCTGGCAATGGCCGATATTGGCCCTTGGGTGTTGAGTGCGATTTCCAAAAAATAATTTTGCAGAACTTTTACTAAACGTACGATTCGTATGGATTAGGGTTTTTTAACTAGGTAATTAAGGGACCTATTCCATGTGCTAGCGAAATCTTTATCATCATTGTTGAGTGCGATTTCCAAAAAATAATTTCGTAGAACTTTTATTAAACGAACGATCCGTATGGATTAGGGTTTTCTAACTAGGTAATTGAGCTAACTATTCTATGTGCTAGCCAAACCTTTGTCATCATTGTTGGCAATGGCCGATATTGGCCCTTGGGGGTTGAGTGCGATTTCCAAAAAATAATTTTGCAGAACTTTTACTAAACCAACGATTCGTATGGATTAGGGTTTTCTAACTAGGTAATTGAGGGACCTATTCCATGTGCTAGCTAAACCTTTATCATAATTGCTGGCAATGGCCGATATTGGCCCTTGGGTGTTGAGTGCGATTTCCAAAAAATAATTTTGCAGAACTTTTACTAAACGAACGATTCGTATGGATTAGGGTTTTTAACTAGGTATTTGAGGGACCTATTCTATGTACTAGCCAAAATTTTGTCATCATTTTTGGCAATGGCCGATATTAGCCCTTGGGTGTTGAGTGCCATTTCCAAAAAATAATTTTGCAGAACTTTTACTAAACGAACGATTCGTATGGATTAGGGTTTTTTAACTAGGTAATTAAGGAACCTATTCCATGTGCTAGCGAAGCCTTTGTCATCATTATATTGCCCCTTGGGAGTTGAGTGCGATTTCCAAAAAATAATTTTGCAGAACTTTTACTAAACGAACGATTCGCATGGATTAGGGTTTTTTAACTAGGTAATTAAGGAACCTATTCCATGTGCTAGCGAAACCTTTGTCATCATTTTTGGCAATGGCCGATATTAGCCCTTGGGAGTCGAGTGCGATTTCCAAAAAATAATTTTGCAGAACTTTTACTAAACGAACGATCCGTACGGATTAGGGGTTTTTAACTAGGTATTTGAGGGACCTATTCTATGTGCTAGCCAAACTTTTGTCATCATTGT
Source organism: Tipula vernalis (assembly GCA_958295665.1). Taxonomy (NCBI): domain Eukaryota; kingdom Metazoa; phylum Arthropoda; class Insecta; order Diptera; family Tipulidae; genus Tipula; species Tipula vernalis. The sequence continues at coordinate 35,699,889 of OY282560.1, forward strand.
TGGCAATGGCCGATATTGGCCCTTGGGAGTTGAGTGCGATTTTCAAAAAATAATTTTGCAGAACTTTACTAAACCAACGATCCGTATGGATTAGAGTTTTTTAACTTGGTATTTGAGGAACCTATTCTATGTACTAGCCAAACCTTTGTCATCATTTTTGGCAATGGCCGATATTAGCCCTTGGGAGTCGAGTGCGATTTCCAAAAAATAATTTTGCAGAAATTTTACTAAACGAACGATTCGTATGGATTAGGGTTTTCTAACTAGGTAATTAAGGAACCTATTCCATGTGCTAGCGAAACGTTTGTCATCATTGTTGGCAATGGCCGATATTGGCCCTTGGGATTTGTGTGCAATTTCCAAAAAATAATTTTGCAGAACTTTTACTAAACGAACGATTCGTATGGATTAGGGTTTTTAACTAGGTAATTAAGGAAACTATTCCATGTGCTAGCGAAATCTTTATCATCATTGTTGAGTACGAATCCAAAAAATAATTTTGCAGAACTTTTACTAAACGAACGATCCGTTCGGATTAGGGGGTTTTAACTAGGTATTTGAGGGATCTATTCTATGTACTAGCCAAACCTTTGTCATCATTTTTGGCAATGGCCGATATTAGCCCTTGGGAGTCGAGTGCGATTTCCAAAAAATAATTTTCCAGAACTTTTACTAAACGAACGATCCGTACGGATTAGGGGTTTTTAACTAGGTATTTGAGGGACCTATTCTATGTGCTAGCCAAACTTTTGTCATCATTGTTGGCAATGGCCGATATTGGCCCTTGGGAGTTGAGTGCGATTTTCAAAAAATAATTTTGCAGAACTTTACTAAACCAACGATCCGTATGGATTAGAGTTTTTTAACTTGGTATTTGAGGAACCTATTCTATGTACTAGCCAAACCTTTGTCATCATTTTTGGCAATGGCCGATATTAGCCCTTGGGAGTCGAGTGCGATTTCCAAAAAATAATTTTGCAGAAATTTTACTAAACGAACGATTCGTATGGATTAGGGTTTTCTAACTAGGTAATTAAGGAACCTATTCCATGTGCTAGCGAAACGTTTGTCATCATTGTTGGCAATGGCCGATATTGGCCCTTGGGATTTGTGTGCAATTTCCAAAAAATAATTTTGCAGAACTTTTACTAAACGAACGATTCGTATGGATTAGGGTTTTTAACTAGGTAATTAAGGAAACTATTCCATGTGCTAGCGAAATCTTTATCATCATTGTTGAGTGCGATTTCCAAAAAATAATTTTGCAGAACTTTTACTAAACGAACGATCCGTATGGATTAGGGTTTTTTAACTAGGTAATTGAGAGACCTATTCCATGTGCTAGCGAAGCCTTTGTCATCATTATATTGCCCCTTGGGAGTTGAGTGCGATTTCCAAAAAATAATTTTGCAGAACTTTTACTAAACGAACGATTCGCATGGATTAGGGTTTTTTAACTAGGTAATTAAGGAACCTATTCCATGTGCTAGCGAAACCTTTGTCATCATTTTTGGCAATGGCCGATATTAGCCCTTGGGAGTCGAGTGCGATTTCCAAAAAATAATTTTGCAGAACTTTTACTAAACGAACGATCCGTACGGATTAGGGGTTTTTAACTAGGTATTTGAGGGACCTATTCTATGTGCTAGTCAAACTTTTGTCATCATTGTTGGCAATGGCCGATATTGGCCCTTGGGAGTTGAGTGCGATTTTCAAAAAATAATTTTGCAGAACTTTACTAAACCAACGATCCGTATGGATTAGAGTTTTTTAACTTGGTATTTGAGGAACCTATTCTATGTACTAGCCAAACCTTTGTCATCATTTTTGGCAATGGCCGATATTAGCCCTTGGGAGTCGAGTGCGATTTCCAAAAAATAATTTTGCAGAAATTTTACTAAACGAACGATTCGTATGGATTAGGGTTTTCTAACTAGGTAATTAAGGAACCTATTCCATGTGCTAGCGAAACGTTTGTCATCATTGTTGGCAATGGCCGATATTGGCCCTTGGGATTTGTGTGCAATTTCCAAAAAATAATTTTGCAGAACTTTTACTAAACGAACGATTCGTATGGATTAGGGTTTTTAACTAGGTAATTAAGGAAACTATTCCATGTGCTAGCGAAATCTTTATCATCATTGTTGAGTACGAATCCAAAAAATAATTTTGCAGAACTTTTACTAAACGAACGATCCGTTCGGATTAGGGGGTTTTAACTAGGTATTTGAGGGTTTGGTTGGCGGTTAATTTGGTGATTGCATTTAAAATTATTTTGCGTTTGATATGGAGGTTACGGAGGTTGATTTGTATATTGAGCTGGAGGTTGAGCTGATGATTAACTTAAGAGATTCATTTCGGGGTTGATTTGGGAGTTGATTTAATCAAGACCGAAGTTCGGACCACATCATGAAGTTTCAGCCCTTTATATTTTGATGTTGAGTTGAAGGTGAAGTTAGGGGTTAATTTGCGGGTTGAGAAATAGTTAAATGAACTAAAATGATTTTTAGACAAAACTTCTAGAATATGGCCCACACACTATATTTTTCTAAACTTACCGTTCTAACAGGAAATACTCAGAAAACATAACCCAAAGTTTAGAGCGAAGAATTGGCAAGAAAAGATTGACTTAAGAGGTTCAGTTAGGGATTGATTTGAGAGTTGAATTGACCGAAGTTCTGATTACCTTATTAGGTTTTAGTCATTTATATTTCTTCTTTAGGAGCCAGTCCGTCTTCCTTTCTAATTCATCATCATCAGTGAAACAGTTGAATTTCTCTGGTTCAATACCCTCTATTTTGCGTTATTCTTTTGAGTCCCGATTCATTTTTAGAAGTTCATTTTCTCGTGAGACGGTTCCATTTGTACAAACACTTAATTGTTACTGAAACTTTACAACACATATTTTAACTGTCTTAACCATAATGCGGTAATTATTAAAAATTATTTAACAAGGAACAAGAAATAATTAAATAAAATTAAAATTAATTATTTTATCTAAATTAATTAAAACCTAAACAATAAATGAATATAAGATTCAGAATGTGTGTGTGTGTGTGTGGGTGCGGTGCGGTGCTGCAAATATTATTCACCAACAGTGTTTGTAATTAGAAAAAAAAACAACAATACAAATTATTTTAATTATTCTCATAATTTTGGGTTACATTCTTAGCATGGAGCATTTTTTTTTTGTACCATTTTTACAAATATACAAGAAAAATTTATGAAGCAAACCACATCACTCAAATGGTATTTCCTTTGCTATGTATTCGTATAATTACGGCTAAATTACATTTTTATAATTAAATTAAATAAAATGTAAATATGGAAAGAAGGGTCATCGGTCATCATTCATTTCATCTGCATTGCGTTCCATGCGGCGCTAGTCGTGTTAAACTTAAAGAGAAAAGCGGATAAAATATTGTTATTTATAGTTTGGTTTGTTGGTTGGATGTTGGATGGATTTCTATCAATGATTTTGGTTTATAATTTATAAGGTGTAATACCTGTAAGACAGTTATTCATTCAGCAACTTCTGAGCAACGTTATTTAATCTTTGTATATTTGTAAAAAAACATTAGCTCTGGAGGAGAAACTTGGAAATGTTTTGAATGAAACCCCACAATTTGGGCTTTTCCGAGGCAATATGTTATAAAATGATACACCAATTTCATCAGCAGCCTCTCTGATAGTGATTCGTCAATTATATCTAACCGTTTTCTTCGAATTTTCGGATATTGCACTGTGAAATATTTTCCGATTCCTCTAAGAGTGTACTTTGGAGCTATTCCATCGTATACGAGACCGAATTCTTTTACCAAGAATATTCACAACATGTTCTGTAGAATTCAAATCGAGACTCATTGCCGGCCATTTTCGAAATATATTCATCTGCCAAATATTCGTTCACGACTCGGGCAACATGAGGCTGGTTCCAAGACTGTACAATTTTCATGTTCACTGGCAAATTGTAGCTGAGTAATCCTGTGTTGTGACAGAAGTTTTGGGCCGGTGGCTGGTCTTCCCTTACATTTATATTACGAACGTGTAACAATCCGTTGCAGGTTTAGACAGTGGTTGCATGGCAATTTCTAAGAGTTGATGAAACTACAAAACGGTCATCTTGAACCGGAATTAATTATCGATGTAGCGTTGACGCTAAAATTTCTGATTTTAGCGACATAATAAAAACGTAGCACAGCAAAATGTAAACTCGACAATAAAGCGATTGTATACCACAATTGCTAATTTGCCAATACATTTAAATTTTCCACGGCATTTCACATTTTCTAGTATTTGGTTTTTGTTTTATGTTTCCGGTTAGTGCGGTTTAGAAGATTTCTTAGATTTCCACAATTTCAGAAAATTCACTGAATGATATTAGAAACGTCAAAACTTTGAAATATGGTAGTTTGGCTGACACGGGTCGCTTCGATAAGGTCCAAGTATTTTGGAATACGTAATTAGATATGAGAAACCACTCCACTTATACACAAGGTCAGAAATCATTGAGTGACGTGTACTGAAACTAAAATATTTCAAAACTTAAACCGTTTTTAGAGATTTTCGATTTTGTGCATTAGTGCGGTGATTTTTATAATCAGGTTTTATATCATCCATAATGCAGCAATGCAAATTGGTTGAGTGGAAATTGGTTGAGTGGAAATTGTTTGAGTGGAAATTTTTTGAGTGGAAATTTGTTGAGTGAAAATTAAAATACTTTTAAGTCACAATGTATATTTTTATTGTTTTTTGGCATAAACTTCACTCCGATAACCGAATACAGTTTTGTGAAATAGTGGTAGTTGCTGAACAACGGTCACTTTTCACTACTTACAATATCAAAATAAACCTTGGCCTGGCAACATAACGATAGTTTAAGGTAGTTTACATATGGCGGAGAACCTTCTTAATTTTGTTTTCGAGAGTTGACTGTGATATTGCCGTGTTATACATTCTATAAATCTGTCGACGTTTGTTGCTCACATCAATATTTTGGTTTTCATGATTCTTTATTCAATTCATTTTTCTGAATCCAGGTAAACCTATACTTATTGTAGCCATAACGGAACAATTTCATTGTAATGCTAAATTTTTTGACAATAACAAAATTTTGGTTGTGGAAAAAAATTCTAATTCCTCTAATCCGTGGATAGATATAGGATACATTTTCCTTTTATAGATATAATGTACCTTGCGTGATATAATTTAATTGAAAAAGAAGGACGATATCGTTATAATACAACATGTTTTATTCATCATTTTCTTAATGCATCGTTTCCAGTAAATAAGATTATTATGTATAAGCAATAAGCATGTTGTGACATATGAATATTTTTCTATGTACCAGTTACCTCCATACATTTTTTTGTACTTCTAGGTCTCGAAGGAATCTAGGAAAAGTCTAAATTACTTTAAGATAATAAAACATTTTTAAGTCATAAAATTATAGAAATGTAAGTAAAATGTGCCTAATAATAAAATTGAATTGGATTACATGTTCATGATGTGCTTTTTAGAAATAGGTATACTCTATTTGATATTTTCATTCCAGAGTAGGTATATAGGGTGCTGAAACCTTCTAAATTGATTAAATTGAATTATCATTTTTAGTATGCATAATACCTACCTTGAGTAGTTTGAGAAGATACGGCATTAATTTAATTAGCCGTTGACATCAAATGATCACGCATCAAATTAATACCTACACCACTCGTTTCCTATCAACTTCTCTTTTAAACGTTCTCACTTTTGCATGGTAAGGTAACCCCAAATAATTAAATACTCGTAAATCGATTAATAATAATAAAAAAGCAAAATCACAAAAATATCAAGTAAATAGGTTAATGACAAGATGAGTAAAGTTGTTCTCGCACCTTCACGGTAGAACAAATTTGTGTGTTAGACATAAAATATAAAAAGGAACAAAATTTTCCTTATTGACATTTTATAATCAAATGATTACCGTAATCAATTTATTAAACGATGACATTTTACTTTAATCTGAATCATAAAATTTTAATAGATTATGTCTACAAGTAGGACAATGTATAAACCCACACACACACACACACACACACACACACCATCGAGTAATAATATTATCCATATAAAACTGTATTAACTTTAGTTTAGAGTTAACCGTTTTTTGTACTCCTCAAGGCACTTTGTTAGGTATGCAAGTAGAAACTTGGCTCTGGAGTTGGTTGCATTAAAAACATACTTGGTCATTGCTGTTTCTATGACATTCAGTCATTTACAAGCTGTCATTCCGTGTAAATCAATTTTAAGAGATGGATCTCTCTAAGCAACATTTACGCCATTGTATTCTATTCTGTTTTCAAATGAAAAAAAAAAAAAAAGCTGGTCAAGCTAGGTGGACATTCTGTGAGGCATTCAACATTAAAAAAGTAGTTTGCAAGATTCGTGATGGCAATTTTAGTCGTCCCAAAGACCCACGTCCATGTGCACTAAACAAATTTGAAGACGAATAACTAAAAGTTTTACTGGATGAAAATCCGTGTCAAAAATGATGAAAAGTGGGTTTTGTACGACAATCCTAAACGGAGAAAAGCATTGGTTGATCCAGGTCAGCCATCAAGATCAGTTGCAAAAATGAATATTCTGGTTAAACTATTACAGCTGAACGTTATCATGCACAATTAATCATATTAAGTGATGCTCTGGAGGAGAAACAACAATTTACGGCCCAAGGAAGAAGGAAGTTAATATTAACTCATCTTCTCCTTAGACGGGGAAGCTATACAGCGTACGGCGTATTCTCCAGACTTGGCTCCCTCTAATTACTACTTACTCAGCAGCGGTTCAATAATAGCGAATATTTCGATTATTAATCTTTGTAACAAGTATCTTTTCAATAAAGTTGAATTTGACCAAAAAAAAAAAAGCCGAGTTTCTACTTGCACACCTAACAAATGGGAAAATGAAAAATTCGAATTATTTAAAACTTCCGACTCCTTTGATAATTTAACAACAATTTGGAAAGAAGTTACTGAAATAGTTACTGAAGTTACCAAAATGCTTCAATTGCAAAGAAATCGTTTTTACAGCCGGAATATAGTTATCTTTGCTTTGCATTTGCAACAAAGAAAGAACCTTAAAGTATCTAATTAAATCAAAAAGAGTTTCCAAAAAAATCAGATTTTTTAAAAGCAAAATAAATGCGCAAAGAAATACTCAAGCTCCATTGTAATTGGCCGGCCAATTTAAAGCGTAGATAGTTCAATTTGATGTGTAAAACCTTTATCATTGAGGAAGTATTTTAAATAGGGAGAGATTTTGTAAGATTAAAATATGCAAGAGCAAATAATTTCTGTTTAGTATGCAAATTTGAGTTCCGAAGCAGTGAAAAGAATAAAAAACGTAAAAAGAATAAACGGAAGAACATTTGCCTGCTACGGCTGCTATAACGCAACTTGTCTTTCATCTATTTACTTCATACTTGCAAGAAACCCTACTCAGATTTAAAGTAAGCCATATTGAAAAGGTTGGGCGAGTCTCGACAGACACAGATGCAGGGCATTGTGTTGGGTGATATGAAGCCATCTCAATTGCTCCGACAATTGAAAGCCAGTCAAAACAATTTGGTTAAAGAGATTACCAGCTAGAGCGCAGGAAATTCTAGCACCAATCGCCGAGTCATTTCGCGCATCACAATTGGCAGAACTTGCAGACAGGATATTAGAAACAATAGCACAATCTAATATAATGTCTGTCACCACATCGGTCACACCAATCACGAGCAACTTTGAAAGGAAAATGTTGCATTGAATCCATGCCACTCACTTGTCCCGAATGGACTCAGTTCAAGTCAAAAAACTAAATTCATCGCGGCAGACGGCGGCGTGCCAAGGTGATGTACCAAATAGTCGCCTCAAAATATTCGATAAATCATCAAACGTAAGTTACCTCATAGATACAGGAGCCGATGTATCAGTCGTGCTCGGACTTCCGGGTAAATAAAATTCGCAGTCCAACGAGTTGTACCTTTTCGCAGCGAATGGAGCCAAAAATAATACGTATGGTAGGAGGACCATAACATTGTACCTTAGGGTAAGAAGACAATCTCAATGGTCGTTCATAATCGCCGACGTTACTACGCCCATAATAGGCGCGGATTTTCTCAAAAATTCTGGGCTAATAGTGGACATCCAACACGGTCACCTTATGGATCCGATGACCACGCCCTTCTCAGTGGCATCGAGAACCACCACAGAAGTAGTACCATCAATACGGCTAATAGCGGACACAGGAGTCGACGGAAGGATCGTCGAGCTTCTTCAGCATTTAAGCTGAACAAATTTCAGCGAACAAACAGCCGACGCATCCAGTCACGCATCATATAGTGACACGAGGTCCACCGGTGTTTACCCGACCGCGTCGGTTTAAGTGCAGATAAAATGGAAATTGCCAGGAAAGAATTTCAGGATATGATGGACCAGGGATCTGCAGACGTTCCGATAGTCCCTGGGCCAGCCCGCTGCACCTAGTACCCAAGAAGAACGGCGAATGGCGACTGTCCCCTTACTGTCTGGCGTTGAATAACGTGACGGTATCAGATCTGTACTCGATCCAGGATCGGAGAACGTGGTGGCCGATGCACTATCTCGATTGGAAAGCATCGAGATGCCTGAAGCGATCAATTTCGGAGAAATAGCCGATGCGCAACAAAATGACGAAGAACTAAAGGAGCTGTTGACGTCCACCACAGATTTACTGTTTTCTGCTGTTCCCATCGCGTTTGATTCGGAGAAAACAATTTACTGCGATAGGTCAACGGGGAGAGTAAGACCATTCATCCCACGAGAATATCGAAGGCACATAATCTAGCTCATAATCTAGTATATCCGGTAACGATTCACCCGTTGGACGGAAGCAGGTCCAGTGCCGGATATTCGAGCAGAAACCGTTGCCAGAGCTGTGCTGACTCATTGGATCGCACATTTCGGAGTTCCAACGGTTTCGTAGAAAGATGGCACATGATACTGAAGTCGGCCATCACGTGTCAAGGCGTGACATAGTGGACACTAACACTGCCATTGATCTTGCTCAGGCTACGAACAGCGTACCGGGAGGATCTAAAGTCATCGGCGGCGCAGCTTGTGTACGGTGACAACATTCGTTTATTGAGCAAAAAAAAGTCCATACGCATCATTCGGAGTTCGCGAAGGAACTACGCGATCACTTTGAACGAGTCTGGCCTGCGCCACCATCGAGACGTGCAAACCCGAATATATTTGTGGCGTCGGAGTTATGGGTCCCTTCAACCACCCCACGAAGGCCCCTTCCACGTACTGAAAAGAAAAGAAAAACCTTTTCTAATTAGTATTCGGGGCAACCCGTGCAAAATTTCAATAGACCGACTAAAACCATGTTACTTACTGGAAGAACAGGATCATTCACGGATAACAACACGGAGAGTGAAACGTCGTCAACAAAGTGACACGACGAATCAATAGAGCCACAGTAAGGAGAAATAGATAAATCACAAGCGGCACAGATATGATCGGGAATGCGCCAACCACGGATAAGATTTAACCTGCAGGCAACGTCAAACAAGAGCAAACCATATCAGCACGGCAGCATCAAGAAGTCCTGCCTGAAAACAAGCAGAGTAACCACCATCGCACCAGCATCATAAACAACACGAGCTGGAAGGAAAACGAAGACACCGCAGTGCGTTTCGCGAATATCGTTCATGAGCAAATTCACTGGGAAGGCGGTGTATGGTGATAGGTTATAATTATCACTTTTATTTATATTTCCCACCACTTTTATTAGTAAATTCCAAATTCTCAACTAGTCATTGAATGTTGTGACAGTTCGTGTTTAAAGAGTGAAATTACAGTACGTATCCACATTGCTGTATGATGCGACACCTATCTTTGAGTGGCGAATGCATCGCGTGCTCGGTTCGTGAGATGTGGTGCATACAATTTTTTTTTTTTTTGGTTTTGACAACCGTAAATCTTTTATAATGACTTACAGATAAAATTTAATCCCGACATTTGGTTACTATTGACGTAAAAGGGTATTTAATGCAAATATTTAGAAATCGTAGTTAAAAAGAAAAATGTAGCAACCTACACTCCGCTTCACTTAATTACGACACCTATTATATACGACTTCCAAATGTATGGCTTTTGTTATCATGCTCACGAAGACCGATATGTACGCCTTTACATATTTGGATCCTCTCCCCTTTTCGGTTGCTATGTTAATTGACCCACAGAAGTCTACACCAATTCGATTAAATGGCCTGGATACGGTTACTCGAGACGTTGGTAATGTGCCCATTAATTGCCAGCTCGTAGCTGCTCTCTGCCGTAAGCACACGTTATACTTGTGTGCAACTTTTCTGGTCATACTCTTGCCATTAACAATCCAGAATTTTTGTTTGAGTAGTGAGGATAACAAGGATGCACCAGGATGAAGATATTTGGAATGGTAATACGTGGCTATCATTTTGCTTAGAATATGGGGTTTTGGCAAAATGATAGGATGTTTAGTGTCATACGAACATTCAGTGTTCTGCAATCTACCACTACTATCCATCTATGAAAGGTGATAGTGTCAATAATTTTCTCTTTACTGACAACGAACCTGATTTCGCTAGGTTTGCTATTTCTTCCTTGTAGTGACTCTTTTGACACCATAATATACAACCTCGTTCCGCCAATTGCAACTCTCTGATCGTGATGGCTCCATAACTTCTCTTTTCTTTAATTTTCTCCCGAGTATTGCTGATAAAACGTAGGCAATAGCTTAGTATACGTCGAACTCTTCGCCAAGAAGAAATTCGCTCAAATAATGTTTCCATGGTCTCGTTTGATGTTTGGATTTGTAAACATTGTATCCATTTTTTGCGTTCTTCTTCCAGTAATCTCTTCAGTATTTGATGGATACGTTGACCTTGTTTTCCAGGACGATTCGTGATTTTTTAACCATTTTGGTCCGTGCCACCAAAACTCGGATGATTTTAGTGCCTCTGGACTAATGCCTCGACTTGCACAATCCGCCGGATTCTCGGTTGACTTTACATGATCCCATTTGCTTCGTGGTAAAGAGCAGAGAATCTCCGATGTTCTGTTGGCTACAAATATTTTCCATCGACGTGGTTCGGCTGACAGCCATGCCAATTATTATTTAATTTTACATTGAATTGAAAGACGTCATTTTTAGGGTCCCAATCTATCCCGAGAACCTTAATTGTAGCCTGATTGTCATCTATGTTGATTGGATCTGCAGCGTCACACAGTGCAGGAATGTTGGAAACCCATTTCCTCAGCGGAAAACCACCCGAATCTAGTAATAGTACCAATTGTTGCTTAAGGTTGACGGCTTCATTGATGTCTGTTGCACCAGTAATAGGTCATCGACGTAAAAATCCTTTCTGATGATATTGCCCAATCGCGGAGATGTTGATTCATTGTCAATTGCTAGTTGCTACAACGATCGAATGGCTAGAAACGGTTCGGTGGACATTCCATAATAGATGTCTCTCCTGATTGCATCCATCCAAAAGCTGTATTTTGTGCTATCGGGTTACCATCATCTCTCTTTAAACGACCGTTGAGAGGAGAGGTCCACCAAGGAACATCCCTAGTTGCTCTAACACGCACCTCTAGAGAACTTGAGTGATTGGCATCAATTATTGCGATGGTGAGATTATCAGCAACTCTGTGAGTTCAACCCAGGTTTATTATCAAGCTTGTTCCCCTTTCCAGGTCTGCGTCCTCAACGTGCAGTGCCTGAGTTTCCTGGCTTGTTTGGGTCATCTTTGCTCCCGGGATCTTTCTGGCTGGGAAAACCAGCCGCTCTTTCCACGAAGCGATTTAGCCCTGCTTTACCTGGTGATGGTGCCTGTGTCCTCTCAGCCCTGTTACTCCTCTCACCAACCTTTTTGGGGCGAAAGTACACAACTCCAAACAGCAAGTTAATTTTATAGTTGGAGGCCTTTAAAATCTCCGCCGTCTTATGCGACACCGACAAAGTTAGTTGGAGGAGATCATTCTCTCTGTCCTTCCTTGCAAGAATTTTCCACTCCGCGTTCCTGAGATCCTTATTCTGGACTCCCAAGCGGCGAAGTATCTTCTCGTTTGCCTCGTTTTTGCAACGAGGAAGATATACGAATAATATTTTGGGGCGCGGTAATTCGTCCTCCCCGACTGCTCTCAGGTTGGCGTTTTCCCATGGCTTTAGGGTCGGCACAGTGGCAGTAAACCACTCCGCCGGGTCATTGTCAGCACAGTTGACGGTCAACCATCCATTCATCGTGCGGCATCCTAAAAATGTCGGGCTAATGCCGTCCAGTAGTAGATCCGCCACTGCATCCATGATGCTTTCTTGTACAGCCAGGATCTGGCTGATACCTAGTTTGACTTCTGGGAAGCGTTTGTCGGTTATTTCAAACCTGATGGCCTTCACTGCGTCCTTGTAGGTTAGCTTCTCCTCGCCCGAGCTGCCACCATCTCCTAGCTTCGGACCTGTCATATCTTGTGAGCTACTCTTTCCTTTTGTTGGCAAAGCTTGCTCTTTCTTCTCCCTTTTTGCTGGGGTGTTCTTTGGGGTCGTGTCGTCTGACCGGCTCCGGTTAGCAGTAGTGACCGTTCGATCTTTTATTTTAATTTGGCACTGTGCCAGAGCTACCTCGTGAGGAATGCCCGCCAATTTAAGATGGGCAAGGTGCTTCTTCGCAACTCCGCTCAGTCTCTTTCTCTTTTTCTTGGTATCCTCGAGTTCCAAGTCCTCGAGGCTGCTTTTAATTTCGGCGGTTGTAGACACTAATGCGGTATCCGAGAATGATGGCACTTGTGCGCCTTGTACTCGGTCACCGACAATGGTATTTGCGCTTGAGGGTTCACTGCTATCATCAGATAGCGTGGTTTCCATATTAAAATTTTCAGAGGTAGGTCCTTGTTTGACTTTGTCATCCTCTGAGATTGGTGCGTTTAGAGAAGCACCTCCCTCATATTTTTTTATTTCTGAAATATCCATGCAGTTTCGGATTTGTTGAGAGGAAAATAACCCACAACAGCAGCGCCTCTTACTGTGGTAAGGCTAATTGAAACCGGAGGTCGCCAGGTATCCGAAGTTCCGTGCTAGAGACCAAATAACCCATGGCCATTCATCCCTCGGCGCACGTGTCTCACCTTGGATTTGGTTTTTTTTGTCAAGTTTATTCCTTCCTTTAGCGTCGTGCTTTAGCCTGTCGTTCGGTAAACAAACAATCAGTTACCGGTGGTCACCACGATTAGGTTACCCCTCACGCGGTCGTGAGCCCCAGACAGGACTGCCTAAAACATGACCAGAACAGCCTGCTGGAGCTCACTCTACTGAAGGTTACGGACCTGGTGATTACTACACAGCTTTGTTCCTCCCTTCACCAGACGCCCAGACCACCAAAGAGAAGTTTGATAATCGAATAATTTCTCGAAGAACAGACGTGAATTGGCCGGTTTATTATAACCTAAAAAACCTTTTGTACAATTTGTTGATAAAATTTAAGTTGGTTGGACTTTGACTTCTGTAAGTTTCTGGTCCGGAATTTATCGAAACCGTCCACAATCTTGCATTATCAATAAACATTTATCATTATACCTTATATCATAGTACTATATGCATCTCGCGACCAAAAACCAAAACAAAGAAAAGAATGAAACAACAAAAAGCTCAAACAAGTAACATTAAATATTATTATTATTATTGGGGGGGCCATGCGGGCGATCAGCCACTTCGCACTGCGACCTAAAAGATCTATTGTGCTGGCCCCTGCTTAATTATCCGTCCAGTCAATATTCAGGTTCTTAATGAACCTGACAATACTGCCTCCCGGTAAGTGATACATACTATCTGGGCATATTGCTCTCCCTCCTAGATGTTTACTACAGCATGTAGTTCCGCTAGAAAGACGGTAGCAATGGAGCTCAAGGACCTCGAGAGGGTTGTGCCACTCCCGTATATTCCTACTCCTGCCCCGTATTCCGTTTGATTTTACTCTTACGAGTTGCTGGGAATTGCAAGTCACCTGTAGGTCACCCAGCTTTACTACAGGAAGGCTAAAAATAAAACTGGAGGGTGCCTGGTATCCAGAGTCCGCATATTTTGGGCTGATTAACCTATCAGCCATTCATCTTTCGGCATATGCTGTTCCACCTTAGATTAGGGTTTTTTGTCAAGGTTTTCTCCTTTAGCGCCGTACTTTGGCCTGTGCCAAATGGCCTAAAATGTGCCAAGTGGCCTTAGTTACCAGTGGTTGCCACGAGGAGGCAGTACGTACACTTGCGAATTGTGCACAGGTTACCCCTTACACAATTGTACCCATCACGCAGCTGCCTAATGACAAGACCAGAACAGCTCACGTGATGCGCACCCTACTGGAAGGTTACGGAGCTGGTAGATTAATCTACTCAACTTTGATCCCCCCCTCCAATAGACGCCAAACAAAACAAACTCAAAGCAACACAACCAGCAAACATATAACAAAAAAAAAAAGTTTTGCATTAAGTTAAACATTAAAAATGTGGTTTACAGTGGCAACAAAAAACAAGGCGAACAAAAAAAAATTTATGAAACCAAAACAAAACATAAAATTCTGTCTACCAAAATATGAAGCTTTTTCACTGTACTCTATATCTACTTGCCATACATTGCAACTTTTTTCCTATCTTTTATCTTCTATACATATTTTGGTGCTGCTTATTTTCTAAGAGCCATAACAGTAATAATAATACAACCATACTATACTATACACTAGGATAGAGTCTCGACACTACACCAATATTTCCCTCCCGTAAATTTTTCTATTCTATTTGAGTGAGGTTTTTTGTGTGCTTTTTTTAGTTTATAGCAGAATTTTTTGTTTTATTTTTTAATGTGCTGACATAAAAGACGAATAAAAAAAGTTTGTCCATTCAAAAAAAATTTGGTTCATTCCAAATTTTTAAAAAAACACCCCCCCCCCCCCAAAAAAAAATGCTTAGCCTTTTGGCATTGTAACAACAATACAATCAAAAATATACAATAAAATTAGAAAACAAAAAAAAAAATCGCAAAATTTATATTTATGTTCCGGCTAGCTAGACATTGCTTTGTGAAACATTAGGGAATGATAAAAAAAACGAAACACGAGCTTTTTATTTTTATATTTAACTTTTTCTATTTAAAGTGGTTTCATTTGACTCAGCTTTTCACTTTGTTTTCATTTTTTATTTTTTTTTATTTTGGTTTGGTGTATTTGTCTTTGCATTAATTAAATTTATTTTGGTTTGGTTTTCATTTTGTGTACTGTTCTGTGTATGTGTGTGTGTGTGGTGGAGTATTTTTTAATTAAAATTAGTTTTTTATGGCGGTTTTAAGAATACTCGCAATGTTTGACGAATCACTTTGACTGTTACTTAATTTTATATTAAAATATTTTATTTTATAAGGGCTGTAATTGGTGGTTTTGTTGTTTATTTTTATGAATTAGCCTATTTTATTTTATAACACTTCAGCCCATAATATTCAAACACTTATTGGCGAAATTAAAACATTTTAACATTGCGTTGCGGTTCCAAATCAAAACTAGACCACATCGTCGCTTTCTGAATCGGACAAATCAAAATTAATTAAATGTAATATTAGAACGCAGTAAAGTAAGTCACACATCCGAATCTGTTTATTTTGGTCTTTAGGGGTCAAGAAAAAAAAGAAAACTTCAAAAGTAAAAAAAATCAATTTAGGTATTTAAGAGTTTCATAGATTTGAATTAGGTACGTAAAGTGCAACGATTGCACGCAAGAGCCGTTCTGACATTATCGACCCTTAACCGCGAGTGTATAGAATTTCAAAAATTCAACATGATTGTCCAAAGAATGGTTGTCCAAAATAGTTTATACACAAAATCCATTTTAACCACTGTTATACGTTAGATGACAAATTTTATGCTAACCCACGGAATCTCAACGTGAATAAATCGTAAGTTTGATATAAGATTCTTTTGATACTGTTTTTAATTCAAGAATTTGCTTCATTAAGCTTGTTGATATAATTTGTCATAAATCTTTTAAAAAAAGTTAAAGGTTTACAAATCGGAGTACGCAATTAGTCCTGTTCTAAAATGTTCTAAAATTATTTCAAAGCCTCAGGGTGTATGCCTCGAAGAAATAAATCACCCGTTTCCAAAACTCATTTCAGCGAAAACAATATTAAGTGATGTTTGAACATGAGAGTGCGGCAGCCAAGCTCATTCCAAAGTTGTTGGATTTTTTGCAAAAACCGTAGCTCATGTTGATGTGGGTGCAGAAATGCTTGAACAAGTCAATAACGATGATATAAAAGCAAATAATTGCACAGAATGTGGTTCTTGATACCACGTAGGCTTCGGGACCTGTAATTGTTATGCCAACGCAGATGGCAGTTGCCACCGCAATTTTATTCAAAATTAGATTTTTTTGGAAATCGCCTTACTATAAAGCAGCCAATTCTGAGCAAAATAAAAACCAACTTTTCTGACACAAAAATGGTCAGTAGCCATACCACGAATAATTGTTTCCTCCAACTCATTGGAACCATTTTGAGCTGTTAATAAAGCGCTGGATACTCCTGACGTCCATCCTACAGAGGTCCGTCAGGTCTTTGAAGAGGGGTACCCCTAGAAACTTTAGTCTGTTTCGTGCTAGACGAAGGCAGGTGTAAAGAAGATGAAGTACTGTCTCCTACTTCTCTTCGTCCTCGCAACTACGACAGTAGTCATGTGAAAAGACATTAAGTCTACTCGCATGCCTCTCTATGAGACAGTGCCCCGTAATCACTTCCACAACCATACTGATCTGACTTCGCTGAAGTGAGATCAGCTGTTTGGATCTCGCCAAGTACAACTTTGGCCAGACCTGCCGAGTTATTACGCAAGAATTGATACTTGACCATCTGTCATTCGACAGCTTGCTAGCTTCTTCCTGAAGCAGCAGTTTGCAAACCGCAAGAGGCATTTCAATATCATTTCTGCTTTATGAGAAGTGGTCCGTCGTACCACGTCGAGCCAGTTCATCGGCGTTTAAATTCCCTGTACTTATGAAATGTCCTGGCACCCATTAAATGTGGATGTTGAACTGATCTGCCATCTCGTTAAGAGATGAGAGATAGTTCTGGACTACTTTCGAAGTGAGGAGGTGTAATTGAAGCGCTTTAATGGCAGCCTGACTGTCCGTATATATGCGAATATCACAAACTGATATTACATTATACCTCAACCAGTCTACGACTTCCTTTATGGCAGTAACTTCAGCTTGAAAAATGCTACAGTAGTCGGAGAGACGGAAGGAGATATTTAACATAATTTCCTCGCAGAACACTCCAGCCTCCTTTCCCGTCCCGTTTTGAACCATCAGTAAAGTTTATAACTCCTGGTTCCAAAACTGCACCCATCATCCAGTCCTCCTTGGATGGGATCCTAGTCCGGAACTTTGTGTCAAAAGATAGTGACGGGACAGTATAGTCGGTGGTCTTAAGAATTTGTTTGTTGCACAAAATAGATGAGTGCCCTGTATTGTTGCAGGTCCACATTAAGATGGATTTCAGCCGTATGGCAGTACAAGCTGCCAACTGTTTTCCCAAGATATCTAAAGGAGTCAAAAATAGCAGAGTCTCTAGTGCCTGAGTGGATGTGCTCCTCAGTGCACCACTGATCCAAAGAGATATTGGTCTCTGAACTTTTGTCAACATCTTTTGGTTGACAATTTTGTCCATAGCAGGCCACCAGACTATTACCCCATACAAGAGTATGGGTCTGACTACTGCGGTATAAAGTCAATGTACGATGCGAGACTACAGCCTCCATCCTTTCCCAATGGTATTTTTGCAAGAGTATAGCGCTACCGTAGCTTTCCTTACCCTTTCCAGAATATTAGGTTTCCAATATAATTTGCTATCCAAAACGAGACCCAGAAACTTCGCTTCAACTGTAAAAGTCAAGCTGAACCCATTTAAAGTGGGAGGATCGATGTAAGGAAGTTTATATTTCCTAGAGAAGAGAACCAATTCGGTTTTGTGTGGGTTCACATTCAACCCACAGCCATTGGCCCATAATGAAAGAGTGCTCAGGGCATTTTGCCTTAGCTTACTAAGGGTGCCGGGATATTTACCACGGACACCAATAGCAACATCATCCGCATAGGCAACCACCTTGAAGCCACCGTCCTCCAGTCTCAGCAACAGGACATTTATGACCAAGTTCCAAAGTAGGGGGGACAGTACGCCACCCTGTGGCGTACCTCTGCTTGCAAATCTTCTGACGGAGGATTCCCGAAATCTGGCATTTATGATCCTGCTTCTTAGCAGCATCTGATCTATCCAGTCCTTAAGTGATTCATCCACTTCCAGATCTGAAAGTGCCCGAGTTATAGCCCCTAGAAGCACATTGTTAAAGGCCCCTCAATATCCAAGAAGGTTAACATTGCATATTCTCTATACTCGAAAGATTTTTCATTGAAAAATACAAGAGAATGAAGAGCAGTCTCTACAGATCTCCCCTTGCAATAGGCATGTTGAGATTTATACAGCTTTTTCGACACAATCGTGCCTCTAATATGAGCTTCTATTTGTATTTCCAGTGTTTCAAAAAGGAAGGAAGACAAGCTAATTGGTCTAAGGTCTTTGGGATTGCAGTATGAGGGTTTTCCCATGTGACATAGTTTAGGCTGCCCTTGAATATTACCTATAACCAGGAAATTGTTAGATCCGTAGTTTGTTGAATATCCGCAGGGATAATACTATCGAGTCCAGGCGACCCATATGGTTTAAAACTGTTTATCGCCCACAGGATCTTTTTTCTGCTAATAATTTGGCCTATGAGGCTACTTGCCCTTTTACTTACTGATGTGCTAGGTACAGATTCGGAACAACCAGGAAAATGAGTCTCCATCAGAAATTCCAGCGATTCCGCACTATTGGTGGTCCATATAAAATCCGGCCGTTGAAGATAACTTGGGATGGAAGGACCAGTTGCCAGTATTTTGCGTAGCCTAGACATCTCCGAAGACTCCTGAATTTTGCGACAGTACAGTCTCCAAGAACTGTTCTTGGCACTTCTTAATTGATATTTGTAAATTTTGAGGACTTCCTTATAGGAGTCCCAGTCTACAGCAGATTTGGTTTTCCGTGCTGTTTTGAAGAGTCTTTTGCATTTTCGACGTGGTTGTTGAATCTCCTTGGACCACCATGGTGGCCGAGATTTACCCCTAGGCTTGCTAAGGCGACTAGACCCCAGTATCGCTTCATTAAAAGCGCTGGACAACTCGTACACCAAGCCATCGAGGTCTTGCGCGGTTTTTGGAGGTTTTGGCACCGGAACTGGTAGTGAATTACGCAGAATAGTTCTAAAGGTATCCGAGTTGGTTTTCCTCCTGTTTCTGTAGATTGGACTTTTTGGAGAAGTCAAGTCCATTTCAAATTGAAGATAACAATGATCAGAAAAGGAGTGGTCCTCCGACACTCTCCAGTGTAATAAACTAATCGTCAGAAAGCTTGAGACAAGAGTAATATCCAATACCTCCTGTCTATTATTAGTTATAAAGATCAGCTTATTGCCTATGTTACATATATGAAGGTTAGTACTTAAAATGTAATTAAGGAGTAACTCACCTCGTTCATTTGTGTCCGTACTACCCCAGATTGTGTTATGAGCATTTACATCACTCCCAAGGATGACTCCAACCTTGCGCTTTTGAGCCTCCAAGATTAGCTCATCTAGAATGATTGGTGGAGTATCCACTTCATCATAAGCTAGGTAAGCTGATACTAGCCAGATCTTTCGTTTATCGACCTCAATGCTGACCGCT
The DNA here is from genome assembly GCA_958295665.1 of Tipula vernalis. Lineage (NCBI taxonomy): Eukaryota > Metazoa > Arthropoda > Insecta > Diptera > Tipulidae > Tipula > Tipula vernalis. The sequence continues at coordinate 35,719,727 of OY282560.1, forward strand.
GCTACATATCCATTACTGAAATTTGATAGCAGAAAACAACTTATGTTATTTTTAATGAGAATGCACGACCGGACCTTACCTTCTTTTTTCGCGTGCATTAATCTATAATAGGGAGTCTTGAGCCCAAGTATCCGGTCTTCAGTGACCTAATGTTCCTGGATCAAGACGCCATCTGTTGCTTCTTTCCCAATCTTTAAAATTAGAGCAGCTGATGCTGCCTTAGAGTTGTGAAGTTTGACTTGAAGAAATATCAGTGCCATCTCTACAGCCTCTTCTCCACCACAGTAACATCAGAGTCTTCCTCTGATGAGAAGTCCTCTGAGAGCCTCTTTAAAGATTCCATGGACGTTGACATCTCCGTGTCCGTGGAGAGAGTTTCCGCTTGGCTGGCTACCTCTGCGCACGCAGATGAGTTATCAAGCACCACTTGATTTTCTGAAGATGACTTCGGAGCCTCCGGCTTGTCCGCGTCCTTCTTATATACCTTGAGTGTGACTGCACTGAAACCATAGTTGATTAGACCGTTGGTTTTTTCCAGTGCAGTCAGTGACTCCTTGTTTAGTCAGGCTTTGCCTCCGCGAACTTAGCAACTTTTCAGTTGTGCGTTGGCAACTCCGGGTTGCCAACCTGCAACAACTGGAATATAACCTTCGGATCACTAGGCTCCGAAACACAACGACTGAAACCAGATCTGGTAGTGCAACAATTTCCATCCTCAGCTGTTTTGGGTCTTGGGAGAACCACTCTGGTTAAGCATACTATTGATGTTATGGGGACGCTAAGGCGATTAAACAAAGGTACTGCTCTGTGTCTCCCGTGCAGGGCCAGATTAATAAGGAACTGGGTCGAATGCTGTTGAATGTTGCAGATCATGTGAGGGAGGCTAGTGACAAAGTCCAATTGTGCTTTGATACGCGGAAGATCAACGAGGTAACAGTGAAGGATGCTTATCCCTTGCCATTCGACGAGTTGCTGTCTGGCCGTCTTGAAAAATCCAGGTTTATCTCAAGCCTAGATTTGAAAGACGCGTTTTGACAAATACCCTTAGATGATGGATTAAGGGATAAGACAGCCTTTACCATCCCCGGTAAACCGCTTTACCAGTTTACAGTGATGCCTTCCGGACTTTGGAACTCCCCTCAAACAATGTGTCAATTGATGCATCGTGTCATACCCCATGAACTGCACACTTAAGTCTTTATTTATTTAGACGACTTGCTTATAACAACCGAAACGTTTGATGAGCAGCAGGAAGTTTTAGGTAAGGTTGCTGGTTATTTAAGTCGAGCGAATTTGACTATAAATATCGAAAAAAGCAAATTCGTCCTCAAGGAACTGACGGAGTTTTAAAGGTCGACTCTGATAAGGTTTCTGCCATCACGTCATATCCAAGGCCGAAAACTATTCGGCAAATTCATCGATATTTGGGTATAACCGGGTGGTATCGACGTTTTATTTCACGATATTCTGAGATAGCAACACCTTTTAGGAATTTATTAAAAAAATCCAGGAAGTTTATTTGGGATAATGAAACTGAAAAATCATTTAACGAGCACAAATCAGCACTTTCTACTGCCCCTGTACTCAGTAATCCAGTTCTCAATTTGCCATTTTTTATACAATGTGACGCGTCTACTACAAGAGTGGGAAGTGTATTATTCCAGAGGGCCTCCAGCGGCGAAGAACGTCCTATCAGCGTAATTATAGCATAACAGAGCCGTTTGTTATACGGCTGTGTTGAGTGTCAGGATGTTTAGGCAATATGTAAAAGGTTTACCTTTTACCATAATCACTGATCTCGCAAGTTTGAAGTGCTTAATGGGACAAAGGGAACTTTCTGGACGTCTCGCTCGCTGGAGCCTACATTTACAAGGCTTCAATTTTTCAATTTAGTATCGCAAGGAGAAGGACAATTTAGTTCCAGATTCGCTCTCGAGGAACTAGGCAGAACAACTCTGAGTGATTGACGCTTCATCAGAACATGTGCCTCTTCATATAAATATAGAATCCACTGCATTTAATGAGGGCAACTATTTAAGATTAATACAAACTTTAACCACACCATTCGGTTCATTGAACGAAAATCCTTTTTGGAAACTGTATGTATCACATTGTCCATCTACCTCTGCGCATTTAGGAATACAAAAGACCCTTGAAATATTGCGTCGTTATTATTACTGATGTGTTCAATTTTATAAATAAATGTGAAAAATGTAAAGAGAACAAAGCGAATAAATTATATTACCCGACCGCCTATGGGAAACTGTTTTGGAATTTCTCGGCCTTTCTCACGATTTGTTCTTGTCGAGCCAATGCGTGATGCCACTTCTAAAAATGTAAAGACATATTTACTCCTAAGTACCATCTACAAGCAAACGCATCTGAGAAGGTGAACCGATCGATATTACCCACAATCCGCTCTTATGTTGGAGAAAACCATACCAACTGGGACGTTAATTTGTCTGCTATCGGATCTGATTTACAAAACGCCCAACATGGAAATGGCCAGTCGCCACACTTTTTAATTTTCGGGTAACATCAGGTGGATCATGGATCTGATTACGAATTGCTTCGATCCCTACATTCATTGGACGATAAATACGTGGAAGTATCCAAAGATATTCGCGTATAATCATTTACGTACTACCATCATGTTAAGATTGAAGATTATTATTGCATGCACGAGCACTTTCCTCTTGGGAAATCATCGGGAAATCATCAACTCATGTGCTAACCAATATTATCGACTCGATTTGTTATCGTTCTTTTGATTGAAATCTGAATAGTAGGCCCGGCTTTGTGAGACATTTTTCATGGGAGTGGTGCTTCCCCACGATTTGTTACGATTAACGTTGTACCGTGTCAACTCGAGGGTTAACGAATAATTTTTCTGTTGGTTGCGAAAACAATGATTATCATTATTTTTTTCTCTGTAAATCGGGTTTTTGTGCTGGGGAATTGATTTCATTGATGAGATGTGAACAAGATGAAGGAGAAGAAGAAGAACAAAAAACAAAAATTGTTTGAGCTGGGTGAGACCGGGAGTTGGCATTTTGAGTTAAATTGGCTATTTTTGGTTAGTGTTTTGATTATTTTGTTTTTCTCTCGTTTTCTTTTGTTGGTTTTTCTAATTTATTTTCATTTTTATTTTTTTATTACTAGCGGTCTAATACAGATCCGTCTGATTCCTCAGAAACACCCACCCCAAGCCCTGAGCTAAAGTCGGCAAATTCGGACCGCTCTGAGATTACCAGATGGATAATTTCTGTTGGCGGAAGCAACCGGATTGTTCTCTGTTAATTTTGATTCTGAGTCGAATCCTTTTTGGGGTCTTTAATCTTTTGAATGTAATGGTCCACTATCTCTTCACTAACTCTTTTATCACCGTTAAGATCTGCATTTATTATTTACGTATATCCATTTGCCTGTTTATGAGTCACTAGGATACAGGCAAATAGAACAATAATTTATTTTTGTTTTTTAAATTGTAAACCCATAGATAAATAAACCATTGATTGTATAAAACTATTCATTCGACATTTTATGTGCAAGTTCAAAATTATTTATACAACAGAGACAATTATGTAGAATTCATACACTTCCATTAACTAACCTATTGTGTTTGCACATGAAATTTGTTTATAGAAATAGAACATGATTCTTTCAAAAAATTTTAACAATGAACTAAATAATAATAATTCTCTTGACTTTAATTAATTCAATTAAAAATATAAAATTCGTAACCGTTCAAACGGAAGTAAATATATTTTAGAAGTGGTTTGATTTAATGAGAAGAGCGTAACAAATACGTAAATAATAATTGATCAATAAAAATGAAGCAATAATTTAATAATTAAATTCCACATGAATTAATATTTAATATTCAAAGTTTTAAAAATTTTTAAATATAATTAAAAACATAAAAAACAGTATGTAAATCTCTCCATATTTTTATTATTGTGGTACATGAGAGAAAGTTTTTTTTTTTTTTTCAATTTTCAGGAGATGAAAATTAAAAAAAATAAGAAAATCTAACCAGTATACACAAACCTCAAATGATGAAGATTAGTCATGCAAATAATTTTAAGTAGATTTTAGTTTAATAATATTTTGTTTTTCTTTTTACAATTTTCATTAAATATGGAAAATACAAAATTTCTTTTGATCTGGATTTTTCAATTACATTTGTTCACAAGCACATATTTGTGGTTGTCGTTTAGACAGTGTCGTTCTGATCAATAAACTCCCTACTTTCAAGTCATTTTGACTGTAACATCTGCCTGAGTAAACGCAGAGACGAAATTACTCCTTTCGAATCGCTATTCGCTATACGCTTTTTGTTTCTAGGGTTAATTAGTTCTATTATGTTCCATTTATTCTAGAATACGGCCATTCTAACCTTCCTATACCCATTCTAATCGCAACACTACGTCATAAACAATTAATTATAAATTTAAATTATGATAAAGTCTCGAAAAATATTGTATTCGGAGCTTAGGCGAGAACGTCATTCCTCCACAAGACCATTGTAATGTGATTGCGTATCCCAACAATTCTCTAGCCTCCCATCGGGCGCGTCCTTAGATGGCGAATAGGGGTAAATCCTAACCGACTTGATGGCTGGTAGGTGGGAAATAAAATACCATTCGCGGACCAAAACTAGCTAAGGGTGGTTTCCTGACTATAATCACTAATAGGGCGAAAACGGATACCAAGTGCCCGCGACTTTGAGAGGTGAGGAAGCGGGCTCGCAGTCGTCGATATCCAATGACCACAATACCCGTTGGAAAAGAGTTGAGGTAGAAAATGAAGAACTCCCTGACAACTGTGTAAGATTGAAAAAATTACTACGCAGTTAATTAACGAACTAAAATCTCTTAAGTTAGAAAATGAGAAACTGAAAAAAATTGTACAAGCGAAGGAACCCGAGGAAAAGGATGGTTCAGAGTTCCACACTGTCGAAGAAGAATTAAGAGAAGAAACTGACTGGATCCTAGAAAAGAACAGGAAGAAAAGACCTGCAAAAATATGGAAAGCAGAATCTTCTCCAGAAATAGTAGCTTCAAACCAAACTTCAAAATCAGGTGCATTAAATCAAAATCAGCACAATATACCCGATCAGGAAAACCAACCTTCCAAAGTTAACGAAAAGGCACCACCACCAATCAACATTATTGAACTGAATATGCTATTATGCGATCATTAATGAAATCGGTGACTACAAAATAATACAAAGTTATAGCATTGAGCTATAATACCTATATGAAAAAGCAACACAACAGATATTGAAACTTATAGAGCTTTGGCCGGAAAGCTGACAGATGAAGGCAAGGAATGGTACACAAACGAGGACAAAAATGATCGGCCGATCAAAGTGTTGGCCAGAGGTCTTCACCCAACCTCTACAAAGTAGGATATAATCGAAGACATGAAACAGCGGGACTTTAAAATAGAGGATGTGGTAGATATCCTAAAAAAAGAAAAATCGTGACTAATCAAGGGATCAAAATTAATAAAAGAGAGCACCTTTCATTGTTTATGCTTACTTTTAATAGCAAAGAAAAACTGGAAAAAATTTAAAAAGGCAGTCCTTAATATGAGAGTTAGAATAGAAGCGTTAAGAAAATCCACTAGTATGATACCTCAGTGTAAGAATGCCAATATTGCAAACGAGAGCTTAGATGACTTCAATGACAGTGCTACCACTCCATCCACCTATCAGTAAAAGCGAGAGGAGGCTCAACCATATTTGTGAAGGAAAACATTAAACGTTACGAAGGAGTAAAGTAGCCACCATTAAGTTCGATTAAATAATCAAAAATCAATGAAAATATCTTCAATATATAGCCCTTCGCCTTATAATCTGAATAAAGAAAATTATGATACGTTACTCAAATCGCTCGGTTTTAACTTCATAATCGGAGGCCATTTTAATGCTAAAAATAGATATTGGGGATCAAGGCTAACAACCAACAAGGGTAAGGAGCTGTTTGCAACTTGTCGGGCTTTAAACTGAGTTCCTGTCTGGAGGAAACCAACGTATTGGCCAGCGGATACAAATAAGATACCAGATTTTTTTGTAACGAAAGGAATATCTCGAAGACAATACTGAATTACAAGTACCAAATAAAACTCCGGCACAACTTGATGTTCAATTAGAGCTGCTGAACAACATTATACTACAAGCAGCATGCCAGAGTACTCCTCCTACTCGTAACCAAATGGAAAATCACATCAACTATCCAGGAGAAGTGAGAGATTTGGTTAGAGAAAAACTGAAAGCGCGAAAAATCTGGCGGGGTAACCGAGCACTACAAAGCAAATCACGACTTAATTATTTAAGCAACAAACTGAAAATGCTTATCAAAGAAGAACAAATATTTAAGCGAATACCTAGCTAGCCTTTTTGGCAACAAGGACACTAATTATTTCCTTTGAAAAGCAACTGAAATAGCTCCTATCAACTTGTGCTAGAAATGCCAAAGAAAAGGCTGCATTGTTTGCAGCCTACCTTCAAACACACATTTCAACCTCTTCCAAGGCAAACAGCTGAAGAAAATATAATTCCTGTAAATAAAGTGTATAACCAAAACATAAGATATGTAACACTAAAAGAGCTAAAAGAAGAAATTAGCACTAAGTTAAGCTCAAAAATATCCGCTGGTTATTATTAAAACCCTTTGTTTTAATAGAAGAAAAAATGAGGCGAATTAGCGCTCAAACTTAAGCGTCTTAACCAAAATTGTATTTATAAAATTTTCTCAATTAAATAATATTTGAATATACAAAATGGCGCAGAAATTTATTTAAATTAAATACAATTCTATTTTATTTCTTATTTTGGACTATGCACTTACGCTGTTGGCTCGATCTATGCCTTCTAGAATATACAAGCCTTACTACTGCAAGCAAAAATTATTTTTCTTTCCTTTCCTCGACATCAGATGGAAACGGAGAATAAAACATTAAAAAAAAAAAAAAAATTATTTACTATTATCTCATGCGAACGAACGGAAGGTTGTACATATTTTGATATCTGCTAATTTTCTATATAATTTAAAACTAATTATTAATAAACTAATGATCTAAATATAAATAAATATTAACTAAAAATGTAACATGAGTTACGACATACAACCTCCCTTTCTTGCGCTTGGATTAATACTAATTAATTTTTTATATTTTCTACATGTTTTAATCTCTTCGTTTTCAAGTTTTGTTCTCTTTCATTTTTCTAGCATTAATGCCATCTGCAAAAGATTAATGGAACTGTCGACATAAATGGAGTGACGTAGTCATTAGTATGGTTTGTATATTCTAGATGACATTGGCTATGTACATAATTTAAATACAAAATATTATAGACATGTATTAGTGTAGTCGATACTGAAGATCTTAGTTCTAAAATTTGGTTTGTGTACATAATAGTTAAACAATTTTTGTTGTGTATCCAAGACTTAAACCCATCAACTTGTATTTTAATGTAGATGTCGCTGCGGTTGGTAAGGGGTACAAAATAAATTATATTTATGGTAATGTTAAATACTAAACAGTTACGACCTAATCACTGGACTTATAGTTAAAGCACTACCAGAGAAAGGATTACAAAAACTTTTGCAAGTAATCTAATCAGCGTTCAGACTAAAATACGTTTAATACCAGTCCCTATTACCTACAATTTCAAAATTATTTGAAAAGCTACTACTCAAGTGGTTAAACTCAGTAACAGAAGTAAGAAACCGCATTTCTCCTCACCAATTTGGATTTATAGAGAGACATTCTATCATAGATCAAGTGCACAGAATCACAGATTTAATTGAAGATGCTCTGGAAAATAAAAAAAAATATGCTCAAGTGTTTTCTTGGAGGTATCTCAAGCCTTCGACAAAGTATGGCATCGAGGCCTGGAACAAAAACTAGACCGAGATCTGCCGAAGCAGTTTTATCTGTGTTTTTACATCACATACTCTCACTAATCCATCTGTTCCTGGATACAATTTTGCTATTCTAATACTTTGACAAGTATTAGAGTACCAATGCGAAGATTATTATTAAGTAGTCTTGAGTTAATCACTGATTCAATCTGAATTAATAATGTGGTTAATTCCTCAAAGGTTAGATGTGCTTTTCCCAAAATTCGATACAAGTGTAATTTGACGATTTTTACCGCCGATTCCCACAAACCTCCAAAGTTTGGTGAATAGGCCGGAATAAAATGCCATTTAATACCTTGATGAGAATTACTGTCGATTATACAGGCTTGTTTTTGATGATCTCGTAGTAAATAATTTAACTCCTTTAGTTGAGAATTAGCTCTTTTAAAATTAGACCCATTGTCGCTATAAACATCTGTCGGTTTTCCGCGACGGCTTATAAATCTTTGAAAAGCAGCTAAACACCCATCTGTACTTAAATTGCTGATTAATTCCAGATGTATTGCCTTTGTTGACATACAAATAATAGGACCGGCGTTAGTCTGTTCCTGTGGTCTTAAATGCTCGTTCGACCTTTAATCTTACAGATGGTAAGTTTCCCATTAAATTTGTGATTGCTTTTGGTTGACTTCGAAAACATGTTATACACTGTCTATATACTGAATTTGCTAAATCTTTTCCTCTTAGTGGCCAATATTGTTGCCTTACTATTGCAAGGAGGCTTTGTGGACCCACATGTAGATTTTTACAATGGTAATACTCGAATATTAATCGTGTGAAGTGATGTTTTGTTGGTAATAAATAGTATTTGATGCTTCATATCCTGATGAAACTTAGCTTCGTCTAAATGGCCACCGACACGTAGTATATTCGATTCATCTAACTGTTGGTTGCCTTGTTGTTCTACTCGATAATTGCTGGATTTTCTTGCTAAAATACGAAAACTGGACTTGCTTAATCAAACAAAAATTGTCATTTTTGATCTCTTCTACACTTAATGGACGAATTTCCGCAACTTGGGTGTTTTGCTTGTGCCTTTTACCTGTTCCTTTGATATTTTTCAGATTACTTAAAAATCTCAAAATACGGGCGATAGTGCGTTGAAGTTTTGTAAGACTACTAAATCGATTGATGATATCGCAGTTTTGTGGCATTAGATGACAAATTAATTATTTTTGTTTTGAGCTCCTTGCCACTGTAGATAATATTCGTTGGATTTTTCGGCCAATGTTCCTTGTCTGCTCTTAAAAATTCAGGGTCATTCCACCAAAGACTGTTGTTCTTAAGATCATTCAAAAGTAGATCTTTGGAATTGTTTGTCGCTTCATTGGAGCTACCTTTGATTTTAAACAGAGTAGCCTGCAAAGGTTTATTCCTTGCCCATCCGTTATTTTTATGTAAATTGCAGCTCCATAAGCGTCGTCAGATCCATCACTGAATCCATGTAACTCGATATTTTTGTGCGGTATTACTTGTATAGGGTTAGCTTAGGTTAGGTTGGAGTAGCTGCTTACGCACACTTAGACCGGTGACGGTCCATTGTGATACCACAGGATGTATCCCCTTTTACCCCTATTGGAACCATTTCGAGCTACTTATGTAGCGTAAGACGTCCCGCACTTTACTGTTTTCGAGATCCGAGAGGCAGTCCATCCTGAACTTATCTAAGTGTTTGTGCCTTCTGAGAGCCAATGCTGGATACGAGCAAAGGAAGTGGACCAACGTCTCTTCCTCCTCTTCGTCCAAGCAGCTTCTGCAGAAGTCATTAGCCTCAGACCCAGCCTTCTTGCATGTTCTCCAAAAAGGCAGTGTCCCGTGAGAATTCCTACGATCGTTCTTAATTCAAGTCTGCGTAAGGATATTAATGCCCTAGTGCGCCCCAAGTCCAGCTTTGGCCAAACTTGGCTTGCAACTCTACAGGTGAGGGTGTTCGACTACCTTTCCCCCGCTGAGGATAGCGCCTGCTTTCCAAGTGCTTGTCTCAGCGCTGTAATAGGCCTCCCCAGACTTGCCCTTTCCGGTTGCAGCTGGAGAGTCGTACCATGCCTAGCAAGTTCATCTGCCCTGCAGTTCCCCATGACGCCCGAGTGACCTGGGACCCAGATTACCTGGATATTGAAATGCTCACCCATCTCATTTAGAGATGAGTGTCAACTCAACGCCACCCGTGACGCTAAAGACACCGATTCTAACGACCGGATCGCCGCTTGACTGTCCACATAGATTGTGATATCGTCTGAGGATAATACATTATGCTTCAACCACGTCATGACCTCCTCAATCGCTACGACTTCAGCTTGGTACACGCTGCAGTAATTAGGGAGACGAATAGAAATGTTTACATTTAATTTGTCACAGAATACTCCAGCTCCTAATTTGCCGTCTAGCTTGGGGCCATCTGTGAAGAATTGCAACGCTTCGGTTTCCGATAACGGTCTATCCCTCCAGGATTCCCGTGAAGGGAAGGAGGTCCGAAATCGCTTCTCGAAGCGTATAGTAGGTTTAATGTAGTCAAGATTCGCCAGCTCATCCTTCAACGATCTAACAATAGTAGAGTGTCCTATACTAAGACACCTCCACTGAGAGACGGCTGCAAGTCGTACAGCCGTATTTGCCGCCATCTGTTTGCCAAAAATGTCGACCGGAAGAAGGTGCAACATAACCTCTAAGACACTTGTCGGTGTCGACCTCAATGCCCCGCTAACAAGCATACAGGTCATTCTTTGCACCCTCTCAATCTTAGTTTTATAAGCTACCATGTCCAGAGCTGGCCACCAAACACCCACCCCGCACATGAGTACAGGTCTCACTATAGCGGTGTAGAGCCAGTGTACCAGCTCCGGCTTCAGACCCCATGTATGACCAATGGCGTTCCTACAGGAGTACAAAGCTATAGTAGCTTTGTTTGTTCTCTCCAACATGTTGGGCTTCCAACTAAGCTTACTGTCTAAGATAATGCCCAGATATCTAGCTCTATTAGTAAAAGCAAGTCTCGTGCCATTTTAGTAGGAGGGACAACTACCGGGATCTTGTATTTCTTAGTGAAGAGTACCAGCTCCGTCTTGGACGGGTTAATACCAAGTCCACATTTGCCGGCCCATTTCGTAACGATGGTAAGCGCATTCTGCATTACGTCTACAATCGTGCCCAGGAATTTCCCGAAAACAGCTAAAGCCATGTCATCTGCGTAAGCGATAACTTCAATACCCTCTCTCTCCAATTCTAGTAGTAACCCGTTTACCACTATGTTCCATAGAAGAGGGGACAGAACCCCCTCCCCTGCGGGATTCCCCTAGTTACTCGCCTCTTGATGGTGGAGTCCCCCAACTTCGAGCTAACAGCTTCCCAGCATATAATTGATTAACCTTCTCAGAGGAACGTCCACATCCAAAAATGACAATTCCTTGTTGATTGCCTCCGCTTTCACATTATTAAACGCCCCCTCTATATCCAAGAAGGCCACCAAAGAGAATTCCTTCGAATTAATCGATTTCTCAATCGTACACACCAAGGCGTGCAGAGCAGTGTCCACAGATCTACCCTTTGTGTCCGCATGCTGAGACGGTGCCCACTTTCTGGCACCTAATTTATCTCTGATGTATAATTTATCCAGCAGCCTTTCCAAGGTTTTCAAAAGATAGGATGATAGAGTTACTGGTCTTAGGTCCTTAGGATAGACATGTGAGCTTTTCCCCGCTTTCGGTATGAACACCACATTGACCTCCGTCCAATACCTAGGAATATAGCCCAGCTTCAAACACCCTTTGAATATAGCTTCCAGTTAGGGAAGAATAATTACTGAGTTGTTTTGAAGTTCCGCTTGTATATTTTGATCCGGACCAGCCGATTTAAATGGTTTAAAACCCCTCAGTGCCCATAGGATCCGTTTCCTGGTTACGATATCCTCTGAGAATACTGACAGTGATTCCTGATGATTGCTACGCACCAACAGGACTTCAAAGCTCCCTGGGAAGTGTGTCTCGAAGAGAAGCTCCAGAGATTCTCCACTAGAAGCTGTCCAAGATCCATCCGGTTTTATCAAAAAACTCGGACTAGCTGTACTTTTGGAAAGAATCTTCCTAAGGCGGGAGGTTTCGGAAACCTCTTCCATTTTATCACAGAAGATTCTCCAAGACCTCCTTTGTGCCTTTCTTAATTCTTTCTTATAAATTCCGAGTTTCTCCTTATAGGAGTCCCAATCCTGAGCCTCCCTTGTATTTTTGGCTCTATTAAAGGCTGTCCTACAAGCCTGACGATAGGTTCTCAGTTCCCTGGACCACCATAATGGTTTTTGCCTACCCCTAGGCTTAACCAGTGAGCAGGCATCGCGAAAGGATCGGTTGCATGCGCTAGTAACGCTAGCCACCATTTCCTCCAGCTCCCCAACGGTCGTGGGGGCTCCCTAGCCCTCGACAGCAACATATCCTCCAATAATTCCCCATATTTGCTCCAGTTGGTCCTGCTAGGGTTCCTAAAGGCTTCCCGGGTAGCAGGGTGAATATCGAGGCTAAAGGTTAAATATCGAAGATCAGAAAAGGAGTGTTCCTTATCCACCCTTCAATTTTTAACCATATGAAGAATATTATTTGATGCAAGGGTCACGTCTAGAACCTCCTGCCTGTTACTAGTAATAAATGTGGGTTTCCGACCAATATTACACATTGAAAGGTTAGTACTCATCAAATAATCAAAAAGCGGCTCACCTCTTTCATTAATGTCTGTGCTTCCCTAGATAGTGTGATGCGCATTAGCATCAACTCTGAGACGATCAGCTCCTCCAGGTTATCCGGAGAAACCTCCTTCTCCCGGTCCACATAGGCTGAAACTAGCCAGAATCTACAAGTGCCTACTTCCAGGCTAACTGTAGTAGTGTCACCATTGCTGTTTTGAGAGAGAAGGAAAAGATTAATATTATTGTTCCCAAGAATACAAGATCTGATCTTCCCAGACTTACTAGAGGATAGAGGAGCCCATAATTGATTGGCGAAATTTTATTCTGATTGTTATAATCGTGGCAAAATTCCGATGTGGAATTTATCAAAAGTTCATGCCATTTTAAAACCTGGAAAGGACAAACATATACCTGAAAATTATAGACCGATATCTTTGTTGCGCATTGGTTATAAAATTTTCGAAAAAATTATTTATAACAGAATTTTTCCAACACTTGATGAAAATATTCCAAATTATCAAGCCGGTTTTCGTCCAGGAAGAAACTGTTATGATCAAGTTTTGTCTTTGGTAACACATATTGAAGCAGGATTCCAAGGGAAATTACAAACAGCTGTTGCTTTCGTGGATCTAAGCATATGATACGATTTGGAAGAAAGGATAAGATTTTAAAATGTTCAAAAACTTTAAACATGATCTCTGCTTTGTTATCGAATCGAAAATTTGTTGTACATTTGGGAAATCAGAAAAGTAGAATTCGATGTGTGAACAATGGTTTGCCTCAAGGTTCAGTTCTTGCTCCTGTTTTGTTCAATATACTCGTATATACATCTGATTTGCCAGAAACAAAATCTAGAAAGTTTCTATACGCTGATGATTTGGCAATAGCTTACCAATTTCCATACAATGACTTTCACATTCGATTTGGATTTACTAAATGATTATTACAAGAATTGGCGACTGAAGGCGAATCCCAGCAAAACCGAAGTTGCATTTTTTCATTTATCAAATCAACATTCGAATATTCGTTTAAATGTTTACACGGATGGAATTTTAATTAAATTTAATCAGAATCCGATGTATTTGGGAGTTACTTTGGATCGAACTTTAACTTTTAGAATTCATTGTTTAAAACTTGGACAAAAGATTAAATCAAGAGTGAACATTATCCAAAAACTATCTGGAACTCGATGGGGGTGCGAATGCTAAAACGTTACGTATATCAGCCATTTCACTGGTGTATTCAACGGCTGAATATTGTTCACCTGTCTGGGAACATAGTACCCATGCAAATCATGTAGATACAAAACTCAATAGTTGCATGCGAATTATTTCGGGTACAATTGAAACAATACCATTACCATGGCTGCCGATATTGTCCAATATTGAACCACCTTACCTTAGATGACAGTTAGCATTATACAAAGAACATTTAAAAATTATAAGAAATTTAAACCTTCCTATTCATTTCGACATCGATGGAAGAATAGCAAACCGTTTGAATTCGAGAAAACCTTTTTGGACAAAAATTGCTGAGTTGGGAGACTTAACCAACTATAACATCAATAACAATTGGAAGGCACTTTTCAATTAATTAGAGTTTGTCAACAAGCATCTAATTGAAGATCCAACATTAGTTGTCCCTGGATTGACTTGGTGACAAATTCTGAATTAAATCGTTACAATCATGAAATTTCAGCTGCCAGTGATTGTGGACATCCTATACAAAATATTGTTCACATTTATCAAGAATGCATATTTAGACGATTTAAAGACGGATTGGATGAAATTCATCAGATGACTGACGATGCGATATTGTGGATGGATAACTTAGACATTTTTATATAACATACATAATTATATTATCAAAATATTTGTAGATATATATATATATATATATATATATATATATATATATATATATATATATATATATATATATATAAGCTTAATAATAATAGGTACTCGTACATTACAATCATCACCCAGTATTCATTCAGTAAATTCTCTATTTACTTGTGCCCCTTGTTACAGGTGGATTGTGGGAACACGCCAAATGGCACATGAAACGGGTCATAGGCGTGCGTTGCTTGACTTTGGAAGGCTATTACACTTTAAGTTGACAAATTGAAGCTTGCCTTAATTAAAGGTCATTGACTGTCATTTTAAGCGAACGCACAGATATAATGCCCTATCGCCTGGCATTTTTTGATTGGAGAGCTCCTCTTAGTTCTCCCCGAGCCATTAATGATCGACTTAAATATTAACAGATTATCTAGATACCAACTGATCTAAGTGATGCTTTAAGATTTCTGGAAACGTTGGCACTATAAAATACCAAATGCTAATAAATTGGGTTTTAGGAAGAAAATTGACACTCACCCAGGTGCTGGCAACCATTTGATCTAATGAAAAAAATCCACATAATTAATCGGTAAACCTCACAAGTAATTCTGGATGTGTGCGCAGCAAGAAGCTAAATTTTATATGTATTTTACTTTTTGAATTTAAGGCGGCATCGATGCCAGGATATTAGTACAATTAATATCTAAGACTGGTAAGATTCCTTTGAGAAATTCATAACTTTAAATATGTAGGGGTTTAGTTTGTTAAACCCCTCATTTTCTTTAAGATGTTAGTCTCCTTCAGAAGCAAACTAAAAAATAAGAATGTAATTTGGTTTTAGATCAACTTTGTTTACACAAAATACAAAGGAACAGATACATGTACATCCATATAAGAAGCTTATTAACCATAAAAAGCAACAATAGCAACCAACTATAGAAGAAACTTTAAAAATTAAATTAAAATCCAAAATTCAAACTAACCAAGCAAATAATTGAGGCTTTTATGTATTTATTTTACTACAAACTGCTACATACCATATACGAGTATTATGTTTATACCATAAACATATTTTGATTATTTAATTCTTTCAAATTTTATAATTAAAATTTTAACATCAAAAAACCTAAAATGTTTTTTCTTTTTATTTATTTATTTAATTTATGAATTTTTAGTTATTTTAATTAAATTTCGTATTTTTGCTTTACATTAAACTAGAGGTTAGAAAATAGGAACATTTGATATTAGTATAAAAGTAAGAAAGTAAATACGACGAAGGTACACGGCGTCAACAACACAAGAGAGTATTTACAAAAGTCAAATCTAACCTATACTTGAGGCGCAGGGAAGTGTATCAATTCAATCCAACGTAAATCAAGTTGTTTAACCTCATTAATCCTTT
The DNA here is from genome assembly GCA_958295665.1 of Tipula vernalis. Lineage (NCBI taxonomy): Eukaryota > Metazoa > Arthropoda > Insecta > Diptera > Tipulidae > Tipula > Tipula vernalis. The sequence goes on from OY282560.1 coordinate 35,735,579, forward strand.
TGCTAAATTAAACTGTGCCTTTTTATGATGTTGTTATTGTTCTCAAAGTTGTGTGTTGGATACAGAGAACACACAAAAAAAAAAAAAATCAAAATACTCTTAGATGAAATAAAAAGGTAAACCGCATTTTTCGAAAAGGGTATAAACAACAAACAATGTATAGATCCAGAACATAAGAAAGAACTTTTATGTTTGGGGGGCATACCATTTACAAATTTAATTAGTTTAATTACTATACTTTGTGTGTTTGTACAAAACAAAATCAGTTTTAAACAAAAAAACAAATTTGTTTTAACCGATTTTAAATAGCTCAACAAAAACCAATATTTTTAATTACACATTTTTAAAGCTCCAGGATTTTAACGTTTATGGAATTTAAATCCCTTAGAAATTTAAGTGCGATTCATCAAATTGTCTTTGAAGCTGTGTACATAAACATTATTTAGGAACGCTTGTCACGTTTATTTATTTATTGCTCTCGCCGCCTAATTAAACCAATAGACCAAAAACTAAATAAAATAATTAAATTAACAATTGATCGATCACCACAAATTTCTTTGAAATACATAAATATAAACATAAACAACATATTTACCCAATTTATTATATCCAAAAAATTCTAATCCATCTTCTCTTACTTATCTAGAATATCTTTCGCAGACAGTAGGAATCATACTCTCGCATAAGTGAATAAACCAAATGAACCGTAAAATTATAAAACATTACCAGACGATGTTCTAAAATATTTCTAATTTGAAATTAAACAAATTCTTAAGAAAAGCTAACAATAATCTAAACTTTAAATTACAAAAAAAAATTTATCTAACACACAAGATTCAATCTGTCTACATTCTTTATAAAACAGTAACAACAAAAAATCTAAATTCTTCGTGAGACAAATATGAAAAATTGCATAAATGTTAGAATTATTTTGAAAAACGTCTTAAATTTTTGAGTCCAACACAATCCATCTCAATAAAATTATGGAACACCTCCAGGTTTTTATATACAAAACAAGGAAATAAGAAGCAGCTATTTACGATTGGATGCCAATCACTAATAAAATCCCTTCTAAATATTTTTCTGGTTCGTATAAAACCTTTAAAGTAAAAAAAAAATCCTTGGCGGCAGTAAGAACATTTATCTGTACGAAGAGTAAAAATATGCGTAACCGAACATGCAAAATTCTTGATAATTTTGTTCTTCGTAAAAAGTAATTATCTCGTTATGATCCGGACGAACATTTTATTTAATTTCTCTGTATAGAAATAATCATTGCATCTTGTACTATACGACACGCTCTGTAAGTTAGCCGAAAATAAAAAGTGGATTGCAATAAAAATCCAAAAAGCAACCAAGAAATTGGAATAAAATCTGCCTCTAGAATGCTATATTCGGAAATGGATTGATTTGATGTGATTTGTTAATAGCTATCGCATTAAAAAATTCGGTTCAGTTCAAGTTTTCTCTGGGAAAGCTGAGAAAAATCTATTTTCCAAAAATCATTATAAACTTTGTATAAAATCAGCCTCTAGAGTGTTTTGTCTGGAAACACTATAGACTAGAGGCTGATTTTATCCAAAGTTAACATATAAACGCAATCCATTGCCTTTCCCAGATTTGCCACGGGAAACTTAAACTGAATTTTTTTCCTGCCATAGCTATTGTTGGATAAGCGTAAAATTAAAAATTGTAACACAATGTGGCTTTGATGGTTTGAAATAAATGTATTAATTATTGAACGCAGTTAATTTTGATAATTAACGAGCGCGATCCAATCTAGTACAACTCTCAGTCAAATTAACTCCACTGAACTACAAATTAATAGCAAGAAAAGGCCTGATTATTTTCTACTCATTTTATTGTGGTAGGATAGAGGGAGTTGTAGAATAGAAGGCAGTTCTAGAATAAAACTCACTATGATCGTTTGGGCGGAATAACGCAGAACCGCAAGTAAAAATGTCGGTACAAAAATTATGTTAGATTTTCTGTGTTTTCTTTGTGGTTTATACAATTTTAAAAAACTAGTGAGCAATAAGATTTTTTTGCAAATTAAATGTAGGTAAAATAAAAAAACACCAAAATAACCGTGAACATTATATATAAATGAATAATTATGTTTTATAAGGGGAACCGATAATGTGCTGCAATTTACCTAAACTGATTTCATCTAAAACGATTCATCTAAAATATTTCGTCTAACTAATTGACGATTGAATCACCATGGATTTTACCTAGCGGAAAATTTTTACACTGATATTGCTCATAAATTTAAAAACCACTTGTCATTACTAAAAATGTGCTTGGAAGATATTCCCAAGTCAATCCTTAATTACCTGACTGCTAAAGTTTCTTTCAGACAAGTGTAAGTTTATCAATTGCATCACTTTTATTTTTTTCCACGAGAGGCGCTTACCCTACCAAAATATTGAATTCTTTTAAAAAACGTCGAAAAATTTGATTGGCCCAAAACCACATTTCTCGACGTTTTGAAGTCCCTGAGTCTGAAAAAGCTACGGACGTCTTGATGCCTGTACCCATGGTATTTCGAGAATGGCTTGAATTTTTTTTCGCCAATCTGTTTCTACTCTCATCGCGAAGATGGGCAAATCTAGGGGGTACCTGCCATACGAATTAACCCAAAAACACCTGGAGTTGACTTGAACGTTAAGTTAGGGGTCAATTTGCGGGTTTAGTTGAAGTTGATTTGGAGTTGAGTTGACCAATTTTTTTTGTATATGGTAGTTTGAGGATTGAGTTTGGCGTAGAGTTTGCGGTCGGTTGGGTTTGGTACCGTTTTCCGTTTGAATTGGGGTTGAGTTGGGGATAGATTATGGTTTAGTGAGCAGTTGACCAATCTATATACATATATATATTTAAAAGTGAGTGTTTATACATACACATATATATTTAAGTCTTAATAAGGGTCAATGTTATTGGGTGTACAAATAAATTTCCGACCTTTTTAGATAGGTGTCGTTAGTATCACTGCTTGCATATTATTCAATCGGACAATTCATGTTTTTTGGAGGTTAGATGTCAAGCTTGAATAATTACTAGTGACATTTGTTCAAAGCGTAAACAACAATTATTTTCATGTAATTGAAAATGTCGAATTTTGTGCCAAAAAAACAACATTTGCGGAAAGTTTTACTTCATTATTTTTTGTTGAAGAAAAGTGCAGCGAAAACCAATCGTTTGCTTGTGGAAGTTTACTGTGAACATGCTCCATCGAAAACAACATGCAAAGAGTGGTTTCAACGATTCAAAGTTGGTCATTTTGACGTAAGAGACAAAGAACGTGAAGGCAGACCACGAAAATTTGAAGATACAAAATTGGAAGAATTGCTTGATATGGACCCTTGTCAGACTGAAAAACAATTGGCAGAAGAGTCGAATATTACCCAACAATGTGTTTCGCAACGTATACATGCAATTGGATTGGTTCAGAAGCTGGGAAATTGGGTGCCACACAAATTGAAAGAAAGGGACATGGAACGTCGGAAAACCATGTGCGAATTGTTGCTTCAACGACAACAAAGGTAGGGGTGTTTGCATCGGATCATCACTGGGGATGAAAAATGGATCCATTATGACAATCCAAAGCGCAAACCAGCGTGGGTCAAGCCAGGTGAACCAGGGCCGTCGACGCCAAAAGCAAATATCCTTGGTTCGAAGGTGATGCTTTGTATTTGGTTGGATATGAAGGGTGTCGTCTATTTTGAGCTGCTGAAAGAGCGTGAAACCATTACGGGACAAGTTTATCGACGACAACTGATGGCTTTAAAGCAAGCTCTAGTTGCAAAACGACCGGAATGGGACAAAAGGCACAATAAGATAATTTTGCAACATGACAACGCTAGGCCATATGTTGCTATACCTGTCAAAAATTACTTGGACAGGCAGAACTGGGAAATTCTACCCCACTCGCCGTATACACTAGACATTGCTCCCTCTGATTACCAGTTGTTCCGGTCGATGCAACCAGCCCTGGCACAGCAGCACTTCACTTCATATGAAAACGTCAAAAAATGGGTCGAAACCACCAGACTTCTTCCTTCGGGGAATCCGTTTATTGCCTGAAAGACGAACGAAGGTTATAGCTTCCGAAGGAGCATACTTTGAATAAAACATTCTTTCATTTTCTACACAAACTAATGTCTTTTATTTCAGTAAAAAAGGTCGGAAATTTATTTGTACACCCAACAATATCTCAAACTTCATCTCCATCTTGACAGATGATACTCAGGTTCAAAGTTACTACGGAGGAATTTCTCAAACTTTAAAAATTGAGTTGATTTCTGATGACGGTAGGATTGTGTGATGATATGATGTTTTTTTTTTTTTTTTGTGAGAAGGTGGAAATCCATCATGGACGAAGCAGGTGCACAACAACCGCAACAGTGAGACTCCTACTCACCAAAATCACCTCCTAAATCCTTTCCATCCGGGACCACCGCAAGGTATTACTTCGGATGGAATGAGTTTGTACTATGCTATGTATGTTCTACACAACTATCATGTTTGGCGGCGATCGCGCTCCAAGCAACGTAACTTCCTTATTATCGCCACTGCAAAATCAGCTATGGCTCTCCATGCCTCCGGAGTAGCAAGGATCACTTCGAAGATGCTTTCGGGGACTACGTCGTCGACATCGAGCGATCTTACGAGTGCTTCCCTGTTGTTACAAAACCGCTCGCATACGAAGAACACGTGCTCAGCGTCTTCGAGTACTCCACAGTGGGGGCAATTCGGCGAGTCCTCGTGCCAAAAACGATAGAGGTACGATCGGAAGCATCCGTGGCCTGGCAAAAACTGTGTCAGGTAAAAATCGACCTCACCATGTTTACGGTCTGTCCAGATGGATATTTCCGGAATAAGCCTCCTGGTCCAAGAACCCTTCTCCGAGCTGCTCCACCGTTGTTGCCATTCAGAGATGGTAGCCTCTCTGAGTATCCTCCTGTTATGCATGTGTAACGATGATGTTTCGGCCGCTCCTCCATGACCCCCCTTGTACAATTTTTGTCGCTCCATTGCCAGCAAATCGATTGGGCACATACCCGCAATAACGCAGGCAGCCTCGTCCGAAATAGTTCTGTAGGCACTAACCGCTCTAAGTGTGCATTTGCGGTAGACTGAGTTAACTTTCCGTCGGTATGATGGTACCTGCAGCGCTTGGGCCCATATAGGGGCTGGGTAGAGGATGATAGAGGTTACAACCCCGATCAGTAGTCTTCGTCGCCCTTGGCTTGGGCCGCCAACGTTTAGCATAATCCGACTTAAAGCCTTACTAGTACTGGCTGATTTCTCGCTGACATACCTCGCGTGTTCCTTAAACGACAGCCTTGCATCAATTTGCACACCTAGGTACCTAATCGATGGTTTTGACACACTCGTATGTGTACCAATTTGGATCGAAAGTGTCTCTACGACCTTTCGACTGGAAATCAGCACCGCTTCGGTTTTTTGCTCAGCCAATTGCAGATCCACTGAATTCAGCCATTGACGAATTAAGTCTACAGCATCTCTGCAGATGGCCTCCAGCTCGTCCTTGTATTTTGCTACTGCTACAATGGCAATATCATCGGCATAGCGAACCACCGTTACCTCCTCGGGAACTTGAAGTCTGAGGAACTCGTCGTATATAATGTTCCACAGTAGTGGTCCAAGTACAGAGCCCTGTGCAACCCCACAGGTAACTCTGTATTCCTTGCTCCCATCGTCCGTATGATATTCCAGAAAGCGATTCCTAGAATAATCCGCGGTTATCCTTTGGATGTATCCAGGAACATCCCCTTTGTTAAGGGCGCACATAATATGTTCCCACTTTGCTGAATTGAACGCATTTTTAATGTCCAATGTAATTACTGCGCAGTATTTTTTGTGGCCTCCCTTCCATCTCCTGCCGCTTATGGCATCCTCAGCACGGCTGGTGACCAATTGAATAGCATCCAACGTTGAGCGCGCCTTGCGAAAGCCATATTGGTTTTGAGAAAGAGCTCCATCTCTTTCAATGGCTTCTTCTAGTCGGTTGTAGAGTAATCTTTCTAAGACTTTTCCCGCTCCATCCAAAAGACAAACCGGACGAAACGATGATGGCTCTAGTGGCTGCGTTTTGCACTTAGGTAGCAGTATCAGCCTTTGCTTCTTCCAGATGTCCGGAGATGTACCTTCTCTAAGACACAAGTGTAACACCTCCAGAAACTCCTCACCTTTCTCTAGGATTGCAGCCTTTAGGGCGACATTGGGTATATAGTCTGGTCCCGGCGCTTTCTTGCTAGGAATCCTCCTAGTTGCAGATATTAGCTTTTGGATCGTGAATAGCGGTACATTATCAACTTTGATATTTGGACGAAAGGTTGTGGATTGCTGCGAGAACAGTGTTGAAACTATATTACTCATCAGTATCGGGCACGTTGGTACAAAAACTCTGGACAGTTTCAGCTTGGACATTACAACAGGTAGGGCCTACCCCACGGATTTCTCTCGATCTCATCATATAGGGATCTCCAGCATCTCCGCTTACTCTGCTTTATGGCCAACTTCAGGGCACCTCGGGCCTCCATATATGTTTGCTGTAGGCTAGGAGATAAGTTGGTATTTCTCCCACGTTGCAAATTCCGTCTAGCTCGATTACACCTTCGTCGGAGCAAGGCAATCTCCTCATTCCACCAGTAGGCCGGCGGACGACGTTCGCTTATTATTCTCCTAGGCATTGTTATATTACAAGCCCTGATAACGCTGTTTATCAACTGAGTTGCCTTAGTGTTGGCGTTACCCGTCAGTTTAGTGTTGCGAAGCATGCATCTGTATATGTTCTCGCCAAAAGCATTTTTCCTCCATCCAGCTTTCCGAAGATCACCCCTACGATATGTTCGTCGAAGTTCACACAGAATAGCCCGATGGTCGCGAGGGTTCGCTAGCAAACGTCAAGTCTATCACCGAACCAACATTACCCCTGTTGAATGTGTACGTGCTGCCTGTGTTACAGAGAACCACGTCTAGAACTGACAAGGCTTCCAGTAGTGATTGGCCTCTTCCGTTGGTTTGAGTGCTGCCCCACTCAGTAGACCACGCATTGAAGTCCCCAGTAATTACCTTGGGGTAATGATCTTTCGAATCCATGACCAAACAGCCCAAAAAGTGGGTGAATTGCACGAGTGGCTCACTCGGAGGGGTGTAACAGCTATAAAAATGTACGCCATTGATTTTAGCTCGAACGAACCCGACGAAATTTTGCGAAGTTTCTTGGATGGCAAAACTACCGCATGCCCAAATTGCAGCCTTGCCATTACGATCACTAACCCAAGCGTTATCGTCCACATTCCTATAATGTTCGCATAGCATTGCGACGTCTGGCTTCAGCTCATGTACGGTCTGCCATAGAAGGTCCTGGGCAGCTTCGCTATGGTTTAATTTTAGTTGAAGAACTTTCATTTCCATCGAGTGTTCCTTGCGGTCTTCTGTCGTTCAGGGCAATTACCCTTACCGGTGATGTGACCGTCTCCGACTTCCCCATTTCTCATACAGCAAAATACACATTGCGGTTCGCTATTACAATCCCTTGCCTTATGACCAGCCTTGCAGCATCTAACGCAGAGGTTTGATAGATCCTCGGCGCTTTGGCATGAAGCCGATCTGTGACCAGGCTTCCAGCATTTGTAGCACCTCGCTGGGCTTGCTACCTCACGAATGCGGCATCTGATCCAACCTATTCGTGTCCTGCCAACATCAACCATTTTCCAGGCTAAAGCCGTTGCTACCTTAATTACCGCAATCTGCGTGCCTCTGTGCGCTGGTCTTAGACTCTTCACAACACTCTTATCGATTTTTTCCCACTCCTTGAAGTCAGTGGCTATAGCATTAAAGACTTCCTCTTTTGTTGTGACCTCGTCGTTGTCCCAGATCTCTAGGGTGCTTTCATTGGGGTCTACGAGGGCCTTAACCTCCAATTTTCCCTAGAGGTAGGCCTCGATCTTACCTCGTATTGTTTCAAGGTTGGCACTATCATCATCTGACCTCTGAATTTTTAGTGGTAAGTACCCCTTCTCAGATTTTTGAACCTGGGCTACACTATCCCCAATGCTTTCAAGAGCAGGATCCGTTTTTAAGCCTTTTAAAACTTCCGCGAAAGAAGCTGGGCTCATAGTTTTAATCATCAGCGCGGCCGGCCTTGATGGTCTTTCTCGACGCTTTCTAGCTCTGTTCATGTATGATGGTATGATGTATGTTGGTATAATGGTATGATGGTTTATATGGTAGTACGATGGTATGATGATAGTATGATAGAATGTTATGAAGTTATGATGGTATGATGGTTTGATGGTATAATGGTATGATGTTATGATGGTAATGGTACGATGGTATGTTGATATGAGTATATGACGGTAAGATGATATACGGTTTAATGGTATGACGGTTTGATAGTTCGACGTTACTATTTTACGATGGTATGATTGTATGATGGTTTAATGTTGTAGTGTCTTGATGGTATGATGGTGTAATGGAATAATGATATGATGAAATGATTGTTTTAAGGTTATGATGGTACGGCGGTACGTATGCCGGTATGAATGTACGTTGCTATTATGGTATGATGGTAAATAGGGTTCAAGTTAGGTTAAGAGTTGAATTGAAAGTTGATTTATGGTTGATTTGGTGATTGAGTTTAGGATTATGTTACAATTGAGATATAGGTTGAGCTGAAGATTGACATAAGAAGTTTAGTTCTGGATTGATTTGGGAGTTGAATTAATCAAGAGTGAAGTTCTGATCACCTGTTGAGGTTTCAGACCCCCCCCCCCCCCCCACCCCAGACATAACATTCTATGGTTTCGTCAATTTTCCATGAGTAGCTATGAGTAAAAGTTTGCAATGTTATCCATGCATCCATATTTTCGGCTAAACACTATCGACTAGAAACTTCCGATTACCGGTTACAGTATCTACATATATGGCATGTTTGACGACTAGCTTATATAACCACTTGCACGTAATGCACTGTTTATATTGCTGTAGGCCAGTTTTGTAAAACTCATTTATTCCCACTTGTGTTTTCTCAATTACTTATTATCGATGGCCATAACACAAGTTGAAGGCCATCTCTTATTTCAAGGTTTTAGTGGCTTTTTAAAAAATAAACCGGCTTAGCATTTGGTACGATACCTGCTACTGTTTGACACGAAAATAATTACCATATCCAGCATGCAATACGATTGTGAGATCAAATTTGTGGACTTCTCTTCGATTATTGTAGCCATCAAACAGCAATTTAACTAATTTGTCAACTCAAAATCACATTTCGAAAACTTTGATTTATCTCTAATTAATATCGAAATCTTTGAATATCGCAAGTAATGCATACAATTTTACAGGCGACTCAACCCAAAACTCGAAAATCTTCAATAATCTGTGAGTCAAGCAACTAAAAGCATTGTTAAATGACGTTTTTGTTCTGAAATCGCTAGACAATTGCGATTTTGTCTTCATTAGAACATAAAAGGTTCGCACGGTATTAACCCCTCCCCCTACGGAATCCTAAGTTCGGCTGATCAAATATCAATCCATCGACCACACAAAACTGTTCGTATTGCGTCTACTCATAAAGTTTTCCCTAGGGAGGGAAATATCACTTGCGGCGGAGTCCTGTAGCGACTCATTCATATTTATAAATATTTAGAATCGTTCAACGCTACAATATTTCAACCATATATATTAGCGCATACTTAATTCACATCTTTCGTTTCATCGGTGCGATATATCAAATACATATATCAGCGCTCTTGTGTGCACCTCACACACTTGCAACACAACCGCAACCGCTTGACCAGCAAGCAATACCAACCAATATTTATTCTACGTGTGCGGTACAAAAAAAACACGAAACAAAAAAAAAGAAACAATTCATTTTGGGATTCATCGTTTTGCTTTCGCTTCTTTCTTGGTCATTAACGCTCGTCCTAACCTTTGTGACATACGGCCGTTTTCATCTCTTAAAAAAAGTTTTTTGCGCCACATTTTAAAATTAAGTGGAGGTGTGATGAAATTAATATTAACGTAACCTAAACTAATAAAGCAATAATTCTAATCCGTGCACTAATAATAATAATAAATTACAATATAATTTGTAGATTAAAAGTGAACAAATAAAAAATAATTTATGTAAGATAAAAGTTTGTGCGTTGGTTATTTAATCAAAGCTTACAATATATTTTGGCGAGCCCCTTTACAAGGCTTTCTGAATTACAGCAGATTCAGCCTTATTTTGAATAAATCTAACACTGCTCGTTGCATGAGATACGATTAAACCTGCAGCTTTTTTCTTTCTAATTTTGGTTTTATTATAGATTGAATAGACCAACAGGTATATTCTTCACCGCGCAAATCATATCTCTGTATACAAAAATGATGGTTTGAATGAATAATTGAAAAAAAAAAAAAAAATGTATTCTGCTGCTTTACAACAGGAAATTAATTTTATTTTTACTAATTTCCGGGAAAAATTGATTTTTTCATCATCACAAATATAATAGCTATAGCGACACTTATGTACATACACACGGACATATTTCATTTTATTCGTATTTGTCATATGCAATTTATGTATTGTACATCACCGGTGTGAAGTTTTTCGCACAAAGTGTAGCTAGGCAAAATTATTGACTTATCTAAATAGCTAGTTAGTTCATACTAGTCATTCTTGGAATTCATGATTTTTAATTTGTCTGAATTGCAACTTTTCGAACTGAATGTTATATGAATAAAATAACCAGACCTACCAGCCTATTCTGTACCATAAAATTTAAAGGGGAACGCTATGATGAGACTTTTTTGCCTGTAAATGTGTCACAGCCGATTTTCTCAGGAGATACAAAAGCTTTAGCCTTTAGGCTTAAAAATAATCATAGTTATACAATTTGTTGGCCCACAACTAGTCCAACAGTCAGAATTACGAAAATATGTTTTACCTATTTTTAGGGAGGCCAACAATTGAGGAACAAAAATGATTTTCCTATTTTCATATGAAAGTGCACTTCTTCCGGATTTCATAACGAGATTTCTTTCTTTAAGGTCTAACAATTATGCCAAAAAAATTTTTGTAAATATTTATGATGAAAAAAGGCCTTTTATAAATTACCAGCAACATTGCGCGATATCGCTAACATCGCAACAATACCGTTTATAATGTACCGCTGAAAGATGTGAATTAAAAAGGTCAAATATTCCCTCGATGGATGAATAATTTACTAAATATTTTCGAGTGACGCAAATGATGCTCAATTACCATTAGTTCGTTCTCTAAATGGCAATATTGGATGTTTTATTGCATATTGACGCATTTATAATTCTAACTATTTTATTTCTTCTAAGTCGTATAGTAGGCCAGATTCTTTCTGGCCCGATTTGGCCATGGTCGAATTTTGCCGAATTATTCTTGACAATCACCGAAAAAATTCACCGTTAACTTTAGTATAATGCAATTTAAATATTCGACTGACACTACGTATTTTACTGGAAAGTCACCGGTGACTTGTTTCGGATGTTAAGAGTAGGGGCACCTGTTCGAAAACAGTTTGACTTATTTTGATTTCATTTTATTTTGTTTTGACTGTATTTATGATTGTAACTGGACGACTCCTGAATTTCAGTGACTGCAATTTTTAGAGTTTGCTCGATGGTTATAGGAGGCAGTTCCAACGATGGAATTGAGATTTATTTGACTGTATTGCCATTTTTATTAACAATAATTAAAGGAAATTCTTCCTCCGTGTTGGACATTTCTTCCAAAAATTGACGGAGAATGTTCGAATGAAATTTGCACTCAAAAATGTGATATTTCACTGGTAGTGTTTGTACTAATATATGTACGAATACGGATCATAACGAATCCATTTCTATATTTACAACAGCATCGATTCATTTTCCAAAGCACTTAATATATCCAAGTAAGGAAGAATAAATTTCCTCAACATAAGTAAATTAAATTTTAAAAAAGTAATTAATTACTGAAAATTATTTTTAATTTTTCTAATTGTACGTGATTTGAAAAATTAAATAAGACAATTTCATTCTTATTTTTCTCGATTTTTTACATTCATTTCACCCGAGTAACGTTTTGATTATTTTTGCCTCGGTGTGTTGAAGATATTAAATTTTCTTCTTTGTATGTTCTTCGTACCATTCTTAATTTTCCTTATCAGTCTTTATTTAGGTGGAAAATAAGGTTGATTGTTTATTCATAGACTGATTGTTGTTGTTGGTAATTGTACTAAGCTGTAATACCACTGTACTCATTTTTCCATTTCCATTTTTCCGTAAATTATTTAATTTAATGTAATTGTTTATTAGCCAACGTTTAGTTTATACATTTGTAGCAAATTGAAATTTTCCAAGTGTTAGAGTTATTGCTCCAATTTTATTAAGTAATAATTTGTTTAATTAAAATAAAACAAATTAAGAAGATAAAGTTTATTGGAATTATAAGAACCTATTTTTTTGAGTATTACAGTTGATGATGATTCCATTCCAATAGGTACACAATTGCAGTTTTTTGATTTGTGGCCTTATATTTGTATTTAATTTTCGGGTCAACTTCTCCTTTTGACAACTCACAAAGAGGCCTTGGATTTAAGACAGCTTTTATCTTGGCCGATTTAGCAACTGGATCCGTTGTAACTATATATATGACCATTTGCATTTTCACTGGTAGTTGATTGACTGTTATCTAGATGTAGAATTGTGTAGTGCTTTCTCTAACGATAACTGAATGACCTTCACTAAAACAATTAAAATATCTTAGCTATCTCTTAGTGTATTTTCTGCGACGAATAAAATCCATCGCTAAGAAATGCTTTTACTCAAATAATTTATGTTGCCCCTTATTTCCAGAATCCGCAAACATCCATGTTGTATCAGTGCAAATACTCTTTACGTTTTGTAAACTTGGTTTAGACAAAGGTCTGTTACTTTCGTTTGGTTTCATACCTTGTACTAAATCCATCTTTTTTTGATCGATTGATTAGGATGTACGGCCAAGCATTTTAGCAAGAACTCCCGGACTCCCGGTCACACACCGTACATCCGTTTACATAAAACAAAACCGAAGGATAGGAAAGGATTATTATATTATATTCGTCTTCTTCTATTGTTATATTCTGAAAATTGAATTATTTATTAGCAAATTAAGGAACAGAAACCTTTAAATATTCTTTAAACTAAATTAATTAATATACATTAATGAGCAACCTATAGTGCTAACATGAAAGGTGGGTCAGCTCATGGATTCTGCACTCTCAACAGGGGGTCATAGATGTGTTCATCTTCATCACCGATCGTAATCAGATGATGAAAAATCCCTTTTGCATCTTGTCCCTATAGGGATTCGAACTCGGTACCTCCCCTCTCGACCCAACCGCCACAGCTTTAACCAGTGTGCCGTTTGCTCGGTTGACAGCTCAGTGACAAGACGGCTAAAGAGAACGAAGCCGCTTGATTTAGTTCCTCAGGACTCGAAGTTGCTGATGTAATCGGAAGATCTGGGCCCACTGGGAATAACTACTGTGTTATAGCCCAACTAACAGAGAATTAAAATAAGAAATATTACATATAGCTACATATGGTTACATATATGGTTAAAACGAACGTCGATTCTCTATTTCCATTTTTTATTCCATTTTGATCTACATAATTATTTGCTAAAGAGAGAAAACGAATGTAATATACATTTGTTTAACGAGCAGGAAACACATGCATACGTTTTGTTCTACTATTTTTCTATCGTTGGCTTTATTCGGGAATCACCGTACTTTTGTCAGTTGCGGTGTATCCTTCAATATTTTAATACCTACAAATTGTGCATAATTTTATTGTTTAATAAGATTTTTTTAAAGCTGATTTACTATTGATGCAGTAAGGGATCTGTTGCCGATATACTAAAAAAAAAAAAAGAGGAATGTTAGAAGATTTGAACATTAATTTAAAGCGACAAAAGCTGCGCGACGGTAAATTCCCTAAAATTGAAACAGCACTGTTAGTTTGGGTGAACCAAATGCGCATAAAAGGAGTACCGTTAAGTGGAACTTTTTTTAAGGAAACAACTTAAAATATTGCGGAAAAATTAAACGTCACAGATTTTAAGCCAAATGATGGTTTGCTTGACCGATTTAAGAAAAGGCACGACTTAGTATTCAAGGATATTGTTGGTGGAAAAAACGCATTTTCTTCGGTTGTGCGTGGATGAATGTCAAAAAAATTACCGTATCCTCTTCAGGGTTGCAAAAAGCAAGACTTTTTAACCTTGACGAAACGGGGTTATTTTTCAGACTTCTACCAAATAAATCCATCGAATTTCAAAATAAAAACTGCGCGGGTGGAAAACTGTGTAGAGATCGAGTAACTCTATTAGTAGGTGGTGTTTTAAAAATATTAAGACACTACCCGTATTATATAAAATCAACCGAAAAGCATGAATGACCCAGTTTGAATGGTGGGAGGCTTATTTGAAAGAGTTGGATAAACAATTTTTACTTGAGGGGAGAAACGTTTTATTTATTGCTGATAATTGTCCATCACATTATGAAGTGCCAATTTTGCGAGCCATTAAAATAATGTTTTTTCCACTAAATACGACAGCGATTTCCCAGCCAATGGATCAAGGAGTCATGCAAATTTTGAAAGGCTACTATCGCGAGTTTGTTGTGAGGAGGCTGATTTCGGATTTGGAAAATGAAGAGAACGTTTCTCGAATTCATTCCAAATTTGATCTTATAGATGCACTTCATTTTATCAAAAGATCGTAGGATAAATAAAAATCCTAAACCATCAACAATTGCTTCTATAAAGTTGGATTTTATTTAGGCACTTCTAACCAGCAAATTGAGGAGGAGGTTGATGATAATCTGGAACTATTATGGAACAACCCACGTGTCGAAGCAATTGTCGGTGAAACTGCTGTTCAAGTGTATATTGGTGTCGACGCAAACGTTTTTACATCAGAAGAAATCAATGAAGACGATATTGTGAAGGACGCTTGCAATGTCACAGATGCTGAAGCAGAATTTTCAGAAGTAGAATCTTCGAAAGAAGGATATCAACTTTCCTCTCAAAAAGATGTTGATAATTCAATTAAAATAATTAGATTGATATTAAGCTTTGGCGATGGGACACAGAATGAGCTTAAAAATTTGCATTTAATTGAAAATTATCTTGATAATTTAATGCAAAAAAATTTGAAGCAGTCAAAATTAACTAACTTTTTTCCTAAGATGAGAATCAACTTATTTAATTTTCATATATATCTGTATGTATATAATTTATTTTGAATTACAAATTAAATAAATATTTTTGTTTATTTTAGAAAAAATAATTTCTATTTATTACATATTTTGAACAACATTTCATTCAACAAAACATAATGAAAAGATATTCGGATATAACGAACAGCGTTCGTTATATCCGATTATCTGTTTATAAAAAACGTATGGCTATAATGAACAAATTTTTTTTGGCCCTTACCTGTTCATTATAAACGAATTCTACTATATATTTTCAACTTATAAATAGTAAACTACCCAAATAAAAATCCAATTAGCATCATTCACCTGTTGAAGAGATCGCCACCACACCATTTACCATCACCACTTAAAAATACAAGTCAGTAAAATAATAAATCAATGAAAGGAAATTGAAAAATTATATTCTTAAAAATTTTATTAGTGTACCATATAAGTGATATTGACGTTTGTATGTGAAAACTGCAACCTAAACTACAATAAATCCATTAAGTTAATTAATTAACTGCAATACATTTAACATCTCGATCATGTTCACATTTATTGAATCAAAATTTGCCATGCATAAATAAATACATCATAATGTGTTGCAAACCAAATCTCAATTCAACTCAAAATTAATATTTCCATATTAGTATTTTATTCATATAATTTATAATCTTTTAATATTAATTAAATTAATTTAATGTAATGTAATGCAGTTTATAATACCCTGTAAAAAAATTAATCATACCTAAATAAACAATTAGCAATTTCCGATTCTACTCAAACTTACTCGATTATACGAAGTAGAAGAATCCTATTTGAGTCGAATACATTAAAGTTTTCGTTGTATTTGTGTAGTTCATGTTTTACTACCGATGTCTCAAGAATACAAGAAACACAAAAAAAGGAAACAACACCAAAACAAAAATAACAGAATCGTATATAATAAACCACCAACACACATAGAGATGGTAAATTTTTTCAACCAATCTTCCATGTGCGTAGTAGGAGACGTATCATGTTTTCATTATATTACATACAAATAATACCCTTAAAGCGAACATACAAACATTCATGTTCTATATATTAAGATACAGGAAAATATTTGTGACGATTGTACCATAACCAACAAAAATGTCTATCTGTTTTTGTGGTTGTTTAAATATTATATGACAAAAACCAATAATGTAGAGTACATTTTCTCGATAGGATCTGTTGGTTTTGCTACAAAAATATATTTGTGTCAGTTGTACATAAAATAAAATACCAAAATATGTTTAAGGATTAGTAAAAATAAAATAAGACATGAAAATAAACTGCGTATATCAATTTGAGTCAATTTTAATTTTAATTCTAATTCAATCTAAAATATGAGACATTTGTATTTAGATTTTATGTACAATCACACAAATATTAAAATTAAAATCATGCAATTAATCAAGAAATCAAGAAATTTGATTTCTTTCACTATAAATTCGACACATTGCCTGATAAATGCATCCCGGTGGATTACATTTTCCAAACTCACATTAAACCACTTATTAAACA
Source organism: Tipula vernalis (assembly GCA_958295665.1). NCBI lineage: Eukaryota > Metazoa > Arthropoda > Insecta > Diptera > Tipulidae > Tipula > Tipula vernalis. The sequence continues at coordinate 35,752,402 of OY282560.1, forward strand.
AAGAAACACATAAAAATAAAATGAACACATCAAAATCACGCTTACCATCGTTTAGCCTTGCATATGTAACCATATGCAAGGCTAAACGATCATGCCAGATTTGCCCCAGACGTCACAATAGCTTGTTACATATTCTGAATTCAGCAAAACGCCAATTCGCATCACACACGTTACCATTGCCGGCCACTAATACCATACAACGATTACTCAACCTAAATTCAATTGATTCAATACCAACCATTACTTCAATCAACAAACAAACATCAATAATTCTTCAATCAACAACCTTGACGAGAAGCACAACTTCATCCAACATTTACCATTCTGATGAAACCGTTCGAAATTTATCCATCGGCAATAAAGCAGTAATACCACTGCTACTAACCGCAGTTGTTCTGAATTCTTGGATCAGGCGGGTTTCATCTACGAAAATGAACATCAAACTGTGCATTACTATTAGCGGCGATACCGACGAAAAGCCAAGTTATCACAATTTGAGATTTCCGACTGTATTTGGAATCAAGCTTCAATTATTATGGTAAAGCTCCTCTTCCAATCACTATCGCTCCTCAAGTTACAATGGGATGAACCTTTGCCAATCAGCATTTCGAAACGATGGCAAGAACTCCGGCAAGAATTGCAACAGTTAGACCAAATATCAATTCCTCGTTGGTTATCAACCGAAAAAGGGACATTTCAACTACACGCATTCTCGGATGCTTCCAAGGTCGCGTATTCCGCTGTTGTGTATTGTAGAGTCAAAACAAACCTGGGCATCATCCAAACCAATCTAGTGTGTGGCAAAACCAGAGTTGCCCCTGATGTGGTGCTCTTTTGTTAGCAAGATTAATGAAACCATCAAGGCACTTCAAGCCGAACAAATCGAAGTTTTCCATTGTACAGATTCAACCACTATGCTATGGTGGTTGTCATCGCATCCGCAATGTTGCAAAAATTATGTGGCTTATCGCTAGTCAAGATCATTTGAGTCGCACCATTACCCAGACCGACGAAGAGCGACAAACTAGAATACACAAGCTGTAAGTAGTAATCTCGAATCCGTTGCTTGACGAGTTAACACAGAGATACTCCAAATTTTCGAAACTGATTCGAGTTACAGCAATGTAATACTATTTCTTTAACAACATAAAAAAATCCAGTAAAGGAGAACCGAAGTCGATAATTCTAGAACTAGAGGAATATCAGCGCGCAACCAACACCATCCTAAAATGGCTACAAGACGATGCCTTTGCTACCGAAATTTCGTGCCTCAAAACCAACAGAATTGTTCCTTGAAATAGCAACCTAAACGCATTAAATCCATTCGTCGATGATCATGGAGTCCTACGAGTGGGTAGCAGAATTCGCTATGCGAATATTGAATATCACCAAAAGTTTCCGGTTATTTTACCAGCCAAACATGTCGTCACGAACTATGTTATTGATGAGACCCACACCAAATATTTACACGCAGCACAATCATTGATGGTATCCATATTACGACAAACATACATGGATACTAAATTGCAAAAATTTGGTACGGCAAAAATACACCATTGCATCACATGTACTCGATACAAGTGTCACAACCCCAATCAATTAATGGGAGATTTACCATCGACCTGAGTAAATTTCAAAAATTATACAGTTTATACTTTTTTATTAGATTACCAAACTAAATGGCACTTTTCACCACCATCCGAACTTAACTTCGCCAGATTATATGAATCGACCGTTAAATCGACTAAATTCTATTTACGGTGAGTATTGGGACCCACAATACTCAATTTTGAAGAAATGTCAACTTTATTGGAGTAAACTGAAGCCATATTAAATTCACGTCCGTTATGCACCTTATCCTTAGCTGATTCCGGCTCATTTTATTTTGGGTCATTCACTAACGTGCTAACATAAATCATCTAACCAGATGGAAACAAATCCAATACATGACATAACATTTCTGGAAACGATTTTATTTGAAGTACTTGACCACGCTCCACAATCGGTCGAAATGGCAGCATAAAAATGTAAACCTGCAAGTAGATGAAATCGTATTAAACCATCATAACACATCCAGGTTAAGATAGACTGGTACGAGTAGTGTCGATACAAACAAAATCCAGAATCTTCAAACGGCCAATCACCAAAGTAATCGTATTATCAGCACCTTGAACTATTCATTCAACGTCGGCGGCATGTCTACGCCACTAAAATTAGTGAATTTTTTTTTCTTCATTATCATTAAGAATCAGTGCAATTTACCGTGCCATATCGCACAATATGTGGTTTCATACGTATTAAAATTTGTAACTTAGGTACAATGGAATAATATTGTGTATCTACTGTTCCAATTCTCTGTATAAGGGTTTTCACGTTTCTTCGGTCGCTTCACGAACATAATTTTATTTTCTGGTAATATGTCTTTTAACGTAACACCTCTTTCCTTTCAGAGTCTCCAGTTTCGAGAATATGTGATGTCTCAATTTTAATTATGGTTGACGACAACCATCCAATTGAATAATAGTTTATGATTTACTAAATTTTTGTTACTCCAAGCACTGAAACAGCCTAAGAATCACCTGCAAGATCTAGGATAACGATATCATTGTTTACTTCTGGGGTAGTAGGGGCTGTGCACTATTGCGAATTTTGGACTCTCTTTCCCTAAAATTCAAATAATGTGCTGGAAAATCTTTTTAGCGTCTTTCAGAATTTTATTTCCCGACATCAGGTCATCAACGTCAAAATCTCTTTTGCATATTTCTGAAGCCTCTATGGAATTTTGCCTAGGTAATAAATAGGCTTAGAATTTTTAGGTTCTAAAATATCAAAAATATGTTCCTAAAACATGTAACGAAAATTGCAAAATATGTGGTAAAATGTGTGATTAAAATGAAAAATATGTCCTCATATTTTGAAAAGAAAACCAAAACTAGACCTTGTTTTAAGAGTATTTTAATTCACTCATTAACAAAAAAATATCAAGTTTCTGGCTATAAAGTTGGATAAACTAGCTCTCTCGGGCTACAAAGTGCTGGAAAAATAGTTCAAAAATGGTTCCACATCCATACACTTAAAAATTTGGGCTGGTAAGCGATACTTAATTCAAAGGAACACCATAACGGTTCAGACTAAACGATTCACACTATTACAGCAAGTTTTAAACTAAGAGAAACTAAATTACGCTCATATTCCTGCTCAAGTCAAATTGTAATTCAAAGTCAATTTTTAATTTAAGTTGCCGTCAAGATTATATTCAATTACAGTTTAGAATTCATATTATTTTATATATCGTGCTGATACTAAATAACTTTATTGTTTTATTGCAATCAGGTTTCGTATTGAAATTTTTACTAATTGCGAATATCAAACTTACACCTCTCGAATCATTTTAAAATGAAAGCTGAAATTGAACTGAACCTTTAGCATTTTAAATTTCCCTCAAAATTATAACTCAATTCCTATTTCAATTTTGTCAAATCGAGTTTGGAACTTAGTCTACTTGTATTAAAAATTTCACAAAATGTCTATCTAATTGAAACGAAAATTTTGAAATTCAAAAACCACTTTTTCTCAGAATTTTGCCCTCACTAAACATAAAATTTTGCTGACATCTATTTTATAATTGTAACTTAATCTTTAATTTTTCTCTTGCTTATGCTTTTGCTAAAGTCCAAATTATTATTCAAATTCAATTTCTACTCAACATTTTTTTTAATTACAGTTAAAAAATCAAATATTTGTATTCCAAATTTTTAATCAAGCACATTTAGACAAATCTTGGTTAGAATTTTTACTTAAATTGTAAACAAAATATCACAAAATTTCTAGATTAATTGCAACCATAATTTTGCGTTAGTTTAAATTTGGGATTCAAGCTGATTTTTTAAATATTTTTTAATTAAATTGCATTCAAATTTTTGCTCAAACTCTCGATTGGATTGAAATTGAATTTTTAGCCCAAACTTTGTTCAACGCTTGTTTTATCCCATTCAAAATAAAAATTTTGCTCGAATAGTTAACTAAATTTTTATAATTCACTCAAACTGTTAGTAAAGGCAGTCATTTAAATTCAATTTCTAATGTAAATTGCTACTTAAGATTTTATTATATTACGGTTTAAAATTGAAATGCTTCTATTATAAAACAAAATTCATTCAGATTTTCAACCAAAAAATTGGTTGGAATCGTGTTTAGAATTTCAGCTCAGTCACATAAAGTGCAAATATTTTGCTAAAACTGTTTTCAAAATGTGTTTCCCAAATGCAAAATAAAGAAGACAATTTCTACTTAAAATTCAGGCTAATTTTTTCTCTTCGTTCTCTTAATCAATTTCTTCTCTGTCGAATGCAGTTGGCCAAAATTCCATTTATCATTTTGTTCAACTTCAAAACCAGCTTGGAACTAAATTTCTGATTAAAAATCTTTATTTTTTTCGAACACATTTTGATTTTAAACAAAGTTACTAGAGTGAATATCGAAATATTTGTTAAAGCTTTAAATTTTACTCAAGTTTTCATTTCAATTTAATTCAATGAGCGTGATCAAAATTACAATTAACATTCAAGTACAGTTTTGAAGTTTAACTCAATTTCGGATTAAAATGTCACTCAAAGTTTATTCAATCCAGATGGAATTGGAATCTAATTTTATTCTGGATCTAAGGTTTTATTTGAATCCATAAAAAACATTTTCTTTTCCAGTCTAATTCAGTCTAGTTTTCTCTTGACATATCTATTCTTTGCTCTACCTCATTTGCTCTCATTTTTTGTTTTCTAATTGAAAATCCACTCAGTAAATATATTGGGCAATGTAAACTTATATTTCTCTCAAAATTTTGTGAAATCAAAATTCGAGTTGTAACCCAACTCCTACATATAATTTCATCAAAGATTTTATTTGGTTTGGTATGCCAAAACCATTTTTTTAAATTTAAATTCCTAATTCAAATTTCACTCAAAATTTCCGATGCAAATTTCTAAACTAAATTCTAAGGAAATTTTGTTGGTTCTTCAAGATCAAATCTCATATTGCAACTCAATTCTTACCTAATTGCAATTAAAATTATGTTTAAATTTAGTTTATAACACTAAATTTACACTCAAATTTTTTCTCAAATCCAAGTAGAATGTTCTAATCAATTTCTAATCTAAATTTCAAATCAATTTTTAACCCAAGTAAGATTGTACAACAATTTGTATTATTTAAATTCATGCCAAATGTAGTTTAATCCAGAAACATTTTCTTAATTTCGATTTTAAATTTCACTCAAAATGTTGAAAGGTGTTCAAATTGTACCTCTCCTGTGTGAAAACTACGATTAAGCTTTTGATTCATATTAAACACAAGTTGTTGTTCAAATCTAGTTTGTAATTCTAATTCAATTTTTAAATTTTAAAATCGAATTTAAGTTCCTACTCAGGAATTTATTCATTACATTTGGAAATTCAAATTCTCATTCAGATTTTTGCTCGAAATTCTGATTTTATATTCGATATGTTGAAATTCACAAACGTACTTATCTTGACAAACAATTTGCTGTCTTTTCTCACGTAAATGACACTCAATATTTTAATAAAATTCATGTTTAAAAATCTGCTTTTCTAGAAGAAGTCCGGTTCGTCAAATATTGTGCAGTAAACTATTGTGATTTGTATTTTAATTTGACGTTTATTTTGCCCTTAATTTATTGAACTAACTTAGCGGAGTTTAGCCCAAAGTAAAACATTCTTAACTTCTAAAAAAAAAAATATTTGTTGGCCTAAATTTAAAATTATAAAAAAATCTTATATAAGGCTTATGAAATATTTTGCTTTATCAAATTTTAAGCTATGAAAGTCGAATTACGTTATTCTTGAAAAAAAATTAAAAATATTTCGAACAAACCATAAAATATGTGGTAAAACGTAAATATGTGATGATGCCAAAATATTTAAAAATATGTGGTATACGAATAACTATCCAACAAGCTTTTGGTTTGAATTTCCCAAAAAAATAATTTTTTTTACCTAAGAATCCTAGGCCTAGTAATAAGACACAAGTCTCAATAAAATTTGCTTCACTAAAAATGGAGCAGATCTTACCATATTTAACTGTTATTGGTCTTCTCCTCATATGACGTTTTGAACCTCGCTACCCTTTGTTTCAGAGGACCATTTTCTCAAAATTGATTCCACAACAGACAATTGATCATTCAGTGAATTTCCATGCGTTGTTTGGACTGAACCGTCAAAGACGACTTGTTTCAAGTAGAACACAGAAAAAGCAAACCCTTTCTCCGGTCCAAAAGCTCCAATCCAAAATTATTCCATTTGGTTTTAAACGTTTTTCCTATTCCTCCCTGATTCTAAAAAGGTACAACTACGCTACAAATAGCCCAAAAAAAAAAATATCGAAATAATGTTGAATTTTAGGCGTGGATAAAACTACAAAACGCTTTTTTATTACCACCGAATTCTGGATGATAATACTTCAGATATTTTCCACTTCTATTATGGTTGTTAAATAATGTCTCATTATAATAAATATTTACGTATACATTTAACAATTGTTTTGTATTAGTATTGGAGATCATACATATGTAATTACATAGAACTGTATTAATTTTCGAACTAATTTAAAGTTTTTCCAATTTCCAATTTTAACTTTCATGATTACTAACTCAGTTTTTTTTCTTGTTTTTGTTTCGTTGCTACAATAAAATTATAAATAACCTACACTAAAACTATTATATAAATAAATAAAACCAAACGAATTTTTTTTTTTTAAACTTTAATACCTTTATGTAAGTTTATACGAAATACGACAGTCTCGCGCAACAACAAAAATTATTTTCTAATAGTGACAACTAAACACCAACAATAAAAGTTTTTTTTTTGTTTTTGTTAAATAAACTTTTCCGTTTTATTTTGGTTTGTTCCGAAAAAATGCAGTACCATTCCAAAACTTGAGAAAGCTTTTCATTCAAGTTGAGTTTTTTTTTTTTTGTTTTATATAATTTATACTTGATATTAAATTCATTTTCTCGCGATTCTAGGTTTTTGTGGTTTTTGCAGTTTTATTATTTTAAGCAACAGAACTGAATTTTTTATTTTATTTTATTTCATTTTTTTTTGTGGTGAAGTAGGACAAAGTAGTTTATAGACTAAAATACCTCTAGAAGAAGTTTCAGAACTCTAAAATAAAAGAAGTTACGGTGACAGCAAAAAAATGTTTCAAAGGTGAGTTTTATAATTTTGGAAAGCTTTTGTTGAACAAGAGTGTCTATGTTTACATGGGTTTTGAGGACTTTTGATATCATTTATGAGTTCTACAAAGTCAAATTTCAAAACAGTACGGAACAGTTTCTTTCTTTGCCCAAGGGGTTGGATTCTGACTTATAAATCATACTAGTTTTAGATGGGTGTAGGCAGTTGGTGACCCCAAATATAATTTACAGTTTTATCTCTCTATAGTCTTGAAGGTTTCATTCTTTGGTGCAGTGTATTAAACATTTGCAACAACATTCGGCTGCGTTGTTCCTGTGCTGATTGAAGGAACAACAGTGTTACTACCCTGCATACAGAGAGGAGCTTAGCTTTATTTTTTTTTGTGGCGGTAAGCTATATGGGACCGGAAGCTATATTTGAGTTTTATAATTTTTATGTTTTGAATGTGTAGCAATGAGAGTAAAGCAAATATTTTATGGAACATCGTTTTTTGTTGTTGTTGTTATTTTTCAATATACAGGGTGTCAAATATTTAAAAATTTCATGCACTTGGTACTGTATTTATTGCTATAGTAAAAAACTAATTATCCAAAAGATATAAAATTGAGCTCTAATTATGTATAATAACTATAAAAATGGTACCATCTTTAATTTCGTATTTTTCAAAATGGCCGTCGAAACATTCTTTTCATCTTTTTTTTTTTTTTTTTTTTTTTTTTACATTTCCTCATTTTGTTCTATTAAACATACTAAACAAATCAGCGAAACATCTCGGTTATTATGTTTAACCTTCTCTCTGTGTATTGGGGTTGAATTGACCCCAATCGATAGTAAAATTAAAAAAGGTGCTTGCCTTATAAGATAGCCTCAATTAATATCTTATACACGCAATACAATAAAAAGAGACCCCAAATTACTGGTAAATTTGGTAATTTGGTAGTTTTTATTTAATTTCCCTATGTAATATATGAAGATATCCGTGGGTCAGATTCACCCTTATACACAGACAAAGTGATAGTAAGCTAAACACAGAGTGAAGTTTAATAGAAATAAATGAGGATAAGAATACAAAAATAAAACTACTTCACCTTCTTTAAGATTATTATTTTTTATCTTCTTAGAAGTGAGATTGCTTTTGGCTGATAAAAGTGTGAGGTTTCAGGACTAATAGCTTATCGACCAATTTTCGCATAAAATCGGATCTTTTGCAGGAAGGATCTGCGACAGCAAAGTCGAACGATCTGTTCCAGTCCAGAAACTAAATTGTACTTGTGTAATGTTTTGTTTTCTAATAATTCTTGTAAAAGGATGTGAAAGAATTTCAACTTCTGTGCATAACAAATAATTTCTTAGACTTTATTAATTTTTTCTTGAATATTAGGTGTGTTTCGATTAACACGAAAAGTATATTAGTATTTACGAACAGTAATTCAACGAAACTGACTAATAGACAGAATTCTATTTATTTATTTATATAATTTTAATATGTTCCGAAGATTGTAAAAGAATTCAATCCAGTTTCGAACTGATCAGCTTATGATTATGAAAAAATCAATCTTCTCATCAGGCCGCGGCGACTGGACTGATTATACCACAATTTACATTCTATATATACAGAATGTGCTGTGCGTTAAGTACTAGCGAATCGTACTAATACAGATGAATTCTCTTACAATTTTTCTAATCACCGGTAGCATATTAGATATTACAAGAATTAATTAATATTGAAAAAAAATTAATAAAGTAAAAATTAGCGTACATAGAAATAGAGCTGTGTGAATATTGTGAAGAAGAAAAATTGTCAGATAATTCATCTGTATTAGTACGATTCGCTAGTACTTAACGCGCAGCACATTCTGTATATATAGAATGTAAATTGTGGTATGTATAAACATTCCAGTCGCCGCGGCCTGATGAGACGATTGATTCGTCAGTTCGAAACTGGATTGAATTCTCTTACAATCTTCGAAACATATTAAAATCATATAATTTCTTTCAAACAATCATTATAGTTACTCATCGATTTTTATGAATTTTCAGTAGTTCTTTATATTTAAAGCATCCAATAATATTGTAATTTACAATTCTTATGGATTGTGCAAACATAGACTGTATGTGTAGAGCTGAGCAAATTTGCTGAAACTTGAAGGAAAGTCTGCATAGTTGTATGTTCTGTCTGCATAGTTGTTTGTATGTTGCTTACAACCCTCTTAAACCCATCAACAAGATTCGTTTCTGTATAAAGCTACGTCGTTTCGAACTTTTCACCTGAACCAAGTCTCGTGTACCAGCCATTATTCTGCTGTTAGCATCGTTGGTATCAAAATCAATAATTCTCTTGACAGTATCTTCAGGTAATGCATAATAAATGGCTGATTTATGGCTGATGCCGATTATGTTTTAGATTTGGTACACATTTCTATTACGAATGAGCTGTTACTCAAAAGAGAGTGATAAAAATTTAAAAAGAAAATAAAATAATTTTCTACCAGCCTTCATAGTCATATTTCCTAAGATACCCTCCGACGCTCTAAGCATTTTAGATTTTTTTGCCAATTGCCAACTGTATCCAAATTCGTTTGCTATTTTATTTACTGACTATGGTTGGGGGGCAATTGTGAGAATACTTAATCTTGGCGGAGCTTGAGACGATAAGTTTGCGAACTTTTCTTTTAACCCAGTAACCAGGGGCGGTCCAGTCATAGGTGCACATGGTGCACTGCAACCAGGCGTATTTATAAAAGGGCGCAATTTTTAAAATCAATTCATAAAGTTTCCGTCAAACTTATTTTCAATCACAATTACATATAAAGTTCTCTGCTAATTATTCTTCTAGTAGTATGTTACTATATATTATATTTAGGGTTTCACTGTATAGAGTGTAACAAAACTCTATCATAACAAATCTTGCAAACGAATAAACGTTACAAAGGAACATCTCTTTCATTATTAATTTACAAAATACAATACATACATAATAAAATATAAATTGTTTCAAACATAGTCTTTATATTTGCATATGAATGTAATAGTATTGTTTCAAACATAAATATTTTCGTATTTAAACTATTCTTCTCACTTCTCAGGATATTAAATTTATATTATTTCGAAAGAGATGAGAACACAAAATAAAAAGTTTGTTTCTGTAATCTGTATAATATTATTATACAGAATACAAACAAAACAAATACAAAATTACTTTCTCTTGGCTCTCAGTGAGCTATAAAATTTATAATTTGGTTTAAAAAAAATATTGGAACCTAAATACCTACATTATTTGAATGTATATACCTATACATTCAAATAATCGAAAAAGTTAAAAAACCAAGTTAAAACGTATTTCCAAGTGTGAGTGAGACTTGGTGCAATTTATTTCTGTCAACCACGAAGAAAAACAAAAAACCAATTATGCAATAAAGCTGACTTTGAATGTATGTTATTTACAATCACGTACGAATAGAGAGAAAATATACAACTACATATATACGTTTTTTACATTGAATAGTGTCATATTTAGATCATATGCAATTTGCGATAAATAATCGGTTTGATTTTTAATAATTTTCATCTGTGTTAATTAAAATGAGTGCAAATAAAAAATTATCCGGTTGCGAATTTCGTAAGCGAAAAAAACAGCAGGAACTTATGGATAAAGCACAGGCAAGTTCCTTACTTAAATTTTTGGTTAACGATAACGATATTACTACGGCGTCAACGACTACTTGTAGTACAGAACTAATAAATTCTGATTTAATGATAAATTGTGATTTAGTGCAATCGGGTTCGGCTAATGTTCCTTTATATGACAATATTGTGAATCTAGACCCAAATTGTTTAACGAGATCTGTTGTCGTAGGTATCAAAAATTTAGAACAATCATCTGTAGTTAATGATAATGCTAATTGTTCTCAACACGAACACGGCATCATAAATCAATCAAATTTATCTGATTTTAGTGATCCGGCAAAATGGCCTAAACTAAATGACAAAATTATTCAACTTATTGTTGAAAATGGCCCTATGCAAGTAGGAAACATTAAATTTCCCATTAAAAATAAAAGAAAATTCAACCCAAAGATTTATGAAAGAGTGATGGCAAATGGAGAGACTATTAAACGAAATTGGCTCATTTATTCCACATCGACGGATGCGGTATTTTGTTTTTGTTGTAAATTATTTGCATCTAATTGTATAAATACAACACTAGGATTTTCAGACTGGAACCATTTGGCCAGATTAGTTCAGTCTCACGAAAATAGCTTAAAACATATGAAATATTTTAAATCCTGGAAAGAATTAGAAAACAGATTAAAATCTAATTCAACAATAGATTCTGATCTTCAGCGAGTTATGAATGCAGAAGTTCGGCATTGGCGAGAAGTGCTTAGAAGGTTAATAATATTTGTTGAATTTTTAGGAACACAATCACTTGCGTTTAGGGGGAAATCTGAAGTATTATATGACTCAAATAATGGGAATTTTTTAAAATTAGTGAAATTTGTGAGTAAATTTGATCCAGTGCTTTCAGAACATCTTAGAAGAATAAATAATAAAGAAACGCAAAACAAGTACTTGAGCAAAAACATTCAAAACGAATTGATGCAATTAATCTCACAGTCTACTAAAGATAAAATTGTTTCGATGATCCTGGAAGCAAAATATTTTTCTATCATAGTTGATTGTACCCCAGATCAAAGTCATGAGGAACAGTTAACGTTAATTATACGGTTTATTTATCAACAAAATAATAATTTTGAAATAAGAGAACATTTCATTTCATTTTTAGAAGCCAACGATACCAAAGGGTCTGGTCTCACGGAAACGGTTCTTAGTGAATTAAATGAAATGGGTCTACTTATTGAAAATTGCAGGGGTCAGGGTTATGATAATGGCTCAAATATGAAAGGTAAACACATTGGTATGCAAAATCTTATAAGAACCAAAGAACCCCGAGCTTTTTTCGTACCATGTATGTCTCACACACTAAATTTAGTAATAAATGATGCCGCCCAATGTTCGCGAGACGCCATGCTATTATTTGATAATGTTCAAAATATTTATGTTTTTTTTCGAGCTCTGTTAAGAGATGGTCGGTATTAAAAAAGCATATTAGTTCTTTTACTTTAAAACCAATCAGTACTACAAGATGGGAAAGCAGAATTGACGAGTTAAAACCTCTAAAAGAACAGTTGGGCGATATTCATGAAGCTCTTGTTGAAATTTCGCTAACTGGCGATGCATCAACTATAAATATTGCTGAATCTTTGGGGAAAAAAATATTGGAATATAAGTTTATATGTACTTTGGTTATTTGGTATAAACTTTTAGATACTATTAATATAGTAAGTAAATATTTTCAGAACCTCAAAATGAATATTTTGACTGCTGAAAAACAACTCCAATCTTCTTTAAAATTTCTTCAAAAGTTGAGATCAGATGAAGAATTTGAACAATTTTTACAAGCAGCGAAAACAATTGCAGACCAGCTTGAGGTTCCTTGTTGTTTTCCTGATACCAATGAATTACGTTCTCGTCGAAAGAAATCATTGTTTGGATATGAAGGTGCAGATGAAGTTATTGTGGAACCTAAGCAAAAATTTAAGGTTGAATTTTATTTTAAAGTTTTGGATCAGGCAATTTCTTCTATTAACGAAAGATTCCAACAATTATCTGAACATACAACCAATTTTAATTTTTTATATGACATTCAACAATTATCCACTTTGTCGCATGATGATTTGAAAACAAAATGTTTCAATTTAAAAAAAGTTCTCACTAATGGTATTTCCTCGGACATAGACGACCAAGACTTATTAAATGAGCTTAAAATGATATCAACTTTGATAGATCCGCATACTGTTCCTATTGATGTGCTAAATTATATTTTTACCAACAATTTAGAATTTGCATTTCCAAATACAGTCATATCCATCAAAATATTGTTAACAATACCGATTTCTGTAGCATCTGGAGAAAGAAGTTTTTCCAAATTAAAAATAATTAAAAATTATTTGAGGAGTACTATGTCACAAGAAAGGCTTAATGGCTTAGCTATTATGTCGATCGAAAGAGATATAGTCGAAAAAATTGACTATAATAGATTAATTGAAAAGTTTGCTAAAATAAAAGCAAGAAACATTAATTTTTTACAGTAGGAGTGAAATTGTTTAATGTATTCTTTTTATTTTATTGAATTGGATTGTTTTATTATAATTTATTTTATTTAATCATTTGAAATCTGAAATACTGAATTTGCGTTATTTGTAGAGAGGAATAGGTCTACTGGGGATACCTCATAAAAAAAACGCATCATTTTCTAACCTCTTTATGCCATTTATACGCCCAGACTTTTAACTGCCTTCGTTTAGTGTAAACCCACAAAAGAGTTTTTGTCAAAAAATAATTTTGTATTTCCAAAATAATTTTCATAATCTATGATTTTTAATTGTTAATGAAAATGAGTTTTGATAGTATAAAATTCCCTAATTAACTTATATTTTTAAATTCTAAATAAACAAGCAAATTTTTATATTTCTTAATTTAAAACTTTTAAATCTAAGATTTCGATTAACTTTGAGTTTAAACTATACCTTAAATACAAAACAATAGACAGGACTCTCAATGTAATGGCACTTTGGGTGATGTGGAATAGAAAAATCGTAAGAATCAAGTGGTTATAATAAAATTAAGTACAATAAAATACCAATAAATAAAAGAAAAAGCATTGACCAAAATAAATATACGAAGGGCGAAATAAACTGTAAAAGTGCACCAGGCGCTGAAACACTAGCGGACCGCCCCTGCCAGTAACCATTTATTCACGGCAGCTTCAGGTGAAAAAGATGCAGCAGTATTAGAATTAAAAGAATCAATGATATCCTTATTAATGTTATCGCCTGATACATTTTTATATAAATCGGAGTTGAGTTCATCCAATGAAGGAAAGGAAGGAAATTGTCGTTTCTGATTTTTGGAGAAATATCGCAAATTAGAACCTTTGTGACCTGAAACATTGTAAGGGCTGCAACATCTATTAATATGCCCCTTTCTAAGTACTTCTTCGTTTAGAGGCAGCAATCTAAAATCATCCATCATAGAAATCAAAATCCGCCGCCGCCTTGAGTAATAGAAAATCCAAAAGGATAAGCTTTTCACCTGGTTGAGCGGCTGTAATTATCTAATTCATTGCCTCCATTTAAATTTTAATTCGAATACCTTTCTATTGTTATTACTTCGGTCTAAAAACATCAAAGTATTGAAATCCTGTCAAAAATGATCAAAAATTTGATTGGTCCAAAACCACTTTTCTCGACGTTTTGAAAATCCCTGAGTCTAAAAAAGCAGAAAAAAAAACAAATGTCCGTCCGTCTGTCTGGATGTCGCGATATCTGTATGTCTGTACCCATGGTATCTGTTTCTATGGTCAAGGCCGAGATTTGAAAAGCTTTTGGAACCTGTGCGTCAAAAGGGTCGGGTACCTGCCATTCGTATTGACCAAAAATACCTGGTTATAGAAATATTTATCAATTTTTTATATATGCTGGTTTGAATATTAAGTTGAGTTGAAGTTGAGTTGGAGTTGAGTTGGGGTTGGATATAAAAATATTTACGAATTTTTTATATATGTTGGCTTGAATATTCAGCTGGGTATTGAGTTTGGGGTTGAGTTGAAGGTTTAATTAGGGGTCAATTTGCGGGTTGAGTTCAAGTTGAGTTGGAGTTGAGTTGGGGTTGGGTTAAGATATAGCGAGCAGTTGAGCAATTTTTAATATATGCTGGTTTGAGGATTGAGTTAAACGAGAGTTTGTGGTTGGGCTGGGTTGAGTTGGGGGCCGTTTGCGTTTTGAATTGGAGTTGAGATGGTGTTGGACCAGTGTTTAGTGAGCAGTTGATGTGTATGATATTTAAAACAAATCCACACGACTTGACCGATTTGAACCAAACCTTACACAAATATTGTTTAAGACTTAAGAAAGGCCACTGTCAATATTTCAAACTTCAATTAAACCTTTACCAAATTAAATGAATGGCCAATTAGGATGTAACTTATCTATTTCTTAACTGATTTTAGTTAAATTTTACTTTCCGAGTTTTGGATGAAATTCTGGAATATGGCCAAGTATGATGGAACTTGTCTATTTCTCAACCGATTATGATAAAATTCGACATGTGCGTTGGAAATGGGATTCTAAAATGATTTTTGAATGATGTTCTGGGATTATGATGAAATTTTATGTATGCTTTGGAAAAGGGATTCTAAAATAATATTTGGATGAAGTTCGGGAATATGGCCTGGTACGATGGAACTTGCCTATTTATCAAACAATTATGATGGAATTTGGCTTTTGCATTGGGAATGGGATTCTAAAATGATTTTTGGATGAAGTTCTGGAATATGGCCAATATGACGGAACTTGCCTACTTCTCAACCGATTATGGTGAAATTTGACATTTTCGTTCGAAGGATTATATTCTTCCATTCTATGGAACTTGCCTATATTTTAAACAATTATGATAAAATTCGGGTTGGCCATTGGAAATGGGATCGTAAAATGATATTTGGATGAAGTTCTGGAATATGGAAAAGTATAAGGGAACTTGTCTATTTATCAACCGATTATGATAATTTTTGGATATAGTTCTGGAATATGGCTAAGTATGATAGAACCTTCCTATTTCTCAACAGATTTTGATTAAATTTGACATGTGCGTTGGAAATGGGATTCTATTCTTCCATTCTATGGAATTTGCCTATTTCTCAACCAATTATGATGAAATTCGGCTTGTGCATTGGAAATAGGATTCTAAAATGATTTTTGGATAAAGTTCTGGAATATGGCCAATTAGGATGAGACTTGGGTATTTCTTTTAGGATTTGAGTGAAATTTGACATCTGCCATGGAAATAGGATTCTAAAGTGATTTTTGACCGACATGGGATGTGTTTAATGTTACGTCCCCTAATTGAATCTCATTACCAGGTACCGTTGTGCGTTGTCTAACGATTGAAGTCAACTCTGCCTTTGCCACATAATATTTCTCTTCGAAGTCCACATCGGATTCTTCTTCAGGGTTAGCATGGAATAATTTTCCTTCAACGGTGGTAAATTCGTTCAATAACGCGTCAACACGATTCAGCCGCGCCCTGATTGCGTCGATATCCGTATCTTTATTTACGGTGTTACTGATTTTATCAATGTTTCCACCAGCTGATCTTTTATTGAATTGGTTGTTAGTCGGCATTGGGTTTTTAGTTAATTGGGGTCTGATGAAATTTTTATATGCTCCGGTGTCGATGAGAAGCTTGAGCAATTTATTATCTCTAGTTTTTATATTCTAGGTATGGTACGCTATAGAGCTCCTGATTACATATATCCACGTCGCACATTTCGTCAATTAATTGATTATATACTTCTTCTGCTCCTTCGGTTTCTAGGTGGTACATCCTCTGGTTTTGATCGGAATGTTCGCGTTGAAATGCTGGTTGATAATTTTGTTGGTTTGAATAATTCTGTTTGATACTTGATTGATTTGTCTAGTCACCTTGTTGATTCGTAGGACGGTTGATATAATTTATCCGTCTTTGCAGGCCAAGTTTCTCTGTGGTACTGGGATATTGACAGGTTTCCTTTGTTGATATACTGGATATAAGTTCAATTGATTTATTGGGGCTACTACCGAATTATTGAAGCTTTTTTTTGTGGATCGCTATATTTCGATAATTCAAATTCTGAAATTCTAAGCATGATGTATAGGCTTCTGGAAGAGCCTGTGGGCGTTGGATCATCAGCATTTTGCTTAATTCGCCATTGAGTCCTCTTATAAATACGTCTAATGCACGATTTCGGTATATTTGTATCAGAACCTTTACTGTATCTGTTGAATATTCTTCTGTTTTTATTTTATTGACAATCAGTGAAAACTGAAGGTTGATGTTAGCATAGAATTCATCTATGCTCGTGTTTCCTTGTAGGATACCGCTCAGTTGATGTTCCAGAGTTCTGAGATCTCTTTTATCGGCATAGTAAATGGACAGACATTTTTTATGAATGCCCAATCGTCGCTGAATATACATATTGTACGATATTAAGGCTGCGTTGGCTCTCCCTCTAATTTTCTGCCTAATGCTCTGTAGTATTGATCGGTACAATCAGTTTTTTTTACGATTTCATAGTCTCTTAAATGTTTTCTACGTTGTGAATCCAAGATATGTATTGCGTCGGATTCCCATCGAACGTTTGCGCAATCCGGGAGCCTGCTGCTGTCGGTTAAATCATGTTCTATTTTCGTGATGGCCGGTTTTCGAGTTTGGTCAGGCGCTGTTCTAGTCTTCTTGTTAGTTCTATTTGGGCGTTGACCGCTCCAGTGAGTTGTTTTATTTAGTCTACTAACGCTTTGAGAGTTGTTGCCATTTTATTTTACTGTCCCAAAAATTATAGAATTATATTATTATAATTTTCACTTGTGTTTCTTACTTACATTAAAATTATTAAGATTATTATAGTTCGAAAGATTTGCGTTTCTCCCGATTTTAAATGTACTTGCCGGACAAGTACAGTTCAGGGTCAGTTGGTGTGACTTCTGGATGAAAATGTATGATTCCTTTTAAGCGTTGAACCAAAAACGATATAATACCGAGACGTCTCGTGAACATTTATTTTGAAAAAAAGCAAAACAACAACAACAACAAATGGAAAATACAGTAGAACTGTAATAACTTTATCTTCTTACTCTCTTTAAATCAGACTCTCTGCTGTTAATTTCTTCTTACCTCTTACTTCTTCTTGATTTGCATTTGACTTTGAATTGAGTTTGATCTACGAGTATAAAGAATACAAAAAACAAATCGAACAAAAATTCGTATTTCTCACTACTTTTATTTTTGTTTATTTTTTGTGTTTACAATATTTATGTGTGAGTGTACATACAAACAAAATGTGTGATTGTTTGCAACAAATAAATAAAAAATTCTAGATAAATAGAAAATAAACGCTTCTTGCATAGTTTCCTAATAAGTTTATGTTATTGGTTTTTGATTTTTTAACCTTTATACAAACAACCTTTTACCGGCTGAATAAGAAAACTATATAGTTCGGCTGGATTGTACACATACATATGTATTATATGAAAAGAATGCGAATTTATGATACTAACATGGGTTTACATTGCGTTATGGATTATTTGTTGTGCCAAGCCAGGAGTATACATACATTTGAAATTTTGATTATGATACTTACGAAATATGGCATTCTATATTGATTTTTAGATGAAGTTCTACAATACGGCCAAGTATGATAGAACTTGGCTATTTCTCTATCGATTATGGTGGAATTTGACATGTGCAATTGGAAATGAGATTCTAAAATGATTTTTGAACGAAGTTCTGGAATATGACGAAGAATTCGGCTATTTCTGAACCGATTTTCATGAAATTAATCATATATGATAGAAATGCGGTTCTAAAATGGTTGTTAGATGAAGTTCTGGAACACCGCTAATTGAGAAGGAACTTGTCCACTTTTTAACTGTTTAATTGAAATTCAGCATGGACTAAGGAAATGGGATCATAAAATGATTTTTTTTTTGGTTTTAATCTATGCAATCTGATCTGGGGATGAAGGGACTTCCAACTCTTTCGCAGTTTACTTTTACACAGTAAATTGGAAACGGGATTTTATAATGATGTTTAGAAGAAGTCCTTAAAGGACATCAATAAATTATAATCTTATATGATGAATTTCATTATAATCGGTTAAAATGTGGCTAAATTCATTCAATTTATAAGGAAATAAAACTCTATAAAAATTAACTTTGTATTTTGAGCATTGAATGTGCATTGAAACTATAATATCATTCACTTTAAACTTAACTAATAAGTAAATCTATTAAAACCTATTCCGCGTATTCAAGAAAAGCATCCAAATATTTAATTTAGTTAAATTTTAAAAATAGTTTGGTCATTTTTACAATTTATTTTATATTTTGCCAGGCAATGACGAAAACAGATTAACTAAATCTAGCTAATATTTAAATCAATTGCTATATCATCTAGCGGAAATTTATATGAAACTCGATAAAATGTCTGTTAACAGTGTAGCTTACTACGAAAATAACTTATTCAGCGTTTTTTCCACGATTCTGTTTCATTTGGACATCGAGAATCGCTTATTGTCGTTGTGTGAAATGTTATAAATGAAAAAGGCTTGATGGAAACAAAATGGAAACTATCGAATAATCGGTTCAGGAATAGCAAAGTTAGATCCTAATGGGCGATATTCCAGAACTTCATCTTAAAATTATTCGAAGATCCTATTTCCATCGTACAACTCGAATTTCGTCATAATCGGTTAAGAAACAGCCAAGTTCCATCCTACTTAGTCGTATTCCAGAACTTCATCTAAAAATCATTTTAAGATCTCATTTTCATCATATAAGTCGAATTTCATCATAATCGGTTAAGAAATAGCCAAGTTTCATCCTACTTGGCCATATTCCAGAACTTTACCTAAATATCATTTGAAGATTCCGTTTCTGTCGTACAAGTAGAATTTCATCATAATCGGTTAAGCAATAGCCAAGTTAGGTCCTAATAGGCCATATTCCAGAACTTCATCTAAAAATCATTTGAAGATCCCATTTCCATCATGCAAGTCGAATTTCGTACAATTGGGTGAGAAATACTATTTATAGTATAGAAATCTAAACATTAGTTTTAGAATCCCACATTTAGTCAGTATCGTATTCAAATGTATATTCCTGGTTGGCCACAATAAATAATCCATAACCCAATGAAAACGCATCGTTAATTTGTTAATAAAGAAAAAAACCAATAATCATATATTCCCTTTATTCACCGGTCGTGATTCAATTAATACTAGTTTAGCTCTAAATATGTAAACAAATTACCATTTTTTGTTTTATGACGACACTCAACTCTAGTATTAAAGGAGACCTTTAAAATACAACAACAAGTAAAAAAAACGAAAAATTAAAACAAACACAAAATTGTTTCATTAGCTTTTTCTCTATTTATTTACAAACACGTGGCAGAATTGTGTGACGTCACGAACGCGTGACTCGAAAGATCGGGCTAACCTTATTTGAATCATGCTCACCGGTGTTCCAGCGCATACTAACTAGTTTAACACACGAACATTTTTCTGAATACATATTTTTGACCTCGCTCAAAACAATCTCGCATTAGTTGGAGAGTAAATTTTCTCAAAGAGAGAATTATGTTTTTTTGGTTTTAAGTATATTGCGTAGGGGCTCACTGTATTGTTCGAAATATAATTTCTACACCCAACTATTTTGAATTTTTATTTATTCGACACGAGACGTCTCTATGAAATCTACTATAGTTTTTGGTTGAACGTTAATGATTGTAGAACGAATACTAGTGGTACATTGATTCACTCACAGTTTCGTTACTTTTTCACTACTTTCACAAATTTTTTACTTATCCTTATTTGTGGAAGTTCACGTAATTCGTGTGTTTTGTTTTTACTGTTGAGTGTGTTGTCATTGAAACAGTTTTTTGGTATACCAGTATTTGTTACAGTTATACCGGTGTGATAAATAAAGAAATCTCACGATCGTTGTGCCATCGCCACGCCCGTATTTGTGCAGTGATTATCACGGGGCGACTAAAATACTCGAGATATAAAGTTGGTGCGCTGCTTCACTTTGTTCAGTTATTATACAGCGAGCTATCAGTGATATAAGGATTGTGCTTAGGGATGTACCGATCAGAATCACTTTACTGTTCTGTTATTCTAATTACTAAATTCAAGAATACTCGCTATATAGAATAAATGAACTTTCTGTATTTATAATAGTTAAAACTTTTAATTTGCCATTCTTAAGCTAAATGTGACATACATATACGAGTATATGCACGTACAAACTACAAAACTATATTGCTACCTGTTTACAGGTAAATAAACAAAACTATCATACTCAGAAAACAAACTATACCATAACTTTATTAATTTAATTCGAATCGAAAATATGGTTTTGTTTGCTGTGCTTGTCATATGCTTTTTGCTCCTTGTTATAAAAACCTAAAATACAGAAAACAAAACTTATCTTTAATTTTCTAAAGTTAAATTTTACAGATCTCATATAAGAAAGTGTTTAATATTGTATTAGAGGTTTTAATTTAAACAAAATAAAATAGTTTGCTATAGTTCCGGAAACAATTATTTTTGTTCTTAGGGTACATTTACTCACATTGGAAATATTAGAATTTGTTTATTATTTGAAACCTCAGACGCATCTTGGAAGGTGTTATTTTTAGCTGGTATCCAATTTGTTGTGAAGACTAAATATGCGGTTTTAAGAAACTGATTTGTTCTGAACTTTTTGTTCCACCACTGTATATGTATTTTGTCATAACATACCATAAAACCATACGTACCATATTCTGTTTACTAGTATATGAACAAAAAGCTCACGTATGAAGGAAATTTGAAATAAACTTTTCATTTATTTTCTCTATTTCATAACGTAAACAGATATAGTTTTCACCCAGGTAACAAACACATTTTCCTATGTTGTTATTTTATTAATTTCAGTATTTGTGTTGAATTAAATAACATAAAACAAAAAAAAAACTTTAAATTATATGTATCGTATTGTCTTGACAGTTTTCCAAGAGTATCATAAATATTGGGATTGGATTACACATTACGATTCTAAAAGTTCAATTGGGTATACCCGACGAAAACAGAAAAAAAAACAAATAATCCAGTAATATGAAAACTTGTAAGTCCCACCCATCCTCTCCAAAAACAAAAAACAAAAAAAAGCACAAAACTAAATTATTTATTGTTATTTAGTCTGGTAGCAGAAAAGAACAATAAAAAGCTTTAACAATAAAGAAATAATTTCAAGTTTTTTTTTTTTGGTAAACGGAAATTTAATTACTTAAATCATAATTATTTTGTCAAAATTGTAAGAAAATTTTATTTTTATATTTTAATAAAATTTATATGAAAAGGATATTTTAATTATACCAATACAATAATTAGAAACTTTTGTGTATAGGTGTGGTAATTTTATGAGGAAGTTAGATTATTATGTGTTTGTAAAATTATTGGATTTTGTGCAATATTTTAGATGATTTACACAACTTCAGGCTGGATAGGTAGAGTTTAGGTTAATAAAATGGAATTTGGCCACCAGTTTCTATCAATTAATCGATTAAAAAAAAATATCAAAAAAAGTGTACAGTTGGAGTAAAACTCTATTAAAAGCCCCATAAGAAATTTAGTAGCGGTAGCTTTGCGAATGTAACCCATGAAGTTTTCTGAGCTTTAAAGCGTCTGGGTAAAGAAGAAGAATCTCATGACCCTTGGGTCATATATACTTAAACTGGCAAGCTAGATGATGAATTAAGGATGCTGTGGCTGATTCATTTATTTTGAAATAATTTCCTAACTATTAATGAGTTTTTTAGAATTTTTCACCGGTCGTACAGATGCATTAGAAGGAAATAAAATTGATGACCAGAAACGTTCCACTTCCTTGAACTCAAATCCAAATGCTGTTAAACTACACCAGATCAAATGCTCAACGGTTACTAAGAGAAAACTTAAAAACGAAAAACATATGTTTCCATGTAGAAATTTATTTTGAGGAAGACCTGTGAAAATTGAAAAATGGCAAAAGTGTTAAACACATTAGTAAAATATAAAGGGCTGAAACCTCATGAGGTGATTATAATTTCGGTTAATTCAGCTACCAAATCAATTTCTAACTGAACCTCTTAAGTTAAACTTTATAGCTCAACCTCCAAATCAAGTTACAACTAAGCCTCCAACTCCATTGCAGTCACCAAATTAACCGCCATCTCATCCCTCAACTGAATCTACAAATCAACTTTAAAATCAACCCTTAACCTAACCTCAAATCAACCCTTAAATAATTTTTCAGCCGAGCAACTCACTCAACCCGAATGCAAGCTAACTAAACCCTAACTCAACTTTAGCTTAACTTACCTCGAACCAAATCTCAACCGTTTGCTCAACTCGACACTTATAATGGTCAACCCAATCCCAAAATCAACTTGATTCGCAAGCTGCATTTGATTCGCAAGCTCCCGCTAAACTCTAAACTCGGCCTCAAATTAATCCCTAACCGAACTTCTCACTGAAATCCAAATCAACTTTAATTCAAACTCTAGTCACCGGGGTACCATAATAGCAACGTCATCAACATTATTCTATTATACCATCATACCATCACGACTCTATACTATTAAACCATCATACAATCACAATAACGTACCACAGTAACTTCGAACCATCACACCACCAAACCATCATACCATGATTAGATAGTATATCTTACCATTATTCCACCAAACCTTCATACTGTCATACCATCGTAACATCGTACCATCATATCATCATACCATCACACTATCAAGCCATGGTATCATCATACCATTCATCCGTCATACCATTATACCGTCATACCATCGTACTATCACACCATCATTCTAGAGTAAATACCGTTATACCATCAAACGTACTATCATATATGCAATCATACCATCACAACATCATACAATAATATCAATCCATCATACCACTATATCATCATAACATAACACAATCTTACAATCATATTATACCATCTTACCAAGATACCATCGTACCGTCAAACCATCATACCATCGTACAATAATACCATCATACCTTCATACCATTATACCATCGTACCATCATACCAGCATACAGGTTTTACAATTCAAATTAAACTTTTTACATTGCAAATTGAGCCTTTAGCAAATTATATTGTAACGAAATGTGAAGCCAAATGCTTCCGGATTGTAATAAAACCAAAAAAAAATTATTGTTTTGGCTCAGGTGCAATCCATTTCGTTATAGAAATATGTTTTTATCTATATGAATAGTCTATCACGGTCATTTACTTGCTTGGCTTAAGCTCGACGGCTGGGAGTGGGATTTGATAGTATTCATAATAGATCTTGCTAGACCGTTGTACGAAGAAACAAAAATACACAGGAAGGAAAACACAAACTGATTCAGTACGCCAAAACGTCACTCAAGCCTCGTCATTTTACAACAAATACTATTAAATTTATCTACTCATGTTTAATTTGATTTGGATTATCACAATTGGGGAATGTTTCATGTCTATTCTAGATTACAATAAATTTATATTTTTTTAGAATTTCAAAAAAAATTTAAATTTAATTAATTAAGATATTCAGAAATTAAAGTGAACATTTAAGAAATGTAATGCAACACAAAAAAAAAATTCATTTGAAATTAACAAAAAAAATTGAAAATTAATTAAAGAAAAATTCAAAAACAAAAATTTTGAATAAAAAAAAATCAAAAGTGATAATACACAAAACAAAATTAATATCTACAACTGTAGTTCATTGAGGAACGTTGAGTGATGAATTTATGATACTTCACACGAAATTTTGTTTGATCAAGGTAATTTTAAATCATTAATTTGATCCATGTATAACTGGTGATAATACTTTCTATAATTGTGCTAATTCTGGTTTCTCATTAAATTAGTATCAAGCATTAGTCACATAGAATTTTGAGCCTCAGATATGGATGAATACGTTAGCATTGGAACCATGAGTTGGATTTAAATAACGAATTGTAGAACGTTATATGGTGGACTCATGGAACGAAATGAAAATACATATTACCGTTAATAAAATAACACTTACGCATTTACTGCTATGATCAGGTGTATGTACATCAGTTAACGTGATGATTTATTCACTACCATGAATGAAATGTTTTAATTTAAAACACTAGATTATAATTAATGTTTTAAATATTTTTATTGTTTTTATGTTGTTTTTATTTATTCATTTACACACTAATAATTGCCAATATGTTTAGATATTTAAATTACAACAGTTAACCAGTAACGGTTTTTTTTTCACATTTACGTTAGATATACAAAAAAATTTATTGTCCAAAATTCGTGAACACCTCATACATAATTTTTAGTATGGTCACGTTTTTTTTTTTTATTTCTTTTTCTTAAAGATATTTATACTATGCACAATTATTGTAATGAATTATTTTATAGATAACTTTATTTTGGTTTTATTATTATTTTTAGCAACTTAACTTAACTTAACACAATAGAAATCGATACACAGTCCATATTAATATATTTTCTTTTCTCTCGGTTTTAAATGACTTGAAGTCAGTCAGCACAACCTTTCAGAAAAAAAACCAAAACTAGAATCACTTTTTTTTTTTTTTTTCAATTTTGTTCAGCTTTTATAGACTCAGCCATAAGCGGGGAAAAAAAAATTACATTTCGAAGATCATAAACCACTACCAAAAAAAAAATTCGATAAAGAGGAAACGAAGTAAGGTACACTGAAAGTCAACATTGTGGTGGTCATGTTGTATATAACAAAAAAAAATTGTCTGTTAAATTTCCGCTTAAGGGAGGTATAAATGTGAAAGTCAATATTGAACACATAAAACAAAATGGGACACCCAAAGGGCGTAACAATATGAATGGCCAACTACGATGGAGCTTAGCTATTCCTTAACTGGTTATTATTAAATTTGACCTGTGCGTTGGAAGTAGGTCTCTAAAATGATTTTTAAATGAAGTTCTTGAATATGGCCAATTAGGACGGCACTTGGCTATTTATTAACGGATTTTGGTGAAATTCAACATCCGCGATGGAAATGTGACTCTAAAATGATTTTTGGGTTAAGTTCTGGAATATGGCCAAGTATGATGGAACTTGCCTGTTTATTGACCGATTACGATGAAATTTGACATGTGTGTTGGAAGTGGGATTCTAAAATAATTTTTAGATAAAGTTTTGTAAAATGGTCAATAAGAATATAATTTAACTTTTTTTAATCGATTATGATGAATTTAGATGTTTCCAATGAAATTTCCAATTTTTCGACGAATTTGTAAGAAATATGTCAATATGGCTTCTATAAAGTTGTCTGTTTAGGTTTCTGAGAGTCATGCAGCTGTTGAGGTTTAATTGCTAAACAATCAATATTATCTCTGTAATAAAGTTTTGGTTAGATGTTTTTCTTGCCAATCCTTCGTTCCAAATGTTGGGTTATATTTTCTGAGTATTTGCTCGTATTTGGCGGACACGCGTTGTAGTATTGAAACTACTAATGGTATTGTAGAGTTTCGGAATTGAAAACATTATTTTAAATCCTCATTCACAATCTTGAATTTCAATGTTCCAACCTACTGGGCCCATATTCCGGAACTTTGTCTAAAAATCATTTGAGAATCCCATTTCCAACGTACATGTCGAATTCCATCATAATTGGTTGAGAAATAGGCAAGTTACATCATACTTGCCCATATTCCAGAAGTTCATCCAAAAAGCGTTTTAGAATCCTATTTCCAGTTCACACGTCAAATTTCATCATAATAGTTTAAGAAATAACCAAGTTCCCTCGCACTTCGCCGTATTCCAGAACTTCATTCAGAAACCATTTTAGAATCCAATTTTCAACGCACACGTCGAATTCCATCATAATCGGTTGAAAAATAGGCAAGCTCCTCTACAGCAGGTCATATTCCAGAACTTTATCCAAAAATAATTTTAGGATCCTATTTCCATCGTGGATGTCAAAATTCACTAAAATCCGTTAAGAAATAGATAAATGCAACCCTAATTCGCCTATAGATTGCTCAACTGCTCACTAAACACTAATCGAACACCAACTCAAGCCCAATACAACCCGCAAACGGCCCCTATCTGAACCCTCAACCCAACTGCAAACTATTAATGAAAGGGGTGAGTTATATTTTGAATACTTATTCAATACTAACCTTTTAGTTTGCAATATTGGGCGAGGACCAACATTTATTGTCAGGAATCGACAGGAGGTTTTGGATGTGACATTTGCGTCAGATACTATTTTTCATATGATCAGGTGATGGAGAGTGGAGAATGAGCACTCATTCTCTGATCACCGATATGTAATATATAACCTCAACGTCAACACTGTTACCCGGAAAGCCTTCAGGAATCCTAGAAGGACAAACTGGAATAAATATGGGGAGGTGTTAGAGGAGGTATTGCCGCTGGAGGTTCCAGAATTTCCGGCGACAGTAGAAGAACTAGATTGTATGGTTGATATTGTCACAAAAGCAATCTTTCATTTAATGCTGCGTGCCCCCTGATAAAACCTAGGGGTAAACAGAAGCCAACATGGTGGTCCACTGGGTTGGAGACCTTTCAGAAGGCTTGTAGGGCCCAAGAATACCAGGGAAGCTCGGCATTGGGACTCACATAAGGAGGACCTGAGGAATTTTCAAAGAGAGTTGAGGAAAGCACAAAGGGGGTCCTGGAGACTCTTCTGTGGTAAAATGGAAGAGATATCTGAGACTTCCCGCCTTAGGAAGATTCTTTCTACCAACCCAACCAGTCCTAGTTATTTAATTAGGAAGGATGGGTCATGGACAGCTTCTAGTATGGAATCTCTGGAGCTTCTAATAAATACGCTCTTTTCTTTCTAATAAATACGCTCATCGAGAAATACCTTCAATAGAAATGGAGGGCATCGTGGATAAGGAACTGATCGCGTGTTCAATGAACGGGTTTATTAAGCCTTATAAATCGGCTGGCCCAGATATGATTATACTAGCGGAGATCCAGAGGAAATTGGCAGTCATCCTTCGTTGGCTGGAGATGATCTTCAGAGGATGTCTGAAATTTGTCTATATTCCTAGGAAATGGACGGAGGTCAAGGTGGTCTCCATTCCGAAAGCGGGGAAAAGCTCGCATGCTTATCCGAAGGACCTGAGGCCTATAACTATATCACCCTTTCTGCTGAAAACATTGGAAAGGATGGTGGATGTATTTATACGATCAAAAATTGAACCCAGCAATTGGGCAATATCACAGCATGCGTACTGTAAAGGGAGGTCGGTGGACACAGGCTTGCACGCTTTGGCACGCACAATTGAAAAGTCAATTTACTCGCAGGAGTTCTGTATGGTCTCATTTCTCGATATTGAAGGTGCCTTTAATAAAGTAAAGACGGAGGCGATCATGGAGGGATTGTCAGCTTTGAAGGTGGACTACTCTATAAGTAGGTTGATTAATCATATGCTGTTAAGCAGAGTTATTACCTCAGAACTGGGCGAGTCCACAATTGAAAGGCGGGTGGTTAGAGGAACCCCGCAGGGAGGTGTAATGTTATCTTCCCTCTGGAGTATAGTAATTAACGAATTGCTGTTGGAACTGGAGAGGGGGAGGGGGGTATTGGTTGTAGGGTACGTAGATGATGTAGCGATAGCGGTATCAGCTAAATATTTGGACACGATTAGAGATGTTATGCATAATGCACTATTGATCGTTACCAAATGGGCCAGCAAATGTGGATTAGGGATCAACCCGTCCAAGACAGAGCTGGTACTTTTTACCAGGAAGTATAAAATTCCGGTAGTTTGCCCGCCTACGATAAACGGCACTAAACTGACTTTGTCTGATAGAGCGAGATTCTTAGGCATAATCTTGGACAGTAAACTCAGCTGGATGCCTAACACGTTAGAGAGGGTAAATAAGGCCACTGTGGCTATTTACTCGTTCAGAAACGCCATAGGTAAGAGATGGCGTTTGAAACCGGAGCTTGTACACTGGCTGTACACTGCCGTAGTGAGACCTGTACTTATGTACGGAGTGGGCGTGTGGTGGCCAGCTCTGGACAAGGTAACATACAGGAGTAGAATGGAAAGGGTGCAAAGAACGGCCTGCATGCTTATAATCGGGCCGCTTAGGACGACACCTACTCGCGCTTTGGAGGTTATGTTCCACCTTATTCCAGTAGAGGTTTTTGGTAAGCAGAAAGCAGCCGAGTTGGCTATGCGACTTACGGCTGTCTCCCAGTGGAAGTGTCTGCAGGTGGGGCACTCGACCGATAGTTGGATCACTAAAGGATAAACTAGTGAATCTAGATTAAGTTATACCAACCTTATGCTTCGATAAAGGGTTCCGGACCATCTGTCCTTTAAGGGAATCCTGGAGGGATGGATCAATACTGGAAAACGAGGCAGTGCAATTTTTCACGGACAGCTCTAAGCTAGATGGTAAGGTAGAAGCCGGAGTCTTCTGTGAGAAGCTTAATGTTAATATTTCTGTTCGTCTTCCTGACTACTGCAGCGTGTACCAAGCTGAAGTGGTGGCGATCGGGGAAGTCGTGACATAGCTGAAGCATAATGTGGTGTCAGTAAGGGATATCGCAATTTATGTGGACAGTCAGGCGGCGGTCAGGTCACTAGAGGAGGCCTATAGCAGCGCTCAAATTGGTGCTAAGTAGAAAGGCAATGACAAATGAGAGATGGTCCAACACTCACACGTGCAGGGTAGCAAAACAGGTTTGGCCAAAACTGGACTTGCGGCGCTCCAAGGCACTGATATCCCTGGGAAGACGAGAGTTAGGAGTGGTCTTAGGGATACTGACAGGACACTGTCTTTTTGGGGAGCACGCGAGAAGGCTGGGTCTACAGACAAATAACTTTTGTAGAAGTTGCATGGACGAGAAGGAGGAAGAGACTATATATCACTTCCTATGCTCGTGTCCGGCACTATCATACAGAAGACATAAATACTTCGGTGTGTGGAGTGCGAGATATTTTATGCTACATAAGTAGCACTGGATTGTTTCAGCGGTAAAGTCGAGATAAGATCCTGTTGTATCACAATGGGCCACTATTGGCCTAAGTGTGCGATAGCAGCCACTCTAACCTAATCTAACCTAACCTAACATTTATTGTATAGGGCCTGTCCTAATTATGCAATTCGCCTGTTATTTTCGATGGTTACCATTTTGTATTAGAAGAATAGAAATTTACAGGGGTGAAACCTTACGAGGTGATCAGAACCTCGCTCTTATAAATTAATTCAATTCCCAAATCAATCCCGTACTGAACCTCTTAACTCAATTATCAGTTCAACCTCCACCTCAATTTAAAACTCAACCCTCCACTCAATCTTCAATTCAACCTTAAATCAATTTTCAAATACGATTAATCTAACTCGAAATCAACCCCAAGTTATTCTCAAACCCTCTTATTTAACCACAATAGTAACACAACTTCAACTTAACTTTTTAACCTAGCTTGAATGAAATCAAAAACCACACTCAATGTCCAACTCAACCCCGAAATCAACTCGATTCGAAACTACAGGCGTGTATGATGAACTCAACTCATATACATAAACTCAAACCCTAATCAACTATAACTCAATTCAGCCGTCAATCCAACCCTAAACTCAAACAAAACTCAACTCAAACTCAGCCCTTAACTAAACCAACTAGTCCAACAATTTTATTTGTTTATGTGAGGAACCGAGACCTAAACTAAAACTCCTTTCGGAGTGATGAAACCACAGTATGCTTAAGCAGTTTAGCGTCTCAAAATATCCGTTCCAAAGCGAACTAAAAGGTCTCTTCAACAGAATTCGAGAATAAAATTGTTATCAGTTTCAAATACATTTAATTGTCGCATACAATATTAAATTAATTGACCACAGACGAAAAAATAATTATCTCCTCTGAATATTTAGCAAACCGCGTAAACAAAACCAAAAAATTATTTTGCCAATCTAATAACCAAAATTATCTGTTAAAGCAACAAAATTAAATGCTTTAAAATTATATAAAAGGTGAAACGATTTTCATGTGTAATACCAGTGAAAGTTGTTAATTATTACCATTAGCATCATGACGCCTCTCTTTCGATTTTTAATTGCATTTGCGGCAATAATAATATCGGCCAATTGTGGAGATTTTGTCAAGCTGGATAATAGAATGTATTACAACAGTTATCCAGAAACATCGAACTGGTATAAAGCGTATCGTTATTGTGCTACATTAGGCATGTATTTAGTGGATATACGCACCAAACAAGAGCATTTACGGATTGAAAATTTAATAAGAATAACCAACCGTAAAAATAACGTAACTAACACTAGAGCTAATTACTGGACAAGCGGAACAGATTTGGGGAGCAAAAAAAATTTCTACTGGATGACTAGTGGCCAGTCGTTCGTATTTGACTTGTGGTCAAAAGGTGAACCATCGCAAGGTAGATCGGGTAATGAAATTCAAAGTTGTGTTAAAATTTATCATTGGTCTTCAGATAAACTATTAGATTGGTTTGATGAGGTTTGTTCTAATAAATTTTACTTCATATGTCGTGACCAACTAGATTTGACTGATTATAAGTCAGATACTTGTGCATTTCAATAGATTACAATATTTTTGTACTTAATACAATTATCGTTATACGGTTTACAAAATACATTACATTACCTACAGTACGTGTACAGTACACTTGTATGTAAGTGTACATCTAATCGGACCTGTCAGGTCAGGATATACATATGTGTTCCATCCCTATGTAATTTGTTACGAATTCAAATATCTTACCCATAAACATATATTTTTGTGAGCAGTCGTGGATCCAAAAAATTTACCAAATAAATGTCCCATATGTAAAACATTCAAGGCCCACCAATCCAATTGTAAATGCAGTAACGACCAACTGCCATTGCTGAACATCTCTTTGAAATATTCCATTTTTAATTAATTCGATTGTAGAAACATAACGATCGACCATACATTACCGAAAATACCTTTGAGCTTATCACTTTTTGATTAATTCAATTGTAGTTACAGTACCGATTGACTTATACATATTATTGTTCGGAATTTAGCAATTTTGTTGTGATATTTTTTTTTTTATTTGAACAGATCCACGACTAGCGACTACCCATTAAAGTATTTACCCTCTTGGTTAAGATATTTCGGCCAAATTGGCAAATTTTTTAAATTTCAAATTTTGAGCACACCTGTCCTAAGACAAGTATTTTGTTGTAGATTATGGGAAGGTGTTTCTTTGCATAGTATATTAAAAATATTTGTAAATTTAAATTTACCTATAGTATAGACTGTTTGCTGCAGAATATTTTTTTTACTTAAATATTTAGTATTTTCACACTAATACATCAAAGCAATAAATGAAAAACCAAATAAATTTCAGCCTCTGGAAAGCTTGATCTGTCCACTTCATGAAAATACTATATAGGCCCACATGGATGATACTCTTATACTTGCCGTTAATTTGCGTAGTTACATTTTATGTGAAAAACTTCACACCTTCTAAAGAGCTAGATCATAAAATATGTTAGCCATAAATTTACATGCACTAAACTATAAACGTAAACAGATAATCCAATTACCTGTGTTTAACACAGCACGATGCGCCACGTATAAAAAAAATGTCAATGATTAATTGAAATATGTCAACTAAATAATAGTTTAATGTATGAAAATGTTGTAAATTACCGCACCACCACATTTTTTTTTTTATCATAATACATATTTATGTATGGATGGATACATGTTATTGCATTAGAGAAACATCATAGATCTAGATAGATAGCTACGACATGATGTACACCGTATACAGCAAAATAGACAACAACAGCAAAAAAAACTGAAACATTACAACATCTCTAAACGATTTATGAGATACTTGTTTTGTCATCAGATCCATATTGTGATGTGAGAGGAAAAAATAATAAACATTTTCCGAGATAATTTTCATTTTTCGAACGTGTCACTCAAATACGCCATTGTTGGTCTAATTGCACTTTTTTTTTGTTTGTCTGGCATGATACATAAAATAATTTTGGCATAAAAATAGGATTTTGATGGTTTTCATCTATAAAGTGTGTGTGTGTGGCCAGTGAAATTATATTTTGTGTGAGGAATGAAGCAATGAACAGTTTTTCAACGGATTTAAAAGTAACCAAAAACGGGGCACAGGTCTAAGAAATATTCCGGTATATGTTATTACATATATTGTTAGGTGATTATTCAAAATTATCGAAGTTATTCAAGATTTAAAGTTAACACGAAATTTTAAATCCGAAAAGGCTTTTTTCCAAATGTCTGTATGTGTCTCGGCTAAAATTTAAAGATCTTTTCATTTCATCCCGAAAAAAGTCTTTTCAAAATATTTCTGGGCTAAACATTAAAAGTGTCTTAAATACCTGGATGTAAATAGTAAAAAGTCCAATAAAACAAATTCCATTCCGAATTTTCGCTACGATCTTTACCCCTATTTCAACGCAATGTATTAAAAGGTGTTTTATAGGGCTAAATCCATATACATATAGGCTTCAGATATCAAAAACCTTCAATAGTGTACCACCGGATCTCAGCCCACAGGGATTGATAGATATTGTGGTGTATGACGGATGTTAGGTAGGACCCTTCTGCGAAATGGCTGTTTCTTTTCTAAAGGATTGTCTTTGTTTTAATTCATATTTTTAAAAAAATGCAATTTAAGTTTACGTTGAAAATTCGTGCATGTTCTAAATTAAATGAATATGTTGCTGTTTTAAAACCTAAAGTAGGGCCCACGGCGGATCCATTTCATCATCTCGCAACCTTTAAAACCTTTTATGTTAGTCATTTTGTAGTAGGTTACCTATTTATCGAGATATTCCGAAACAAACACAAGATAAAAATTAAAAATTTTGAAAAGAGTATATAAAGGATTTTTGTTTTCTATTAATTTTTCAATACTTTTTCAGACGTTGTTCTATTCGCACCTACAAAACTTTCTTTGTGTATTTTGTTTCATTTTTCGTGTCGACGATCGCTTTCTCTTGGATTCTCTTTAAAGTTGTGATTAAGGCGTGTTTTTTATTACATCGGAGAGACCAGATAGATAAGAGAGATAAATTATCTGAAATATCTGATAATTTTTAATCTGAAAAGGCCTTTTTCAGATTTTCACACGTTACTATTTAAATTAGCAAACCACTGTTTTGTAACAGACCTTGGCCAATAAAATGGTTTACCAGTATAGTTAAAACACAAGAAATTTGTTTGTACTATATGAAATAAATTTCAGATCGAAAAACAGCAATTTGTGATTGTTCGGATATAATAAAAAAACCCAAAAATAATTATCGGATCGATCCGAGAAAATAAAAAAAAACGCAAAATGTTTCTTTATATCTTTCTGATCTCTCCGATGTCATAAAAACACACCATATATTATATTGTTGTTTTGATTTTTAGGTTTTGACCTCAGCTCTTGTATTAGGACATTCTTATCTGATGATTCAATATTTCTGTTTGACATTATTATACCTGCTAATAACATTTGAACCGGCTTTATTTTGGACGACTCTACACTTAAATTACATTTTATATTCCACCTTCAAAATGGATTATTTCGCAAAAAAAAAAAAAAAATCTTTCTATAATTACAAACAGAAAATAAGTTTAATTACTGTGGACTTAGTTAAACATACAATACAAAATCTGTCGCTATCTAATATTAAATTGGTCAGTTCTAATACTAAATATATGGTTCAATTATGTCAATTACTTAAAGTTGCAAACATTTTTCAAATCGCACTAAGATTTATAATATTTGGTGCAGATATATTAAAATTAATAATGTTCCAAGCAATACAACTGACAAATAGCAATTCTTTGTCGCTCGACACTTAATATATTCTACATTAATGAATTTATTTCCAGGGACATAACAGCGATCTCGATAGAGACGCTGTTACCCAAAGGAGGCCGAAGCACGCTTAACTGTGCCGGTACAGAGATTCGTTAATTATTTTAAAACTCATCACCAAAAAATTCATCATCGGTTGCGATGCAAAATTCACACCACATAGTCGTAGTGGGGAAGTAGTAACACCAACATCAGAGGTGAGCAACTTTTTGAATTTTTGTTTAACAAAAAATCTAATTATTAATAACAAAGGGAACGATGCGACTTTTGTGAATGCAGTCAGAAAGGTCAGGAAAGAGGTGCCTTAGAGTAAACCCCAACAAAATTATTTGTACTTTCTTTACAAATCGGAGGAAAACAATTCTTCCACCTCTATCTCTAAATGGGGAAATTCTCCAAATGGCGATGGAGGTTAAGTACCTGGGAGTGATACTTGATCAGAAACTGGCATGGAACCCGTTTTTAAAATATATCACAAACAAGGCAAATAAGGCGCATTTCACCTTCCAAAGAATGATTGGCAAAACGTGGGGTCTGAATCCCCAAATGGCACTTTGGTTATACTCTTATGCGTCGTTTGTGTGATGGCCTCAGACAGAGCAAAGTGGTGTCCGCTCAATATTGGAAAGGATCCAAAGGCTAGCTTGTTTGAGTGTAACGGGAGCAATAAAAAACCTGCCCTACAGCTGCTCTTAAGAAGCTATTGGGGCTCTCACCACTACACTTGCACCTTAAAAGAGTAGCTGGTTCAAGAGCAGTCAATCTAAAAATACATCTCAAATTAAAACTATTAGACCAGGACATAATAGCATCCTGGAGAAATTGAATCTGGACGAAGAAATAATCCAACTATCAGACGTGATGGTTAAAATTATTGACTGCCGGAGGAATTTCACGATTGAAATACCCGACAGGGAACAAGCGGGAAGTATCATCTCTTCCTTACTCCGTCACGCCTCCATATGGTACACTGACAGTTCAAAATCAGGGGTGGGTACGGGTGCGGGTATAATTGGGCCGGGTCTCGAACTCTGTATTCCATTGGGTAAAACCCCCACAGCTTTCCAAGCAGAGATTTATACGATCGAGGTATGTGTGCTTCGATGTCTGACAAAAAAATATAGTAAAACCGAGATTTACGTAATATCGGACAGCCAGGCGGCATTGCTTGCCTTAGTAGCACCTGTCTTCTATTCCAAAATAATCTGGAGCTGCTATTGCAACCTTCTAGAACTCAGCAGGGAGAACAAAGTAACCCTTTTGTGGTCCCCCGGCCATTCCGATATACAGGGAAACGAGGCGGCAGACCGCTGTGCAAAAGAGGCCGCGGAGTGCTCTTTCCTTGGCCCCGAGCCTAGTATTGGTTACTCCAAGAGCCATCTGGCAAATGGCATAATGAATTGGGAACAAAAACATACGAAAATATTCTGGGAGTCCTCCATTGGGATGAGACAGACCAAAAAACTATTAAGCTATGATATTAGACGTCTACATAGATCAGGCAATCAAGATGGATAGACAGTCTATAAAATCCCTCACCTGGTACTTAACAGGACATGTCCCTTTTAATGGACATCTGGAGAAAATGGTAAAGTCCCCTACAGACCGTTGTAGATTTTGCAACCTGGAAAGGGAAACATTCGAACATCTACTATTCACTTAAATTCCTCCATGCATACACAATACAGTGGCCTAACGTCGGCCCTTTAAATATGCATGAGCTGGTGGCGTTTATCAAGGACTTGAACCTCCACTTTACGTGAAACTTTCTGGGGATGCACAATAGACCTCAATGGTCGCGGTGCACAGGGCTAGTATAGCTCACCCTGTAAAAAAAAAAATAATTAAAAAAAAAATACAACTGAATTAGAAAAACCCATTGTCAACGAAGCATCTCTAGTATCAGTTGAAAACCCAAATAAAGGTGGATTGGAAGAATTCTTGAACAAAAATTATGACACTGATTTAAATGAAAATACCGCCAAGAATTTTGTCGGTTTAACTAACTTTGCAGAAGAAGAATTTCATTCAGTGGAAATAAATGAAAGACCAAACATTCTTGATAAATCTGATAATGTAGATAAGATTCTTCCAGCTGTTTGCAGTAGCAACAATTCTTTAAGAAGTGGCAAACAGTTGAATCGACTTAAACCAAAAAATCCAACCAAATTGGTTTATAAAAAATCAAATTTTAACTTAAACATTTCAGACAATATTTGGAAAGAAATATTTCTACCTAACGAACGAATATTGAAATCGTATATGTACAAAACTTACTGGCTGTAAGGATATGAGTTAACAGTTTATTTGGACGCTACTGGAAGTTCGATTCGTGCTCCTTTCAAACCTTGTTCAACAATTTTGTATTACGCTCTCATAATAGCTGCCAAAACTTCTGAGTCCGATGCTACATCACCATTCCTAATAACAGATTATGGTTAGTTCAAGCCACAAAATTATATATCAAAAAACATTTAAAAAAATGGCCAGTATTTAATTCGGTGGTAATACACATTTCGTTTGCTGAATTACATTCTGTGTTGGGTACCTTCATTAATATGGATATAAGTGAATACCTCACGGTAACCCATGAATTGATAAATAATAATCAATCTTATAAAACTAAAGAATCAACAGTACAAGTGCTTTAAGACATTTCTCAAAATGCCCATCAAACTCTAAAATAATTAAAGAAATTCTGGTATCGTTGTTCATGATAACAAACTATCAGGCTATTAAGGAAATATGGAAAGATCTAACAGTAATTTTAAGATTTAAGTTTATTACTAGAAAAGTGCAACAACAGAAGGTGCTACAGATTTTGATTTGACTTGCGTAAATAATACAAAATTGAAAAAACATAAAGACAACACAAAATCAATATATGTACAAAGCCCATATTTACAAGATTTTAAAAAAATTATCGATGAAGTTTGTTTGGCCTTAAATATTGAAGAATCTGTAACAGTTGGCGGAATTAATCCTATCCTGGAAAGGATCCTATCGAAAAATTCGGAATGGAATTTTGTTTTATTGGACTTTTTACTATTTACATGCAGGTATTTAAGACACATCTAATGTTTAGCCGTGAAACATTTTGAAAAGACTTTTTTCAGGATGAATTTTCGGGCCAACTTCACATCCGTCATCTCAGATGACTCTCAAACAGATTATCTGTTTGGTAGCGAGATAGTTAAAAATTATCGAAGTTATCCAAGATTTTAAGTTAGGACAAAATTTAAAATCCGAAAAGGCTTTTTCCAAAATGTGGGTGTGCCTCGGCTAAATTTTAAGGAAATTTTCATTTCATCCAGAAATAAATGGTGAAGGCTCTTTACCAAACTGTATTCATCCCGAAAAATAATTGTGGAAAAATTGACTGAAATTTGACCAAATTATAGTAAACTAAACATTTATTGATTGAATGATCGGTGTACGATACCCGACTTCTTAACGCAAAGAAAATTCAAAATGCGGGCCTCATCACGAAATCACATTTTTGCGCCAATCTCCGAAATGTTCCTCTTAACATGAAAAATTCTTAAATTTTAGCCGAAGCACACAATTTGAAAAAAAAAGCCTTTTCGGGAAGAACAATTTCTCATACGTGATTTTCCAGTTAATTGTTCGAGATTTCCGTGTGATTTGTAAGGCTTGCTGTGCAGGAACATTATAACGGAGTATTCGAAGTTGTTACATAATTTTAAAATTGTGATTTGCGTAATATTTGAGGTATTCGAGATTTTTAAGATTATTTGAGTCTTTTCTTGTTTCTCATCATTCATTATCGAATTTTGAATGGCATTCATTTGCATGCTTTTACAGATTCAACATATACTTTCGGTTTTACTCGATATAATATTTAGGTTTATACCTTGGCTTGGTCTAAGCATATACCACTTGGTTTTTTGGTTGGTTCTGGGTTTTACTATAGATGTTACGGAGATAAATATATTTTAGGAAATTTTTAGGGACATTAGAAATCCGAAATTTTTTCGATTTAATTTTAGAGACTAATTTTGTGATTGTTCACAACAGGCCCGTTGTAGTTCCGAATAGTGTTTTGGTTTTCGTTAAACAATAACTTGTGTCAGGGTTATATAGAAAGATAATTCAAGAATTTCCAATACTTGGGTGCTACATAAAATAGTCACAGAAGGTCAGCTGCCATTTTAAAGAGAGCGAAGGTTGGATTCAACTTGGTATTTGCTGCTCACAGCAAAGAAAGAACAGAATGATTGGCGACCTTGCGGAAACTACCAGCGTTTCAATGCTGTTCATTGCTGTTCAATGCTGCTGTCTTATACACGAATTCCCTTCCAATTCGAAAGGGTATACGATATTTTCGAAAGTCAACTTAATATGAGCTTACCACCAAATTCCGCTGGATTCAGATCATGTACATAAGGCATGTTTAGACTTCGTGTTTATTTATCTGGAGGATATTTTGGTGGTAAGTAAATCAAGCGAGGGGCATATTATATATTTACTAACTTTATTTAAACGATTTTCGGAGTACCGAATTAAGAAAAAAGGGTATAAATACATTTTTGGAGGACCTTCGGTATTCGCCCGTCAGAAGAGAGCATAGTATTAAAACTGATGGATCTGGTACGGCTGTGAGTCCAGTGCTTGAACTTGGGTTCTTTACTAAAAAGCTTAGTTCAGTTGAACGCAAATATTCTGCGTTGGATTAGGAGCTTTTGGCAACCTTCTTGGGCAACCATAAGCCACTTACTGCGGCCGTTTTATCAAAATCATACTAGCATACAAGGTTTGAAAAATGTATTACCAGATACTTTATCATGAACTACATAGAATTGCGCTATTCACTTCATCGAGCTTGAACTTAGAACACCGAACTGTTACGCCGGACATTCATCAATTCATGCCATGGCTTAAATCGTCCCGTGTTTAAATCCACCAGGAAACTTCTTACCGCAAAATATTTCTGACCGTCCATCAACATAAAGGTAATTTTTGGCTGAAAGTGGTGTGGCATGTCACAAATCCAAAGTTGTTCGACACACATGTCCTGAATTCCGTCCTTTCGAAATCTCTGTAGAAATCAAAACTGACCAGAGTTGTCAGTTTGAATCGAAACTGTTTCAGGAATAAGCAGAAGTAATTGGTTCACATAAAATACGAACTTCATACCATCCATACCATGGATATTCGGACCGCAATCAAATCTGATCCCAGATATTGACCTGCCGAGTTAGTGCAGTTATCGATTACAGTTTCATCTGATCCTAAAATGATTGTGGCGCAATTACGTCATTCTATCGTAAGAGATATATTCCAGCCGATTTGAACTGAATGTGCCCTGGTATTCCTACGATTGGGACAAATTCAATACTGGGTTAAGTTAACCTTACCGATCGTCCATCCCCGGACGTAAAAACACAGAACCCAATATATGAGAAGTGTTCACAGTTTCTTACCCGTCTCTCCTAATCTTAAATGTTATATCGTTAGCTCTGACATCAAGCATTGCTGCTTATAACATAGTTTAAGCGAAAGACCCGTCGGATCCCCTTCTTTCTCTCTTGTTGCTCCCCACTCACATTTTTCCAACGTTTAAATTTTGTGGCATATTAAATGTTCACGTCGATGTCATCATACTAGAACGATTGACTATCCAAGCATCCATATCAGTTGCGAGTTTTCATTCCAGGCCATTTTTTTAAATCATCATCTGTTTATGTAACTGATTCTTACTGCATGCTTGACATGCAGGCAACTAACTGTTTATTCTTAAAACATTTTTTTTAACTATTTTATAGAAATTTGGTATGTATGGCAAATACTTGAGAGTAACACTAAAATCCCGATACAGCGATTAATTTAATTGGATTAGGCAGACACAATTAATAAGGACCAATGTTTATTGCTTAATCCCAGACATTTATCTAATTTCAGCGAAATTGACCATAAATGTCTATGTATTATGGAATGTAGTTATCACTATGATTACCATCATCGTCAACATCATGAACGTCACATCCATACATACATATATGTATTCAATTTCAATTTAATATTTAATATTCGCAAAATAAAAAAAAAAATGGAAGATTTTTTTTCCGTCCCAGCATCTAATAAGCAATAACAATATACATATCATTAAATATTCATTTAAAAATTTGCAAGAATTCTTTTTTTGTACGCTTCCTTCATATATGTATAATGTTGCCTTATTATTACCTTATAATTCCATCTAAAAATGAAGACGGATACTAGGTGAAATTGATGAAAAGCGATTTAGGCGAAATAATAAACGACGATGAAGAACTCTGTTGTACTTTAAAACCACCTCGTGAAAAGCAAAAATTAGAAAAAAATGACGGAGAATGGAGATGATGTTGCGTATGAGAAGATGGAACAATTTGAATCAAAAGTAAATAATTGATGTAATTTTGTTGCTGGGTTATTCACCTGGAAATATTTTTTTACATAATACCATGATTATCATGTATTCATATACGTAAAATAATATTCTGTACGTATGTAAAGTTAGTCTGGAAAATTAGATTTTCCCATATACCGGAGGTTTTCATTTTCATTATTATTTTGGATTCTTTCAAAATTTTTATTGCGTCTATATAAGTTCCTCAAATTTGGCTCATTATTTCAATTAAGGAGGTTCATTTATATTTAAATTTAATTGAAGGTTTCAAAGTAAAGAAACACCATATTACCCCCCCCCCCCCATTTGAATATTTCTCCTATTTTTGTAAATTACCAACGAATGAATAGTCGCTTGTTTGTTCTTCCAATTAAAACCTTGTCAAGTCACAAGAAACCAATATCTGCGTAGGCTTCAGACTGAACTTTATGTTTTTTATGAAGCTAGATTGTTGTAGTGAAATGAAGCATTAAGGAATACCATTTTTCAGTTTAATTAAGAAATAATCCAGATCTAGTGGTTTCGAATAATTTGCCAAGTTGCGTCGATCGATTGAAATTCACTCACTGAACGATAATTCAGCATCCTTGCATTGATTGTACAAAAATGCATTTTCAAATAATCTCGGAAATTATCCAATCCTGGACAGTAGACCCTTGAATTCGCTTCAACAAGGTGCTATTATCTCTTAAACCGAAAAATTTTTGCTATTGGTGAAATTCCCTGAATTCCGATTTACTATGATATATGGGGGGAATGTCAATGTCTGGTAATCACTTATTTATTATTGCAAAAACCCTCACTTTCACTCTTACTCGAAATAATCAAGCAATCTGTGCCAAAACCTATCATTACAGGTATCGATAACCGCAACCAGAGCACAATTGCAGAAAATGTACCAAAGCAAATCAAATTCCACAAATATGTTGAATTTCACAAAATTATTTCCATAATCAGTTTGAGTGAATTGAGAAATGCTCTATGCTAAATAATCCATTCATCTAGACTTGGGAACATCTGTACGATTTTTTTTCAGATCATACCTACAATTTCGCAAAACACGTTTCTGCTAGAGTGAGCACTATTTAGAAAAAGCAGGAAAAATGTAGAAAACTAAATTGCTACCGGTTGGTAAATATTCCACTAGACAATTATAAAATTAAATGAATAAGGTGGTAATTCTTTAGCTTTCCTTTCAATATAATTCAGAAACTAACCAGCGATCGTCGTCGTTAATCTTCTTTCGTTTTTTTCTAGATCAGTTTTTTTTTGCATCAATAGAACACAAAAGTTGTCTTTGACTTTCTACATATAAGGCCTCTAGAATTAGACTTAACGATATTTCAAAATGTCGATCAAAACTGTTTAATTTTTCTCGACCTATACAAAGTAAGTTACATAAAGCTCCTTGATCATATGAATGAATCGCTTGCAAAAAACTAAATATTTACATCAAAAGAAAAATTAAATCTCTTTTCAGTATTGAGTAATGTTAGTTCGAAAATCGGTTCGTATAAGTACTACAAAATATTGGAAGTACATTCTGTCAAAAAAAATACCGGGAATTATTAAATAAAACGCTAATTTTAAGTTCAATCATAAAAATTTATTTTGTCGCCCTCAAAGCATTCCCAATTCGAGGATATACACATATGACAACGTTTTTCCAATCATCGAAGCATTTTTTATATGCACTTTCCTGGAGGGCTTTCAGTTCGCGCGCTAAATTTTATTTTATAGCTTCAATGGAGTCAAAACGGGTTCCACGGATTAGCAATTTGAGTCTGGGAAACAGGGAAAAGTCACTTGGTGCTAAATCAGGCGCATGTGGTGTTGACGTGTAAAATTTACGAGTTTTTTTGCCAATAATTCCGGTCACTTTTTTCGCATTAACTCAAGAAATTTTGCTTGCCACATAAAATTTATGGCAAACTTTTTGTTGAATAATTTCCTACCAGTCCTACCAATCTAGGACACAACAAAATTGTTCATTCCCTTCAGGTGCATTTTATATTTCCGGGATCAAAAGAGGAGTCAAAAAAGAAACAAAAATTCAACCGCTCAATATTGATGCTTACAGAGCATTAATTAAACATTTTGACCAAGTTGGTAAACATTACTACACCTATCATTTAAAGAGCCAAAAAGGATTGGTTCTTATGTTAAAAAGAATAGAAAGTTTCGTGGATGCAAGCCAAACTATTACCAATATTTTTAATCAGGAGAAGGTGCCTCAGCCATTGTTACGCCTGGAACTAGAGGCAGCCAATAAAAAGGTTAAAGGCAATCATGCAATATTTGACCTAAAATATCCACTGCACAGAAGGGTTACCGTCGATGAACCCAGCAAAATTAATGGGCCGATATAGTATGTTAAGTGCCAAGAATATGGGCACATTAGAGCATATTACACTTTGAACGATGTTTGTGTTATATATGGTGAACTCCATAATTCAAAGGTTTACAATAAAGCAAAAAACGGAAGCATCAATGAGAAAATGCAGCAACTGCGATGGAAATCACACAGCTAATTATAGAGGATGCCCTAGAATTGAAAAGGAGAATCAATCCAAAGCAGTGAGTAGAGCAACAAATCCTTAATCTTCATTCTTCAGCTAGAAAAGAAGCACGACCAGAAATTGTAAACACAAACGCTCAAAATGGATAGCAATACGCAACTATAAACGGCAGCGTGCACCAAGGGGGTTCGTAAGTAAGTGTTATTAAAGGTACCGCTCCTAAAGTGCAAGCAAGTGAAGAGTGAAATATCTCAACAGCTTTAAACAAATTGACTAATATGATGCTAAGCTTCATAACGACGTTGGAGAGAACCATGGATCTAATGATGCAGAATATTAGCACGCTGATGCAGATACTCTGAAAAAGCCAAAACCATCATCAAGATTCAATCAAATATTTTCATTAAAACTGCTCATTATTTCCA
Source organism: Tipula vernalis (assembly GCA_958295665.1). Taxonomy (NCBI): domain Eukaryota; kingdom Metazoa; phylum Arthropoda; class Insecta; order Diptera; family Tipulidae; genus Tipula; species Tipula vernalis. The sequence goes on from OY282560.1 coordinate 35,796,529, forward strand.
CTACTGTATCTCTATTCAAAGAGATAGCTAGACATATTGGTATACGATATTAGCTTGGTAAGTCCATTGGCAAGTTAAAACATTTAGCTGATTATCATACGATGGGGATCAGGAACACTTCTGGGCCAAGATTTTGAATAAAATATTTGATTGAATGGTGACACAACTGCAGTTAGCCTGGAAGTAGTCACTTGTAGATTCTGGATAGTTTCAGCCTACATGGACCGGGAGAAGGAGTTTCCTCCGGATAACCTGGAGGAGCTGCCCTCGGCTAGCATTACTAGCGCATGCAACCGATCCTTTCGTGCTGCCTGCCCTCTGGCTAAGCCTAGAGGTAGGCAAAAACCATTATGGTGGTCCAGGGAACTGGGAACCTATCGTAAGGCTTGTAGCACAGCCTTTATAGAGCCAAATATAAAAGGGAGGCTCAGGATTGATCATGAAGAATCATAGAGCCAAATATACAAGGGAGGCTCAGGATTGATCAAGAGAGATCATGGAGAATCTTCTGTGATAAAATGGAAGAGATATCCGAAATCTTCCGCCTTAGGAAGATTCTTTCCAAAAGTACAGCTAGTCCCAGTTTTTTGATAAAACCGGATGGATCTTGGACAGCTTCTAGTGGAGAATCTCTGGAGCTTCTCTTCGAGACACACTTTTCAAGGAGCTTTGAAGACCTGTTGGTGCGTAGCCATCATCAGGAATCACTGTCAGTGTTCACACAGGATATCGTAATCAGGAAACAGATCCTATGGGCACTGAGGGGTTTTAAACCATTTAAATCGGCTGGTCCGGATCAAACTATACCAGCGGAACTTCAAAACAACCCAGTAATTATTCTTCTTTACCTGGAAGATATATTCAAAGGGTGTTTGAAGCTGGGCTTTATTCCTAGGTACTGGTCGGAGGTAAATGTCAACGAAAGCGGGGAAAAGCTCACATGTCTATCCTAAGGACCTAAGACCAATAACTCTATCATCCTTTTTTTTGAAAACCTTGGAAAGGCTGCTGGATGTATATATTAGAAATAAAATAGGTGCTAGGAAGTGAGCACCGTCTCAGCATGCGTACACAAATGGTAGATCTGTGGACACTGCTCTGCACACCTTGGTGTGTACGATTGAGAAATCGATTAATTCGAAGGAATTTTGTTTGGTGGCCCTCCTGGATATAGAGGGCGCCTTTAATAATGTGAAAGCGGAGGCAATCAAGGACGGATTTTAATTTTTGGAGGTGGACGTTCCTCTGAGAAGGTTAATCAATTATATGCTGGGAAGCAGGATTGTTAGCTCGAAGTTGGGGGACTCCACCATCAAGAGGCGAGTAACTAGGAGAATCTAGCAGGGGCGAGAGGGTTATGTCCCCTCTTCTCTGGAACATAGTAGTAAACGGGTTACTACTAGAATTGGAGAGAGAGGGTATTGAAGTTATCGCTTACGCAGACGACGTAGCTTTAGCTGTTACCGGGAAATTCCTGGGCACGATTGTAGACGTAATGCAGAATGCGCTTACCATCGTTACGAAATGGGCTGGCAAATGTGGACTTGGTATTAACCCGTCCAAGACAGAGCTGGTACTCTTCACTAAGAAATACAAAATCCCGGTAGTTGTCCCTCCTATCTTAAATGGCACGAGACTTGCTTTTACTGATAGAGTTAGATAACTGGGCATTATCTTAGACAGTAAGCTTAGTTGGAAGCTCATTATGTCGGAGAGAATAAACAAAGCTACTATAGCTTTGTACTCCTGTAGGAACGCCATTGGTCATATATGGGGTCTGAAGCCGGAGCTGGTACACTGGCTCTACACCGCTGTAGTGAGACCTGTACTCATGTACGGGGTGGGTGTTTGGTGGCCAGCTCTGGACAAGGTAACTTATAAAAGTAACATTGAGAGGGTGCAAAGAATGACCTGTATGCTTGTTAGCGGAGCATTGAGGTCGACACCGACAAGTGTCTTAGAGGTTATGTTGCACCCTGATTCTGGTCGACATTTTTGGCAAACAGATGGCGGCAAATACGGTTGTACGACTTGCAGCCGTCTCTCAGTGGAGGTGTCTTAGTACAGGATACTCTACTATCGTTAGATCGTTGAAGGATGAGCTGACGAATCTTGACTACATTAAACCTACTCTACGCTTCAAAAACGATTTCGGACCTCCTTCCCTTCAAGGGAATCCTGGAGGGATAGACCGTTATCGGAAACCGAAGCATTGCAATTCTTCACAGATGGCTCCAAGCTAGACGGCAAAGTGGGAGCTGGAGTATTCTGTGACAAATTAAATGTAAACATTTCTATTCGTCTTTCTAATTACTGCAGCGTGTACCAAGCTGAAGTCGTAGCGATTGAGGAGGTCATGACATGGTTGAAGCATAATGTGTTATCCTCAGATGATATCGCAATCTATGTGGAAAGTCAAGCGGCGATCCGGTCGTTAGAATCGGTCTCTTTGGCGTCACGGGTGGCGTTGAGTTATCACTCATCTCTAAATGAGATGGGTGAGCATTTCAATATCCAGGTAATCTGGGTCCCAGATCACTCGGGCGTCATGGGGAACTGCAAGGCAGATGAACTTGCTAGGCATGGTACGACTCTCCAGCTGCAACCGGAAAGGGCAAGTCTGGGAAAGCCTATCACAGCGCTGAGACAAGCACTTGGGAAGCAGGCACTATCCTCAGCGGAGGAAAGGTGGTCTGCCACCCTCACCTGTAGAGTTGCAAGACAAGTTTGGCCAAAGCTGGACTTGGGAGGCACAAGGGCATTAATATCCCTACACAGACGTGAATTAAGAACGGTCGTAGGAATGGACTGCCTCTCGGATCTCGAAAACATTTAAGTGCGGGACGTCTTACACTACCTAAGTAGCTCGAAATGGTTCCAATAGGGGTAAAGGGGATATATTCTGTGGTATCACAATGGACCGTCATCGGTCTAAGTGTGCCTAAGCAGCCACTCCAACCTAACCTGACCTGTAATGAAAATATTTGATTGAATCTTGGCCCAGAATTGTTCCTGATCCCATCGTATGGTAATGGCCTAAATGTGTTAACTTGGCAATGAACTTACCAAGCTAATGTCGTATACCAATATGTCTAACAATCTCTCTGAGTAGAGATACAGTAGGTGAAATAATGAGTAGTTTTGTGCTAAAATTTATTCATTTGTACCAGATTTTAAAATATGAATCCCTGAAAAAATCATTACTAAAAATCTTGTTTCAGGTAAATATTTTTTTTCGGGATGGAGTGTAATTTTACGTAATTTTCTATGATTTTTCGGGCTAAAAGGCTTTTTATATTGAATTTAGCGAGGACACATCAATTTTTCGGGATGAAAATCCTTTTTTTCGGGCTAACTTCACATCCGTCTTAATCTCGGAGAATAAGAAATTTGCTTAAAGCAAAAGTGGATCGATTTCTCGGTTTGACAGCATATTTTTGACTATTGAGGTCAACGTGATTTAGCTTTTTCTGAACCTTAAATCGTAAGAGAATTCAATCCAGTTTCGAATTGATGAGCTTTTGATTATGCAAAAATCAATCTTCTCCATCAGGCCGCGGCGACTGGACTGATTATACCACAATTTACATTCTATATATACAGAATGTTCTGTGCGTTATGTTATAGCGAATCATACTAATAACATTAAAAAAAATTAAAAAAAAAAACTAAAAAAGTAAAATTAGCTTACACAAAAATAGAGCTGTGTGAAGGTCGTGAAGAAGAAAAGAAATTGTAAGAGAATTTATCTGTATTAGTATGATTCGCTAGTACATAACGCAGAGTACCTTCTGTATATATAGAATTTAAATTGTGTTATAATCAGTCCAGTCGCCACGGCCTGATGAGAAGATTGATTTTTTGATAATCATAAGCATCAGTTCGAAACTGGATTGAATTCTCTTACAATCTTCGGAACGTATTTAAATCATATAAATTAAAAAATTAAATAAATAGAATTCTGTCTATTAGTCGGTTTCGTTGAATGATTGTTCGTAAATACCAATATACTTCTACGTGTTAATAGAAACACATTTAAAATGGTCTAATCACCGGTAGCATATTAGAAATTACATGGATTAATTAACATTCACAAAAATTAAAAAAGTAAAATAATGAGAATCATTATGCTAAGTTAAATCTTTGATTCTTTTCAAAAATGGCCCTGACCAGAAAACTAACAGACATTCTCCAAAGTTCGTTGCCATCATATACGAGTATATTATGACGATTTTATCGAATGTATTGAATTTAATGGATTGTATTCAATGTTCCACAGTCACTGTGCGACTAACACCTAATCTTCTAATCAGATTACTAATTCCCATTAAACACATTGGATATCTGTGTGTGTATTCACCCAAGAATACAAAACCCATTTGCACTATTGTTGCTTTCTTCCCAGACAAAACCGATAACAGAAAAGAAAAAACTCCTATCACACATCCATTCTAAAAACTATCAGATTTTAGTGATAAAATCACTCTGATTATTTTTCTAATATCCAAACTCTTGCAGAATATCAACTGTGTAAGACAAAAATTAACTGCACAACCATGAAGACGACAAAAAAAAACAAATTTCCAGAAATCACAACACTTAACATTTTATTCACTTGCTGATTTCATTCCCATATTATATCGAGTATCTTCATCGTCTCGTGTATCGAGAGGATTAAAAATTGGTAACAAAATAATGTCACCTATAGCTTCCACAAATGAACTTAACAGTGATTTAGAAAAAAAAAAAAAAAAAACGAGGCAGCTCACCTTTAATTTTATAGAATATATACAGATCTCATATGTGAACGAGGTATGTACGTAATTTGTGTGGGAGGTATCTAGCATCCACCTCTTTATATAATGTAGACGAAAATTATTAAGTTTACCTCATGTGTGTGTGTGTCTCTGATTTTTTTTAATTATTTTTAGAAAAGAAATTTTCTTATTCTAAATATTTCACCGAGTATTATGAAATCACCTGCTGTGAAAATTTGAAAAATTCTCTTTCATTTGTTATTTTATCTTTTGAATTGATTTATACAAAATAATGATTTTTCGTTGTTGTTGTTGTTGTTGTTTGCACCATGATAATAATATTATGTACACTCACTCGTCTTGGTGTCTTATAGAAGAAAATTCTTAAGAAAATCTATTTTTAGCTTTCGACGAATAATAAATTTTTTTATGATTTGTGAATTGATACAAAGCAGAAAAATGCGCGAGCTGTTGTGTATTTGTGCAAATTGATGATTAATTTATAAAGGATCTGGTATGTGCGTCGTCGTGTATACACAGTCTAATGTGTCATATGTGTTTTATTTTGCATGTGTTTATTGGTTAGTAAAAAAATTCGTTTGCGCGCGCATTTCGAGACCTACACCAATTTTACATAAGATTTTTGTCCGCCGAGAAACGAAGTGAGCGCTCGAGAATTCGGTTTGATGTTTATTTTATAAATTTAACAGGTGAATTGAATCGAAATTTTCAACGATGATTTTTATTAAGTCTGATGGATCGTCGAACATATATGTAACTCCTACATTGTATATAAGTATGCATATATATATATATAATAATGAAGATTAAAATGTCGCGAATAACTCATTCTGCAAAATTCTTGGATCACTGTGAAAATATTTCATTTGTGATAATTGGATGAGTATTTCTCAGAGTATCTAAAACTGCTGCATGCGTCACATTTTATTTTTGTGAGTGGAATCGTGTTGTGTTTGTGATAAAGACCACCCGTCTAACAGGATTAAGGCAAATTACCAAGTTTATTTGAGTTTAGCTTGGCGGAAAGTCTTATTTAAATTAACAAAGTTTCAAAATAAAATTAAATTATTTTGTGGATAATATTAAAATTCGTAATTGTAAATATCTGACAAATTTTAGTGGGAATTGTCCACATCTTTATTACCAAAAATTTTGAATAAAAAATTCAATTTCAATTCAAACAATTCTCTCATGTCGTGTCAACCAGACTAAATGACTAGCTGGTTAATTATGTTGACATGTCTCTCGAAAAGCATTTTCAGCGACAGTAGGTAAATCCTTTGATATTCTCCCTTCTTTTTATGATCCTAGTTTAGAGTTGTAGTTCAACGCCTTCCTCGCTTGATTGTGAATTAACTTCGGTACAAAAGGATGAAAGTTATTGAAATCCTGTCAAAAATGACCAAAAATGTTGTTGGCCTAAAATTACTTTTATCCAGGTTTTGAAAGTCCCTGATTCTGAAAAAGCAACAAAAAAAACCAAAAGGTCCGTCCGCCTGTCTGAATGTCTCGCGAACGGCTTGTCCAATTTCGATTTTCAAACCGTTTCTTTGGTCAAGGCCTAGAGTATTGAAAAGCTTTTGGAAGCTGTACTTCACGAGGATCGGGGGGCTGCCATATGGATTGACTCAAAACTACATGATGATATTACCACGTTGATCAATTTTGAATGGGGGTTGAGCTGGAGTTGAGTTGGGGTTGAGTCGGGAATTGTAGTTGAGTTGGATAGGACTGAGTTGGAGTTGAGTTGGGATTGAGATGAATGGGAGCTAGCGAAAAGTTTGGAATTTATTTGGAGCCTGTGTTGAGAAGGGTTGAGTTGGAATTTTAAGTTGAGTTTGTGCACGAATGTTGTTTTTCAAGGTTAGTTTTGGTTTTTCAACGTTTAGTTTTGGGTTAAGTTGAGGGTTAGGTTGAGGGTCGAGTTAGAGGCTGAGTTGAGGTGAAGTTGAGTTGCGGCTTAGTTAGGGATTCAGTTTCGGATTTATTTAGGGGGAGTTGTGGATTGAGTTGGGGTTCATACTGCCGTTCAGTTGAGAATTTATTTGGCCGTTTAGTTGAGATTTGAGTTGGAAATTAGCTTGCCTATTTTTGAGTTGAGTAAATGTACGCATGTAGTTTTTCGGGCCGTGTTGATTTGAGAATTGAGATGCGCGTTTAGTTGAGAGTTGAATTATTGTCGAGTAGGGAGTTGAGCTTAGGTTGAGCGTTTGGGTTATGTTGGGGATTTATTTGGGGGTTGAGACGGAGATTAGATTAAGTTGAGGTTAGTTTTCGGACCGTGTTGATTTAGGATTAGAGTTGAACTAAGAGTTTGACGTTGAGTCAAGGGTTGAGTTGTGGGTTGAGTTGTAGGTTGAGTTCGGATTAAGTTATGGTTGAGTTTATTGTTAGGTTGAGGGTTGAGCTGAGGTCGAGTTAGTATACAATAGTTGAGTTTATCCATGCATGTAGCTTTCGAATCAAGTTGATTTCGGAATTTGGTACAGGCTCAGTTGAATTGAAGTTGAGTTGGAGTTGAGTTAGGTTGTGTTGGGGTTGAATGAGAGTTTCGATTGCCGAATTCTTTGGGTGAGGTTTAAGTTAGGCTTTCGAGTTTGGGGTCGATTTGAAAGTTGATTTGAGGTTGAGTTTGTGGTTGAGTTGATTTAGTGATTGGCCACAGCTTTACCCTGTGCTATAATTTTTTGCTCTATTAATTTTCTTCTTTGCGGTTTTCCTATGTTTCTCGAGTTCTCGAATCTAACAAGGTAACCTTCCATTTGTAGACCTCTGTTAGCCGGGCGGGGATTTTGGGCTTTATTTTGCTTGAAAATTGTAATTTATGCCTTCATTAGTGGCTGTAAGAGAGTTACAAAGTAGCCTACTTTGTTATTTTTACCCTGCTCTTTATTTCTGGTACATTACATCCGTAAGTTGATGATTTTGACGCCAGTGTTTTGTACCTCAATCCTGTGGATCCTTTCCACTTCTATCTAACCGCTGAGATTTTTTCTATTTTCCTTCATAACCCCCAACTTGGGTTAGGAAGGCTATGTCATCCCCTTGTAATACAATGTTGATGGGTACCTTGCAGCAATCCTCACCTGGGGAAGGGCGAGACCATGTTTTTTCAATTTCTTAAACAAAGTATGCAATAAGAAAATGTAAGGAGCATGAAAATGTTAAAATTCGTAATTGTAAATATCTGATAAATTTTAGTGGGAATTGTCCACATCTTTATTACCAAAAATTTTGAAGAAAAAATTCAATTTCAATTCAAACAATTCTCTCATGTCGTGTCAACCAGACTATATGACTAGCTGGTTAACTATGTTGACACGTCCCTCGAAAAGCATTTTCAGCGACAGTAGGTAAATCCTTCTTTTTATGAACTTCGTTTAGAGTTGTAGTTCAACGCCTTCCTCGCTTGATTGTGAAATAACTTCGGTACAAAAGGATGAAAGTTATTGAAATCCTGTCAAAAATGACCAAACATGTTATTGGCCCAAAACCACTTTTATCCAGGTTTTGAAAGTCCCTGACTCTGAAAAAGCAACAAAAAATACAAAAGGTCCGTTCGCCTGTCTGAATGTCTCGCGGACGGCTTGTCCAATTTCGATTTTCAAACCGTTTCTTTGGTCAAGGCCTAGAGTATTGAAAAGCTTTTGGAATCTGTACTTCAAGAGGATCGGGGAGCTGCCATACGGATTGACTCAAAACTACGTGATGATATTACCACGTTGATCAATTTCATATGGTCGTTTAGTTCTCCGTTGTATTGAGGGTTGAGTTGGGTTTCCCACAAATGGGGTGGTATTGGGGTTCATTTGGAGTTGGGTTGGGTTGGGGTTGAGTTGGGATTGAGATGAATGGGAGCTAGCGAAAAAGTTTATAACTTATTTGGAGCCTGTGTTGAGAAGGGTTGAGTTGGAATTTTGAGTTGAGTTTGTGCACGAATGTTGTTTTTCAAGTCGCCTTGATTTGAGGATTTAATTGAACGTTTAGTTTTGGGCTAAGTTGAGGGTTGGGTTGAGGGTCGAGTTAGAGGCTGAGTTAGATGGGGGAGTTGATGATTGAGATGGGAATTGAGGTGAGGTTGAGTTGCGGTATAGTGATGGATTCAGTTTCGGATTTATTTAGGGAGAGTTGTGGATTGAGTTGGGGTTCATTCTGCCGTTCAGTCTAGAATTTATTTAGGCGTTAAGTTGAGATTTGAGTTGGAAACTAGCTTGCCTAGTTTTAGCGGCGTTTAGTTGAGGGTTGAGTTATTGTCGAGTAGAGTGTTTAGTTTAGGTTGAGCGTTTGGTTTATGTGAGGGTTGGGGGGGAGGGATTTATTTGGGGGTTGAGACGGAGATTAGGTAAAGTTTAGGTTAGTTGTCAACCCGTGTTGATTTAGGATTTGAGTTGAACTAAGAGTTTGGCGTTGAGTCAAGTGTTATGGATTGAGTTGAAGGTTGGGTTCGGATTGAGTTATAGTTGAGTTTATTGTTAGGTTGAGGGTTGAGCTGAGTTCAAGTTAGTATACAATAGTTGAGTTTATCCATGCATGTAGCTTTGTCGTGTTTAGGGTTGTGATTTGGTACGTTGCGTTGGGGTTGAATGAGAGGGTCGATTGCGGAATTCTTTGGATGAGGTTTAAGTTAGGCTTTCGAGTTTGGGGCTAGGTTAAGGATCGATTTGAAAATTGATTTGTGGTTGAGTTGATTTCGTGATTGGCCACAGCTCTACTCTGTGCTTTAATTTTTTGCTCTATTAAATTCCTTCTTTGCGGTTTTCCTACGTTTCTCGAGTTCTCGAATCTAACAACGTAACCTTCCATTTGTGAACCTCTGTCAGCCGGGCAGGGATTTTGGACTTTATTCTGATTGAAAATATTAATTTATGCCTTCAGTAGCGGCTGTAAAACTGCTACAAAGTAACATACTCTGCGGTCTTTTACTTTTACCCTCCTAGGTGCTGGTAAAAACTAACGCGAAAACTGTTAACGTAATGCGAAACATTTTTGGCTAAGTTGTTCTGTAGTGATAAAGTTTTGGTAGGTTTCCGTTTCGGAGCGGGCACCGATTGTTAGTTCTAAATGATTTTCTTTCTTACTATATACTCGCTAGGCAGGTACATGGAACTCGGTCTACGAATTATAGCTATTTCCAATCAATTAAAGCGGTCTGTACTCTCTGAAAAACGTTCATATTTGGTGCAAGCCATCTTCTAACAGTTTTTCCTGTGGCTAAACAAAAGTAGCATGCGGTACTGTTGGACTAATCAATGGGTCAGAGGAACAAACTAACGCTAACAATCTTGTTTTAGTTCGAATTTGAGATTTTACAAAATTTCGGCCAATTGTAAAGCACGTTCCTAGATAAGTACAACTTTCCTGTTATCTTTTAATATTCATGTAGTTTAATTGTACCTAATTATGCTTCATGCTTTGTCAAAAAAAAATGTTTTTTTGAGCTTTAACTACCTTAAACCCTATACCAATATTCAACTATGTTGTATACACAACTAAATTAAATATTGCGTGATAAATATACACATTAAATAATTATGTATTTAAATATGAAAATACAAAAACAACAAACAAAAAATATTTTTAATTAATGATAAAAGCTATATGGCTGCGGATTCTTAATGGAAACATATTTAAAAAAAAAAAGTTTTTTAAATACATTTTGTGTTATGTTACGTGCACGCCGCGATTTATTGTGGTTTAGTTGTTTAAACATAATTTTATGTACACCTACATATACATATACAATCCAGAGTGTGGTATATGGAAACACAGACGAAATTCTGGTGGTGTATGACTTGTGATTGTGATTTAATTTGACACATTTTGTATCTACATTATTGATAACCAACCGCACATGAATATTATTAAATGTATTTTGGGTATATACACCAGGTGCACGCGATAGACCCAGACATAAAATTATGGTCATGCAACGTGCAGATAATACATACAAATTGATAACATTTTTGAAATTTTATTTTTGTCTATGACATTTTTTGTTAGCTACACTTATCAGTATAATTTGCCACTTTAGTATGCGAGGATTTTAAGAAAATTTAGTTTTGAGATTCTGGATAACTAATACCAATTAGGGAAACCTATTATAAATTTTTAGCTGGAAGACAAACCAATAGCTTATGCTGCTTCAAAGCGGAAATTAGAACTATCTACAAATAAAATGTATACCGTACTTGGCTGACCACTTAATATGCGAGAATTGTTTTATATTTTACTTCGGTCTAAAAAGACCAAAGTATTGAAATCCTGTCAAAAATGATCAAAAATTTGGTTGGCGCAAAACCACTTTTCGACGTTTTGAAAATCTTGATGGAATCTGAATACAAACAAGTATTTTAGTTAATTATAATTCGGATGATTCAGGATTATTGTTTTATTTTATACAAAAGTTTTTACATGCGCTGTATATGTAGAAAGTAAGGTTACAGAGTGAATGATAAATAAACAATACAATAGAATGATATATAGTAATATGGAAGTTATACAATAGAATGATATGTAGTAATATGGAAATTACACTTCTAACACTCCTCCTTAATTTAAAGTCTCCTTCTCAATCCATACGATAGGCGATAATATACTTTTAGTTCAAATTGAATTTGGACTTTGTAATGGTTTCGTTAAAATGTCAGCAGTATTCTCACCTGACGGCCAGAATACAATCTTCATAATTCTCTTTTCAATGTTGTCCTTGATATGATGCGATTTTATGTCAATGTGTTTTGTGCGCATATTGAACTTTTCATCGTGAACTATTTGAATGCAACTTTGATTATCCTCGTTTATGGTTCTTAGAATGTTGCGTAGCCACATGCATTCCTTTGAAGCCTCAGCAAGAGCGATGAATTCGGCTTCTGTTGATGATTGAGAAACGCAAGTTTGCTTTTTACATGCCCAGCTAATTGGACCACCAAAAAAGAAAACAAAACCAGAGTTCGATCTGCGTGTTTGCTTATCTTCCCCCACGGTCAGCATCAGAAAACCCAACAAGTTGTGTTTCTTGGGAATAACCAAGTTTCAATTTATTCGACGCGGTACCCTTGAGATATCGAATGATTCTCTTCACTTCAAACCAGTCTCGCTGCCTTGGTTGGGCAACACGTTGAGCCAATATTGTTACGCATGCTGTTATATCCGGACGTGTGTTAATGGCGACATAGAGAATACATTCGATTGCTTTCCGATATCTTATATTATCCGGAAGCAAGTCGCTGCTGTCATCTAATGGAGTCTGACTTGTTTTTGCATCATTTAAACCAAATTCTGAAATGATTCGATTAATATATTTTTCTGGATGCGAATACCCAGGTAATTTATGACAATGCCCAAATTTTTGATCACAAAATGCTTTTTGAGTTCTGGGGGTCTATTACAAAATTTTTCGATTTCGTATTTTTGCGATATGTAAAAAATTCGATACGCTGCGAATCTACCCTATTATTAAAGTTAAATAAATCATTTACAAAAAATGTATTTTCCATAAAAACACAAAATACCATACATTACACAAAATCCGCCAACTAAATACCAGTCGAATTTTGCCATGTGCGTTCGACAAAATCCGATACGAATTTCCTTTTTTGTTTCATAATAGGGCGGATTTTTCGATATCGTAAAAATCCGAAATCGAAAAATTTCATAATAGGCCCCCTGCTTCTATATGTTCGACGAATGTTTGAGAATCTGATGTCATCAAGATGTCGTCAACATAAATGACCATATATAACAAACGATCCTGATTTTTGTATGTATATAGACAAGCGTCGAAGCTGCTTTGTCTCATTCCCATGCTTGTCAAAATCTGATGGAGTTTCTGATTCCACACTCGAGCCGATTGTTTCAAACCGTAGAGGCTTTTCTTCAACAACCACACGTGATCTTCCTTGCCTTCAGTCGCAAATCCTGGAGGTTGCTTCATATAAATAGTTTCATCCAATTTACCATTTAGAAAAGCTATTTTTGCATCAAGATGATAAATTGGTAAATTTCTGTGTTCTGCGATTGATAACAAGATTTTTAGTGTGGGTTGCCGAGCCACCGGAGCGAAAACTTCGTCGTAGTTAGTTCCGAATTTTTGACTGAAGCCTTGAGCAACAAGTCGTGCTTTGTAAACATCGCCTATCTTATCGGATTTAATTTTGTAAACCCATTTAGAGCCAATAGCTGTGCGTTTGCTTGGCAGTTTGACGAGTTCCCAAGTGTCGTTTTCATGAAGCGAGGTTATTTCATTCGAAATCGCTCCGATCCATTTATCTTTGTTCAAACTTGACATTGCTTCTTTAAATGATCTTGGTTCACCATTAAAAGCAAGGAAACTAAACTGTGTTACCATTTCAATTTCTGTGATCAATCTTTTCGGCGGAATGGCTTTTGTCGATCGATCGGGTCGTCGCTCCTGCACTCCACTATTTAAATTTGCTTGTACCTTTGCACCTTCATTGTTATCAATGCCATTATCGATTAGCTCCGCTTCGGAAACTTCAGGTGCATCACTGCATCATGAAATTACTATTTTATTTTTGCTCATGATGTAACATTTATAAGCTATCGCCTCCATGGAAAAACCGAAAAAATGGCCTCTTCCGCCTTCGGATCCAATTTTCTTCGATTGGCATCCTGGATGCGAACGAAACATTTTGCTCCAAATTGTTGCAGGTTTGTGTAGTTCGGCTTTCTACCGTGCCAATATTGAAATGGGGTACGATCAATACCTTTACAGGGTAAAAGGTTTTGCAAAGAATTTGCAGTAGTAATTGCTTCGCACCAAAATTTGTTGGAGAGGACAGCATGAAACAGAAGACATCTTGCCATCTCCACCAGTACTCTGTTTTTCCTCTCGGCGACACCATTTTGCTGTGGCGAGTAGGGCGCTGTGTGTTGGACTTGAACGCCATGTGATTTGAGAAATTGCGAAACCGGTTTGGTTTTTTTGAAGGCATCGAAAGTTTCTGATTTTTATGACAGCAAATAAATTGTTGAGAAACTACTAAAATCATCGATGAATGTTAGAACATACTTCTTTCCACCTGGGGTTTTGTTTTGCATCGGCCCAATTAAATCACTATGCACGAGATTGAGAATTTCTGTAGCTCTATTGGTCGCATCCTTTGGAAATGGTAGGCGGGACATTTTGCCCTTCACACACACATCGCAATCAGTGATATACGTGGAACTACATTTTTGTATTTTTATACCGTCGACGAGCTGATTATTTGGCAAATTTTTGTTAAATTCATGTCGCGATGGCCGAGAATCATGAATCATGAATACACATATTGGTTTTATTCTGAATAAAATTAATTGATTGTTTTTCACTTTACTTATATAAGCCGTCGATGACGTTGCCGAATGCGAGTTGATCACCGCTTGCTAATAAAATGTCAAATTTATTTTCGGTAAGCTTAATATGCAAGCCTTTTTGTGCCAAACGCTTCACCGAAATGAGATTACCACCAATCGATGAAACGTATAAAACATCACAAAGGGTTACATTTGTGGCAACACCAGCTTCATTAACAAACAGAATATTCACTAGTCCGCGACCCGATGACATGATCCGTTCGCCACAGAGACTTTTTCGCGATGATTTAAGTCCAATTCGGAAAATAACTTCGCGCCATAACAAATATGGCACGTAGCACCTGTGTCTAAAATTCAATCAGTAATTTTTCCGATGACAATTTGTACTTTTATTGCATTCTTTGTCCTTTAACCACTTCGCGAACTTGCGGCAATTTTTCTTCTCATGACCAAATTTCTTTGCAAAACGCACACTTGAGACCTTTGCGAATATGCTGATTGTTGTTTGATTTATCGGAAGACACTTGCAGCGCGTCTGTCGCGGTCCCGCCATCTCTCTCAATGCGTCGTCGGTATTCTTCAACGATTTTCGATCGAACGAAAGAAGAGGTTAGTTCTTCCTCTTTTCGGGCTTCGAGTGCGGTAAGAAGTAAGGTTATCATAGCTAGTTGGTAGCGATCCCAATAATGTTGCGGACATCAAAAACTCGATTTTATGTCATTGTCTAGAGATAAGAGTTCTTGGAAAGTTCAGTTACTTTCTGAACATGCTCCTCGATATTGGCGCTCTCATCGGCTCGTTGCTTCATTATTGTTCGGAGAATACACGGCTACCAGCAGAATCCTTTCCGTGAAAATCTTTCAGCGCATTCCATGGCGATTTGGCTATCATCAATTGTGAGAACAATTGTAGAAAATTCCTTTTCATCTGCTTTCTTCCGTAATAGGGTAACAGGAGATGGTTCTTCCTCAATGATTGCTGTCCATACGTCTTTTTCCTGTAATAGCATTTCAACCCGGAACTTCCAATTAAAATAATTGTCACAATTCAATTTTGGAATGATGTACTTGTGCGTAGAGGCGGATTTTTATTTTTATTTTGTCTCATAAAAAAAAGTGTCACCAATCACAAGCGATCCTTGGGCCCATAACCTGATGGAATCTGAATACAAACAAGTATTTTAGTTAATTATAATTCGGATGATTCAGGATTTTTATTTTATTTTACACAAAAGGTTTTACATGTGTTGTACATTTAGAAAGTAAGGTTACAGAGTGAATGATAAGTAAACAATACAATAGAATGATATGTAGTAATATGGAAATTATATAATAGAACGATATGTAGTAATATGGAAATTACACTTCTAACAAATCTCTGAGTCTAAAAAAGCAAAAAAAAAAAAAAAATGTCCGTCCGTCTGTCTGGATGTCTGTTGGTCTGTACCCATGGTATCTCGAGAACGGCTTGTTCGATTTAGAATTTTTTTTTGCCAATCTGTTTCTATGGTCAAGGCTAAGATTTGAGAAGCGTTGTGGAACCTGTGCGGTTCGGTTGAGGGCTTAGCTTGGGAACCGTTTGCGGATTTGAACCAAACCTCACACAAATATTGTTTAAGATTTAAGAAAGGTCACTATTAATATCTCAAACCTCAAATTAAACCTTTTACATTTCAAATTAAACCTTTAGCGAATTAATTGAATGGCCAATTAGGATCATCGATATGTGCGTTGGAAATGGTATTCTACTGTTCCATTCTACCACATTGGAATGAAGTTCTGGAATATGGCCAAGTATAATGAAACTTGCCTATTATATGGAGAGGCAGTGAAGTGGTACTTCCCACATCTACCGCAATGTGTCCGTTTTCAATACTGAACGTTTATTCCTTCCCTTTTTTCCTATTTTTCTAAACATTTTTGATAGAAAATATTGATCCATTTGGTTGTTAAATTAATATTGACCCACAATGGCCAAAGTTATTTGAAATCGTACTAAAAATGACCAAAATTTTTGTTTGTTTGTCCAAAACCACTTTTCTTGAAAATATCCGTTCGGATTTGGAAATATTTTCAAAAATAAATTTCTATACCACGTATTTATTAAGGCTTGGTATTAGAACGAGGATTGATTGGCGTATTGAGTTTGGGGATTTCGTTGATTGTTGAGTTGGAGTTGAGTTGGGTTTGGATTAGGGTTAAGTGAGCAATTGAATTGGAAATTTATTTGGCGGTTGAATTGATTTGAGGATTGAGATGGGTGTTAAGTTTAGAGCTAAATTGAGAGTTTAGTTTGGGTTCGAGTGGAAGGCTGAATTAGCATGCTGATTTTAGGACTGAATTGGGAATTGAGTTTTTTTGTTGAATTGGAGGTTCAGTAGGGTGTTGAGTTGGGATTAAGCCAGGGGTTTAGGTGGGGATTTATTTGGCAGTTATACCGATGGATCATTTGCATGACATACTAAGTTGAGGAATTTTGATTAAGGAGTTGAGTTGAGCGTTGAGTTTGGAGTTGGGTTGAGTTAGGGGTCGAGGTGGGGTTGAGTAGGGGTTGAATTGAAGTTAAGTTGAGGTTG
Organism: Tipula vernalis; assembly: GCA_958295665.1. Classification (NCBI taxonomy): domain Eukaryota; kingdom Metazoa; phylum Arthropoda; class Insecta; order Diptera; family Tipulidae; genus Tipula; species Tipula vernalis. The sequence goes on from OY282560.1 coordinate 35,813,197, forward strand.
AATTGGTGATAGAGTTGGGTGCTGGGTTGGGATTGATTTGGTGATTGCCGTTGGGATTGCATTACGGATTCCGTTGAGATTGAATTAAAGGTAGAGTTAGAACTTGATCAGTGGTTGAGTAAGGGATTAAGGGGTTCACATATGGATTAATTTGGGAGTTTAGTTAGAGATAAGATTGAGTAGACTTGAGATAAGATTACGTAAGCATGAAATTTTGCGAATGGAAGTTCTGATCATCTCATGAGATTTCAGCCCTTTTATATTTTTCTTCTGTTTTTACTTTCTATTACTCTAGTAAAATAAAATATAGTAATCATGAACATTTTGGAGCTTGAGATTTTTAGAGATCTATCTGTTTTGAGGTCCCCTGAGTCCGAAAAAGTAAGTTTCGAAATGGTGTCTGTTTGTCAGTCTGTCAGTCTATCAGCCTGTCAGCCTGTCATCCTGTCAGCCTGTCAGTCTGTCAGTCTGTCATCCTGTCAGCCTGTCAGTCTGTCAGTCTGTCAGTCTGTCAGTCTGTCAGTCTGTCAGTCTGTCAGTCTGTCAGTCTGTCAGTCTGTCAGTCTGTCAGTCTGTCAGTCTGTCAGTCTGTCAGTCTGTCAGTCTGTCAGTCTGTCAGTCTGTCAGTCTGTCAGTCTGTCAGTCTGTCAGTCTGTCAGTCTGTCAGTCTGTCAGTCTGTCAGTCTGTCAGTCTGTCAGTCTGTCAGTCTGTCAGTCTGTCAGTCTGTCAGTCTGTCAGTCTGTCAGTCTGTCAGTCTGTCAGTCTGTCAGTCTGTCAGTCTGTCAGTCTGTCAGTCTGTCAGTCTGTCAGTCTGTCAGTCTTTCAGTCTGTCAGTATGTCAGCCTGTCAGTCTGTCAGTCTGTCAGCCTGTCAGTCTGTCAGTCTCTCTGTCTGTCAGCCTTTGTCCTCTCTACAGCCCAGATGGTTTAACCAATCGAACTGAAAGTTCAGGAGGTCCCAGTGAATTTTACTCCAAATCGCCTAACCGGAAGTGGCCACTCCCTTGGTTCAGAAAATGTATTTTGCAAATATCTTAAATGTATGTGGTTTACAAAAAACTACTTAATACAAAATGTTCCCAAAAATTAAAAAAAAAAAAAAATCTTAAAATTCTCTGTTCGTAAAAGAAAGTCGTGTGTTGGCCACACCTCCATTATTTTGTAAACTGTAGGTAATGCTTTACTTTTATATCAAACTCAACATCTAAAATGATTTTTGGATACATTTTTGGAGTATGGCCAATTAGCCTGTAAGGCTGATCGTACCTGGAAATGAGAATCATAAATGATTATTAGATGAAATTTTTGAATATGGCCAAACAGGATTTGGAACTTGGTATTTCTTAACCAATTTTGATGAAATTCGACAGGTACCCACGATGGAGTTGTGTTTTTCAAATGGTTTTAAAATGAAAGTGGAAATGATAGTTATTGTTTGTCATTGTGATGAAAATGATGTTGATGATGATGGTTGTGATGGTGATTACCATGGCGATGGCGATAATATTGGTGATGGTTAGGGTTATGGTGGTTGTTACGGAAGTTATGGAATAGGGCCAATTAGGGTGGAAATAATGGTGGTTGTGATGATGATGATGGTAACAGTGATGTTTATGGTAATTATCATGGCGACGGTTTTAATTTCTTGATAATGATGGCGTAGATGATGGTGATGGTAATCTTGGTTATCTTTGTTAACCGATAATGATAAAATTTGCCGTGTACGATGGAAATCGGATTTTAAATGATTTTATTATGGAGTTCTACAATATAACAAATTAAGAGAAAAATAATGATGATGATTATGGTCATGGTAATTGTATTGGGTTGAAATTATGACGGTCATGATAGTAGGGATGATAATGGTCTTTGTGATTTTTACTGGAACTATGGTGGATTTCTAATTTTCTCAGTTTGCAAAATTATGTTTTTATTTTCACACGGTTTACCGCGGACCGACCGTATGAAAAGGTGGTGATGCAGTTTCTCTTTCCAATGGTAGATTTTCCATTTGCTGTGTCATGATAATTCCTTACATGTTCGACATACCTTTTTGCACACTGTCGCACCATATATTGGCCAATACACTTGGCGAACAGCTGCCAATAACGCTCGTGAACCGGCATGAAGTAGGTTCCTGTGATAAAATGTAATTAACGTTAGAGAAAATTGATGTGACTTAGGAAGCAGGATGGGATGCTTCGATATGTATATCAAGGTAGTATGTTGAAGACGACCACCGACTCGTTATTCAAAAACAGTGACAATGATCGAAGTATTGGTTGTTTAATACGAAAAATCGCTCTTTCCAGTCCGATATATTCGACTGGAAAACTTTCTTTTTGAACTATTCGGATGATGGTGTGAAGAGCTCGTTCCAACTCTTCCAGTTTTAACTGTCCCTTAAATTTAAAATTCGGGTGCACTTTGAATCGAAACAGATAAACAACAGTTCGTCTCAGCTTTCTGAAATCATGATAAAACTTAATTTCGTTTAGTATGTTAGGAATATCGGATGATACTGTATTGACTGTTGCAACTTTCTTTATTTCTGGAGGCGTTGCCTCTGGTAATGGAAACTCTTCGCGCAGCGTTGGCCAAGACCGAAGAAATGTAGGCCCATTGAGCCAGAGATCAGATTTAATGAACTTCTCTGGAAGTAATCCTCGTGCAATATGATCATCTCGTAAAACGTCTTGTACTGCGGTGACTCGATGGGAAACGAAAATCTTCCATTTCGATGGGCATGATTTTATCCAGTGCAGCGTGATTGTCGAGTCGGACCAGTAAAATGTTTGGTCCATATTAAGATTCAATTTATTGTGAATTTTGTGTGTTAATTCTACCAGTAGAACCGCCGCACATATCTCTAGGCGCGGCAAAGTTTTTTTTTTAGTGGAGCAACACGCCATTTGATTTTTCGAACAGAGGAGCTTGACGGGTACGTGGCCATCGACCATCACACTGCGAATATATAGCACAGCACCATATGGACGCTCTTTGTAGTCGATTTGAATCATATAGGTGACGATCTATCGTGAATTGGTTGATCACGGTGAGACCTGTTTGAAATGTTTGCCAGTACGTATGCAGATTTTGGGGAAGTGCTTGATCCCAGTCTAGCTGTAAGTTCCATAGTGACTGTGAATCAGAAATTTTCCCAATATTACGTTGACAGCAAATGTAAGTTGACAGCAAATGTAAATTTATCAGATGTTGAATGCCAATAAATTCCTAGTGTTTTGACCAAATCATTTTCATCAATTTGCAGTAACTTTCCTGTGAATTCTGATGGGATGTCCTTTATAATTTCAGGGATGTTGGAGCACCACCTTGTTAGTTCCATGGCTGCCGATTGCAATATTTCCGAAATTATGTCCTTCAGTTCAATAGCGCCAGTGATGGAATTTGCACCGTAATCACTTTTAATAGCGTCGGCGGCAACAGCGAATGTATGTTTGTGGTCTATAGCTAATTGCTTTAAACATCTAGTGGCGAGAAATGGCGCGGAGGATGTATCATATGTCACAGTTTTTAGCTTGAATGTCGAAAGTGGTTCGACACGAGAATTTCGCCTCACAGTTAATTGGCCGATACATCTACATCGGGCCCACCATCATGATGGTATTTAGTGATTTTTCGCTCGAGGTTTTGGCGGCTCCATTAAATACTACACGTAATTTCGGTGAGGAGCTTTCAGGCTTCATTACGCAATGATGTGAGAGGAAAACGTTCGGTGATGTGATGGATTTTGAATCGATGTGTTCCTTGTGGCCTAACGACTCGCATACTCATCAATATACTTCGTATAGCTGGATAATTGTAAAATCGGTGTATAGCCAAAAATGTGAATCGTCCAAAATCATCGAATCTGATGAAAGTGGAAGTTTCACTACGAATCTTGACTGAGGGAGATTTTCGATGTTCCAAAACTTCATTATTTGCTGACTTAACTGCCTCGAATTGTCGATAACTATACATGACAAGTGTGGTTATATTGTGTGTGAGACGACAGTTTGCCGATAAAAAAACCCAGCCTAGCACGGTATTCTGCAGCAAGGGAAGATGGTCAGCCAGCTTGGTTTGACCCACTGACAGCAGCTCTTATTAAATCTCCGCACCTAAGAGCAAGTCGATACCTTGGAACTTAAAAAAAATCAGGATCTGCGAGCTTGAGATTTGATGGTATTGCCCAAGACCCGATGTTGTGCATTGAGGTGTTCGATTGATAGCTGATAATTTTTGGTAGTACTTGGAAATCTAACGTGGTCGAGAACCTTGACCAATGCTAGATGGGTCAAGATGTGTAGATGGGGCAATATCATTCCATTTATTTTTTGTTTCCGGATGCAGTTTTGATACCATGATGTAGAAGACCGGGTCGTCCCAATGCTTTATTGGTCTATTAAACGATTCTAGTGAATGCAAATGTGATCGGCAATGGTCGATCAAACCCAATAGTTTTTTAGAATCGGACCTATCAATTGGATTAAATTTGAATAATGCGGGAACGTGTTGTTCACAAATAAAATTTGGCTTATCAAATCTAGCCTTAAGGATCTCTCGGGCAACCTCATAATTCTCGTCTGATAACTCCACTGCTGAGACGGCACTAGCGGCAACTGAAGTGTTGGCTTCCTCTTCTAGGTTATTTTCATTAAAAAATTATTGAAAGTTGAAGAACATTTTCTGGAATAATTTAAAACCTTTTTGTATATTTTACAGCATTTCTTAAGTTTTCGAGAAAGTTTAGTTTTATCTTAAACAGAGGTTAATGGTTCAGTTTAAGTAATATAATTTAACAGCAGAACTTGAAATATGCTTGAAAAATAGCTTAATGTGTTTGCTGCAGTTTCCGTTGATTTAATTCAATTCCGAAATGAATCTCTTCAGCCAATCTTCAGCACAACCTTCAACTCAATATAGAAATCAACCGCCATCTCAATCGCAACATAATTATAAACGCAATGGCCAAATTAACCAACAACCAAACCCTCAAATCAACCATCAAATCAACCAGAAATCAACTTGACTATTTATTAGCAGGTTTTAGTGAAATTTGATATCCATGATTGAAATGCGATTCTTAAATGATTTTTGGATAAAATTCTAGAATATGCCCAAAAAAAAAACAAATAAATGTAATTTGACATGGGCGTTGGAAATGGAATTCTAAAATGATTTTTAGATGAAGTTATGGAATATGGCAACAACTTTATCCAAAAACTAATTTAGAATCCCATTCCGATGGCCGATGTAGCCGTATTCTAGAACTTCATGTAAAAATCATTTTAGAATCCTATTTACAACGAACATGTCAAATATTATCATAATTGGTTAAATAATAGCCAAGTTCCATCCTACTTGGCCATATTCCAGAACTTTGTCTAAAAAACATTTGAGAATCCTATTTCGATTGGAAAAGCTGGATTTCATAAAAATCGGATAAGATATAGAATCCCAGTAAAATTTTTATAAACAAAAATGACAAATACTCAGCTTAACGGACAACGTTTTTGGTCCCGTCGATTTCCGTTGCAGTGAGGTTTTCCTCTATATAGATTGCTCAACTGCTCATCAAACCCTAATCCAATCCCAACTAAACCGCAACTCAACCTTAATTCAACTCGTAAACGGAGCCTAATTTAACCCGCAACTAAACCGCAAATTTTACACCAAACCCAATTTTGGGTCAATTTGTGTGGCGAATTCTCTTGATGCACAGGTTCCAAAAGCTATTCAAATCTCGGCCATGACCATAGAAACAGATTGGCAAATAAAAATTCTAAATCGAACAAGCCGTTTTCGAGATACCATGGGCTATGACAATAACAAATAAAACTCCTTTACGTTTCGAATTGTGAGCTGCTAATCAATCTGACAAGCTAAGTTTGTTGTGGGAAAAACCTCTTAAATTTTTGCAAACAATTTCCAATATGTCGTATTACAACACTCTGTCCATTTATTTGAGCTATTGAAGCTTTCTAGATGTGATTTGTTGGGCCATTGTGGCATTTGGTATCACAAGTTGTTGCTGCTGCTGTTGTTGCTGTTGTTGTTGCTGTTGTTGTTGCTGTTGTTGAGCCGCTTGCACCTGTTGCTTAATGGACTGCTGTGTCTGAGGAGATGTTTGTATTTGTTGGATGGGTTGTTGTTGTGGTTGAGATCCAGTTTGCTGAGTAGTTTGCGTCATAATTCGTTGACCCGGGCTTAATATTATTCGCTGGCCTCCAATAATAATTTGCTGAGGTGATAATATTTGCTGAACAACCTTTTGTCCGTTTTGATTAACAACTATTTGCTGTGGGCTTTGAACCGCTCGTATTTTGTTGTTGGACTTGCTGAATTTGTGTAGCAGAAGGTGCTGATGTGATAACTAATTTTTGTCCTTGACTAGTACTTTGAACAACTATTTTTTGTGCACCACCTTGCGCTAGCAGTTGCTGTAAAATGGATGAAGTAATAATTTTCTGGGTGGGCTGTGTAGTTATTGTTAGAATTTGACCCGTAGACGTACTAATTTTTTGTACTTGAGGCGTCGTTGTAACTTTAACTTGCTGTGATTGAGTAGTGGTAATTTGTGGTTGCTGTGCATGTTGTACGGTTGGTTGCTGAATTACTGGTGTCCTGTTATTTTCTGTATAACAGGTTTAGGGCTCTGAATTTTCGTAACACTTGTTACCTGCGGCTTTGGTGTCGCCTGCCTAATAATTACAGAACCTTTTGTTCCAACGACTTGATGACTAAGTAGTTGGAGATGCTGCTGGTGAAGCAGTTTTAAGCACCACTTTTTGGGTTGGTGTAGATACATTTTCAAAATCACTCCACTATTCTTATTTTGATTTGGCGTTACATTCTGTCCCGAATTTAAACCACGTACACTAACTTTGCCATCAGGACCTCGAAATATTTGGACTTTTTGAGCTTCGGGTTTTGAAGGTTGTGGCATTGGAATGGATTGAGATATAACTTTAGTTGTACCGTCTGGTTCTTTCACAATAATTTTACGTTGTCCTATAATATTCTGTTTAACCATTTGATTCGTCAGGGTTCCTTGTTGTTTTAATTCCAGGGCCCGCTTTTGATGATGAGCAGCCCGTTGAAGTTTTAATTGTTGTTTAAATTTTTCTTTTATTTCTTCAGAAGTTGCTTTATTGATAATTTGTGTTTTCACCACAGTTTGCGTAGTGTTCGACACGGCGGTAGTAGTCACTTCATATTGTCTGGCTAGGGGTATATTTCCAGTGGCAGTCCTTGTTATCGGAAGAACACTTGGTTTATCTTGACGTTCAGCGTACAACTTAATTTCCCAAAGCTCTAATTTATCTTCGTCAATCCATTCCTCAGTTACTTGTGGCTTAGTTTGCTGTGGCGACTCAGCCCGCTTAAGTTTACGTAATCCGAACTTTCCAATATATCTATGGTTAAGCGTTTGGAGTTACTCATGATTTCCGTCTCAGTCGTTACCTGATGTTTACCATCCAAAGTTGGTGGTTTTGTAGACATATCATCCCACCTTAGACTATCCTACATGATGCGCATTTGTAATCCTATGGCCGCCAATGTTTTAATATTCATCATCCTAAATAACCAACATGTTTTGAAAAGTGGGCGAGAACAAGGATACGGCCATACCGCGTTATTATTTTTAGCCAAATGATGATAACCGGGTACCAATATTTTACCACCAAATCTCGCTAATTTTTTTAATTCATGTCGCGGAAGTACCATTATCGTTTTAGTCAATTTATTTGTGGCAAAATTCGTAATTATGGGATACTTAAATTATGTCGCCTTGCACCGATTCTTTTTATTTTCCGGTGCATTTGTGATCAGTTTCTTTAAGTAAATTTTTCCAAATGTTGATGATGTTGAATAGACATTCTCACGCCCGTCAACTGTATACTCCTTTTCAATTTTACGTTCTTCCTTTTTAACTATGTTTTCACACATGTTACATGAGGGAATAATTTCGTCATGTTTCCATCCAAGAGCTTATTAAAATTCGAAAATATTTCAAAATCACCTATACAAGGTGGCATACCTCGAAGAAATCGAAGCCAATTAAGTATAATCTTGAATAAATCTCGATAAATCGCAAGTTATATCGGATAATTTCAAAAACCTAGAATAACCACGAAACACCTGAAAGTACCAAAAAATTTCGATAATCTGAACATCAAGTCACTCAACGTTATGCGAATCCCGAATAATATCGAAAAATTGTGGAATTTCCTTAATTAACCTTAATCCGAAATTGGGCTGTAAGACGCTTTGTCACCTAAGGGTACACTACATGGTTAACTCCGGTCTATATAACTTAATGTCGATAACTTAATTGCCCTTGGAGGAAGTTCGTTAGAATAGTTGCGGGGGGCCTTATTTAGTAGATTCTTATAAAATTGTCTGAGTCACTAATCTTAAAAATGTATCCTCGTTCAGCTAGGGGGGTGTGTTATGATTTTAAAAAATTTGCTGCCTTTGAAGTTTAATTGTGACTTTTTTTCCTCAATAATTAACTTTCACGCGATACATGTAGTTATAAATAAATAAACAAACGGCGATAAAAATCACGAATCTGTACAACGACTCGCCATCAATTAACGATGACCGCACAACAACAACATCAACAACAAAAACATGTCATTTAATAATTTGTATCACGTAACCACTGTAAAGTTGACCATCGCAATTATATCGTCTGCAATTGACTTTTGTTGTCGCGTAACAATAGTTTTCAATTTTTTGTTGTTATTGGCAAAATTAATTTGCCCTCAAGTACGGTGTACTGTATAAATGGCTGTTTTTGATTTTTTAAATGGTTCATTCTTCATTTTCATTGCGTTATATTTGACCTCATATTTCTAGTCTTAATGTAGCAAGTAGTCGTTATTTTCATTGCTGATATTTGGTTTGTCTGTAAAGTAGCTGAACAATAAATCCATAATATCGAACAAAAAGTTTTTATGTAAAGCAAATTTAATCGATACAATCTCAACCATTTATAGTACAAACTCACATGTTCATATTCATACCACATAATTTCGGTTTTTCTCTTCGATTAACCAACATAACGATGGAAATGGTTTCTTCCACTCTTGATTTCCTTTGGTGCACAATTAAGACATTTTGGGTTTTTGCGGAGATGAACATTTTATATATGTGATTTACTAACTAAATGCACGCACATTATTATATTTAAGTACAAGAAAATCAATGCTATGTACCAATGCCGCGGATTTTCTGTTTGTAGCAACAAAAAAAAAAAAAAATCGTCATTCGTAGTTTGGATATGGTGGTACGCACAATATTAAAGTATATAAAAATAAGTTTTTAGCGTTGTCGTCCGATAAAACTCAACGATACACTCACACAGCCCTATATAAACACAAACACACTCAAATCTTGATTCATAAATCATCTTAGTAAATATTTATGTAAATTTTCATTTCATTGTAATCTAATTTCAAATTCAAATGCAAAACAAAAATTTTTTTTTGTTATTTTAGCCGTGTTTTCCATGAGAACTGCACTAGAACTCGATAAACTTTAAATTCCTTTTATTCTATGTAAAACGAAAAAAAAAATTCATAAAGCGCGAATGTGTAGTGTATTTGATATAATTACATATTTTAAGTTTAAAAATTTCCCCCTTCAGTTATTTCATCAATATTTCCTTATTTCTTGCTGACGTCATTACACGCAACTACACTCGATAAATTCATGGGTTTATCCAGTGTAACTAAAAAATAAGCTATAATTATCATTGTTTATTGCCGTAACAACTTAAAATGTGTATTTATGTGAAATGCACTACACATTATCACTTTAAGAATTTAATTTATTTTTCTGTTTACTTAGAATAAATGGAATTTAAAATTTATCGAGTTCTAGTGCAGTTCTCATGGAAAACACATCAAACCTCTTGTTATTCGTTGGGTTTTTCCTTTTTTGTAACCTCAAGAACATAATTTAGAAGTAGAACATTTTCGTTCGTTATTATTTTGTGGTTGGTGATTGCGGCTGGGATAACGAAATGTAATGATAAAAATATAGCGAACGAAAGGCCAAAATGATTATCACAGCTGACTGTTTTATTTTTGTTCACCTTCATTATATCAGAGTTGTTTGTTCGTCCAACTTTCCTAATATCTTATGTATACATATATACAATTTGGCAACGTATTTTTTTAGATGGGTACAGCAACAAGTAATTCTGGTACGTTAAGTTTAAATATTTTATGGTTAGGCATAAAATATAATTGGTGTCTGGTTGTCTGTAAAGAATTCTTTGAAATCGATTAAATTTGCACGCTTAGTTTTTTGGCAACTGTCGTTATCTTCGAAGATCTTTAAGTACATGGTGCATACCTTTGTTAAAAATCAGGCTACGATGTGTCCCTAAATTTTCAGGCAATCTCTCTGAAAGACCATCAGCTATTTTGGCAATACCACTAACATTTATTACTTCAGCCTTTCTACTGCCATTTCGAGGATTAAGATTTCTTAAATTCAACTCAATCACCAAAAATGAAGTTTTTTAAATAAAACAAATTTCGGATGGGGCTTTTGAAATTCTAACATTCATAGAAACTAGAACCTTATTCAAAAACATGTGTTTTTTAATAATTATTCATATACTAAAATAAAAAACTCTCAGAAAGGTTCCTCTTGTTTTCATAATGTAATTAATAAAATTTTAATGGGGTCTGCCTTTTTAAACGGGCATTTTATTTTCTATTTTTTTGGGATTTTAAGTTTAGAGAATTGTACCTTAGAGGTGGGGTTTGGCTACCTTATCTAAAAAGAACAGAAACTCAAAATCCCGAAAAAACAGAAACAAAACAATTCAGAAAAACAATCCAAAAACGAAACTTGTTCAGGTTCAGAAACTGAAAAGAAAATATAGTTACGTTTCTGCCTTGTCAATGAAGGTTCGTTTCAGTGGATTGTGAATAAAACGAAACACTTTAGTTTAACACAAACGAATTATTTCGGTCTAAAAAGACCAAAGTGAAATCCTGTCAAAAATGATCAAAAATTTGGTTGGTACAAAATCACTTTTCTTGACGTTTTGAAAGTACCTGAGTATAAAAAAGCAAAAAAAAAAATTGTCCGTTCGTCTTTCTGGATGTCTTGATGTCTGGTTGTCTGGATGTCTGTATGGCTGTACCCATAGTATCTCGAGAACGGCTATTACTGTCCATACCGTACACATCCAAGTATTTATGTCTTCTTTATGACTTCTACAAAGGTCATTTGTCTGTAGACCCAGCCTTCTCGCGTGTTCCCCAAAAAGGCAGTGTCCTGTCAGTATCCCTAAAACCAATTCTAATTCTCGTCTTCCCAGGGATATCAGTGCCGTAAAGCGCCGCAAGTCCAGTTTTGGCCAAATCTGTTTTGCTACCCGGCACATGAGAGTGTTGGTCCATCTCTCATTTGTCAAGGCGATTGCCTTTCTACTGAGCGCCAATTTGAGCGCTGCTATAGGCCTCCCCAGACCTGCCCTTTCCGTCTGCATTTGGAGAGTCGTACCGTACCTAGCTAGTTCGTCCGCCCTGCAGTTCTCCGTGATGTCCGAGTGACCAGGGACCCAGATTATCTGGATACTGAAATACTCACTCATTTCGCTCAGCCCCATCCGTGACCTCAGACAAACCGCCTCTAGTGACCTGACCGCCGCCTGACTGTCCACATAAATTGCGATATACCTTACTGATACCACATAATGCTTCAACCATGTCACGACTTCCCCGATCGCCACCACTTCAGCTTGGTACACGCTGTAGTAGTCAGGAAGACGAACAGAAATATTAACATTAAGCTTCTCACAGAAGACTCCGCCTCCTACCTTACCATCTAGCTTAGAGCCGTTCGTGAAAAATGGCACTGCCTCGTTTTCCAGTATTGATCCGTCCCTCCAGGATTCCCTTGAAGGACAGATGGTCCGGAACCCTTTATCGAAGCACAAGGTTGGTATAACTTAATCTAGATTCACCAGTTCATCTCTTAGTGATCCAACTAAGACAGCCGTAAGTCGCATAGCCACCTCGGCTGTCTTCTGTTTACCAAAAACCAATACTGGAATAAGGTGGAACATAACCTCCAAAGCGCGAGTAGGTGTCGTCCTAAGCGGCCCGCTTATAAGCATGCAGGCCGTTCTTTGCACCCTTTCCATTCTACTCCTGTATGTTACGTTGTCCAGAGCTGGCCACCACACGCCCACTCCGTACATAAGTACAGGTCTCAATACGGCAGTGTACAGCCAGTGTACCAGCTCCGGTTTCAAACCCCATCTCTTACCTATGGCGTTCCTGCACGAGTAAATGGCTACTGTGGCCTTATTTACCCTCTCTAACATGTTAGGCATCCAGCTGAGTTTACTGTCCAAGATTATGGCCAAAGAATCTCGCTCTATCAGAAAAAGTCAGTTTAGTGCCGTTTATCGTAGGCGGGTAAACTACCGGAATTTTATATTTCCTGGTAAAAAGTACCAGCTCTGTCTTGGAAGGGTTGATCCCTAATCCACGTTTGCTGGCCCACTTAGTAACGATCAATAGTGCATTCTGCATAACATCTCTAATCGTGTCCAAATATTTACCTGATACTGCTATCGCTACATCTTCTGCGTACCCTACAACCAATACCCTCTTTCTCCAGTTCCAACAACAATTTATTAATCACTATACTACAGAGAGAAGGGAACATTACACCTCCCTGCGGAGTTCCTCTAACCACCCGCCTTCTAATTGTGGACTCCCCCAGTTCTGAGGTAATAACTCTGCTTAACAGCATATGATTAATCAACCTACTTATAGAGTAATCCACCTTCAAAGCTGACAATCCCTCCATGATCGCCTCCGTCTTTACGTTATTAAAGGCACCTTCAATATCGAGGAATGAGACCATACAGAACTCCTGCGAGTAAATTGACTTCTCAATTGTGCATACAAAAGCGTGTAAGGCTGTGTTCACCGACCTCCCTTTACAGTACGCATGCTGTGACATTGCCCAACTGGTGGGTTCAATTTTTGATCGTATAAATACATCCGCCATCCTTTTCAATGTCGGATAAGCATGCGAGCTTTTCTTCGCTTTCGGAATTGAGGCCACCTTGATCTCCGTCCATCTCCTAGGAATATAGACAAATTTCAGACATCCTCTGAAGATCATCTCCAGCCAGGGAAGGATGACTGCCAAGTTCCTCTGGATCTCCGCTGGTATAATCCTATCTAGGCCAGGCCATTTATAAGGCTTAAACCCGTTCATTGCCCACGCGATCAGTTCCCTATCCACGATGCCCTCCATTTCTATTCAAGGTATTTCTCGATAAGCCCCCGGCTCCGTCGAGTCACCGAGGCTTCCCGGAAAGTACGTTTTTATTAGAAGCTCCAGAGATTCCATACTAGAAGCTGTCCATGACCCATCCGGCATTATTAAATAACTAGGGCTGGTTGGGTTGGTAGAAAGAATCTTCCTAAGGCGGGAAGTCTCCAGGACCCCCTTTGTGCCTTCCTCAACTGTCTTTTATAATTCCTCAGGTCCTCCTTATATGAGTCCCAATACCGAACTTCCCTGTAATTCTTGGCCCTATTAAAGGCTACCCTACAAGCCTTCCGATTAGTCTCCAACCCAGTGGACCACCATGTCGGCTTCTGTTTGCCCCTAGGTTTTATCAGGGGGCACGCAGCATTAAATGAAAGATTGCATGCCTTTGTGACAATATCAACCATGCAATCCAGTTCTTCTACTGTTGCCGGAAGTTCTGGAACCTCCAGCGGCAATACCTCCTCTAACATCTCCCCATATTTGTTCCAGTTTGTCCTTCTAGGATTTCTGAGGGCTTTCCGGGTAACAGGGTTGACGTTGAGGTTATATATTACATATCGGTGATCAGAGAATGAGTGTTCATTCTCCACTCTCCATCCCCTGAACATATGAAAAATAGTATCTGACGCAAATGTCACATCCAAAACCTTCTGTCGATTCCTGACAATAAATGTTTTGTTCTCGCCCAATATTGCAAACTAAAAGGTTAGTATTTAATAAGTATTCAAAAAATAACTTACCTCTTTCTTGGATTAGCACCAAGTCCTCACCTGACTTAGTCAGCCTGAGAACGAGAGCTGCCGAGGCAGCCTTCGTGTGATGCAGGTTTATTTGTACAATGTTAACCATTGTGACCTACCTTATTTATCTCTTCCTTTACTTCCCGTATCGGAAAAGTAACCCCTGGACAACCGCCGCTATCCGTCGTTTCGACGCCCGTCTTCTCTTTGAATCCTTTTATGTGGTCGCCGTTGCCATCCCCCTCTCGCGGAGACTACAACAGGTTTTCCTCTTCAGAATCCAGAGAAAGGGAGCAGGCTTGAACAACCATCATTTCGGTATCCTCATCCGTCTCCGGTAGATCAACACCTTCCTTCCCGACGTTTACCCCAGGCTGGTTTTCCACTTGCGTGTTCACTTCATGCTTCTTATACACATTGAGAGTGATCGATCCGAATCCGAAGCTGATCACTTCCTTTGTTTCCGCGAGGAGAGTTAGGGACTCCCTGTTTAACAGCATAACTGTCAACCTATAGCCTCCTTTGGCCTCCTCTTGTTTCAGTATCTTTCAGTTCTTTGCCGGAAGATGCGGGTCACTGGCCTGGATAATCTCAATGACCTCCTCAGGCTTCTCTGGCTTGGTTGGCAACCAGACGCGTGCCCTCGGTCTGCTCGGAATTTCCTCCTTACTGACCGCCCCCAGCTTCGCGCCCTGCTATACCTCGTCTACTTTGGCCACTGCCATTCTATACAGATCCAGCGATCTTTTAGCTGAGCACTCGGTCAACTTAACGCGCCGCTGGTACCACCCCGCATCCCTACAGGATGGTATTATCTCTCAGGACTTCCAAAAATACGGAGTTCAGTTCGTTGTAAACCAAGTTCCATTTTTCAGCCGTAATGCTCCCGTCTTCCTGACCCCTGTCAATGACGGCTAACATCAAGGCATGCTCCTTCAAGATTTCGCTGAACAGCTTCATCTTTTGGTCATGTTGGTCTCATGTGGCCACCTTGGCTCGTTTAGCGTCGCCCGATACTTCCTCATCAAGTCACCTCATTCTTTTCGAACCAAGATCCTTATTTGAAGTGCCGCTGCCGACAACTTTCTTTGCCCATGCCACAGATTCCTTTTGTTCTGCTGTTAACTGCTTCTCTGGGGTCGCAGTCAGCCTTTCCAAAATTCTGTGCGCCGACCGTTTTTCACGATATCGTCGCTTCGCCGGAGGGACCCCTTCCGATCCCCTGCTGTTTTGTTTTGCTCAGGTTTCGCTTCTACCTGGCTTTAATGTCACGGTATTGCTTCCCCCGCCGCTAAGGAGGGAGCCCCACCTTTAAGGTTCAAGCTACCCTCTTCCTTTTTGCTTCCCGGTTTTTGAAGGGTACCGGCCCCTATTTCTTTGATTTTGGTATCATTCATGCTATTCCCACGAGTATCGGAGAAACATGGGCCCACCTGTGCAGAGATCCGTATACACAGGTAGGGCTAAATACAACTGGAGGTCGCCAGGTATCTAGAGGGCTCCTTTAGCGACTGGGCTTTGTTAAATGGGCCCCCAGCCTAGTTGATCATCAGCACGGGTCGCTTAACACCTTAATCCAGCCCATTCGGCTTGCTAGTACCCCGGCCTCCCAGCACCCCCTTCCCCCCGCTCCACATTCTCTCTCTCATTCACCTATTCACATGGCGAGCCCAATCCAATGGGATCCATTCCATTCCCAGGGTCACCCGTTTATAGGGTACGTACCCCACTCATCACCCGCGGAGACTCCGGAGGTGTAGATAGGACGTGACGCACAGTCCGCCGTGGTTATTGGTCGATGGTTTTCTAGCGCCATCCGTTCGCCTTTCCATCCGGAGCATCATAGGCACTCAGAATTTAATGAACTGAGGTTAACCACTCCCCAGTTCCCTGAGACTCTCCCACCGGCTGGACTGCGGTTGGGGGCGGCTTATTTAATTCACTGCTAACCTACCTATCGATAGGCCGTCCACTATCCACCACCTGTGACCCCCCGATAGCTCCAGTACGCCACGAGCGCACAGACCTTTCTTTTACCCAAATCTTCAGTTAATATTGTATAGACTATAGCGTAAGATGAATTTAATTCTTCTGCCAGCATTATCATAGTGAAATTTACATCGATAGCGATTATTTGACGTACTTTTTCCACTAACTCAGCATGATTTGATGCTTTTGGTCGTCCAGGTCTTGGATCATCATTTAAATCGTCACGGCCATTTTTAAATCGTGTAAACCACGTGTAAACTTGAGTACGACTCATACAATCATCACCATTTTTTGAACAATTCGTAAGTCTCAGCAAATTTTTTACCGAGTTTAAAACAAAATTTAATATTTGTTCTTTGTTCCATTATGTTTTTACGACATAACCACAAAAACTACTGTCATTAAAACGTGTGTAATTTTGTAACCTGTCAACCGATTATCATGAACTTAGCTGCGTTCGAAAGAAGAAACATGTACCTTTCTAACGCTATCAACGTTTAATAGATGGCGCTAAGTGTTTTACGAATTAAATTAAAAGTTCGGTTATTTTTAAATCACACTTATGTGTATGATATTTAAACAAATCCACACGACTTGACCGATTTGAACCAAACCTTACACAAATATTGTTTAGGACTTAACAAAGGTCACTCTTAATATCTCAAACCTCAAATTGAACCTTTTACATTTCAAATTGAACCTTTAGCGAATTAATTGAATGGCCAATTAGCCGATTTAGTGAAATTTGACTTCCGCGATGGAAATGGGATTCTAAAATGATTTTTTGATGAAGTTCTGCGATGAATATGGCCAAGTATGATGGAAATTGCCTATTTCTCAACCTATTATGGGGAAATTTGACATTTTCATTAGAAATGGGATCCTACACTTCCATTCTATGGAACTTGCCTATTTTTAATTAATTTTGATGAAATTCGGCTTGCCCATTGGAAATGAAATTCTAAAATGATTTTTGCATGAAGTTCTGCGATATGGAAAAGTATGAGGGAACTTGTCTATTTATCAACCGATTATGATGAAATTTGACATGTGGGTTAGAATTGGGATTCTATACTCTTCCATTCTATGGAACAATTTCTAATCCAATTATGATGAAATTCGGCTTGTGCATTTGAATTGGGGTTCTATAATGATTTGTTGCGGATGTTTTGGAATATGGCCAAGTATGATGGAACTTGCCTATTTCTTTACCAATTACAGTAAATTCTTGATATAAGCGACCAGAGCTGAATTACTTTTTTTTATTAAAGTAGCCTGTAATGAAAAAAGTAGCTTTAAACGAAAATTGGAATTATTTTCCAGAATTTCATTGAATGTATCATTTGATGCTCTAAATTAAAACCAAAATGACTAATGTTTAAAAATATTTTATTTAAAAAGCTTTTAGGCTAAATTTTTAATCTTCTCATCACAGCTTGGTTGCGAATTCTTCTTAAATTCAAAATATCATTCATTGGAAGGTTTTCATTTTCTGACCATTTAATTACATTATTAAAAGATTGTATAATTTGATCAATATTTTGGGTGTTATCATCATCATCATTAACATCATATTCACCTTCCGTATTTTCATCATTCTCTTCTTCACTTAAATTGGATTCATAAAAATTCCGTGACAAACTTTCTGTTGCACCCTTAGCCCAATCCAGAAGCAACATTATTGTATAATGTGGCCAATGGTAAATCATCATCATCATCAAAAAGATTTACGGGTAAGTTTAAGTGTTGATGCCTATGTCGATAAGAACTTTCCAACCTGATCGAATGACTGAAATCGGAACATCCATCCAAGCTTGATGTATCATAATAGAAACATCTTTTAAGTTTATTTGTTTCAATTTAGCAATTGTATCACTTCCTGGTTTGATTGCAAGATCTAGCAATAAATTCTTTCGATACCGAAGTTTCATACTTTGAATGATTTTTTGGTCTAATTGCAGTGGTATTAGGAGGCAAAAACATTATTTTAAAATTTCCATCATCCGTCCTTAGCATCGTGTCTGTTCCATGAGCAGTACAATTATCGATCAGTAAAATTGCTTTTTCTGGTAAGTTTTTTCCTTTAAATGATATCGTACGCTTGGAACAAATTGGTCGAAAAATCAATTCTTAAATAGTGATGTCGTTTGCCATGAATTTTTGGATACCTTATAATAAAGCATGTTGTTTGTGCAGGGCATTATCGTCACTCTTTCTTTTGAATTTTTCCTTCCCGGTGCAATTTTTTCATTGACTGTAACCAATGTCCGCCGATTATCCAAATTTTTATATACTAAAGCAGTTTCGTCTGCATTATAAATTGGTTCCGGGATCAACATTTATTCTTCCATTTGTCTTGTGAATGCCTCTTGAAAATTCTTAATTATTGCTTCATCTGCACAAGATATTTTTTCTCCTGAAATTTTTTTCATAAGAATTTCATGGCGTTTCTTGAAATTATTTATAAAGCACTGACTGGCGGAAAATCGCAACTTAATACCAATTTCTTATGAATAGCAAGAGCTTTTATTTTCAATAGCTGATCATTTATTATTTTTTTCACGCTCTGCTAAAAACCATGTATATAATCTTTTTTCAGTCTTTGGAAACCCGGGACCTTTAATTCTTATCACTGTTTTTTGGAGGATAACTGAATTGGTAGCAACATTTTCAATCTTCTCTTTATTTTGTTTTATCTGGTAAGGTGTCGATTTGTTTATACCGTAAATACCGCTTTTAGAAAAAGTCGCTAATATCAAGGTAGCTTATATCAAGAATTTACTATATTATGAAATTCGGCATGTGCGTTGGAAATGGGATTCTAAAATGATTTTTGGATGAAGTTCTGGCATATGGCCAAGTATGATGGGACTCGCCTATTTGTCAAGTAATTATTATGAAATTCGGCTTGTTTGAATTGACCCCTAACTTAACCTCTAATTCAACCCCAAACTCATTACTAAAAAAAAACCAACTTAATATTCAAACCAGCGTACATATATAAAAAATTGGTGAATATTTCTTTAACCAGGCAATGGTAATGGTGATGTTGATGGTGATGGTGATGATGATGGTGATGGTGATGGTGATGGTGATGGTGATGGTGATGGTGATGGTGATGGTGATGGTGATGGTGATGGTGATGGTGATGGTGATGGTGATGGTGATGGTGATGGTGATGGTGATGGTGATGGTGATGGTGATGGTGATGGTGATGGTGATGGTGATGGTGATGGTGATGGTGATGGTGATGGTGATGGTGATGGTGATGGTGATGGTGATGGTGATGGTGATGGTGATGGTGATGGTGATGGTGATGGTGATGGTGATGGTGATGGTGATGGTGATGGTGATGGTGATGGTGATGGTGATGGTGATGGTGATGGTGATGGTGATGGTGATGGTGATGGTGATGGTGATGGTGATGGTGATGGTGATGGTGATGGTGATGGTGATGGTGATGGTGATGGTGATGGTGATGGTGATGGTGATGGTGATGGTGATGGTGATGGTGATGGTGATGGTGATGGTGATGGTGATGGTGATGGTGATGGTGATGGTGATGGTGATGGTGATGGTGATGGTGATGGTGATGGTGATGGTGATGGTGATGGTGATGGTGATGGTGATGGTGATGGTGATGGTGATGGTGATGGTGATGGTGATGGTGATGGTGATGGTGATGGTGATGGTGATGGTGATGGTGATGGTGATGGTGATGGTGATGGTGATGGTGATGGTGATGGTGATGGTGATGGTGATGGTGATGGTGATGGTGATGGTGATGGTGATGGTGATGGTGATGGTGATGGTGATGGTGATGGTGATGGTGATGGTGATGGTGATGGTGATGGTGATGGTGATGGTGATGGTGATGGTGATGGTGATGGTGATGGTGATGGTGATGGTGATGGTGATGGTGATGGTGATGGTGATGGTGATGGTGATGGTGATGGTGATGGTGATGGTGATGGTGATGGTGATGGTGATGGTGATGGTGATGGTGATGGTGATGGTGATGGTGATGGTAATGGTAATGGTAATGGTAATGGTGATGGTGATGGTGATGGTGATGGTGATGGTGATGGTGATGGTGATGGTGATGGTGATGGTGATGGTGATGGTGATGGTGATGGTGATGGTGATGGTGATGGTGATGGTGATGGTGATGGTGATGGTGATGGTGATGGTGATGGTGATGGTGATGGTGATGGTGATGGTGATGGTGATGGTGATGGTGATGGTGATGGTGATGGTGATGGTGATGGTGATGGTGATGGTGATGGTGATGGTGATGGTGATGGTGATGGTGATGGTGATGGTGATGGTGATGGTGATGGTGATGGTGATGGTGATGGTGATGGTGATGGTGATGGTGATGGTGATGGTGATGGTGATGGTGATGGTGATGGTGATGGTAATGGTAATGGTGATGGTGATGGTGATGGTGATGGTGATGGTGATGGTGATGGTGATGGTGATGGTGATGGTGATGGTGATGGTGATGGTGATGGTGATGGTGATGGTGATGGTGATGGTGATGGTGATGGTGATGGTGATGGTGATGGTGATGGTTATTAAAATGATTTTTGGGTGAAGTTCCGGAATATGGCCATGTATTAAGCAACTTTCCTATTTGTCAACCAATTATGATGAAATTTGACATGTGCGTTGGAAATGTGATTTTAATGATTTTTGGAAGAAGTTCTGGAATATGGGCAAGTATGATGGAACTTACCTATTTTCCGACTAATTTTGGTAAATTTTGGCTTTTACATTGGAAATATCATTTTAAAATGATTTTTGGAAGAAGTTCTGGAATATGGCCAAATTTGAGGGAACTTGTCTATGCTCCGCCGATTATGATGAAATTTGACATGTGCGTTGGAAATGGGTTTCTTAAATGATTTATAAATGAAGTTCTGGAATATGGCCAAATATGGTAGAACTTGCCTATTTCTCAACCGATTATGAAGAAATTTGATTTGTAGACTAGTGTTGGGATTCTAAAATTATTTTTAGATACAATTCTGGAGTACGGGCAATTAGGATAGAACTTGTCTATTTTTTAATGGATTTTAATGTAACTTTCATATTCCTTAACCGATTATGTATAAAGAAATTCGAGATTGGGAATGAGGATTTAAAATAATATTTCTAATACTAAAACTCTGCACTGCCTTTAGTAGTTTCAATACTGCGGCGCGTGTCCGCTACACACTATATTTTTCTAAACATGGAAAACATAACCCAAAGTTTAAAGCGAAGGATTGGTAAGAACATTTTTAATTAAACTTGAATATTATTACGGACATAATCTTGATCGTTTAGCAATTGAAATAATATGTTTACGCTATCTTAAAGAAACCTCAACAGCTGCATGATTCACAGAAACCTAATTAGACAAAATTATAGAAACCATATTGACTTATTACTCCCAACCACGTCTAAAAATAATTTTTGGCTCACAAGAGTTGGCCGTTAAATTTATTATTGCGCTTAGGATTGTATTGCGATTGAGAGAGAGGTTGAGTTGTAAATTGAGTTGAATGTTTAGCTGAAAATTGACTTAAAAGGTTCATTTCGGGATTGATTTGGGAGTTGAATTAATTAAGACCGAAGTTCTGATCACCTCATGAGGTTTCACCCCTTTGTATTTTAATTTTACAATACTTACTAAAATATTTTAGTTTACAAAATCCTGTTTTTATTTCGCTTTCGAGTGCGTTAAACTGTTCTGCTGTATTTACTGTGACTTGCTGTATTGACAGGTACAATTATTTTTCTGTGACGTAAATTCCCTTCTCAAGAGTTTAACCTAACGCAGAATTGCTTTTATCATAGCACGTAGTTACGCATTGGATATTTCGTCGTGAGCTGTTTGCTAAATTATTTGTCGGTCATTGCTGAAGACGACAATACTGCTGATTCTACATTCGATGACGAGGTTTTAGAAGCTGGTGCTTCCATTGCCGAAGACGATAATACAGTTGCACCTTTATTTAGTGGCGTATTGTAGGATGGGTAATTTATAAGTGAATTTTGGACTCTTATTTTAGCTGAATTATTTGCTGAAACCACCCTTTATTTGTCCATATTTTTTCACAGTTGGTCTTTTGTGTCGATGTGGCCGGTTTTACTATAATTTTGATCTTCCGACATTTATAAAAATATTCTAAAAATTCTCTTATCCTCTGTAGCGTCAATTTCTCGGCAATCGTTGAATAAATTCCTAAATGTTTGTATGGTACAGAATATTCGAAGAAATTACCTAAGTTAATACCTAATCTTCTATTTTAAAAATTTGATCATTCCTACAACAGTAATTGTTTGGAAAACATGACCCTAAGTTCCCTTATCCTGTTATTAATTTGTTGGAGCGGCTGCCCTGCCCTTTTAATCAGCTTCTTAATCTGATTCATATAATTTTCAAATTTGAAAGCACTATCGTTATCAAGGTGCCTAAACTTCTCCACATCTTTTGCTATGTGTAGCAAACAATGGATATTGTAGGGCATATTATGGTTGCCAAAGGGTATACCAAATGAACCACAAAATGACTGAAATATTTATTTTCAAAGCAGTCCTTCGGGTGCGCAAACATTCCAGTAGCATAAACTAAATACAGAATATTATCATAGTGTTTCTCTGTCAGAATATATTTAAATGCCACCATTCCAGTGTAACAGAGAAACGTTCTAAATTCGGATGCTTTCCAATGCTAAATTTTGTCAATTGCGTTATTTTTTTCAATGAGCATTGCTGTTTTCTGACGTTGAATATCAAATTCGTCATTTATCTCACAACACCTAATGAGATACAAAGCATCCAATCCAACATTTATTGTAACGTGATGATTCAAATCTATTTTACGCCGAAAATCATCATCTGTTCTTCATCTTAAATCATCTTCAGAGCCAAAAAAAAAAACTTACTTTATGTGCAACATAAACTCCCTTTAAAGTGCACTTAGTGCAACTAGAATATCGCGAATGAGATTTTACTCCTGAAAGTTTAAAATATTACATAAAAATCTGAAAAATTTAAAAATAATGAAAATATATAAATATGTACCTATCAAAATGAGACCTAACAAACAAGATCTGGTTAGTGCAATAAATATGAAAGCTAGCTCTGAGTTTAATAGTCATGAACCTATTATTGTAGGTAATTCCATTTTGCAATAGCTGTAGTGTTTCCTCAATAAATGATCGCAAAAACTTATTAGCACAATGTGGTTTCTTATATCCGTGATAAATTCCAATAAGAAACACTGTTCTATGTGAAACAATATTTGCAAGGATGTACCATACTTGGTTTGTAGAGTTTTGGTTAGAGGAATCCCGTCTATCTCTAAATGCAAATTTCTATGATGGTTCCCTCATATTTTGTACTGTTCAGAAATGACATTATTTGTCTTTCTAATCTGAGTCTTTTTCCAGCATCCAAGTTGCAGCATCTTTGGGCAAACTTTGTTGGTATTATCTTAGAACTTTCAGTAACGCATTCGTGCTCTGGTTTGAAATATTATGAGTAATAACATCCATCTCGAAATATTGCATTCAATGCTATTCGCTTCCAATTTTTCATTTCCGTTAAAGTTTTCATCACTTTCATATTCACTGCTACTTATCTCAGTCTCACAGTCACTTTCACCCAAAACAGTAACCAAAGTGGATTGATTAGGTTGAGTATACTGACAGTCAAACGAAAAGAGAAAAACAATCTGATGCCGTTATAAGAGACAAAGACAACGTTTTTTATTTTATTTTTTATTTTACAGCAAAACTGTTTTTCTATAAAATAAAAAACGTTGCCTTTGTCTCTTATATGGGGCATCAGATTATTTGTCTCTTTTCGTTTTTTTTTTTACTGTCAGTCAATTTTTCTCATGGAATATAGGCAAATACCGTTGAAATTTCAATTAATGAAATGTCATAAAATCATAAAGCTTATTAGATTTATGTTATTTTTAAATGATGACGATATTATTTGCCACAAGCAAAGTATTTTAGGTAAATTTACAAATTTTATCTTAAAGACATCTATGGAACAATTGTTGCAATTATTGTATAAACATATTTCTTCAAAAATTCACATAAGTCTGTCAAAAATTTCTTTTTTTAAAATCCCAAAATTTACCCTTTTCCAGAATTTTTACACAATGCGACGTTAATGACGAACGCCACATTATTTCCATCTAGGTAGGACCGCGGTATGTATTCAAAATAATATGGTGACCGTGAAATAAGAAGTATGCGTAAAGATGACGTAAAGAAACCAATATTGTTGGTAAAAAGTATCGCGTATAAAATTCAAACTAAACCGATTCAATATGACTCAGGACAAAATTAGCTCGGCAGAAGATTTTTAGAACCTGCACTGCAAATATGTTCATACGTCATTTTAATAACATAGCTCCGATATTTTTTGACAAATTCTAAAACTTCACCTGTCGGGTCACTTCCCAATGTCCGTGTTTTCGTTTGGTACCGCACCGTCTTTCCTCGCCATCACATTTACAATTCAATATTTCGTTTTATTAATAAAGCAAAAACCAACAACAAACAACAATATAATCGAATAATATTCTAAAATTATAAATTGTATTTTAAATTTTTAATTCGTCGGGTTTTAGTTTCATCCAAACACACAAATTTAAAAATTTAAAAAAAAAAATCAAAAAAAAAAAAACAAAAAGAAAAAATTAAAAATTTTGAAATTTTTCTTTGCCTTGTCTTCAGTATACCCATACCCGTTTTCAAGTGCTTGTTAAGCGTTTATTGTTTTAATTTGCACGCGGTAAGTTTGTTACACTAAAAAATCATAATTAATAATAATAATTATAATTAAAAATAATTACGTGAATATAATTAAAAAAAAAATTAAAAGCGTATCAACCCCTTATCTATAAAAAGGTATAAATACAAATTTGGATTAACAAATAAGAGATTATGAGAGCCTGTCACATGTGGATTATATAAAAATTAGTGTTGGAAAATTATTATTTTTTTTTTTTTTTTTGGAAAATGAAATAAAATTCGCCCACGTCTTGAATTTAAAAAAAAAAAATTTTGGTGTGTGCAGTTTCTGTTGATTTTTAAATAAACAAAGTGATCAATTTTCATCAATTTTGTTTAAATTGGAAAAACGAATTCCAAAGTTTATCTATACAGATTGTAATATACAACTGTTCAGTTCGAATTTTCTGCTGTTAACCTTGAAATAAAAAATATTTTTTTTTTTTTTTTTTTTTGTGATACTCGGTTCTTCGAATAAGTTATTTATATTTGTGATTCTGCGACTGACTTCGGTATGTCGGTGTGTTTGTGTGACTGTGGTTATATTATATGATCTAAATATTGTTAAGGTGGCGACAAAAATATATGTTTTCTTAAGAAAATTGGAAATTAAAAATAAATTTTCTATAATTATCAAAAAAAAAAAAAAAATTTGAAAAACCTGTGATATTTGGTGCGTGCTCGAATCGAATACGTCTTTTATAATATTATTATAAGTAATACACTTGTTGGACTGGAATATATACTTATATTGTTAATATTCTGTGTGAATGTGTGTCTATGTGGAAATTGTGAGAGAAAATGTTTTTTTTTTTTTGTTTCATACAAAGTTATTTTTGTGCCGGACGAACCGAACGAGTGTTTCGACGAAACTGTCAAATTTATTGATTTACGAGACGATTCTGTGTATCGAAATCCAAAATATATTGTGTTACCTTTGAATCTATTTTTAAGTGCGGCTCACATACAGTGATACACAATGTTTCGTATAATGATCTCATTAAAATTCTGGATTGCATTTAAGCGTAAATCGAAATATTGTTAAGTAGTTTAATTTATTTAAATGCGTATGCGTCATTTTCGGTTTTCTTTCTTTTGCTTCAAACAATAATTGTTTAGTACATACGATGGAATTCTAAATTCAAGGCCTCAAAAATTTTCTCGTTGTTTCAAGCTAATTCGCTCATCTATGTATGTATGTAGGAGGGACATTTAAAGTGTGATTCAGTTGTGTTTGCTATTGCCAATTGTGTCAATCACCTACAGTGTGTCAATTTATGTTTGCACAGTGTTTAGGTTGCAAAACCACGAAAAAATTTGTAAAGTAAAGGAGCGAATTAAATCTTAGTTTTGAGTAGAACGTATTTTTTCGAAACTCATGAATTATGATTAGAGGCCACCAACACAATTCACGCAAGGTTGATTTATGTGAACACAATAAAATCCACTGACGTATCCAGTTTGGAATTCAGGAGCCAATAGTTGCAGTAAAATACATTGACAATTCTTTGGGGGACTTTGTATTTGAATTTGTCTGACCCCATGAAATTTAGATGATATGGAGTTTAGGAAATTTTATGGTTTAAAAATTGGGCCATTTTTGTGTAAAGTGCTTCAAAATTTGAGAATTTTGAAATTTGAAACAAAATTTGATAATTTCGATTAAAAATCGGTTTAATACAACTTTCAAAATTAACTCACTATGTAGATATGACTTCTAAGTTGCGGAGAAAAATCTTAATTTTGAAAATTCGATTCGTTCGCATAAAATGCTTGAGACAATCTGGCCCTTTTACAACTACCAGTTTTGTGGGCCAGTTAATTTTACTATTTCTGAGCGCAAAAATATTTATATTGTAGCAATCGTAACCGAGAATAAATAAAACTTGCGCTAATAACTGCTTAGTTCCATATAGTTCCAAAAATCCTTCTGGAAATAATAAGAGAGAAATAAGCGACAAAGTAATTTATGATATTAAATTGCCCGTTCCTAGACATTCTACACATTCAGAACTGTACATTCCATTTCTAACATATACTTGGATATTTCCAAGTACAATAGAAGATTTCATAAATAATATTAATAACAAAGCCAAGGAGCATGCACCAGAAAAAGTTACATCGTATACAGACCATAAGCTACTTAGTCTACTCTACTGATTCCGGACCATCAGTTTGGATTTAGAACAAGTAGACAAATAGAAGCTCTGGAGAGAAAAGGGTATTTTCCTGCTCTATATCAACAAATGTCCTTCCAATTATATCTGATATACAACAGCCATATACTTAAAAGCAAAAAACACACGAAGAAGCCAATAAAGAGACAAAATTTTTGCAGGAGAATATTAACAGTAACCCATACGTCCAGGTTCTGAAGTAAAGTTTAGCTGAACGGTTAAGAAACAAAACCAGGCAACTTTTTTTTTGTTAATTAAGTCATTTCTCTTGTACGGTTTCGAATATTTCTTTTTTCTAAAACCTTAAATTCTTAAATTTATAAAAATTGTTTAGATTTCTGCCTTTAATGTCAAAAATTCGTTAAAATACATAATTGTTTATTCCTTAATATCTAAA
This sequence comes from Tipula vernalis, assembly GCA_958295665.1. Classification (NCBI taxonomy): domain Eukaryota; kingdom Metazoa; phylum Arthropoda; class Insecta; order Diptera; family Tipulidae; genus Tipula; species Tipula vernalis. The sequence goes on from OY282560.1 coordinate 35,840,630, forward strand.
ATTATTTAAATTGTTACAGCTTTTGTGGTTATTAAAATACCTTAATGGATTAAAATCTAAATAGTTTAAGTGCTTTTCCAGGGACTTTTACGTATTTAACTACGAGAACCGTCATGGTTAAATTTTTGTTGAGAAATCATGACGATATTTGAGCTTAGCCATCTTTAAAAAATTCTGAACAAACCGCTGAATAGTGTGGTTGGTCCAAGAATGCCAAAGTCAAGTTTATGTTTTAATTCCAATATTATTTTTCATTATTGGTAGCAACAATGAAATAAATGTTTTATTGATATCGCTTATTTTCATAATGCTCCAAAAAAACTCTCTTAAGGTCCGCCAATTGTTCTCATTTTAATAATTATAGATGCTCAATAAATAGTGCCATATAAAATCTCATACATAAGTATGTCAGATTCTGAACGAAAGTGGCTGATATTTCTATAAAAGTTTTATGCCGCATATTAATATGGGAAAGTGGGTTTGTTCAATAAAAAAATTGAAAGCAACAACGAGGTAGACCTCAGCTAACCGGCATAAATCCAACTCATTTAGATTTGGTACGGTTATTCCAAAAAATTATGAAAGTTTTCAAATTACATAAAATTCTTAAAAATATACTTTTAAAGCTTTTTAATTGTGAACATTTTCCGTTCGCTAAAATTTCCATAAATACAAGTTAAATCCTTCATGAAGTTTCAAAAGTTCATAAGACATTATTAAAACTTAAAATTATTGTTGAAATTTTTATAAAAATTCTTTTAATTTGGAAAACTCTATAAATTCTAAAGGTCTAGATATTTTTTAATCTTTTAAAATTTAAAAATTCATAAATTTTCTGATAAGATTTCAAAAAATTGTAAAGTTTTACAAAAAATACTCAAATTTTGAATATTCTTAAATTCCTAAATTTTTCAAGCTTTTAAACTTTGAATTCGTAAAATGTTTAAGCTTTTAGAATAAAATAATTTTTAAAATCCTTCAAATGCATAAATTTCTATAAATTGTTAAACTCCTCGAAATTTATAATTTCTTTAAATTTAAAATTCTAAAATTTCTATTAAATTTCTTATTATTTTTACAAATGTCTCGTAAAATCTTTGAAATTTTCGATTTGTATCTCTTTAAGTCTTCGCGAAAAAAAAACCTTCAAAGAAATTTCACAATAAATTTTGAAAATTGTGTAAATTTTTTATCGTATTGATATTTTAAAAATGTTTAAATTTGGAATTTCTATATAATACATAAATAAATTTCTAGTATTTCTTGAAATTCCGGAAAAAATACTAAAAACTCATGAAATTCAGGAAATTGTTAATAATATGTAGGAGCTTCTAAAACCTTACACGAAACTTGACAATCAATTTTGGAAATTCTGTAAATGTTTTAACGTATTGATGTTTTTAAAAATTTTTAAGTTTGGAATTTCTATATAATGACGAGAAAAAATTGAATCTATTAAAATTTCTAAAATTTCTAGGATTTCTTAAAATTTCGGAATAAATATTTGAATTGCAAAAATTACCTGTAGATGATCTTTACAAGATCGAAACTAGTTGTAATTTTAAATAAATAAAAATAAATAAAATCAAAAATAAAAATTTTGTTTTTTTATTTTTAAGTAAGTGAAAACTGTTGGTGTTTTGTGATTGTACAAAATAATAATAATTATAAAAAGATCACTTACGTCACTCCGCTTCAAAATTTTTTTTTTTTAAAAAATGTTTAATATTGAAATATTTTAAACTCATGAAATTTAGGAAATGGTTGAAAATATGGAGAAGCTTCTAAAGCTTCGCGAAAAAAACCTTGAACGAAATTTCACAATAAATTTTGGAAATTCTGAAAATTTTGAAACGTATTGATGTTTTCAAAAATATTTAAATTTGGAATTTCTATATAATGGCGAGAAAAAATTGAATACCATATATTAAAATTTCTTAAATTTCCAGGATTTCTTAAAATTTCGCAATAAATACTTTAAACTCGTGAAATTTAGGAAATTGGTGAAAATATGGAGAAGCTTCGCGAAAAAAACGCTGAACGAAATTTCACAATAAATTTTAGAAATTCTATAAATTTTTAACGTATTGAAATTTTTAAAAATGTTTATATTTAGAATTTCTAAAATTAAATTTTAAACTTGTGAAATTCAGGAAATTGTTGAAAACATGAAGAAGCTTCCAAACTATTGCGAAAAAAAACCTTGAGCAATATTTCACAATAAATTTTGGAAATTCTGTAATTTTTTAAACGTATCGATATTTTAAAAAATGTTTGAATTTGGAATTTCTATATAATGATGAGAAAAAATTGAATTTATCAAAATTTCTTAAATTTCTAGCATTTCTTAAAATTTCGGAATAAATATTTTAAACTCGTGAAATTTAGGAAATGGTTGAAAATATGGAGAAGCTTCTAAAGCTTCGCGAAAAAAACCTTAAACGAATTTTCACAATAAATTTTGGAAATTCTGAAAATTTTGTAATACGTTACAAAATTTCAGGAAATTGTTGAAAATATGAAGAAGCTTCTAAACCATTGCGAAAAAAAACCTTGAGCGAAATTTCACAATAAATTTTGGAAATTCTGTAAATTTTTGAAGGTATTGATAATTTGAAAAATGTTTGAATTTGGGATATCTATATATTGATGAGAAAAAATTCAATCTATTAAAATTTCTAGGATTTCTTGAAATTCCGGAATAAAAAACTCGTGAAATTCAGGAAGTCGTTGAAAATATGGTGAAGCTTCTAAAGCTTCGCGAAAAAGTCCTTGAACGAAATTCTACAATAAATTTTGGAAATTCTGTAAATTTGTTAACGTATTGATGTTTTCAAAAATATTTTAATTTGGAATTTCTATATAATGATGAGAAAAAATTGAATATATTCAAATTTCTTAAATTTCTAGGATTTCTTAAAATTTTGGAATAAATACTTTAAATTCGTGAAACCTAGGAAATTGTTGAAAATATTAAGAAGCTTCTAAAGCTTCGCGAAAAAATCCTTGAACGAAATTTCACAAAAAATTTTGGAAATTCTTTAAATTTTGTAACGTATTGATATTTTTAAAAGTGTTTAAATTTGGAATTTTTATATAATAATGAGAAAAAATTGAATCTATCAAAATTTCTTAAATTTCTAGGTTTTTTTAAGATTTCGGAATAAATATTTTAAACTCGTGAAATGTAGGAAATGGTTGAAAATATGGAGAAGCTTCCAAACCGATGCGAAAAAAACCTTGAGCGAAATTTCACAATAAATTTTGGAAATTCTGTAATTTTTTGAACGTATCGATTTTAAAAAAATGTTTGAATTTAAAATTTCTATATAATGATGAAATTGTTGAAAATATGGAGAAGCTTCTAAAGCTTCGCGAAAAAAAACCTTGAACGAAATTTCACAATAAATTTTGGAAATTCTGAAAATTTTGTAATACGTTACAAAATTTCAGGAAATTGTTGAAAATATGAAGAAGCTTCCAAACCGATTCGAAAAAAAACCTTGAACGAAATTTCACAATAAATTTTGGAAATTCTGTAAATTTTTGAACGTATTGATAATTTAAAAAATGTTTGAATTTGGGATATCTATATATTGATGAGAAAAAATTGAATCTATTAAAATTTCTAGGATTTTAGGAAATTCCGGAATAAATACTTTAAACTCGTGAAACTTAGAAAATGGTTGAAAATATGGAGAAGCTTCTAAAACTTCGCGAAAAAAAACTTGAACGAAATTTCACAATCAATTTTGGAATTTCTTTAAATTTTGTAATGTATTGCTATTTTTGAAAATGTTTAAATTTGGAATTTCTATGTAATGATGAGAAAAAATTGAATTTATTAAAATTTCTTAAATTTCTAGGATTTCTTAAAATTAGGAAAATGGTTGAGAATATGGAGAAGCTTCTAAACCATCGCGAAAAAAACCTTCAACGAAACCTTCAACGAAATTTCTTAAATTTCTAGGATTTCTTAAAATTTCGGAATAAATATTATAAACTCGTGAAATTTAGGAAATGGTTGAAAATATGGCGAAGATTCTAAAGCTTTGCGAAAAAATCCTTGAACGAAATTTCACAATAAATTTAGAAATTCTGTAAATTTTTGAACGTATTGATATTTTTGAAAATGTTTAAATTTGGAATTTCTATATAATGATGAGAAAAAATTGAATCTATTAAAATTTCTTAAATTTCTAGAAATTTCTCGAAATTCCGGAATAAATACTTTAAACTCGTGAAACTTAGGAAATAGTTGAAAATATAGAGAAGCTTCTAAAACTTCGCGAAAAAAAAACGAAATTTCACAATCAATTTTGGAATTTCTTAAAATTTTGTAATGTATTGATATTTTTAAAAATGTTTAAATTTGGAATTTCTATATAATGATGAGAAAGAATTGAATCTATCAAAATTTCTTAAATTTCTAGGATTTCTTGAAATTCCGGAATAAATACTTAAAACTCGTGAAATTCAGGAAATTGTTGAAAATATGGAAAATCTTGTAAACCTTCGCCAGAAAAAACGTGAACGAAATTTCACAATAAATTTTAGAAATTCTGTAAATTTTGTAATGTATTGATATTTTTAAAAATGTTTAAATTTGGAGGTTCTACATAATCATGTGAAAAAATCGAATCTATTAAAATTTCATAAATTTCTAGAAATTTCTCGAAATTCCGGAATAAATAATTTAATCTTGTGAAATTCAGGAAATTGTTGAAAATATGGAGAAGCTTCTAAGCCATCGCAAAAAAAAACCTTGAGCGAAATTTCACAATCAATTTTGGAAATTCTGTAAATTTTGTAACGTATTAATATTTTTAAAAATGTTTAAATTTGGAATTTCTATATAATGATGTGAAAAAATTGAATCTATTAAAATTTCTTAAATTTCAAGAAATTTCTCGAAATTCCGGAATAAATACTTTAAACTCGTGAAACTTAGAAAATGGTTGAATATATGGAGAAGCTTCTAAAACTTCGCGAAAAAAAACTTGAACGAAATTTCAGAATCAATTTTGGAATTTCTTTAAATTTTGTAATGTATTGATATTTTTGAAAATGTTTAAATTTGGAATTTCTATATAATGATGAGAAAAAATTGAATATATTAAAATTTCTTAAATTTTTAGGATTTCTTAAAATTAGGGAATTGGTTGAAAATATGGAGAAGCTTCTAAACCATCGCGAAAAAAACCTTGAACGAAAGTTTAACGTTTTTAACGTATTAATATTTTTAATAATGTTTAAACTTGGAATTTCTATATAATGTCGAAAAAAAATTGAATCTATTAAAATTTACTTAATTTCTAGGAATTTTTGAAATCTCGGAATAAATACTTTAAACTCGTGAAATTTAGGAAATGGTTGAAAATATAGAGAAGCTTCTAAAATTTCGCGAAAAAAAGTTTAACGAAATTTCACAATAAATTTTAGAAATTCTGTAAATTTTTTAACGTATTGAAATTTTTAAAAATGTTTATAATTAGAATTTCTATATAATAATGAGAAAAAATTTAATTTTAAACTCGTGAAATTCAGGAAATTGTTTAAAATATGGAGAAGCTTCTAAACCATCGCGAAAAAAAACCTTGAGCGAAATTTCACAATAAATTTTGGAAATTCAGTAAATTTTTGAAGGTATTGATATTATAAAAAATGTTTGAATTTGGAATTTATATATAATGATGAGAAAAATTGAATCTATTAAAATTTCTAGGATTTCTTCAAATTCCGGAATAAATGCTTTAATCTCGTGAAATTCAGGAAATTGTTGAAACTATGGAAAAACTTTTAAACCATCTCGAAAAAATCCTTGAACGAAATTTCACAATAAATTTCCGAAATTTCACAATAAATGTTAGAAATTCTGTAAATTTTTTAACGTATTGAAATTTGGAATTTCTATATAATGATGAGGAAAAATTTAATTTAAACTCGTGAAATACCGGAAATTGTTGAAAATATGGAGAAGCTTCTAAACCATCGCGAAAAAAAACCTTGGACGAAATTTCACAATAAATTTTAGAATTTCTGTAAATTTTTTAACGTATTGATATTTTTGAAAATGTTTGAATTTGGAATTTCTATATAATGATGAGAAAAAATTGAATCTATTAAAATTTCTTAAATTTGTATGATTTTTCGAAATTCCGGAATAAATACTTTAAACTCGTGAAATTAAGAAAATTGTTGAAAAAATAGAGAAGCTTCAAAGCTTCGCGAAAAATCTTGAACGAAATTTCACAATAAATTTTGGAAATTATATAAATATTTTAACGTATTGATATTTTAAAAAATATTCAAATTGGAATTTCTATATAATGATGCGAAAAAATTGAATATATTAAAATTTCTTAAATTTCTTGGGTTTCTTGAAATTCCGGAATAAACACCTTAAACTCGTGAAATGGTTGAAAATATGGAGAAATTTCTAAACCATTGCGAAGAAAAAACCTTGAACGAAATTTCACAATAAATTTTGGAAATTCTGTAAATTTTTTAACAATCGGCCAACAAGCAAAAAAGCAAGAAAATTTCCAAAAAATTCTTTAAAATGAACATCAAGGAAATATTTAAATTTGTAAATTTTATAGTATTCATGGAATTTCAAGAACTATTTTAAATAATTTTAAGAAAATCTTGAAATTTTAAATTACTAAAAGCTTCGGTTGAAAATTCGTAAATGTTTTGAAATTTCTGAAAAATGTTAAATATTTTTAAATGTTTCAGCTAAATTCTGTATGAAGTTTCAAAAATCAATTTGGACCGTAAAATTTGACATTTTTGCACATATTTCATAAGAATACAATACACATCTTTTTTCAAAAGACAAAGTTGCATTTTTGAAAAGAATGAAAAAATCGGTATTATCAAACTGTTGAAAGTCTGGAAAGTTGTTGAAAACTTTAATTTACTCGGCAAACGAACAAAACGGGTTAGATTATATTGAAATGAAACGCCTGTTAGAGAGACAAGCCAAGAGAATTTACTAGACCCACCAATTGTCACTTAGAATACTATGTAGCTTATCAATTTCGTTCTTCGTTCACGCCGAATGAAAAAATATTTTGTCACCAATAATTTCTAAATATGATAAACAAATCTTTACACGTGTTAACCAATTTTGCTAAACTACAAACCGACAGACCAACAAATCTTTAAAAAGATAAAAAGCATTTTATTACACAGTCTCAAATTACATACACATCATCCCAATTATACAAAACAAACATATTCAATCTATCATCAAACCATGTAGTCCTATTTATTAAATTTGGTCTAAAGAGAAAAGAAAAAAATTCCCCATCAAATCTATTAACACTACTTCAAAGCAGCTGTTTAATTTTCCATTTAAATTTATTTCATTGATGTTGTCAAAACCACAAACGATACTATTAATTGGTTTCTTCCATTTTTATAACAACAACAATACAAAACAAAAAAAAAAAAGTTCGAATTAAAAATGAGTTCAAAAATACCCAAACAAAACCATATGGAAGAAATCATCTTAAATCATTTCACCCGCGCACCGGTCTTATAAATCTCACAGCGGGGGAATTTTTTTCTTTTTTTAATTTTTTCAATTTTTTAGGGCACGATAATTAATCGGAAAATTGTTTTTATAATTAATATGCAAACGCAATTTTTTGGCATACAAAACTTAACTTAAAATGATACATGAACATAGAACATCTGTAATAAATTTAATTATTTATTTTAATTAAAAAATATTTTTGCGCGGTTAATTAGTTGTATGTGCTGCACCTTTTAAAATCGTAGACTATATATCTGCATATATCTGAAGGTTAAAATAAAATATTTTTAATCAACAATATAATTTATGAAAGGTGAATAAAATTTTTTTTTTTTATTGTTTTGCACAAACATTTTTGTTTGTGTGGGTGAAAGTCGGTTTCTGTGCTAAAAATAATGTTTTCATATTTTACTTTGCATATATAAATTATTGTACATACTATGGATCTCTTAAAATATAAAATTTTTAATGTTGCCGATTAATTTATTAATAAATACATTAACTTTTTTTATTTTTTGTTGTTGTTTGCGAATTTATAACTCATTTCAAAATTAGCGTATGCACAGTTAAAATTGCAACAGACATAAAGAAAATTTATTGTCTCAGTGACTTTTGAAATAGATACAAATTTTTTGTTTTACTCACTCAAAATTACTTCTGATGGTAAACGTGTTCGATGGCTATATCAAACATATTACACTAATATGTAATTCATTTGAATTTAGCGAGAACAAAATACCCAGTGCGGACATAAATTTTCAATTTTTTTTTCTCCATCTCTAAATACGAATGTAGCTAATGTTTTACAGCTACAAATTCTAGTCTCGCATATACACAAAACTTGAACCGAGTGTTATCTCCGTATTCTATATAAATACCTGCAATACAGCAATAACACCAACAAACAGACGAAAAAAAAAAAAAAAGCTTTCAATCTTTTATTTTTCTTATCGTGTCTTTTGTGTTTTTGGTGGATAAACGGAATATCTATGTACGCCATATCCATTATTTAACCGATCAACATAAAGAATCGCAACAAATTTAACCAAAAATTAAAAGTTAGTGTGTGTATAGAGATATTTTGGTGGAAAAGCTCGGCGCGACTATTCAAACCCCTAATGACTTATCAATTTTATTTCCATTTGTCATTTAGTACGGTACACCTATCTGCACACATACATATACTATATACACAATACAAAATAGCTACACATTTTGTTTGGTGTTATATTTTGGGGCTGAATAACATAAATTTTATCTTTTATATATAGGAGAGGTCTTATATTGTGAATTGTTTGTACCTTGTGATTATTGTAACGAGTCCCACGTGTTGTAAATCTATTCATAATACCTGGTTGTTGTTTTGTTTTCATACGTACTAAACACAAAAGGATATATTATATCTACATAATAATTCAAGCCGTTTATACCTCTAAGAAGGATACAATTATTTTCCCGTTTTCCTTGTTGCTACTTTTCTTTTTTATTTGTATATTAGAATTAAATTGAAAATTGAGATACAAAAAGGGGTTAGATAAAAGAGTTTTATATATGTATTATTTTAGGGGATTGTATACATAGCAACAACAACAACAACCAAAATACATAAATTAAAATAAACATAAATTTGTGACCCTAATGTTTCATATACAACCTGGATAAGATCTATGCTTTCGAAATGGATTATCGCGCTTGAAGTAGAAATAACTAAGTATAACTTCAATTAAATTTGATTAAAATTTGACCTGGATATGACCGAAATTTGAAAATTCTCTGAATGTGAAATTCTTTAGTCCAATTTACCATCGTTGAATTTTGATCATAAATGTCAAATTTTTTTGTTTTTGTTTTCAACAAACGAACGAAAAATCAATTGCCTTTGGTATTTTTGAGATTTCACACCCACCTATTTATTTGCACAACACATGAAACCACCGCCCTTGCCATTTACAAATCACTTTTTTGATAAAAAATAAAAATTAAACTCGGTTATGTACTTTTATAATTTTTTTTGTGTTTTATTGGTAAGATACCGAGAACAACTAACTTGTTCAATATCAAATGATTTTTTCGGCTTGAATCATTGTTTTTTGATTTAGTGAATTTAATTCGCTAGATCGTTATGTTCGTACTTGATACTCTCGGTGTTAAGTATGAATTGTATTTTTGTCGTTTGGTCGTAGCTACCTGATGAATAGTCCAAACTTTTCAGTACGAAACCAAACTACCAACACAATGAACTCAAGGAAAGTCCTTGTTTTTGTTCAGGGCTGTTACACTTTGTATAACTCTTGGGGGTAAAGTATGGGGGGTTTGATATTTCTACTTTTTTCGGTGAATAAAAATGATAAATGATTGGCCTCTTGATTTTGCTTATGATTAACCAATCGAAGATCTTGTGAATGCCATTTATTACTAATACATATACTTTATTTGACGATGTCAGCGAAGTTGCTTGGATCAGTGGGAATTGGTGATTCTTCCTGGATGAGGAATTCTCCTAGTACAATCAAAATCTGGCCACACACTATTTCGGTTGGCGTGCATTTAAGGCTCTCTTTCACGGTCGTACGAATTCCGCGTAATTTGTGACGCCTTAAGATCTCGATGAAACCGCTCCACCATACCAATGGATTGAGGATGGTAGGCGGTAGTACGAATGCGATGTGATCCCAATAACTTCGTCCAATCTGTAAACAACTTCGACTCAAATTGTGAACCTTGATCAGTGGTAATTTTCCTGGGACAGCCAAAACGCAAAATGTATTGTGAAACAAAAGTTTTTGCTACCGTAGATGCTGAGATATCCAAAATAGGGTACGCCTCGGGCCATCCTCTCGTAAATCTATCAACGATTTTGAGCAAATAGGCAAATACATTGGATTGTGACAGAGGTCCTACCTTTGTTTAAACTGGACCCGAAATACCGAGCGGAAATCAGTTTTCGGGAAGCACGGATGCCAGGATGGGCTAATTAATGAGTGAAGAAGCACTTTTAATCTATTTGTAGCTTCGTATTTTGAAATATCTACTTGTCAGCAACCCAATTTATTGTAATTTCCAGATTTTAGCGTTTTATTCGATTGTACTTCTTCTCGTAAAAAATATGAATCGTTGTTAAAGTAAACATTTTTTACTCTAACAGTTAGATTCACTCAAAAATGCAACAACCGACATAATTACTCGTAGTTATTGCTTTCGAATTTCGTTTCCTCATCAATTTCATTTCTCTTCTTCATTCGGCTTACCGAGCTGCGAGGAAAACACTCATGTAAGCATAGAAACGGTTCTCAACAGATGCATATCAGACCTCTTGACGGAGAAGGCTGGTTTTATGCGATAAACTAAATTAAAAAAAATATTTCCTAATCCAATGATATCAGATCATGTTTTAATTTAATTCTTAATTGTTTAAATGCTAGTAAAAAAATTAAAATTCAATTTTGTTACTTTAAAAAAAAATGGATTTCAAAAAACCGCTTTAATATTTGTTATTCAGTATCTGGTCCTCTATCAACTCTCCAATATAACATTTTTGTTCTAAAACGGAAAATTTCTCGAGAAGCAAGTATTCCCGAAAATAATGAAATAAAATTTCTGGAGAAACGGTGATTCCTCTACTAAGAGGTTATTACAGCTGAAATGGACATTTTCACATCGAACTATACAAAATCTATACAAAAATATCACATTTCTGAAAAATGTTGGGGAAAAGTAGGTTAAGATTTCATTTTTACTTGCTTAGTACGTTTAAGGGACAGGCTTGGTACGTTTTGTTAGGATTCAATTTTTACTTGCTTAGTTCGTTTAAATCAAAAATCAAAATTTTCATGAATTTTCTTTTGTATAATTCTAAGAAGTTAATACGGCTGAAATGGACATTAGCACATAGAACTAGATCCATTCTATCCAAAAACATATCACATTTCCTGAAAATGTTGGGGAAAGGTAGGTTAAGATTTCATTTTTACTTGCTTAGTACGTTTAAGGGCCGAGCTTGGTACGTTTTGTTAGGGTTCGGTTTTTACTTGTTTAGTACGTTTAAATCAAAATTTTCATGAATTTTCTTTCGATATTTCCAAGAGTTTACTACGGCTGAAATGGACATTTTCATATTTACCAATACAAAATCTATACAAAACATATCACATCCCCGGAAAATATTGGGGAAAATTAGGTTCGGATTCCATTTTTATTTGCTTAGTACGTTGAAGAGATGGGCTTGGTACGTTTTTTTATGATTCCATTTTTACTTGCTTAGTTCGTTTAAATCAACAATCAAAATTTCCTTAATTTTCTTTCGATATTTCTAAAAGGCTACTACGGCTGAAATGGACATTTTCACATTGAACTAGATCCATTCTATCCAAAAACATATCACATTTCCTGAAAATGTTGGGGAAAAGTCGGTTAAGATTTCATTTTTACTTGCTTAGTACGTTTAAGAGCCGGGCTTGGTACGTTTTGCTAGGGTTCTATTTTTACTTGTTTAGTATGTTTAAATCAAAATTTTCATGAAGTTTCTTTTGTATATTTCTAAGAGCTTACTACGGCTGAAATGGACATTTTCACATTGATCTATACAAAATCTATATAAAATATATCACATTTTCGGAAAATCTTCGTGAAAATTAGGTTAGGGATTCCATTTTTACTTGCTTAGTACGTTTAAATCAAAAATCAAAATTTTCAAGAATTTTCTTTCGATATTTCTAAGAGTTTATTACGGCTAAATGGATATTTTCACATTGAACTAGATCCGTTCTATTCAAAACATATCACATTTCCAGAAAATGTTCGGGAAAATTAGGTTAGGATTCCATTTTTACTTGCTTAGTATGTTTAAATCAAAAATCAAAATTTTCAAGACTTTTCTTTCGATATTTCTGAGAGTTTACTACGGCTGAAATGGACATTTTCACATTGAACTAGGTACGTTCTATCCAAAACATATCACATTTCCGAAAAATCTTGGTGACAATTAGGTTAGGATTCCATTTTTACTTGCTTAGTTCGTTTAAATCAACATTTTCATGAATTTTCTTTTGATATTTCTAAGAGGTTACTACGGCTGAAATAAACATTTTCACATTGAACTATACAAAACATATCACATTCCCGAAAAATGTTGGGGAAAAGTAGGTTAGGATTCCATTTTTACTTGCTTAGTACGTTGAAGAGATGGGCTTGGTACGTTTTTTTAGGATTCCATTTTTACTTGCTTAGTTCGTTTAAATCAACAATCAAAATTTCCTTAATTTTCTTTCGATATTTCTAAAAGGTTACTATGGCTGAAATGGACATTTTCACATTGAACTAGATCCATTCTATCCAAAAACATATCACATTTCCTGAAAATGTTCGGGAAAAGTCGGTTAAGATTTCATTTTTGCTTTCTTAGTACGTTGAAGGGCCGTGCTTGGTACGTTTTGTTAGGGTTCTATTTTTACGTGCTTAATACGTTTAAATCAAAAATCAAAAGTTCCATGAATTTTCTTTCGATATTTCTAAGAGTTTACTACGGCTGAAATGGACATTTTCACATTGAACTGGGTCCTTTCTATCCAAAACATATCACATTTCCGGAAAATCTTGGTGAAAATTAGGTTAGGATTCCATTTTTACTGGCTTAGTACGTTTAAATCAAAAATCAAAATTTTCATGAATTTTCTTTCGATATTTCTTAGAAGTTACATTTTTACATTGAACTAGATCTATTCTATCCAAAACATATCACATTCCCGGAAAATATTGGGGAAAAGTAGGTTAGGACTTCATTTTTACTTGCTTAGTACGTTGATGGGACGGGCTTGGTACGTTTTGTTAAGATTCCATTTTTACTTGCTTAGTACGTTTAAATCAAAAATCAAAAGTTTCATGAATTTTCTGTCGATATTTCTAAGAGGTTACTACCTCTGAAATGGACATTTTCACATTTAACTAGATCCATTCTATCCAGAATGGATCTAGTTCAATGTGAAAAATTCCTTCCGGAAAATGTTGGGGAAAATAGCAATATTGTTTTATTTTGTTTTTACTCTATCTGAACTGTCCGATCGAATATTCGAACATGCCAATAGTGTCAATGTAGGGCATACATTGAGGAATTTAAATCACTCAGTGCCATTTTGAACCTTTGTGAAGTTGGCCCAAAATTATATCCCAAAAAATGATGATATTTAACGTTGGCAACACCACTTCAAATCTTGTCACTTAATTTCACCGCTTCCTAAATGAATTTATATTGAAAAAAATAATAATAATAGTAATACAATTTATGTCAGCCAAAAAAAAAATTTCTATCATGACTGCAAAATTTATCACGACAGACAAGCTCAAAAACAAAACAATTATGGGAAAGGAACATACCAGAATAACTAGTTAAGGAGCATATTGTAAATTTTTGCAATTCAACTGAGTATTTTGTCAATTACTGTATTGTTGGCACCAATCTCCCGATTATTTTTTATTAGGCCTATTAATTGTGAGTACTCTGGCACTTTTTCAGAATTTTGTGATGGGGATAGCATGGTCAAATATGGCCGGAAAGCCTTGTTAGTCGTATTTAATTTGATTTTTGCAATTCAACTGAGTATTTTCTCAAGTTCTGTATTGTTGGCACCAATCTCCCGGTTAGTTTTTATTAGGCCTATCAATTGTGAGTATTCTGGAACTTTTTCAGAATTTTGTGATGGGGAAAGCATGGTCAAATATGGCCGGAAAGCCTTGTGAGTCGTATTTACTTTGATTTTTGCAATTCAACTAAGTATTTTGTCAAGTACTGTATTGTTGGCACCAATTTCACGATGAATTCAATTTTTCAATTGTGAGTACTCTGGCGCTTTTCAGAATTTTGTGATGAGGATAGCATTGTCAAATATGGCCGGAAAACCTTGTGAGTCGTATCCCAAAATCCTGAAAAAAATCCAGAATGCAAAAATCAAGATGAATACGACTTCCGAGGCTTTCCGGCCATATTCGACCATGCTACCTCCCAACATAGTTTGAAATTGTGAGGTCAGAATTCGATATATCATGTATGAATTTGAATTTCAATTGTCAATATATCATGCCGGAGATCGATACATCATATCAAAATTTGATGTACCTTGTCATAATTCGATACATCAGGTCAATATACCATACCAGAATAAAATAAATTATGTTAGAAATCGACATATAATATCAGAATTCGATGGGTTATACCCAAATTCGATATGTCTTATCAGAATTTGAATCATTAATGTCAAATTTCGATATCTCATGTCAGAATTCGAGGCTTTATGTTAGAATTCGATACGTCATGTTAGAATTTGAATTTTTGATGCCAGAATTCGAGTTATCATCTCAGATTTCCATAATTTATGGCAGAATTAGATATGCAATATCAGAATTTGTATTTATGATATCAGAAATCTAAATATTAAGCCAGAATTTGATATATCTAGCCAGAAATCGATATGTCACATGTACGAGATATTATGTCAGAAACCGATAAATTACGTCATTATTTTTGTTACTTCAGAATTCGAATTTATGATGTCAGAATTGATATAACACGTCTGAAATTGATACGCCATGTCAGAATTTACATTTTTGGTGTCGGAATATATTTATATATCGTGTCAGAATTCGATGTATCATGTCAGAATGTGAATTTATGATGTAATATGTAGTTATCGGTATATTATGTCAAAATTTGATATACCATATGAAGCTAGAATTTCATTTGTCCTGTCAAAATTAGAGTTACTGCTGTCTTAATTCAATATGTCTGAAGTCAGAATTTGAATTGTTGGCATCGGAATTTTTATGTATCAGAATTCTACATAAGATGTTAAAATTCGATATGACATGTCAGAATATGAATTTATAATGTCAAAATTGTATATCTTAGAATTTGAGTTCCAGAAATGAGTCATTCCAGAATTCGAAAGGTATTGCCACAATTTGATAAATCTATCATGAAACCTTCAGAATTCCGTATATCATGTCGAATTTCGATATGTTATCTCAGAATTTTAATTTTTGGTTTTAGAATTCTATGTATGACCTAAGAATTGCATATTCGGTCAAAATTCGACATGTTTTGTCAAAAACTCAAAAGGTCTTATCAGAATTTGATATATATCATCTCATGACTTCAGAATTCGAAATGTATTGTGTTCAAAATTCGAGATCTTAACAGCGTTTGACTTTATGATACCAGAATTCGATAATTACATAAAATACCTTTTATCACAGTTGGGTGATATAATCAGTATGTTTAATTTACGGTACAGTTTTTTACGTTTTTTCAAACAAAATGTATAAAATAACCCCATGTAAATTACACGTTTTTTACTTGTAAAAAACTGTGTAAATTACACAGTGTAATTTACTCGCCCAACCGTGCCAACTTCACATACATCCATTTTGACATAATATTCTTGATTTTCTTTTGGATTTTGTTAAAAAATGTGCTGAGAGCAGACACGTCATACTCGCCAGTTATCAGTTCTGCAACCGTTAAAATTATGTTATCTTTTCGAATAACATATGCTGAATAAAAAATTTTGCCATAGTTATGGTTCAAGCAGCTCTTTGGTTTCCGAATTAGACTACCTGTTGCATCAGCATATACAATTGTGTTTTTAAAATTTAGATGCGATAAGGGTGATTTGGGCCGCCGCTGTTCGCCGTAATTTTTATCAGTTCTGTTATTAAAAAAAAAAAATTTACGAAATCCATTAAAGACTTAACCCAATGGTCTCATATAAATTGTAATTTTTTTAGTTTCCCGTGATGTACATACAACTTAATTTGTTGTGTTACAAAATGCCTTTTCTACCTTATGGTAACGATCCATGAAACCACTTGTTATTTTCCATGCGTAAAATCACATACAATTAACCTTCACCTTTAAAAACTCATTACCTTAGCAAAACTATCATTAAACACACTTACAAATTCGAAACAGCTATTACAACATCACATCATTAGACTTATCCAATAATATCAACAAAATCTAATACGAAACGTCTTCATTTTATAATAACATCTATTTTCATCGAAAATCGTGTAACGATTACTAAACACACACGTAACAAAATTTATTTATTTTTAGACAAAATAAAAATTAAATTTATAATAATATTATAATTATCGTTAAATATAACAAATAAAAAATTTTAAATACAGATATGTATGTATATTTTGGTATCTAACTACTCAACGATGTGAAAACAAAAAAAAAAAAAAAAAAATTTCCCACCTACACCAAAATTTATTTATATTTTCCTGATTTTCTTTTTCTCGCAAGTATTTTAAAAATTTAACTTCTAAACTCGAATCTTCTGCTGTTATAAATTATTATTTTCTGTTCTACTTACTACACTTACATGAATAGTTTATAGCAAAGATGATGACAACAACAACTATGGTATATGCAACGTGAATTTTAACAGACGAATAATTTTTATTTCATCGAAATGAAATTTATTTTTGTAAATTGTAATTAAAATAAATAAATCTTGCAATTATTCATTAATAATAATAATTAAAAATATGTAATGAGATTTTCTTTGTGTCTGCTGTATATACATATACGTTGAATTGGTGACAAAATATGTCATTTAAATAATATTTGGATCAAGGTTATATATTTCGTGTTTTAAAATTGGCTAACAGAAGAGATGGATGAAAATTTCAAAATTTTTAGTTCAATTAAAATTCTTAAACTGTTGTCGCATTACACCCGTTTATTACGGTTTAAATAATTTCGGAGCCATATTTTGGGACCACTATAATTTAAAATGAGCTTGAACGTTAAATTCTTGAATGAAATTTTGGAGGCCTTACATGGCGAACGGTTTTGTATGAACGGTGATAGATCGAGTTTGTCCACTGTGGAAAAAAATTTGCAAATTTGTGCCCGAATTTCTCAACAACACAAACAACAAAAATTTATAGTTTTTTTCTTAATCGGTAATGACGGTTGTGCTTCCGTAAGCCTTCCGTAACGCAGTTTTTAATCTTTTTTGTGGAAAGTTACATCCGAGCTCATTACTTAAAACAAAAAAATCTTAAATTCATATGGTCTGAGTTTATGACAGGATTAATGTAAATGCCTTGTACCGTTATTGGAAATTGTTTGCCAAAAATGTCGACCGGAGGAAGGTGCAACATAACCTCTAAGGCACTTGTCGGTGTCGACCTCAATACCCCACTAACAAGCATACAGGCCGTTCTTTGCACCCTCTCAATCCTACTTTTTTAAGTAACCTTGTCCAGAGCTGGCCACCAAACACCCACCCCGTACATGAGTACAGGTCTCACTACAGCGGTGTAGAGCCAGTGTACCAGCTCCGGATTCAAACCCCATCTATGACCAATGGCGTTCCTACAGGAGTACAAAGCTATGGGAGCTTTGTTTATTCTCTCCAACATATTGGGCCTCCAACTAAGCTTACTATCTAAGATAATGCCCAGATATCTAGCTCTATCAGTAAAAGCAAGTCTCGTGCCATTTAAGGTAGGAGGAACAACTACCGGGATTTTGTATTTCTTAGTGAAGAGTACCAGCTCTGTCTTGGATGGGTTAATACCAAGTCCACATTTGCCAGCCCATTTCGTAACGATGGTAAGCGCATTCTGCATTACGGCTACAATCGTGCCCAAGAATTTCCCGGTAAAAGCTAAAGCTTCGTCGTCTCTCTCTCCAATTCTAGTTACTCGCCTCTTGATGGTGGAGTCCCCCAACTTCGAGCTGACAATCCTTCTTCCCAGCATATAATTGATTAACCTTCTCAGAGGAACGTCTACCTCCAAAAATGACAATCCCTCCTTGATTGCCTCCGCTTTCACATTATTAAAGGCGCCTTCTATATCCAGGAAGGCCACCAAACAGAATTCCTTCGAATTAATCGATTTCTCAATCGTAGACACCAAGGCGTGCAGAGCAGTGTCCACAGATCTACCCTTTGTGTACGCATGCTGAGACGATGCCCACTTCCTGGCACCTATTTTATCTCTGATGTATACATCCAGCAGCCTTTCCAAGGTTTTCAAAAGAAAGGATGATAGAGTTATTGGTCTTAGGACCTTAGGATAGACATGTGAGCTTTTCTCCGCTTTCGGTATGAACACCACATTGACCTCCGTCCAGTACCTAGGAATATAGCCCAGCTTCAAACACCCTTTGAATATAGCTTCCAGGTAGGGAAGATTAATTACTGAGTTGTTTTGAAGTTCCGCTGGTATAATTTGATCCGGACCAGCCGATTTAAATGGTTTAAAACCCCTCAGTGCCCATAGGATCCGTTTCCTGGTTACGATATCCTCTGTGAACACTGACAGTGATTCCTGGTGATTGCTATGCACTAACAGGTCTTCGAAGCTCCCTGGGAAGTGTGTCTCGAATAGAAGCTCCAGAGATTCTCCACTAGAAGCTGTCCAAGATCCGTCCGGCTTTATCGAAAAACTGGGACTAGCTGTACTTTTGGAAAGAATCTTCCTAATGGGGAGGTTTCGGATACCTCTTTCATTTTATCACAGAAGATTCTCCAAGACCTCCTTTGTGCCTTTCCTAATTCTTTCTTATAATTTTCGAGTTTCTCCTTATATGAGTCCCAATCCAGAGCCTCCCTTATATATTTAGCTCTAATAAAGGCTGTCCTACAAGCCTTACGATAGGTTTTCAGTTCCCTGGACCACCATACTGGTTTCTGCCTACCCCTAGGCTTAGCAAGTGGACAGGCAGCACGAAAGAATCGGTTGCATGCGCTAGTAACGCTAGCCACCATGTCCTCCAGCTCCCCAATGGTAGTCGGGGGTTGCAGAGCCCTCGACGGCAACAAATCTACCAATAATTCCCCATATTTGCTCCAGTTGGTCCTTCTAGGGTTTCTGAACCCTTTCCGGGTAGCAGGGTGAAAATCGAGGCTCTAGGTTAGATACCGATCATCAGAAAAGGAGTGTTCCTTATCCACCCTCCAATTTTTAACCATATGAAGAATATTATTTGAGGCAAGGGTCACGTCTAGAACCTCCTGCCTGTTACTAGTAATAAATATGGGTTCCCGCCCGATATTACACACTGATAGGTTAGTACTCATCAAATAATCAAAAAGCGACTCACCTCTTTCATTAATGTCCATGTTTCCCCAGATAGTGTGATGCGCATTAGCATCAACTCCCAGTACCACACCTACCTTTGATTGTTCCGCTTCACGTATCAGCTCCTTCAGGTTATTCGGAGGAACATCTATATTTTGGGATGCGCCGAATTCGCTTATCTCGCTAACACTTATACCCTCCGTATAGGACTTGTCAGTGCCCCCCGCCTGGCTGGGCTTCCTCCATCCTACTCCATCGGTACACCAGCTCCTTCGTTTATGTGCCCCTCGTCATCTTCCAAGTGAATCCTTGCCAGACCGAGGCCGCCGGATTCATTCTTCCCCCTACCCTCAGCTTCTCTCATCATGCTGCTGGTACCCCTTTAGGCCTAGGCGGGTTGCCACATTCCTTCGGTTTACCTCCCGTACGCGCTTCCGCCACATCGTTTTTATAAACGTTGAGAGTAATTGACCCGAATCCGAAGTCAATCACTCCCTCCGTTTTGTTCAGGAGGGCAAGGGACTCCTTATTTATTATCATAATTGATAATTTCGAGCCCCCTTCGCCTCCTCCTGCTTGACGATCTTCCAATTTCCAGTCAGAAGATCCGGGTTATTGGCCTGAATGATTTTCAAACCCTCGTAGGGCTATCCGGTTCGAATGGCAGCCAGACACGTGCCCTCGGCCTGCTGGGAATTTCCTCCCGGCTAACTGCCGCAAGCTTTGCGCCTGGCCACACCTCCCCTACTTTGGCTATAGCCTTTTTATATAGAACCACAGATCTAGAGTCCGAGCATGCAGTCATCTTCACACGCCCTTGATACCATCCCGCATCTCTGCAGGAAGGGGGTGGTCCTGGATTTTCGCCCAGGACCTTTAAAAAGACGAGGTTGAGTGCATTATACACCAACCTCCATTTTTCCGCCGTGATGTTCCCATCTTCTTAACTTTCGTGAATTACGGCTGGCCATCAACACATGCTCCCTCATGACATCGCTGGAAAGCTGTGTCCCTAAGTTAGAGCTCGGCTTCGTGTCAGTCAGCAACTTGGCTCGCTTGCTGTCGACCACTTCCACCTCGTCCTGGGACCGCTGCCTTTTCGACACATGGTCCCTTTCCGAGCTTCCGCAGCCCACAGTGCTCCTTGCCCAAACTACTGATGTTCTCAGTTCTTCTGTGAGCCGCCCCTCTTGGGTCGCAGCCTACTTCTCGAGAATTCAAAATGCCGAGCAGCGATTTCTGTACCGCCTTTTCGCCGGAGAAATGTCTCTCGTCCCACTCCCCTGTGCTGCGTTGGTACCGCTAACTCCCGGGACTGGTGCCCTAGAGTCAACCACCTTTGCAACCTTAGATGCCCCACCCGTCTGGTTCGAGGTACCTCCCTTAGCTGATACCGGGTTTGGAGGAGAACCGGTGCCCTTGGTTTTCTTACTGTTTGATCTGTCCATTATGATTTTCACGAGTATCGGAGAAATAAAGGTCCGTCTGCGCAGAGATCCGTATACGCAGGTAAGGCTAATTACAACTGGAGATCGCCAGGTATCCGGAGTGCTCCGTTCACGACTGGGCTTTGTTAAATGGGCCCCCAGCCTGGCAGATCGTCAGCACGGGTCCCTTTACACCTTAATCCGGCCCATTTGCCATCATTTAGCGTGACCCGCCTTATACCTAGGTCACTTATTAATACCCGCTCAATGAGCGTGGACCCGGAGGCGACGGCAATTATAAGGAAAATACTTTGCTTCAAGAATCTTATTAATGATACCGTTTCAGCATTTCTAACAGCTTCTAACATCGTAAACTTACTGAAAAACGTCAATTACTACTAGTAAGTACCTGTTTCCGACCTTACACTGAGGGTAAGGCCCCATATAATCGATGGCTATCATCTCCCATGGACGAGTTGGAACGCGTGGCTCACCCACTTTGGTTTATTTGGCTGACATTTTTCACAACCCTTGACGTAATTCTGCCCATCACTAACCATATGCGGCCAACAATACTTCTCTTGAAGTCTTCGGAGCGTTTTGAAAAGCCAAGGTGTGCCAGCTAAAGTGCTGTCGTGGTTATCATACAATATTTTTGTCCTGCTTGACTTTGGAACGTATACCTTCCACCCCCAGCTTTAAGCACCATCAGCACCTACAATCTGGCAATATTTTGTATAATTTCCATGTTTTGAATACGAAAGTCGGGATACTTATGGGGAGAATCTAATACACCTTGCCTGACATTCTGATTAATTTCCCTTTTCTGTGTTGGAGTTCAAAATCATCCCCCTGGCGACGCATTGCCCAGCGAGCCAATCTCTATGCAGAGTCCTTCAGATTCCTCAGCCATATCAGAGAAGCATAGTCGGTTATCACCACATTGAATTTTACACCATCGATACAAGGCCTAAGCTTCTCGATGGCTAACACCACTGCCAAACATTCACGCTCTGTGGCCGGATATTTTCTTTGCATGGATGTTAGTTTCTGACTCATATACGCTATCACCCTCTCCCTGCCATCTATTTCTTGTGTCAGAACAGCACCTATACCCGTATCAGATGCATCGGTCTGGATGGTGAACGTCCTCTCGAAGTCTGGATTGACCAGAATTGGAGCGGACACAAGTAAAGTCTTCAATTGAGTGAAAGCGGCCTGAAGATATCTGATTTCGTTTAGACAAAACCACTATTTATCCAAGCTACGACACGATTATGTCGTCAAGGTAAACAAATACCCTCGGTTCCAAATCTACTCCGAGAACCTTGTCCATCAACCGGCAGAGAGTTTGGCTAGCATTGCACAGCCCAAACCAGTAAAGGGTAACTATCTTTCACTGTAACTTCGTTTAATTTGCGTGCATCTAAACAGAATCGCATTTTCCCATGAAGGTTTTCGCACGCAAACAATAGGGTGTGTCCATTCAGTTGGAACGG
The DNA here is from genome assembly GCA_958295665.1 of Tipula vernalis. Lineage (NCBI taxonomy): Eukaryota > Metazoa > Arthropoda > Insecta > Diptera > Tipulidae > Tipula > Tipula vernalis. The sequence continues at coordinate 35,863,195 of OY282560.1, forward strand.
CCTCTTCCACCACTTCCCTTTATCATACGGTTAAATTTTGCGTTCATCTCCTTCTGGACGTATGGGGTGACAGGTCGAGCCCTCGTTTTAACCGATTTACCATTGCCAGTGTCAATATTGAGTTTTATGAGACTCGTACAACCAAGTTTATCAGGCTGGGTTGCTAGAAAGGAGTTTATCACATGGTTCAGCGTCACTTTCTGTAAATCATCCACCGAGGTTTATTATATTGGACCATATTAACACAGTCAACGCTAACCTGTTCGTTGGACACAACTTGTGGCCAAATGCGGAAAGCTTCCCAAAGACCTAATCACTTTATATTTATTATCGACCAAAAACGGTATATCCACAGAATACTTAACCTTGTGAACTGTTCCATCCGCGGTTTTAATGCGGAAATCAGCCGGAATCAGATATAAACCAAGATGCTCCAACCGCACATAGATGTCGTTATTCATTTCAACAGCCGCCACATTCCCCATATCGTCTCGTTTATATGTTGGTCTACGTACTGGGGTAGTAGCAGATAGGTTTATTTATTGCTGGTTGAACTGATGTTGTCTTATGTCCAACGATATGCGACGATTTTTGCCCTACCGTATGGAACGCTACATACCTTCGATGGTAATTGTTAAAATGTGCCAAAACTGTCACATACCAATCTTGGTACCAATGCTATAGCATTCTGTGGTATAATCGGTTTGAAACTCCTTAAGGATTCTCAGATGACCTACCACATTGCTTTGCTTAATATTGCCTTCTGCCTTGAAATGCTTAATGGTTCCGATGAAGTGGACTTTCTGTAAGGACCTCACTCCTTATTTGGTGATCGAAAACTTTTTTCAAAAGTTTTCGGTTAACCTTCCCGAAACTTTTGGAATATAGTTAAATGACTGCTTGCCCAAAAATTCTAACCAAGCTGAAGAGATTTTCCTCAACAGCTATCTGCACAAGAGACGACCTTAGTTGATTTTCTTCGCATCACAGGACTGTTGTTTTCAAACGCTGGGTGTACCGAGTTGTACATCTGGTTTGTACTGAACTCCAACCTCTCTGGGAACTCAATGTTTTCGCTTAGTCGAAGGCATTTTGAAAGTGGGTTTTCCCGCTATTAATTATGTCTACATTACTAGTAAACAAATATTCAAAAAGTTCTCAACTCTGTTGTTAGTGTTACTGCTGCCTTACACCAGATTCTTTTTCAATAATGCAACAGTTTTTATTTTATTTTTTTTAGGCAAAAACATGAAATCTCCATTTTCCGGATATTAAATATATATTTTGTTTAAATTTTGTTACATTTTCCAGGAAAAATAATGAATTTGAGCATTTTCTAAAATAAGCGCCTTAACTAAATTCTTATAAAATGGCATTTTTTAGAATTGAAGAAAGAAGATTCTAAATACTTCTTTCTTTATATTTCTATGAAAAATCAAAAAATCTTACGTGAAAATTTCCAAAATTAGTGCTAATATTATAAAATAGATGGCATTGATTAGCAAAGATTGAAAAATTTACTAAAGCAAAGAAACAAACCAAATTAGATAAATTTATCAAAGATTTGAACTATTTTTCATTTCATTTCATTTTATTTATTTACATTTTCATCATTACATTTTAGTCCAATGTGTATCCAAACTAAGCAAATACTTAACCCTTTTATCATAGTTCGACTTTATTTCCGCTGTATGCAATTTGGCGCCACCGTCGTTTCTTTGACGTTAAAATGCGCTACTTGTTCCATTTCCCTCAACAGCTTCCAACTATGTTCCTTCATATGGCTTTACACCACCGGTTGAAGCCTTAAGCCACTTCACAGTGGACTTATTGGCACAAGTTACCGTTTGCCAACAAACGGTTACCATTTGTTGGCTAACTGTAACTTGTGCCAATAAGTCCACCATAAGGTAGCTTACGGCTACAATCGGTGGTGTAAAGCCATATAAAGGAACATAGTTATGTGGGAATTTATTTCCAAAGAACTTTGGTTTTAGTTGCTTATTCTCCTACTCCAGTATTTTCTCTAAAATGCCCTCTTGAATAGCAAATAGCTGATCCACCGTCAGGATCACCTGTAGAAACTCCACTCCAGTTTGCCACTAGACTTCCTTTCTGCTGGCAGTGTATCGTTCTTAGGGCGATTCCTTTTGGCCGCAGGGACTCCTTCAGTAATCGGAGTGCTAAAAGTGTTATCTCCCGTCTGGAGGCTTGCCCTGATCAAAAAGCCTTTTGTATCTAAGAAGCCACACTATATAATTTTACGTGGCGATCCTCTAAAGGTTAGGCAGTGACATTATTCTCGAAACTCACTACTGTTTTTACAGAGGAGTTCTCCTCACTTCAGATGGATGTTAATTCATCTATCGAGATATAAAATTTGGAAAAAGGATTTAATTCTTCGATTCACCTGTCGAGAACTCCCTAACGGAAATGGGGCCGATTTCTTCCGAAACAGCAACGGAACTTCAGTTGGTGTTAGACGCTGAAGGAGAGTTATCTTTGTTCAGATAAGCGAATCAAAAAAAATGAGAGTGTCACATGTAGGACATCCAGCTCTACCACAGGAAGGCAACTTGTTATCGAATAATAATCAGTTTCCGGTGGTTGGCACAAGGAGACAGTGCGTACACTTGTGAATCGTGGTCAGGTTGCTCCTCGCCCAATCGTGCACGCCGTGGGGCTGCCTGACACATGACCAGAACATTCCACTTTAGTGTGCATGCTACTGAAATGCTACGGTGCTGGTAGCTACTATTCAACTTTAGTCCGCCTCCTCCATCCCCATAAATAGATACTTTGATCATCTACGTAGTATTTAAATTGTCCCTCCGATAGGCTATTAAAGGTGTAAAGATAGATATTATTTCACAAGGGTTTTAATTAGAGCTTTAGTAAAGAGCTCGTAAACAAGGTCGCCCGCGTTTGATTTGCTGCGACAAATTATCACGTCCAGTTAAATAAACTACCTTGAATTGGGAAAAATAAATAGCAAATTTTGAAATTTAACATCTATTGTGCTTTCATTTAAGGCTTATAGTTCTGCCTAACTAGAATCCAGCAAACTATTTAAATTGTCGCGGTAAATTTGGAATGTATTTTTGAGGCCATGTACTAGTGGCTTCCTTAAAATGTTTAGAAACATACTGCACTATAACAAAACTCCAAACTGCGAAGGTAGTTTGTCAATTTTGATATATGTTTGTATCTTACAGTTTTGAAAATATCATTGAAATCTGGCCAATTATTCATTTTATTATAACTAAATACAAATATCTTCAATATCTTAAGGCTAAACAATGGATCATATTTTAAAGTATTCCACCTTTTCTTTAGGCTGAAAACGTACCCATCTCACACATACGGAAATGTACTCGTACCTACGTAAATAAATCATAAATTTTTTTTTTTTAATTTTTTCCATATAAAATTTTATAATCCATAAAATGGTCCTAAACACATAAATATAACGTACACAACAATTTTATTTTTCAATCAAAAACTATTAATCTAAAATACAATATATCCTTTGATACTTAAGGCTAAAATAAAAAATTTAACAAGACAAGACAGAATAATCGATTTAATCATAATACTAAACAATTTATGTGTAATCATGTTTCTAGAAATTGCTCTCATTTTAAATAAATACTTAAGATCCTTTTCGATTGTTGTAGTTAGTTTTTATAACTTAAATTAAGGGGGAAAGGGGTGAGGAGGCCATGGGGAAATATGTGAAATGATAGAGCTTGGGTTAAAAAACTAAAAAAATATACAAAATGTTATACAATACAAAAACCACAACAATAAAACTAAATCCACCTCTCCCTGCCCACATCCTTCCAAATAAATTTTTGGTCCAAAAACCTAAACATACACTATCTGTAATAATTGATTAGAAATGTCACAATATGTTTTTATCAATAATGTATTTTTTTAACATGAACTTTTTTTCTTTTTGAGGAGCAAGAAGATTATATTGAGTGTGTGTAAGGAAATTCTAGATTCCTGACTCTTATTGTTATTGTTATTACTATACATATACGACACAAACTATTATCAGTTTTTTTTTTGTGTATGGAACATAATAATCGGAAACAAGTGTTACTACTTTATACATGAACATACATTTAGACTAGAGGAATAATCTTAAATAATCAAATTAGAAAATCACTTGACTCCTTTATTGTGTAACGACAACAAAAACTTGTAAAGTGTTTTCTCGAGTTGTATTTACTATATGTGTGTAATATAATTTTATGGTTATTGAACATTGATTATTGGTTTAAAAATATGTTTGTGAAATTTAATATAAATGAACGTTCGAACTAACCAGCATATAAATGCTGTATCTAATTCTTATTTAACTAAGTAATAAACAAGGCAGAATATATATATATATATATATATATATATATATATATATATATATATATATATATATATATATATATAATATACTTTATTTCGTTCGTCTTCACTTACTTCTCAAAAATAATAATAACACGGAAATTCGTAATATAAATATTCATTTTATCACTTCGACTGCTCAAACTCGACTCCTCAATCGTTTTACAATCAATATACAAATTACAAATACATTTTGAAACCATTATATTTATCAAAATTACTGTATATAAACCAAATCTCAAATAAATAGAAATACACTTCTGGAACAATATATAATTCCCACATTCGGCTTTCCTGCAGCTTTTACCGCCCCGATAAACATAATGTATAAAGCTTCTCCTTCGCAGTAGCTCGTCAGCCAGGCATACTTCGTCTTTTGTTGTAGGTTGGCACGCTTAATCGTCTGTCGTCTTTAAATATTGGGCAAGTTGAATCGTCTATCGTTTTTAATATCATCCTCTTTGTTGTTTCTTAAGTCAGCACCGCAATCATGAGACTGGAAACAAATGATAAATACAAATGGAACTGGAATGAAAAATCGAATTAATTAATTTTCGTCATCACTTCTACTCTCAACAAATGTAGAAATTTCATTGACCCATCGGTTGATGTAATCTGTGCAGGTACTTATTCGTTTTGGCCCAAGATGTCCTCCAATTGTTTGAACTTTGTAACGGTCATTAGACAGTACCTCCAAAACTTGATAAGGTACAAAGTACTTGGAACAGAATTTCAAGCTACTACAAAAGTGCGTTCTTCTGAATGCCACAAAATCTCCGACTTCGTAAGGAACGGCCGGCTTTCTTTTTTTATTAAAACTTCGACATTCCACTATGAAGTCATTTAATATTTCTTCTTCAACAATTTTCGCCAATTCCACGTCCTCAGCATTTCTCATTTTGACTCCGAACATCGCTTCAAATGGTGTCATCCTAATTGTAAGCTGCCATGTTCCATGTATAAGTCTTTGAATATTATTTGGAAACTTGTACCAATCTTGGGGGTTCTCATTGCTTAATTTTGAAAGAGAAGATACGAATACGATTATGCCATTAATCCTTTCAATCTGTCCATTTCCGCATGGTAATCCTGTGACTGTCATTATATGAGAAACACCGTTTTCATGGCAATAATCTTTAAAAATATTGGACGTAAAACATGGTTCTTGATCGTTAATCGTTCGTGTCGGATTCCCAAAAACACTTTTTTGCAGGTCCAACTTCTGAATTACTTCCGCAGCTGTGGTACTTTTGACTGGGTAAATCCACGCGAATTTACAGAACCTATCAACAATTGAAAATATGTATTGATACTTTTTGGACGTACTTGCAAACGGCCCTAAAGCATCCAGATGATAAAGGAGAATCACCTTTGGGTATAGGATGTAAATATCATTCTTGTTTGCCTCCCTTACGAGCCGATAAAATACAAGTTACACAAATTTGACGAAAATGGTCGCATATTTCTTTTACCTTTTGAATGTAATAAGCCTTTTTTATTAATTCAATCATTTGTAACGTCAGGTAAAGGAAATCGAGGAATTCGTTTCATTCCATCCTTTTTTTTAACTAGAACTATTGGTGAAGCAAAGTCCGACACACTAGGCTTGACAATACCATTATCCAACCATTCATTAATTTGCTTACTAACTTCAGCTTTTTCTCCGGGGCAAGTCTTTTTGGTGGTTGCCAAATTGGTAAATCTGATTTTAAAATAATTTTAAGTTTATTGGAGATTCAGCACTCTGTTTAGGTTTTTAATTCTCCACCATTTGCTTGGCGCTTGGTTACCAATTTCTAAGGCATTATCCTCTTCATGTAGGCTGTAGCACCATTCTAATGCATGTCCCATTTAAAATATTTCGATCCCCCCCTATGCAGAATGACATACCATCTTGATCAGGAATAGCATAAACTAAACAATTATATTCCTCCTAGTCGATTACCTCCTGGGCTTTAAAGTAGCCTTTTGCAATCACCTTATTATTGCCAAAAGCACTAAATTGTTTCTCGTTTCGTATTAAATCTAATTTGGTCATGCTATTGAAAAAGCATGCTTGTACTAATGTTGTATCGCTGCCGGTATCAATTAAAGCTCCAATGGGTATCCCATTTATGCTAATTGATTTATGCTTGCTTCGACCCACATGAGCTCCGCGTTGCCCCAAACTTGCCACCTTTGGATCCTTCCCATTTATCGCTTTTTGCCTGTCACAATCTGGAGCCTTATCACCGAATTGGTGACATTTAAAGCACTTGGGTCCTTCTCCTAACTAAATTTATGATCAAATTTTTTTCGTGCTACACCCTATGATGTAGGATGCAAGATCTTATTTGATGAATTTCCCATTTGAGATTTGAATTACTCGTACCTTCTGATATTTCTCTTGAATTCATCAAAGTTTTTAGCACCAAACAGCAAAGTTTTATTTGTAGGTATGTCATCAATACAGTTTATGGTATATTGAATTATCGAATCGCCTTCTACACCACCTTGATTGCATAGTCGTCTCATTTCAAGAAAATAATCTCTAATTGACTCGCTCGCCTTTTTCTATCGCCGATCAGTCAATATTGATCAGGGACAAAAACACGCTTCTCTTAACGGTGATAACCCCAATGACCATTCAAAGGACCATGGGTAGGCCATTCAAGAATAATTTACGTTTCTTAAAACAAAAAAATATTAGGATTTCATACTAAAAGTGAGGACTGAATACAAATTTGTTGTTCAAGATTTCAAACCAATGCTTTCCTAACCAGTGACAACGTCTATGTCCATCGATCTAGCGATGATATTCTGTTCAGTTAGGCCATTATCAATAAAAATTAGCACTGAACACAAAGTCGCTGTTGAAACTTTACTATAGAACCCATAACAAGATTTTCTAAATTGCGATAATCTCAATGATTTCAAATGATTTTCTGTTCCATAAAAATTAAAAATTAATAAATGGTCCAGTCATAATTTTGTATGGACTACGGTATTTCCAATAATCCAGGCAATTTCTAGAAAAAAAAATTGGGCCGTTCATACTAAAAATTAGTAATTGATAAAAAGTTGTATATTTCACTATTGAAAAATTCGAACAATTCAAATGTTTTAAATTGAAAATGTCCATTTATATCCTCCTTTACAAAATTTTAAATTTACATTTTTAAATAAAATGCCAATTTTAGAATTTTGAATATTTTACATTCCAGCATTAGGAAACCAAATTAAATTTTGAAATTTAAGTCTTAAAGTTCAAAAAATTTAAATTGCCAAAATGAAATATGAAACAAAATTTCTAGATTATACATTCTACACAATTGATTCTAAAATCTCAATAACGTTAAAAATCAATCTTTTGTATATGCTAAATTTAAAATTAGTAGCTAGTTTCAAATTTGTAAAATTGAATAACAATTTTAATTTTAATTTTAGATATTCCAAAATTATAAGGAATCGCATTAAAATTGTAAAGTTTAAGTTTTATAAATTCAGATGTTTTAAATTTAAAATTTATAAACATGAATTCTAACTTCAATCAATTTTTTGAGATTTTTATACGATCATACATTTCAAGCGTAGACTATATGGGGATAAAAAATTTCTAGATCGGTTAATTAAATTAAAGATTTGAAATTTTTAAATAGAAAAACTAATTTTTATTGATTTCTAATTATAAATTATAAATTAAAACTTATAGAATGTAAAATATTCCAAATTCTAAAACACTATATATTTTGAAAATAAAATTAAATATTTTATAGATTGTTGATATTAATTTTTTTCTAATTCAAAATTAATTTTAAATTTACCATTTCAGAGATTTTACATTCTAAATTTTAATTAATTCTAACGGAAAAATTATAAATTTTTTCTTATATATAAAACTCCACTCTTGCATTGATTGCCGATAATTTAACATTCAAAATTTACAAAATTAATTATTCCACATTAGTTTTAAAATTATAATTCCTAATGTACAAATAAAATTAAAAAACAAAATCATTCTAATTTTGTTATCTATTTTTCTATTCGAATAAATTCTAAGCTTACCATATTGAATTTTAAATAGGTATATTCCAAAATTATATGGAGTCCAACGTAAATTCTGAAACCAAAGTTCTAAAAGTCAAATATTTATTTAAAATTTTAAAGTTAAAATTCTAAGACCACTTAATATAAATTCCAAAATGAAAGTTCTTCTTTATTAAATTCGTAAAACTTTAGAATTTCAGAGAAATGTTTACCCTAAACTACTTAAGGAATGTAATTTAAATTCTATAATTGTGTAGTTTAAAAATTAAAACGTGTTAGATCTAAACGGGGGAATCGCCTTTCGTTGGGTACAGAGTCCAATATCAAAATTTTAGATTTAACATTTTGAATTCTAGTTCTAAACAAAACTAAAATTTTAAAATGTTGTGGATCATAAATTTCAATATTAGATGGTTAATTAAAATCCAAAACTGGTGTATTCAAATTCAATAATTTTAAATTGTTTAATTAAATGGAAAATTCGTGTGTGTACATCTCAATATTTTTAAGCATATTTTAAAATAAAAATTCGGTTTGCTTAGTTATAACGTTAATTATAAATTCTTGTAAATTTTTTCATTGCGACATCGAAACAATTCAAAATTTTAAACTTTCAATAGTTACATTACAAACTCGAAGCTAAATTCTAAAATCCACAATAAAAATTTTAATTTTAATAATATTCGAATAAACGAGTCTTCCTAAATAAATTTTCGAATATCAGAAATAAATTACAAAATCTAATTAAATGAATTAAATTTGCGGAATTTAACTTGAATTTTACAATTAATCTTCTAAAAATTCAATTATTTTAATAGATATCAATTTCATTGTAAAAATATGAATTATGTATTTTGTCAAAATTCAATCGAATTTTATAAATATTTCAAAATTAAAGAATTTAACAAAATTTTATATATTCGATTCGATTTTTATAAATTCAATTTTATTTTTTATATTCGATAAAATAATTTAAATTTGAAAAAAAGATCTTTAAAATTTCAGGCAATTAGCTTCTAGTCTAAATTCCAGCTTTAAAATTCAAACATTTTATTTTTTTGCTGAAATTTCAAGACTACCAGATTACTGATAATTTATTACTCCAAAATTAAACCTTAAATTTCTAAATGAAATATTCTGAAAATTTGAGTATTTTAAGTTTAAAATATCAATTTCGAAATTTTAAGTTTTCAAATGTACGGAATAAAATATAATTTCCAAAATTAAAAAATTAATAATTTTTATAATGAAAATTTGCCGTTCTAATTAAATTTTGACGATTTTAAATTTAAAAATGAAGAACAACATTTCATTGATTGTCGATAATACAGAATGTTAACCATTTATTTCTAATTTCGAGATATTTACAATCCAAATTTTTGGAAACTAGTTTCAATCAAACTTATAAAATGAAAAAAATTTTAATTTGAAATGAAAATTGGACATTCCAAGATTTGTAACTTAAAATTTATATTTTTTGATTGACCGCAGAATTTAGAACAATACTATAAAATTTTTTAAAATTATCGTCTAAATTCTAATATTTTAAAAAAACACAAATTTATCAAAATCTAACTTATATATATATATATATACAAATATATATATATATATATATATATATATATATATATATATATATATATATATATATATATATATATATGTATATATATATATATATATATATATATATATATATATATATATATATATATATATATATATATATATATATATATATATATATATATATATATATATATATATATATATATATGCCTTAATTATTTAATAAAAACGCATCTCCCCTTTTTAAGATAGGAATCACTGATCGACCGGAAACCATGAGCAATTTTTATTATCGATGCAAGAGGCAGCATAGTTTTTCTGGATGCCATAAATATAGTTATTCGTCTCATTCTGAGGTAATTTCGTGGCGCTACTACTGGATTAAAAAAATAATATTAAATTCATCGGAAATTAATTGTGACCTTGACAGGACCATATTGGTGTTGCCCTAAATTAAAATCCAGTTTTACACCGTTTGTTTACGGATATAAAAATTTAAAATTTTAGTTATACATTTCCTATTCCAAAAAAATTAAAAAATTAAACTTAATTTTAAAAGTCAAAGCTCTTAAAAATTTTGAATTCTTAAATTAAATTAAAATGAAAATTTTAAGCATTACTGATCAATTGTATTTAACGTATATTCCAGAATAATAATTCTGAAAATTTAAATTTTGAAGTTTTAAATCTATATAATTTTCATTGAAAATTTGGAAAGGTACATTTAAAACTTGCCGAAGTTTTCAATTTAACTTTCATTACCTAATTTTTCTGAACATTACAAAAAATTTCGAAAACAAAACTGAATTCTAAATTCCAAACTTTCAGAATTTAGTAACCAAAAATTTTATGTTCTAAATTAAAAAAAAAATCAGAATTCCAATTACTTAATACTCATAAAATCATTGAAAATTTTAAATTCCTTATTTTATAAACTGTCAAGTTCCATTTCGGAATTCCAAATTATCTATTTTGAATTCTAATTTTATATTGTATTTCAATTTTGAAAATTCAAAAATTTTGTAATCCACAATTAGAATTAAAATTCTAAAAATTCGATTATTTTAAAAAGAAAATGAAGTTTTCAAATTTAATTAAAATTTTGAATTTTATAAACACTTTTAAGTCTAATTTTTAAATTAAAAAAAAAATTTAAAATTTTCGGTATTTTACAGTCGAGCGTTGCGAAATCTAACGTAAATTCTGAAAGTTTAACATATTTAGTTGGTTCAGCATTTTAACCTATATAAGACTTTACGTTACAAATTAAAATTTAATATGAAAGAAATTTGAGTTGTAAAACTTGACTTTAAAACTTGAATTTAAATTCTACTTTTAGTTCTAGAACTTCGGCAGTGTAAAATGTATTTCAAAAATATACGCAAAATTAAATTCAGATATTTTAAAATTAATGCTAATTTCGGTAAAATTAAGTAGAATATTTTAAAGTCGGAAACTGGAGAAACCAATTTTTATTGACTCTCGCTTTTAGAACCTGTAAATAAAGAGGATCGAATATACAACCACTTGGTTATTATCGTCTATATTTTACTGAAAATTATAAAAAATTCAAATTTTAAAATCGATATCTCAGCATTGTTGTACCCAAAAAACTACAACAAATATTTTGTTTATTTTATGCACCCGTAAGCATAAATAAAATTGACTTGATAAAATGAAAGAATAAAAAAAAAAAGAAAATCAAACCCGGAAAATATAATTAAATCACTAATACGTTTTTCATATAATAGCACATAATATGTACGATATAACGGATAGATACTATTAGGTAATAGGTATATAATGTTAGCATTAAATCGATATATTTATTTTTGTACATACTCTAGTCTACTGTAAAAAAAAAAATTTAATTTTCCATCAAGAGACTTAAGGATAACAATAAAATAATATTCAGCTCAATTTACCTCATTCAAAAATAATAATTGTGTTCAGATATAATGGATCAGTATATCGATGTAATACATTTATATTGTGCTCATCATCCCTTATAAACTCTCACTCAACACAAACTTTTTCAACCCCTGATTTAATTTTCCATTCCTTGTGTTCTCCTTATCCAGGATTTACAATCCAAAAAAAAAAAAAAAATTAAAGGATTTCAACATTTCGATCTTCATATTCGTCCTCCACCCCTCCCTCGTTATATATCTATATATTTATGTACTTTAGATTAGATTGACATAATAATGTAGAGATGAAATTAATGAGTTTAAAGGAAAATCTTAAAGATATACGGCGTAGTGCTCATCTCATTTATAAAAATAAAAAATTTTGTCAACGGGGTTGAGGATTTAAATTTTATTTATTTTGTCAATTATTTGTGAGTGTTGAATTCATACTCACATACATATACGATTACGTTTAGATAAGTATATTATGTATATGGTATATACATAAGATATGAACGTGACTAATACTACAAAATTCATTTAAATTTAGGAATTTTTGGTTTTTTGGTTAGGATTAGATGATTAAGTTGTTGTATTATAATTAGATTCATAAATAATTGTGCGGGTGATTATTTAAGGTTTTAGGATAGATTGAAATCGGTTGTTTATTATCAAAATGTTTTAATCTGCTAGAAAAAAAAAATGTTTTTCTATTAATACCGTAACACAATACTTAATCAAAATCTTAGGTGAAATCTTTAATATCAAAAGTCTAATGTTTTCAATTTTTTTTTTCTTTTTTTATCTTTTCAGGTAAGCGAACTTTCTGTAAATTTATTAAGCGTGTGCCATTGTGTAGTCAAGTAAGTAAACTTATTTTAAAGGTTTTGTAGACTGAGACCACGTTATTGTTGTTCTTAAGATATATCAAGAGTTAAGCTTTTAATTAGTGTAATTACTACATGTATTTAAATTAACAGATAATTAAACATACATTAAGTACACACATGTACTTACACAGTTAATTAAATAACAATAACAATTTATATTATAACAAAGCTCTTCTACAAAACACGATATTTAAATTTAATTAAAATGAAAAAATTCCTCACACAAAATTGGTAAAATTAAATTTGTGTTTGCTTTGGTGCAGACGAAAGATGGTAAAAAAAAATAATAATAATAAAAGATAACCTACGAATTATGGTTTTTCGGTTATGTTTGAACATTAAAATTTTTAATTTTTAGTATATACGATAAAACTAAAGCGTTTATAACTTTTTTCTAAACCAATTTACCATAAAATAAAATATTAGAATTTTCAAAAAGTGCTTTGCTACATTTTTTTGTAAAGGGGTGCTTTTATAGTAAATCCACGTGTTAAAATTTTCCAATATTTTGTGGTGTGGAAATCAAAAAATGGCATTACATTACTGCTATTTTCACATACAACAACATACACGGAATCATAAAAAATCGCGCTTCTATGATCTTTGCGAATGAACGACGATGACGACAAAACAAGGGTGTAGCCTTATAGATGTATGTATGTATATCTATTTGGTCGTACACTTGAGAAATTTTATTTTATTTTATTTAGAGAATTTATTAAAAATATTATTCAATTTTGTTTATTTCGGGATATGTGCTGTGGGTGTAGCGGGGTGTATACAAACATAATATTTTATTAATTCAAATAAATAAGACAATCATATTTTATGTATATGTGCGAATTGAAATATCTTTTATTATGTTATCGTATAGGAGATGATATAAAAAGTTTAAGTATATAATAAGGGGTGCTCTTCTTCAGCAGGTTCTACGAAGTGAATTACTTTTTAGTATATCGAATGTAAAGAGATAAATTTAAAAACAAAATTGATACATTTATCATTCGAAGTCGTTGAATTATAAAAATAATGATTACGAATTGGTGTTGTCTTTGGTTATTTTGTAATACAGGTGTTATGCACATGGCACACGAAGCAGAGCAAAGAACCCCTAACAATGCAAATTCATGAAAATGTAAGAAAATGTTTAGAATCTTTTACAATATTAATTTAATTTATATGGTTTGGTTAAAAGCTAGTTTGGTCGAAAACGATAAAAGGAATTGCGAGCTCAAGTAACGCCGCTAAATAGAGCTTTTAAAATAAAAATTATCTGATGAAATTGATACAGTAAAAATTAGTCGTAATATTTTGATGAAAGCCAAATGAACAAATTTGAAGTTTCCTTTGTGTGGAAGTTATTTAGAGCTTTCACATCAAAAATTATATTAGGAATCTGCTACAAAAAATAAAATGTATCGCTTGGTTAAATTCTCATTGTACGAATATGGGTGCGACTAATTTTATTATGTCGGGGACAAAAGCTTTATTTAAACACCTCAAGTTAGTAGCTCAATATTTCGCTTAATTAAAAGCTCAAAATAAAATAGAAGGTTTTGAGACTAAAGCGTAGTTAAAAATAAAAGTTCTATTATTTAAAACTTCTCAATTTTTTCTAAACGTATCGAAACATTTAAATGTGCCCAGTACATCGGTTTTATATAAAGCTCAGGTTAACAACTTCATAGTGCTTTCACGTTAAAAATGATTTTTATAAAAGCGATGAAAGACTGAAGCTGCATGAACAAACAATGGGTTTCGCTATAAAGACCAGTTATGAAACAATGAAAATCTATTTAGCACCTAAATAGAGCTTTTAGATTAAACAATTTCTTTACAAACTGTAACAATAAAAATGAAATTTAACGCTTGGCTAAAAGGTATATAGATAATCTGAGCTTTTAGATGTACGGAATGAGTTCAGAGGAGCTAGGGGCATTATAATTTTCTTTAAAAACTCAAATCAGCAGCATTCACAAAGTACATTGTTTTTAGAATCTGGTAAAATCAAAATACGACCCAACATTTAGTTAAAAGCTCTAAAGAAAGCTTTGAAAGCACTTTAAAAGTTGTCTTTGGAATCTGCTGCAATTAAAATGGTTTAAAAATTCAAATTATTAAAATCTGTTTAAAAATACAAGGCTTAGCGGATTTTTTAAAAGCTCTTGGTTTTATTTGGAAGGTCAAAATTGTGTTTAAGAGTTACTAGAGTACAATATGAGATGTATTACTTGGTTAAAACTTTAATGTAGAAATGTGAGCTTTCTGTAGTAAGCGAATGGTTTTTATTTCAAAATTCATGATGGCAACTTTATAAAGCTATTTGACACTGTCCTTAAAAGGAGCTACAATCAAAATACAATATTTTACTTTGTGAAAAGCTCATACTATCAGCTTTAGGTTCTATAGAAGCTGGTGAAAATTATTTAAAATTTTAGGTTGGTCCCAAAGAACTACGACTTATTTGAAAATTCCAGGGCATCGCTTTTATTTTAAATTCAAAGTATTAAAATCTATTTAAAAGTACTAAGATTATCGAATTTTTTAAAAGCTCAAGGTTTAATTTGAAAGGTCAAAATTGTGTTTATAACTTGTTACAGTACAATATAATGCCTTACTTGGTTAAAACTGTAATGTACAAATGTGAGCTTTCTGTAGTAAGCGAACGGCTTTTGTTTTAAAATTCAATATTAGCCATTAAATTTAAAACTATACTTAGAAGGAGTTACAATAAAAATACAACGTTTTGCTTTTAGAAAAGCTCAAACTATTAGCTTTAGGTTGTATAGAAGTGGGTGAAAATTCTTTCAAGTTTTGGTTGGTCTCAAAGAATTAAGACTTATTTTCAAATTCCAGGGCATCGCTTTTATTTTAAATTTCAAGTCAAGCAGATAAATAGAGCTTCTAAAATAAAAAACAATTCTGCTGAAATTGATGCTGAAGGCTAAACGTGCAAATGTGGTTTTCCGATGGTCGGGAGCTATACAGAGCTTTCACATTGAAAATTATGGTAAGAATCTGCTACAATAAATAAAATGTATCGTTTGGTTTGAAAATACATGTATAAATATGAGCTCCCTAAGTTTTGTAAAAAATCTGAGCTTTTAGATGTACGGAATGAGTTCAGAGGAGCATTTTGCATTTTCTTTAAAATCTCAAATTAGCTGCTTTCACATTTTACATTGTATTTAAAATCTGCTAAAATCAAAATACAACCCAATATTTAGTTAAAAGCTCTAACGAAAACTTTTAGAGCACTTAAAATAATCTCTTTGGAATCTGCTGCAATAAAAACAGAATGCAACAAGCTAAAATAAAAATACAATGTTTTGATTGCTCTAAAACCCAGTGTACAAATATTATTTTAATGTTGAAGTCGGTTTTAAAATGTTTTAGATATCCAAATTATGAAAATCTATTAGTACAAAGATAAGTACAAGGATTGTCGGATTTTTTTAAAAGCTCAAGGTTTTATTTGAAAGGTCAAAATTGTGTTTAAAACTTACTACAGTATAATATGACACATTCCTTGGTTAAAACTTTAATGTAAAAATGTGAGATTTCTGTAGTAAGCGAACGGTTTTTGTTTTAAAATTCAAGATGGCGACTTTATATGGCCATTAAATTTAGAACTATACTTAAAAGGAGCTACAATAAAAACACAACATTTTGCTTTTATAAAAGCTCAAACTATCAGCTTTAGGTAGCATAGAAGAGGCTGAAAATTATTTCAAGTTTTAGGATGGGTCCTAGAGAATTACGACTTATTTTAAAACTCCAGGGCATCGTTTTTATTTTAAAGCTCAAGTAAAGCAGCTAAATGGAGCTTTTAAAATAGAAAATTTTCTTTGATGAAGGCTAAACGTACAAATGTGGTTTTCCGTTGGTCGAAAGCTATTCGGAGCTTTCACATTGAAAATTATGGTAAGAATCTGCTACAATAAATAAAATAAATCGCTTGGTTTAAAGGTCTATTTATAAATATGAGCTTCCTAAGTTTTGTAGATAATCTGAGCTTTTTGGTGTAAGGAATGAGTTCGGAGGAGCAAGGGGCATTATTATTTTCTTTAAAATCTCAAATTAGCAGCTTTTACATAGCAGAATCTGCTAAAACCAAGATACAACCAAATATTTAGTTAAAAGCTCTAACGAAAGCTTTTAGAACACTAACAAAAATTTCTTTGGAATCTGCTGCATCAAAAACAGTTCAAGGTTTAATTTGAAAGGTCAAAATTGTGTTTATAACTTGCCACAGTACAATATGATGCCTTGCTTGGTTAAAACTTTAATGTACAAATGTGAGCTTTCTGTAGTAAGCGAACTGTTTTTGTTTAAATTCTAGATGGGGTCTTTAATTAGGCATTAAATTTAAAACTGTACTTAGAAGGAGTTACAACTAAAATACAACGTTTTGCTTTGAGAAAAGCTCAAACTATCAGCTTTAGGTTGTATAGAAGCGTGTGAAAATTATTTAAAGTTTTTGGTTGGTCCCAAAGAATTACGACTTATTTTAAAATTCCAGGGCATCGCTTTTATTTTAAAGTTCAAGTCAAGCAGCTAAATAGAGCTTCTAAAATAAAAAAATTTCTTTTCTTCTATGGAATGAGTTCAGCGGAGCATTTTGTATTTTCTTTAAAATCTCAAATTAGCATCTTTCACATTGTACATTGTATTTTAAATTTGCTAAAATCAAAACACAACCCAATATTTAGTTAAAAACTCCAACGAAAGCTTTTAGAGCACTTAAAAAAATCTGTTTGGAATCTACTGCATTAAAAACAGAATGCAACAGCTAAAGTAAAAATACAATGTTTTGCTTGGTCAAAAGCTCAAGGTACAAATATTAGTTTAATGTTGAAGTCGGGTAGTTTTTAAATGTCTTAGAAATTCAAAGTATTAAAATCTATTTAAAAGTACTAAGATTATCGAATTTTTTAAAAGCTCAAGGTTTATTTTGAAAGGTCAAAATTGTATTTATAATTTGCTACAGTACAATATGATGCCTTACTTCGTTAAAACTTTAATATACAAATGTGAGCTTTCTTTATTAAGCGACCGGATTTTGTTTTAAAGTTCAAGATGCCAACTTTATACAGCTTTATTCAGCTACAAAAATACAACGTTTTGCTTTTATAAAAGCTCACACTATCAGGTTTAGGTTGTATAGGAGCTGGTGAAAATTATTTCCAGTTTTAAGGTGGGCTCCAAAAATTACGACTTATGTTGTAAATTCCAGAGCATCGTTTTTATTTAAAAGCTCAAGTAAAGTTGGTAAATAGAGCTTTTAAAATAAAACAATTTCTGCTGAAATTGATGCAGTAAAAATTGCATGAAAAATTTTGATTAAGGCTAAATGTACATATGTAAGTTTTCCGTTGATCGAAAGCTATAAATAAAAACAATAATTTAAAGCTCCATGTATAAATATGAGCTTTTTATCAGTGACAGATTTTATTATATTTCTTCAGAATTTCTTGCATTCAAAATAAAATATCTCGCTTGGTTAAAAGCATAAAGTTAAATAATAGGTTTTAGTAGTATGAAAAAGATTTAAAGTTTCATAGTAAAAATTGCCTTTAGCTTGTTAGCTGCTGTACGAAAGCCGGATAAAAATTAAAAATTCTACTATTTACAAGTTCTCATGTTTTAGTTCCATGGACTTCGGTTTTATATAAAGCTCAAGTTAGCAACTTCATAGTGCTTTCACATTAAAAATTATCTTGGGAATCTACAGCGATAAAAGGTTAAAGCTCCATGAACAAATATTAGTTTGAAACTGGGTTTAGGCCATAAAGACGAGTTTTAAAACCATTAAAATTTTTATTTACCCCTAAATGTTTCAAAGAATTAAGACGTTATAATAATATACCAGAAACTGAATTTTATTTAAGATATCAAGATATCAGCTAAATAGAGCTTTCAGATTAATCATTTCCTTTACAAACTAAAACAATAAATTGGAAAATAACGCATCTTTAAACGGATTTTTACATAATCTGAGCTTTAGTTACACGGATTGAGTTCGGAGAAACCAGGAGCTTTATGGTTTTAATTAAAAACTCAAATTGCTAAAAATTCCCTTTAGAATCTGCTAAAATCAAAATAAAACAATTTACTTAAAAAGCTCGAACCAAAACATTTTGGAGCGTTCACATTGAAAAATTTCCTTGGAATCTGTTGCAATAAAAATAAAATGCAATAAGCTATTTAGAATCTGCTAAATTGGAGCTCTTTGATCCACGATCATTCCAAGTATTACAACTTAGTTTAATGTACCAGAAAAATCGGTTTTATTATAAAGCTGAAATTTGCAACTTTATAGAGCTATTTTATTTTAAACTGTCCTTAGAATATATACCTAGAATAAAAATACATGGTTTGCTTGCTTAAAATCTTAATGTATCAGCTTTAGAAGTAATACAAAGTATTACGTCTTATTTTAATTTTTCAGGGACATCGATTTTTTAAGCTCAAATAAAGTAGATAAATAAAGCTTTTAAAATAAAAGTTCTCTGCGGAAACTGCTGTTGTAAAAATTGTATGGAATATCTTGATGACAGCCTGATGTACCGTTTCGTTAAAAGCTCAATGTATAAATATGAGCTTTCGATAGTATGGGATAGGTTTAAAGTCATTATAAAAATTATCTTTAGCTGATTGTTGTACGGAAACGATTCGAAATATAAGCGACACATTTTAATATGCTACGGAATTTTTTTTATATAAAGCTCAAGTTAGTAGCTTCATAGAGCTTACACAATAAAAATTGTCTATCTTATGATTAAATCCTCCATGTACATTCCCCAGCTTACCAATATGCAGACCCACTTCTGCCTCGCATAAATTTCACATTAAAAATTGTCTTTAGTTATAAAAAAATGTCTGTAGTTATCTACCTGCTGCAATAAAAAAAATGTCTCGCTTGGTTAAATCTACCTGAACAAATATCAGCTTTCCGCTGTAGAAAGGAAATTTAAAATTATTTAAAAGGTTTTAGTTTAACCAGGATTCAAAGACTTAAGACGTATTTTAATATACTATGGCCACGATTTTATTTAAGATTACAAGGTATCAGCTGTATTAAGCTTTCAGATTAAAAATTTCTTTAGAAATTGTTACAATGAAAGGAAGGAGTTTGGAGGAGCTAGGAGCATTACAGTTTTATTTAAAAGCTCAAGTTAGCACGAGAATAAAACGATTTATTAAAAGCTCAATGTAGAAATATGAGATTTTCATTATATTTACCTTGCAAAAAAGTATTTGGAATCTGCTGTACTAAAAACAGAGTCTACCACCTGAGCTTTTCGTTATATGGAAACAATTTTAAAATTATTTATAAATTCTTAGCTTGATCTTAAACTACTTTAAAAAAGCAGAATGCATGGCTTGGTTAAACACTCAACTTACAAAAGTTAGTTTTGAGTTCTAAGGAATCGGATTAGAGATTTCACTTCAAAAATGATTTTATAATCCGCTACAATAACAAGAAGAATATCTTGCTTGGTTAAAAGCTTAATATACCAATATGAGTTTTCTGTTGTATGTGAACGGTTTTTGAATTATTTAATAATTAAGACTGAAGCTTTTTGGTGAGACTTTTTTTAATGTACAGTGAACATCAGTTTTATTTATAGACTCAAGTTAGCTGTATGGCGGATAATGTAAAGAGCTTTCCGGTTGGGTTATAAAAATTGGGTTTACAATATGCTAAAAAAATTACAAATTTTTAATATGTAAAAGCTAAATGTACGAAATCGAAATGTTCGTCTTTAGAATCTGTGACATATGGAATATAATAATACGTTAAAAGCTCAATGCATAGATATGAGCTTCCCGTTGTACGTAAGCATTGTACATTGATTAAAAGCTTATGGTCTAAAAATGAGAATTTGTTGTAAGGAAGCGCTATTAAAATTATTTACAAGTATACCAAACGGTTTCAACTTATTTTAATATACAGCACCAGTGGCATTGATTTTATTTGAAAGCTTTAGTTAGCTGCTATACAGAGCTTTTTTGGAAGAAAGCTTAATCTTCCTTCGAGTCTGCAAATTGAATTGAGTATTATAGTCATATTTAAAAAAAGTAAATTGGAACAGTGTCTTATTGAGCTTTTAAATTATGAAAGCAAGCTTTAAGCTGACTTATAAATAGTTTAAAGTACTAATTAAGGCCAAATATTAAGTAAATCACAACTATGTCTCCGACTATTCCATTTCATATTCTTTTAATCCCAAGGGACCAGGTTGGACAGGTAAAAACAACAATTTTGAATTGTAGCCAATCAGTCAGAATTGTTAATTTTCTTAAAGCTTTCTGGTATAGAAATATATGTTCACGTTGATGTTTGAGTTATACGAAAACTCGTTTACCATTTCCATATCATGGAAGAAAGAATTTCAATTTCTAAGGAGAACTTGACGGTTAAAATTCAAGTGCACCAAAATATATTGCATTACGACCTGTCTTACAACACCAAGTTCAATCAAATATTTGGTCTCTAAAGAATATTTTCTAATATTTGTTGAGATTTTCGAGTCACTTAGCTTACGAAAGCTCTTTATATTATTTTGACGAATTACGAGAAAGAGAGAGAGCTTTAGGTAATTTTTAAATGTTGGGTAAAATATATTCAGGTATTAGATTATATATCTTGCATTTAATAATAAAAATCTTCATCTCATAAACATTAAAACAAAAAAATTTAACAACAGACATAATTTTTCGTGTAACATAAAATTCTAAATAGCGTAACCACTCAAACTCGCGATTCAGTATATACGTACGTTTATAGTTATTTTTATATTTCCACTTACAAGATTTTTTATCATCGTTTTTACCTAAGTGAAGGTGAGGATGAATCGTTTTAAACGAAAATTACAAATTACTTACAAAAACAAATCTTTTTAATGAAGTTATTAAATTTAACATAAGGAAAACAAAATTATCTTGATCTTATTGTCAATATAGATAAAATTCATTCTAAATCCTCTTCTTCGTAAAAAGCTCACACAACGTATTATCGAAAATCTAATCAAATTCAATGGATTAACAAATTAATAGGAAAATTCATAATTTCATCATACATATACCATTTCGTTCTTGTTAGTCTCATGTACACTTATATGTCATGATTTTTATTGCATTGTCAACAATGATAATGGTAATGTAATTTGATGAGTGTGCATATGTCTGTTTAGAAAAATGATTGTGGTTAGCACACATTACTTGTATTGTATAGCTAACAACAGCAATAAAACCGAAAACCGCAAATGGGCGATTCGTTTTTTTTATTATCCCGTATAAATGATTTAGATTTGATATAAAAATGTTCATAGTATATCGTGCTTAAAGAGCGAATAAAAAGCTTCATTTTTTTTTTTGTTAACAATACTCGTTTCTGAAGTACAAAAGCGTCTATAGTATACTCAAATTTTCTGTAAATTTTCACCCGAAATTTTGCGGGAACCGCAGAACCGAGATATTTCACAACTCAACCCAAATCAATTCACAACTAAACCACTTGCTCATCTCATTTAACTCAACTCAGCCCTAACTCAACTTCTAACTTGATCTCCCAACTCAACCTTCAACTTAACCTCAAACTCAACGGATGACTTAATCATCAAATCAACATGATCCAAAAAAAGCTACTTGCATATATGAACTCAACTCAAGCTAATTTCCGACTCAAACAATGTGACTTGTGAACAATTCGGTTAGCAGTCACCCCATCCTCTTTATGTACAAGTTCCAAAAGGTGTTCAATTCTCCGATTTGACGATGGGTACAGACATTTTGGGGTCATTTCTGGCAGAATTTTAATAACATTGGTCCTTGCTGATTGAAGTTAGTTATATGCCAATTGTGGAGCGCCAGTGGAAAAACTGCCAAAAACATTTGAATGCTGTTACCTTATAAAACAAAAACTCATTTACTCATTTCAAAATAATCGGGCATGATAAGTTTTATGAAAAATAAGGTTACTAAGAAAAAACGCTGCGAACGACACGGTATAACACGGTATAGACCTAATCATAAAATGAAATAATGAAATATCGTTCCCCTTGCGGACAACAAACTACGACATCTGTTTATTTCCGTCTATTAGTCTTTTGATTTTATGTGACGTGAGTTTCATTGAATCCACACATAGCCAAATCTGAAATGATAATCATGATAATGGGAAGAAAATTTACATTTTGTCACCTTAAACAAAAAAAAATTTGCGTTACATTGTTTTTCATCTTCCCTGTGTGACAGAAAAGCAAATTCTCTGTAATATAGCATAGTAAAAAAATAAAAAACGAAATTATAAACGGAAAATGTTTTGTTGTTGTGCTGTTTAATTTTTTTTTTTTTTGTTAGATCTTCTGTTAGACGTATAACATACACAGAAAAAAAATCTCTTCGTACTTCTAAGATTTTTTTCTTGGATTTTTTTAATGACAATGAGATGATAACACGCTAATACCATCATCATTATCTTCATTTTATGAACAGGATTTCTGTGTTGTGCTTTTCTGGTTTCATTTTTCCCACATTTTTTTTGTATTTTGTTTCAGCAAAATATAAATGTTTATGGTTTTTTAAGCATAGCAGCGGGAAAATATGTACAAACAGTACCAAAAAAAAAAAATCATAATTCTAATTCTAATAATTTTTTTGTTTTTGCATTAAATATGAAATTAATTTTGGTTTTCCTGGAAATAATTATATTGTAATATTTTTTCATTTTCCTGTTTTTTTTTTTTTTTGTTTTTTGTTTTGGGTGGGAGAATGTGGGTGGAAAGAAACGGTAGAAATTTTTACACCGCATGTTTATTAATAGGTTTTGGCTTTGTTTTTAAATATTTGTGTATATTGTGCTAGGGGATTTAAGGTAAATAATCTTTGTGGTGGCTTAATATGAATCGTAAATACAAAAATTAGCGCGTCTGAATTAATTTTTCATATTTTACGGTTTTTTTTTTTTTTTGCTTGTAAAACCTTGCAATTTCAATTTAAATTGTCTTATGGTGCGGATTTATACATTATACATAAACCGGATGGGATGACAACTAATTTAAATGAACCGTATTTGTAAAAGCATCACAGAAAAATGTTTGTTCATATAAATTGAAGAATGTAGAGGTAGAGTTTTCTACTGGTACAAAAATAATGCTGTGTAGCTCCATTACATCATTTGATTGTTGAAAAGTTTAATTTTCTTGATTTTTGTCGCAAAATATGTGGTACAATTGATAAGGCGGCAACAAAATTTGGGAACAAAATTTAAACCATAGTGAAACGGCGTGAATGATGATGGCGAAGTTGCGTCACATATAATAAAAACAATTTTAATCAAACACTTATTTATTTCTATTTTACAAGTTTATTATTGAACGATGATTTAATTATTATTCATTCCTTTTTATTTATTATTACATTATTTTTTAATAAACTTAAGAACACAACCAGTTGTCTCTATAAATCTCGAAAACGAAGTGAGTGAGTTCGCGCAACCATTATAAGATGGGTTCATGAAATTATTCGAACGCTAATGCGTGTAAAAATTCCCGCGGCCTTGAAACCCCCGTATATTTCAACAGTTTATTCTTTTTTGTGGCAATTGTGATCTTAGTTTTACATAGTTAAATTAACAGAACATTGTAATATGAGTAAGCAGTAACGAGAAATTTTTTGAAATAGAATTGTTGACCCTAGAACTTATAATTAGGTTACATATTCGTTTTACATATAATAGGTTGAATTGAACTGTTTGAATGTATCGAGGTTGATGTTATTGAGAATCCTCATTGAGAGGCAAAACGCTAATTCGATTCGTAGCCAGTGCTGTCGAAGTGAGTACGATCGGAGTATATGTACTACTTTCGCTTAGAGCTTACTCCTGTACTCGGCACTTTCATTTTGTACTCCCCCCATTCTAATAACTGTTATAAATATTACTACATAATACTTTTACAAAATATTTTAACTAATCGGCTTTTACTTGCAATAATTATAATATTCTGGAAGATAGCTGGTTTTTTCATAAAACATTTTTTCAAAGCTAATTTATAGTGG
Source organism: Tipula vernalis (assembly GCA_958295665.1). Taxonomy (NCBI): domain Eukaryota; kingdom Metazoa; phylum Arthropoda; class Insecta; order Diptera; family Tipulidae; genus Tipula; species Tipula vernalis. The sequence continues at coordinate 35,888,069 of OY282560.1, forward strand.
TTTCTGTCATTCTCCAGCAAAAACCTATAAAATCATTTTCTTACATTAATGTCTCAGCCACTTTAGCAGACAATATCAATTCAAACATGTCAAATTTGCGAAATAAATTATTCCAACTTCACAATGCTTTTCCTTTAGAATCTGAAGATTTATTGGTAAAACTTATAAAAACATCAAGGCAATCTGAATGGGGCACCAGGAAAACTCAAATATGACAGAGATTACTTGATTTTGTCAAAAAACTTTTGACTGCTTTGGCTAAATATTCACCTGAATACAAAAATTACGTTACCGAACAAATAATCTGGTCATTTAGCCAAGCAGCACAAAAAACGATATATGAAAATCTGGATTAACAATACTCTCAAATCCTTTCCTAAGCTATATAAAAATAATACTGTAAGACAATTTCTGCAGTCAGTTAAGCTTTCCAGACTAGAAAGTTGTTTGGAGGTTCGGATTTATGCAGCGTGATATGGGAAATTTCATTCGTCCAATACGCCTTGACATCAATATTCTCAAATCCTTTGTTTACATTTGAATAAAATCGAGACTTTCATGCCAGACTGGCTCAGAAAATTGTTCTGAATGTGATTTAATATGTTTAAGGATAGGAACTAAATATATAGAATCGGCTTAATATCTTTGAAATAAAATATCACTAAAATACATCGACAAAGAGTATGTTCTATTCGGTGCTGGAGGTGGAGAAAATTGTCTGGATTGGCTGTATATGGAAACCCAAAATTGGTAAACATAATTTTTGATGTATGCGGTATCGATCAAAATGGCAGTAATTGCCAAATTATTTCTTGTCATTGGGCCATATTTTTATTTGAAAAATTCAGATCCAACCCTACCTTATGACAGTCATTTTTTTCAGGCCCTAAAATTGTAGGTTTTATACTAGGAATTATTTATAGAATTTACAAAATATTGCAGATAATAAATTTCACTCAACAAATGTTTTTGTTCAATCCATTTGATGCTGGAGTCTGAGAAGATAGTCTGAATTAGCTAAGTAAATACAAGTTAATTTGGCGGATATCATTTGTGATTTAAAGTTTCAACCCAAAAATATTCTAAATTTGAACCATGGTCCCAGATTATTAAATAAATTAATAATTAATAAAATTTGTATTAGGAACTACTAAAGAATCGACTTAACCTATTAAATCTCTGATATAAATTCTATTACAAAATTCATTCATAAAATGTACCATCTAGTTCCATTTGAAGTTGGTGACGTAATAGATTGCCTTGATTGCTTATCTATGTAGAAATAAGAAAAATTGGTGAAACAATAAATTCTAATAAATGGCTTCAACCAAAATATCATTATTGGTGTTCCGCAATATTTTTTGGATTAGGTTCTTATTTTATTTATAATAATATCTTGTGACCCAAGAAATTTTCAGAGCGTCAATAATTCAGTTTTATATTAGGAACTACTAAAATAATCGGCTTAATAACTCAAATATAAAATTTCACTAAAATCCATTGATTGTACTCCATTTGGTGCTGGAACCTAGAAATGTAGTAAAGGAATGCGGTTAAGAACGGAAAAAACAATTTTTTTTCTAATAACTAAAATGTTATTATAGTCTCTTGAAATATTTATTGAATTCTGGCCATATTTTATTTACAAAACCCCATCACTGCACCAAATGGGACTGCTGTGATTATGCACGAATACCATTGAAATTTATTATCTGACTTAACCAAAATGAATCCAGTTAGCGGGTTTAAAACTTTTCTAAAAGAGATTTCACCACGTGCGTGTATTGAGTCCCTACCAAACCAATTTTATGTCTTGATCATCCAGATCACCCTTTCTACGTAACTATACTGTGGTGTCTTCCGGCAATGCATTTTATATAAATTGCAACCAAATATCTTCCAATTCTCACAAATCAGCTTTGTAAAAAATGACGAACTTACACGTTCGCATATTTGACATGTTTGAATGTGCATATCTGCCAAAACTACGCTTCTGAAAATGAAAAGGGTTGCTTTAAGGTAAGTTTTTATTTACCGCGTAAAATTTAGGTAAAAATAGCTAAAAATTAAAAATTTCGCTTACGATTCCGCTGATCGGTACTTTTCTCTACGAGAAAAACTTAAAAATCTCAAAACGATAATTTAAAAATATCTGTGATTTTGTGGAGAGTTGTGACGATCTTGAAACAGTTTTAATATTCAAATTTGGCTTAAAACCTTAAAACAATTTTAGTGTAATTTGCTCAATCATGGTTTTTGTTTAACCTTTTGGTAACACCAACAATTATTTATGTCTAAGGTATAACTATTGTTTTTCGAATGTACTCCCTTCTGACTAGAAATACTCCCCCGAAAATTTGAAATGTACTCCGTTCAATATTTTCAGAGCGACAGCATTGTTCGTAGCTCTTGTTACTACTGAATGTGCAGTTTTAACAGTAACTACCCGAATGACTCCATCCTTTCCAGGATGAGTATCTGTTATTCGCCCTAAATGCCATTTCATTGGGGATAAGTTGTCATCATGAAGAAGAACTAATGATCAAATCTGAAATTTATTTCGGCCCCTTTGCCATTTATCACGACGTTGCAGAAAAATCCAGAAATCCAGAATGGATGGCTCCATTAACGAAGTTAACGGTGATCCAATTATGAAATTACCGGGCGATAAGGCAATTAAATCCGAGGGATTACTAGACATGGCTGTCAAAGGACGGGAGTTTAAACATGCCTCCACTTGCGCAATTAACGTGTAATATTCTTCTATTGTAAAGGACGATTTTCCGATTACCCGTCGCATGTGATATTTTGCGCCTTTAACAGCCGACTGGTGGGAATGGTACACCAGTCGATGTTGTGTTCTGTACAATACCGATTAGTTTCATTCTGAAATTGTTGAGATAAAAATAATTTTTTCAGATCACGAAGTTCAGACCGTGCGCCTATAAAATTAGTAGCGTTGTCAGACACTATTTTAGCACACATTTTAGACACGCAATGAATGACTCTGAAGTTAAGTTCATCACCAGCTCAAGATGCACAGCCTTTTGTCGAGGATTATATAATAATGCTTGTGGACCTGCATGGAGTAGTCGATGGTTCTCATGACGTACAATTAATTTAGTCAACGTATGAGTGCTAGTGAGAACTATTTGATGTTTATTATCGTAGGAGATTGATGCATTTTCGAGTGGCCACCGACTCTTAAAATACCGTCTACATCCAAGAAAGGATTTAATGATCGCAAGGAGCTCTTAACATTAACTATGAGTTGTTCGAAGTAAGACATTTTATCTCATCTGCAAAGTCGTTGTATTGGGCTAATTTTATTAACAATTTTAACGATGCATCGATTTCAGTTACACTACGATTTATCGATGGATATAATTCTGAAATCTACTGAATATGTTTTGTTCACAACTTTCTATCTGAGTAAGCACTAATGTCGGTGATTGTCGAATATACAGGTTCAAAAGTTCCACATCAAGCTGGTGACTAGTAGATCTTGGCCATTCGGAAGTAGATTGATGCAAAAATTCAGGACCAGACCACCATAACGAAGTACTTAAAAATTCCGACGGCATAAGACCTCTGGACACGTGGTCTGCAGGATTTAATGATGATTTAACGTAACTCCAATTAGACGGAGAAGTGTGCTCCTGAATTTTCGCGACTCGGTTTGCCACGAATATTGTATATTTGTGTGGTTCCGATTTAATTCGAAATAAGGTGATTTCCGAATCTGACCATCAAAAAAATGGCATCGAATTGCATCTCGAAAATCTCCAGGAGTTTGGTTAAGGTTTCAGCGACCAACAGCGCTGCACAAAGCTCAAGGCGAGGAATGCTTTGTTTTTTAAGTGGTGGTACTCGTGATTTTGCACAGACTAAATTTAAATGGTGACGATCTGATGATCTGAATGCCCTTTCTGATGCGTCACTGAAGCCATGCAACTCCACTCGTTTAACTGGAATCAAAATACATCTGGGTACTACGATTCTTTTCAGCTCTATTAACTCAGTCTTAAATTGGATCCAGTCATTTGCAATCTTAGTTGGTAGATGATCATCCCAACCGATATTTTGAATAGACCATAATGTATGCATAAATACCAAGTTTTGCAATAATGATAATGGGAGCACAAAAACCCAATGGATCGAAAATCTGACAGATTTCAGATACCATATTTCTCTTAGAGCTGTACATAGACAATGACAATTTATCACACGATGATTCGAAACTATCGGTTGTAGTATTCCAAGATAAACCTAATATGAGGGAAATTTCAGATTGTGGATTGGTCTCTGGAGATAATGACGAATGGTTAGATATAAATTTTCGAAGCTCGAAACTCTCCAAGCTCAACAACTTCGTTAAATCAGATATTAACTTTATAGCACTATTTAGCGTTGAAGATCCACTTAAAACATCGTCGATGTAGAAGTCATTGGCTAGTATTTTGGAAGCAAATGCATATGTGTCTTGTTCATCTATAGATAGTTGTTTTAAAGTGCGCATCGCTAAAAAAGGCGCACTTGCCATACAGTACGTCACAGTACAGAGCTTGAATGATTTCATGACGTTGGAATGATGATCACGCCACCAAATTCTTTGAAGGTCTTGTTGATTTTGATGTACGCGAATCTGGCGATACATTTTAGTAATGTCACCACAAAAAGCGTAGTTGTGCTTACGAAATCGAAGGCTAATAGCAAAAAGGGTCTGCTAAATGCACGGGCCAACCATCAGACAGTCATTCAGCGACAATTGCGACGAAGTTTTTGCTAAGGCATTGAAGACCACCTGAAGCTTGGTGGTGGTGCTACTATATTTTAGCACAGGTTTTCAACTCGCTATTATTTGACACTGGACTCATATGACATAAGGCAACATATTCCGACATGAATTCTTTGTATTGGTCATACACATGTCTTTACATTAAAGTCGTTTTTCTAGTGAAATAAATTGACAACGGACCGATTGCTTAGAGGTTCCTAATTCCTCGATGTTCGATTTAATGGCAAGTGAAACAGAAGTCGAATAGTTGAAGCACACTCGGCCTTCCCGCAAACCACATATCCTAACTCTGTGTTATAGAATAGAGGTAGCTGTTTGAATGGTTTTATGGAATCTCCCTTAAACAATCGATTATAGAGTTCAACACCCAATAGTAAATCTATGCGATCAGGCACATTGAAGTATGGATGAAGGCAAGTCGTTTGTTATTTTAAAAAGCACATACAATTTTAACTGTATACTATATGTTGATATTCGCGATAAATTTTATGTCTCATAGCACATTGTTTACCACCATACTCTGATATGGTTTTGCACGTTGGATATCGTCTAGCCTTTAAGAAATTGCATGCGTCATTTGTAATAAAATTCAATTGAAACCCACTATCAAGTAGAGTCCTGCATAGCAATTGGTTACCACTTGACGTGTTGGCGTTCACGTAATTTATGGTCGAATCATTCTGATGTTCTGAATTTGATAATGATGGTTTAGGTGTGATCGACGGTATCTCAATACTCGACGCGTTCACCTTTGACAATGATGAGAATATTTGATCCCTGGGTCTTTGATAGTTTTTGAAGTGTAAAATATCATTGTGCTTTAAATTGCAAATTGAGCATGGTGGCTTCAAACAATCACGAATAACATGTCTTTCTATATGATAATTGGTACACAATTGTTTATCTCTAATAAATCGAAAACGCATCTGAGGCGTTAGTTTTTTATCCTTAAATGCTGCACAATTAATTAATGCATGATTTCCCGAGCAATATATGTAAGTATTTGAATTTGACACTAATGCAGGTGCGGTGCCTGATTATAGTTTGAACTGACTCGTCTTGCATCTCTATATTGCCGTGAAGGCTGCTGTTGGGTATTATTATTTTGCAGTGCAGTGAGTAAATGTATTCGATTTCTCATTATTTCAATCAAGTCTGCGAAGGAAAGAATTTTGTTTGATTTAGAGATGACTTGATGACTTCTGTTCGTGACATAGGATCTAGCTTTTGGGTAATGTGATGTGTTAACATGAGATCCCATTCAGTTTTTTATGATGTGATCTATAAATGCTTGTAATGCTTTGGCCGAATTTTATTGTGGGGTCTTGAGGTCGTAAATTGCGTTCATATGTACCCTCTGAATTGATACCTCATTATTGTACCTGTCGCAAATTGTTTTCCAGGCTACTTCGTAATTCTCTGCTGTTACGGGCAAATTTTCGATTAAACGATAGGCTGAACCGGACCGTATATGGGAAAGTAAATAAACGAATTTGACAGTTGAGTCAATATTTTTAGTTTGGATTAAATCTACGAAGACATCCCTAAATGCTAACCATTCCGACTCAGCACCAGTGAACGAAGGAAGCTTCAATTCGGGCAAGAGAATTCCCAACTTTTTTAGTTCATGTATTTTATTTATAATAATGACCTCTATCTTCCCATATTCATCCTCAAAACTCTCACGATCACTTATAGCTGCCGCGGAATCATCAACAGATTCGATTTTTGATTGTACGGAACTGTACTTGTCATATACTAATTCAATGCGACGTAGTAATGACTCATACGTGCCCAACGAGGAAGCTAAAATGCTCTGATTCTTGAAGTAAGTTAATTGACCCTTAAAGGGTGCACGCTGCTTTTTTAACAAATCCACGTTGGCCAATTCTTCACCCGACATTTTGTGAAAGCGTTCTTAAGTTTCGAAGACAAAATACCGTATCAACCTTGAGTCTAATCGAACAGTTCAATTCTTACAATTTACTCACAAATAAAGCTTAATACTAAAATTCTTATATACTGTACATATACTACAATAAACACTTACTCATATGTAAATAACTTTGAAGACCCTCAGGTTGACGACACCACTGCTGATAATTCGAATATTATTGTTATTGTAACATCCACGATCGACGAATGATGATCACTGGTTATCAGAATACCAACTGTAATGCGATGACGAAGACGATGAGTTGATTCTTGAACACAATAATGGTTTTGCTTAATATATTTTGGTTTGAACCACGACAATGAATTATTTTAATCAGCTGATAAATTACTGCATGGCTTGGTACTCAACCTTGATGATGCTGAGTCAGCCTATTCTCGAACATAAATGTAACTTCTATAACTGTGCGTTAATGATTAACACGCACTCGACGGTTAATGTTGTAATCAACCCTTCACTATTTCGACGACTATGCTGAAGACTGATTACGATTTCACAGCGAATAACAGTGAAATATGATGCGGATACTTTCATTTCCATGCGAAGTGCTGATTTAATTTGAGGTTATGCTTTGATGATTTCCTTTCAAAGTGATGACCTTGGTAAGGATTTCCCCATGCGGCACAATTGCCTTCACTTTAATTATCAGTGACGGTACACGACGATTTACGTAATAATATCAAATAAACTGCGACTATTGACTGTACGACGATGATGATGCCAATTGACTTTCGTAAATTATGCCAATGTTGGTTGTAAAATCTTAACCGATAATTTGGTTTGCAATTAATGTTTCTCGAACAATGGCAATGGTAAACCAAATAATTATTGTTGAATTAATCCGCTCACGTGTGAAGTTGATGGTAAATTACTGGCGGACGTATATAGCACTCATACATTAATTTCAATATTCCAATGCGGCATTGATGTAATTAATAGTGATTGACCATCATCTTGCGATGGTATCATAAACCGATTTATTTGCGAAAATGTAACCGCGCCTCCGTGAAAGTGATGTAAACTCCATCTTTAGTCTCTTACTCCATTCGGCCGACCCGTGGCCAATGTTGTCTATCTTCATAAAACTCCAGATGTTTTCGATCAGATTAGCATCTGGGCTTTGTCGCGGTCAATTCAGAGTATACGAAATGAGGTAGCACATTTAAAGCATGAAATATTGGAGCTGTACGGACGTCGAAAAAGGTTGTTCTCAAGTTGCTAAGGTGGTTGTCCGAGGTTAAAAAAGCTTAAATATCAAGTAATTTTTAAATGTTTAGCTACATGAAATTATTTTGTACTACGGTTGCTTAATAAGATGATGCTGTCAATTTAAAATGCAGTTTAAAAATACTGGATGATAATAACAACTAAATTAAAACAGAGGTTCAAAAATTCAAAATGTCTCAGGTTAAGTTAACCGTTAATTTATCAAAGCAACTTGTGATTTCATTGTATAAGCCAAACCTTACTATGTTCCAAAAGAATTTTCAGAATTTTGGTAAGATACGTTTAAAAATAATGAAGTTGTACAATTTAGAAAGTCAATATTTTGCTTTTAGTACAAGTTAGCATGAAAAAGGTTTGAGTAGTAGATATAATTTTAAAAATATTGTGTGGAATTAAGCAAGATAAGATCAAACCTAAATACATATACATCTAATAAAAATAAACGAAATAAATCTGGCAAACCACATGCTAGACCTACAAATACATTTTTAAATAGATAATTCTAAATATTTCAAAAATTAAACAGAAAAATTCTGTTAAATTTTAATCTAAATTTCATGATGCACAATGATCTGAAGCAAATAATGTGCTTCCTTAAAAGCTGGATTTTTTTATTTTCTATTGGTAATCTGTGAACCACAGGTTTGATTTAGTGATCAAGAACATCCATTTACATTGTTATAAAGTTATTTTCAGAATTATCAAAAGGTTGGTAAATGATAAATCAAATTTTTTAAATAATTAATCTATAATTACTAAGGCTTTCTGATTAACTGAACAGTTAATCCCAGTGATGATGTTATATAAAGGGACCTCGTTAATTTCAAAACTTAAGTTAACTTTAAAATTTTCATGTGAGAGACCCAAAAGTACTTAAGGCTCCTGCATAATTGAACTGTTAATTTGATAACCCCAGTTCCGATTTAATTGTATACACTCAGAATTTTCGTATGAACGCTTTAAAAAACATGAACGCACATCTCATTAATTTTAACTTTTAAATACTTCATATGAACCAAGCATAAGTACTAAATGCTTTTGATTAAATTGAATCGTTAACTTGTCAACCAAAGTTGTGATTAAGTTATATAGCCCGACAATTTACCATGTTCCATGGCAACATTCAGAAATTTCGTATAACTCCTTCAAAAGATATAAGTACGCATATCATTAACTTCAACTTTCAAATACTTCATATAAACCAAGCAAGAATCTTCTGGAGATGAATGAAATATCGTACAGGAATTTACGTAGCTGCTTACTTTTGTTCAGAGTTGTGGAGTCTAAAAAAAATGTTCGGCTCCGGCTCCGACTCCGGAAATTTATAGATTGATTAACGACTCTGGCTCCAGCTCCGGCTTCGGCTCCAACTCCGGCTCCGGCTCCAACTCCGACTCCGCTCCAGCTCCGACACCAAATATATATTTAGTTTGTCAAGCTGGCAGTAACTGGCGTTAATTTGTAAAGGTCACCGCAGGGACACCATATTAGCCTTTTCTGTACAATATCAATATTACATTATTTATCGGGGAAAGCTGCTATACGGTGCATTTAAGATTAGCCACAATTTCATTCCAAAGATATCTTTCTCTAAAGTCAATAATCTGACGATACATTTCAATTTCGTACGAAGTTAGTTCCCCTTTTTCTTAACAGGTGGAACGAGTAACAATAGGTCATCTCTAGGAGAGAGGAGGTAACGTGTCGGTGGTTGCTGGAGAAAATCATCTGTTAAAAGAGGGGATTCGGATCATCCGTAGGATTATCTGTTCAGCTGTTTTTCAGCTAATACATAGAATTTGTAACCGTGACGTGTGGATATTGTTTGAAAAAATGTAAGAGGGTTTTACTTAATCCATTCCATTTTTTTTTTAAATCTGTGTTTTTCTCATCGATTTTGAGTTATGAATGGAAATAACTCGACAATTTTCTAAATTTTCAAAAATAACTTTAAGATTTTAAAAACTATTGTGACATTTTCAGTTACCTTGTTTTTTAAAAGAAAACATAGAAATAAACTAAAGGTTATTTGTGATTTTTCCAGTTGCTTCATAAACATACAATTCTTTTGCCAACGAACGGAAAATATCATCGATTTCTGGCTCAAATTTCAATCTTCCATATTTGAGTTGAGTTCTACATAAAAAAAAAAAAAAACATTTTCGGGTATGGCCTTTTCCAGCTCTAGAAGAGTAGCTATAAGATCGCGTTGAGAGATTTTAAGTAAGCGTTGGCTATTTTGCAAAGGAATTGAAAATTTTGCAATATTTTTTGACACTCCAAGATTTTATTTTTATTTTTTTATTGGTTTGAAAAGGTTTATGTACAAATTTTAACTTGTTAAAGTTTCGTCAAAGTCCATATTAGTTCTTCTTGATATTTTTCCAATTTTTTGTTTGGTTTAACATCAATAATTTTCCGTGAAATGTGATAACAAAATATTTATTTCGATTTGCATGTTTAATACAAAATTGGAAAAAATTAAAGATTTCACAAAAGTCTCGATCCAAATTTTTTAAATTTACTGCGGTAATTCATATAAAAATATTTGAGATACGTAGGAAAATTGGAATAAAAACAAACAAAAATCTAGAGCCGGAGTCGGTCAATTCCACATGGCTCCGGCTCCGACTCCGGCTCCTTTAAAAATACGAAAATAAACATAAACTCCGCGGCTCCGACTCCGGCTCCGGCTCCACAGCCCTGCTTTTTTTTTGTAATGTTTGAAAAAAATGGAGGTGTAGCCAACACACGACTTTTTTTTACGAACAGAGAATTTTGAGAAATCTAATTTTTTTTTTTTAATTTTTAAAGGGAGTGGCCACTTCCGGTTAGCCGATTTGGAGTAAAATTCACTGGGACCTTCCAATTTATCAAAAAAGTTAAATCTGAAGTATCAGTTCGATTGGTTAAACTATCTGGGCTGTAGAGAGGACACAGACTGACAGACAGAAACCATTTCGAAACCCACTTTTTCGGACTCTGTTTTGAGGGGACCTCAAAACAGATAAATCTCTAAAAATCTCAAGGCTCAAAATTTTCATGATTACAATACCTTATTTTAATAGAGTAAAAGAAAGTAATAGTATGCTATAGTTTAATCTGATTCTCTACTTCTTTGATGCCTTCATATCTTTTTTCATGCCATTTCATTCATTTAGTGGTAAATACAAAATAGCCTTTTTGAGAAAAAAATTCTCTATCTGAGTCGTGGATTTTTTGGTAAAGAATTTCTGTTCCTAATATTGCTGATTGTTCGCGAATATGGAAATTTCTTAGAATGTTGGTAATATCATTTTTATCGAAAGACTCTTTTACGATAATTGGCCTTCTGGAATGGATTGTACCACATTCGCTAGGAGCATGGTTCCTAATCGATTCGTTCTCTGAACTAGTGTAACTGCAGACTTGATGAATATTAGTGGTTTATATTTTTTTATTGCCCAAATAATGGCTAACGCTTCTTTTACATTTGTAATGCCAACATGATTTTCGTTCACTGTATTGAATATAAGTTTTACAATTGGATGTTGAAAGGCCGAATGTCGGAAGGTCGAACGCTGAAAGACCGAACGCCGAAAGGCCGAACGTGTCAGAAGGCCGAATTTTGCATGGCCGAATGTGTAGAAAGGCCGAATGCCTAAAGGCCGAATTGGTTGAAAGGCCGAATGGGTCGAATGGCCGAACGTTTGGAAAGGCCGATTGCGTCGAAAGGCCGAGTTTTCATTAAATTTTCCTTCACTTGTTTGATTGAAATCATTATTTAAAACCATTGAATTTATTTCTTAAGTGATTTAAATTAATTGAAAATACGTCGGAAAAAAACATTTTTTTTTGTTGTAATTAATTAATTTTTAATTATATGACAAAAAAAAACGTTAGAAGATTTTAATATTTAAGGCAATTTACTATTAAACATTTTTATACAAACATTTTTATAAAAATATAAATTTTGGTTTTCATAAAAATATAAATTTTGAAAATTTTCATTCATAAAAAGATGAAATTTTAATCAATTTCGACAGAAAGGGCTTTTCGACATTTGGCCTTTTGACACAATCGGCCTTTCAACACTCGGCCTTTCGACCTATTCGGCGTTTTGACATATTCGGCCTTTCGAAATTCGGCGTTTCTATATTCGGCCTTTCGACACTCGGCTTTTCGACCTATTCGTCCTTTTGACATATTCGGCCTTTATACATTCGGCCTTTCGGTACTATTCCGTTTTACCAATTGTCAATAAACAATTGTGAACAACATTGTCAAATTTTGTCTGCATTTATTTACGAAAATCAAGTTGTTCGAATTATATTTACGATAGATGGCTTTACTGATTTAACAAAGAAAACATAGAAATTATATCAATTGATTTATATTTACAATAGATGGCACTAATAGTTACGCATACTATATTATCTATTATATTTCATTTTTATATATGTATTGGTAGAATTTTACCATTTTTTGTTAGACATATAGAACGATGAATCGGTCTCTTTTGCTGTTGACCATCGAACGCAACACGTCGCACCACTCAACATTATTTTGATAAAAATAATTGTAATTATTAATACAAATAATAACAAATTATTTAAAATATTAAAAATTACTCCTAGTTAATCGGAGAATTTAAAATTTGAACACAAATGAAATTGTACGGATGAAAGGATTAGAAAAAATCAGGACAAGCTAATATTTGATCCGTGGACATTATTTTTCTTAGAGTTCTGAACGATTCTATGTACTCTGGGTCGGTTATCTTGACAACGTTGCCTTTTTCAAAAATTTTGTCATGGGTTTTGTGATTTTCGAATACTATCGGATAAACCGACGGTAGTACAGTGGCAACCCGAGAAATTGCTTAGTCTGTTTCTGAGTAGTTGGTAGCGACCACTCGAGAATTTTTTTTGTTTTTTTATTGGGATTTGGCTTAACCCCTTCTTGTGCGATTACATGCCCAAGAAATTCTGTTTCTCTTTTTAAAAGCTTGCATTTGTCGTACTGTATCTTTAAGTTTAAATCTGACAGTCGTTTAAGTACTTCCCGAAGGTTTTCTGTATGGTTGGCCAAATTGAATCCAACAATTATAATGTCGGACGTTATTCATGGCTCGTTGGAAAGTTGCTGGACCATCTTTAGTTTAGAATTTGATAAAATCCTTATTTTATGTCTAACGTTGTAAAATAGATGGATTTCCTAAAAAGTCTAATATTTCCTCGACTAGAGGTATAGGGAAAATTATTACCCGAAGCATTCAAATTGGGGAGGAATATTGGCTAAAAGAATTTCGGAATGTGATCTACTTCCGTTTTAAAATTATATGGGTATTTGTATGTTCTAGTATTGACTGGGGTTTTAACATTTGCTATTATTTTGTGGTTGATTACTTTTGCGGATAATTTTTCTTTTTGCTTCAACAGTACTTCTTGGTGATCGTAAATTCACAAAGAATTTTCTTCTCATTTCCACCTAACCTAGTTCAGGTAATTTTAACATTTTTTGATTTATACAATCCAAGTTGTAAAATGATGTTTCTTTTTAATTCTTGGTGGTTAGTGACCAAACATTCACCATTTTTTGCGGTATCCGGGACAATATTTGTAGAATTTCATTGACTGACGTTTAGGTATTCCAAAGTAATAGGAATGTGGTTGTAGAATGTGTCTTAAAAAAATTAATTTTTTCCAATTTTGATTAGGGCCAGTATCAATACGAACTTTAATGGTTTGGTTTGATAATTTATTATAACATTTGAGGAATGAAAGATAGTTTAGTCTTCCGAGTCCGAATTGTAGTCCTCCCAAAAATTTTACGTATTTTGGATTTTCATTTCTGGTTCTTTATCAATGTCGTTGGGGACCTCGATATTATGGATTGTTTTTGAATGTTCTTCTCGAACAGATTGAGAGGTCGACCTCCATTTGTGTTGATTTATTTTGAACCAGGCAATGCTGGTTCTTAGGATTGATTTATTCCGAATTGTTTTTCGTTTGAAAACTAGTTTTTGTTTGGTTAATAAGCTTTTTTGAATTACCTGATATAATTACATGAGAGTTAAACTTACCAGAGGAATGCATAGGCTTCCTCTAAATTTTGAGGTCACAACGACAAATAATTCTGCTTTTTTGACCATAGCTGTGACCTGTAGTATGAAAGTTCCTGCTTATCACCCAACGACTCAGTAGGATTTCTTTCATTTCATGGAATGTTCGAGGATTTCCAGATAAGCATAGAATATCCATAGCTTATCCCTCTTTATTTTGAATTGTTTGTATATACAAGCTAAACTGTTGCAGGATAAACAACGCACAGTGCGGCCAAATCGAAAAAAGTTGGCCAAAAGTCCAAAAAAGGGAGTGTTCAGGTAGTATCAACATTGTTGCGAAATTTATAAACAATGCTCTTGTTAAAACGAATATAGAAAATCGAAAGCACAACCAATTATTATCGGGCAAAATGGAATCATTTTTTGAAGCTAACAAATGGTGGTCAGAGGGTGCAAGGTCCGGGCTATACGGTGGATGCATCATAACTTCCCAGCCAAGCTCTCTCAATTTTTTGCCGGGTCATCAAAAATGTGTGTGATCTGGCGTGACAGCATAATCTTGTGGGGTGTCATTCCTGTCTTTGAAGTCGTTTGTGCTGTTTCACTTTTCTTTGCCCATGATTTTTTTTGAGCGATATTCTCGTATTTTACACATTTTTCATTGCTCGTAATAACTTGCTTCAAAAATGGATCGATATCGTTGCGTTTAAGTAGCAATTCGCTGATGGAAATTCGGCCCATCAAATTTAACATCGACAATTCCTGCGGCACCCAAACATCGAACTTTCTTGCCTTACGCAAACGGTTTAAAGCTGTTTTGTGATCGATATTTAATTCCTTAACAATGTCATGGCGGCTTAACTTTGTCCAGGAAATACAGTTGTTATTGCGCATAATTCGTTTTTATTATTTAATTTTGCAAGTCTGACTTCAGATTTGTAATCGACCCAAACAGCCCCTGACTGCAGATTTTGAGATAATTCGCTTGAATTTTTGACTTTTGGCCACCTTTTTTGGAATCGGCTACATTGTGAAAGTCTTCAAATACTTTTAGTGTATCTTCCGATGTGTTTAGCCATGCAGTGACTATACATAAAAGAACGATGTAAATTATACAGTGTAATTTACTGTGTAAGTGACACGGAATAATTTGTTTTGCTTATCGTAGGTTTATTGTTGATTTTTTTTCGAACAACCTCAAAACAACCTTATCGGTAAGACTCTATACCTCTTAGTTCACTTCTTCCTTTCTTCCAGCCAGAGTTACAAACCTCTCTTCAAAGAAAAAGCTAAAAATTCTCGAAACCCATATAATGCGTTATGTACAATATGCAATTGGTGTCATCTTCGAGATTCTTTTGAATTACAGGTAAATCGGGTTTTTCGATTTTTCGAGGTTTTTAAATGTATCCGAAATTTGTTTCACTGGGGGCAGCGGCAAATAGTTTGCAAGCAATCAATTTTCATAAGAAAGAAACAAAATATTTACCAAACAATTTTGGTCCGGAGGATCCGGAAAATTATTAACACTGTGTTTTTTGGGGAACAAACAAAATCTGTACAATTGATCGAGAGCAGATTTACCCCTAAGAGTGTTACGTAAACAGATATTAAGCGAGATTTTTCGAGATTTTCAACATTATTCGCATTTTGTTAGGTGATGTCTTCCAATTTTTTTGCTTTTGAATTGCTTTGCGATTAGCATTGAAAATGTTCAAGTTTATTTAAAGATTCTAATTTTTTTTCGAGATTTCTGTGATGATTTGAAATGTTTTGAGAATTCTAAGATGATTTGATATTTTTCGAGTCTATGTGACCGTCTTGATAGTATGTAGTTTTGTAATATTATATACAATTTTATAGTATTATGTTTGATTAGCCTAATCAAACATAAGCTCCGTGCTTAACATAATTTTAGTCGTTAAGGATCAATTAATGGTTATTTAAAACATTTTACACCAAACCTGAAACAGAATCTGTAAACCAATGAAACTAGTTTTAATTCAAAGTTGTTGTACATTTAAAAGTTTATATATTGAGCTTTTCGTGTAAAAATCACGCGTTCGATGAAGGATTTTCAGTTATTTTTATTGTGAAGCTTTTCAAACTTAATTTTCTCCATGTGAGCTTTTTTACAGTGTGCTAAAACAATTAAGGAAATCAAACTTTTTTGTATGTATTAAAAATATTTCGTGAAATCCAGATTGCTTAGCGGCCAGAACTCGGGGTGTTCTTATTTAGTTTTTAGCCGTTCCAGCTTCGTGTCCCGAATTTATAGCTTTTACATTTTAGCTTTAAGCTTTATAACCGATAAACTCACTGTTTGCTATTTTTTTGTCAGCCCATAATTTAGCATAAGTGAGTTTAACACTGAGTCAATTTTAGGATTGCTTAGTCTAACTATGGTTATGATGAATCGGCCATTCTGCCTAGCTGAGAGTGATCCAATAAAATTCTGAATTAGAGTCTGAGAAGCCAGGTTATTATAAATATTGTAAGGCATTTTAATTAATTGTAAAATTGTTTGTTAAACAATTAATTCGATAATTTGACATTCTTCTACAAAGTTCTAGGTGTTCTAGAACAGTGATCATTTTTTCATTCAGCAGCAACCGAAATCCGAAAAATAAAATCCAGAGCCCCCAAAAAAATTGTGTTCTTTAATAGTGAAGTTACTGCCAAGCGGTTCAGACAAATTTCAAAAGAGCTTTTATTTTGGTAGATGTTATTGCAAAAGCTAGTAATACTCTAGCGGCATCTACCACTAGAAAAATTATTAACTTTTATAATTACGACACTATTAGTAGGATAATTCTAGGAGTTAAGGACACTTGTTAGCTTAAAGTTAACGACAAACGAATTAAAGTGCAAAAAAAGTCTAATACAAATTCATCTGAAGAAACTGCAAACATTGTTCAAAAAATCGTAACTAAATGCCCAGATATTTCGATTTCTTCCACAATATTACTTGAAATTTAGATACTTCCTCAGTGGATCAGATATATAGTATAGTTTATGGACAGGGACTAATAGGTGGACCGTAAAAACAGTTACAGCTGACTTTTCTAACTTTTTAGATGAATTAGCTGATTAACTGCAATATCTTAAGCCCTTCATTCATTTCATTCATTTGATTTCTCTGATAATTATTCCTGTATTGTTTAGGATGCATCTCAACCATTTCATTTCAATAATCAGCAATGCACCATATTTCCTAGAAAATAACGAATTGAAACATAAAAGTTTTTTTGTCAAACATCCTGAAGCATACTTCTTGTGTTTGTACAGTTCAAAGGCAATTGATTCCAGAAATTGGAAAATGTTACAAAAGTTTAAAAAAATGTATACCTGACCAATGGTGCAAAGCAACATTTTAAAAACCGATTTCAAATGGCTAATCTAAACCATAACGAAAATTTTGGAATAGAGGATATGACGCGTTAGGAGTTATTTTTAAAACAAGAGGCTTACCGAGTACGCCCTTTTTTTTAGCCAAACGATCTGACGCTGTCTTAATACCAGTAGCTCTTCTGAATTGAGCGATGAGTCATTCCAAAAACATTAAAATACTTTATTATTCTAAGATAAATCAAGATGTTAAACGAGCAATTACAACTAATTTACAATTCAATAACCAAAAACATTAAGTATTAAGTTATATTCTAATTTGCAATGGGAGTAGAATTTTTTCCAGAAAATCAAGTATCCCCAAAACGTGAGGGCCAAAACAACTCATACTAAACAAGCAACCCGAAACGTGAGAAGCACGGATACTCACGCTAATCAAGAACCGCGAAACGGGAGAGACAAAGAACTCACGCTAATCAGTCACCTTGAAATGTGAGAGACAAGGGAGTCACACTAATCAAGTACCCAGAAACGTGAGATGCGATGGGAATCACTCTAATCAACGCCACTGTTTACGACATCAACTAATGTTTAGCTTTTACTTTAAATTGAAGTAAAAATTCGATCTGATATTGTACCTTTTGAAAGACATGTTTTTTAGAATTTTGCCCCGCCATTATTTCCAAAAAAATCTTTATGTTCATGAAAAGTAGGCTGGAACCAGGATTACAACCAGGATTAGGTACGTTGGATTACATTTTCATTTCCAAAACCGCGAATTTAGCTGAAAATATCAGTTTTTTGACATTTAATCCGCCATATTGGATGCGCCATATACTAATTTTCAGAAAAAAAATTTATGAGATGCTGTATTTGGTCCGCCGTGGGGTAGCTGATTTCGCAAGGAATGCGCCATATTTAACAGTGAATTAGTATTATGGATGGCATATGAATTCCTAATCAATTTTATTTAGATTCAATAGAAATTGGTTAAGTGAAATTTGACAGATACCTAAATTTTCCACACACAATTTTAAAAATTTTCATAGCTTTTACTTTAAATTTCCACGAATTTACTTCTGATATCTACCACTGATTTAAAAGTTTTATTACTCGATAATAGGGACATTCACCCTAAAAGATGGTTTTTGTTTTGCTGTCCAAAATATTTAAAATTGAGAAGCCTTTTTCTAGAAGGCTTTCACTTTTTTTTCCTAGACGGATTATTTGCTTCTACTGCCCAGAAATTTCAAAAGTAGAGTTCATGAGTTGCAAAATGGTAAAAACCGCCCTATTGCTTCTCAAACTGGTCTAGATGCACTAAATACGGTTAAGATAGATTTTCTGTGAAAACTATAGTTTTTTCAAGCTCTACAGCTAAGTCGTTAACTCGACTTTTCAACTTATTACAGATTATTGAAGATTTTTGAAATTTTTTTTGAGATTTTTTGACAATTTTCGAGGACTTTTTAGAAATAACTTTGAAGTAAGTACTTGAAGTCAAATTTATTATTGCAGAATTCGGGATCCGATATAGTTCCAAAAATTAAAGATGGATAACTTTAAGCTTTCACAATGAATTTGCAAAACGGATAAATTTCGTAAACAGCCCAAAAAAACAAAAACATCAGACTTAAGGATTCGCCAAAGAGAAGATATTAAAATAACAACAACACTACGCTTAAATGGTTGCACGCGGGGTTAAGGGAAAACAAAACAAAAATTTATTCAATTTTCCACTTTTATGGTTTTCATTCTTTTGTTGTACACATTAAAAAAATAAAAATCGCTGGTAATTTTATTTTCTGCTTTGGAGGATTTTATTTTCATTTTAACGTAATTTTCCCAGTTTATGGTTGTTGTTTTGTTATTCGTTTTCCTTCTTTTCATTTATAATGAATACGGTATAGCCTATATACGAATGAAAAGCGCCACACAACAAAAATAATTCAAATGAATTTCCATATATATATTTATAATACGTGCCACTTATCTTCACCAACTCGAATACTAATACATATCTACATGCATAAACACATACACACACACAAACACGACAGTAATAAAAACATGTTAGGTAAATTTCAAACCATTTTTCTTACGTATTTTTGGTGTTGCTAGTATGTTTTAGTTATATGGCTCATTTAACAGCTTTATAGAATTTTCTTTTGTTACACTGAGTGTTGTTTATTATCTCTATAGAGCACACACACACACACCGGAGAGTGGGCAACGAAATTAAACAAAAACAACAAAAAATATTCAGTATTTCATAACCTTTGTCTAAATTTAATTTGCACAAATACAAAAGAATGGAACTGAAAAATGGGTTACGCGGAATATTGTTTATGAATGACTGGTTTTGTACTCACGCTCAACACATTGTAATGTTATATTTCATTTTCATTTAAATTAAAATGGACATTTTATTTTATTATGAAATTACAACAACAACAAAAAATTTGTGTTGCTCCTATAAACTTTGGACACTTTATATTCATCGTTTCATATTTTTGTTTTTTGGAGGCTGGGGTGTTATTCTGTTGTTGTAACACTTGTTTTACTTTTTCTTTTTCTTTTTTTTTTTTTTTTTTTTTAGGGAGGTGGAGGACAATTGTTACTGTTCCTCTAATATAAATGTAATATTTTTGTAACGTGCAATAGTTGGGTTTTGTGATCCGTGCGAATGTTAAACTCGTTAAATTTTTTAATTTTTTTTTTAATTAGGCCGTTCCGGTGTTTTGTTTGTTCCTTTTTAAATTTTTTTTTTTTTCTGTAACAGATATTGTCTTCTCTTGAGTGTTCTCATCCATTTTTTGGGATATTCCATTTACCTGGGTATTTTTTATTTTATTTTTTTTTGGATTAGAAACGAAATTTAGTTGGGCGATTACTGCAAAGATGATTATTGTATAAATAGAACGAATATATTTTGTTCTTCGTACAATCCAGAATATATAAAATTTTACAGACAAATTCATTCCTTAACATATACTCATATGGCTACAAATACAAGGTATAGATAAAATGTAAACAATAAAATTTAATTAAAATTAAAAAAATAAATTTATTACTTTCTTTACACAATACAGTAAAATATGAAATGTCGAAAATTGAACTTTCAAAAAAACAAAACAAAAAATTCAAAGTTTAAAAATAAAAAGTAATTTAATTTTTATTTATATCTAAACAAAATAAAATAATTTTTATTTAAATTGAATTCTTTTTTGTTATATAATTTTATTATTGTTTACTTAAAGAAAGGATATTTATCGTTTTTTATGTTTGGTAATTGAAAATGTTATCTTTCCAAATACGAGTATAGAAAACAACTCCAACAAAAATAAAACCTGAGTATGTTGAATATATTGAACAAGTACTAAACCACCCTTGCCAGATATGCAAGTTTACAACAAGTGGTAATTCGGTTAAGCGAAAAAAAAACCTTCAAAAACGCATAGAAAACCCGCATTTAGTTGTTTTTAGCTATAATCTTCCGGTTATTGACCAAATGTACCATACAATACTATTTTGAATTTAAAAATTTTAAAAAATTTTTAACTTTCTAAGAAAATTCAATCGAATGAAAACGATGTGTCCGGAGCGGTTTTCTGGGTTTCGGAAATAGCCAGACGGCTGCTGAACAATATAGGTCGAATTTTTGCCCAAATAGTAGAGCACGAACTCCTTGACTTCCTTGACGTGGTATTCATCCTTAGAGATCGGAGGACTGGAAGGGCGTTCATGGTTCTCAACGTGATCTCTCCATTATTTCGCACAGTTGGGCGAGTAAATTACACTGTGTAATTTACACAGTTTTTTACTCGTTAATAACGCCACGTTTTATCAAATTTATTTACTTTACTCAGTGGCAGCTGCTGATTTGAATGTTCACGCAAGCATTAATTCAAGCTCTTTTTCGTTACAATTTTTAGTTATTGGGGCCCACGAGATTTTCTTTATTAGTTCAAATTTTAGATTGGATAGCTCAGATAAAGCGTATAGTGCAAATTTGCAGAACGGTACATTTCTTGGAAATTTTCAAGAAAATCCGGTGGTATAATTAATTACAAAAAGAAGAAATCGTTCCTGTTGCTATTAAATATTTTCCTAATACAGGGTCAATGATTTCTTCTTCTAAGGTTCTGACCGAAACGACAATAATTTTTGTGTTTGCTGGATTGATCTATGTATTTGTATTATAGGTTTCGCGTAACTCCAAGTTTATCACTTTTCCATTTATTAAAATTCAACTTTTTACAAATCAAGTTTTGATTAGAAAAGGTTGAATTTGAGTTACCGATAGATAAAATTTCTTTGCAGCTTGCCATGTATTATTGTGATGTTCAAAAAAATCAAGAAGAAACTAGAAAAATACATAAATGCGACTGAAAATAAATGCTTGTTTCCCTTACTTGAGCCAAACTAGTCAGTCTCTATAATCAATTTGCGTTCGTTCGACTCATAGTTTATCATTTAGGTTACGTTTGGTAGGGTTCTCCTGATTTTCTGCTTCCCGATTGATTATTTGCTAGTCTTAGGTTTCATCTTTTGATCACTTTTTAAAATTTTTCGAGATTTTTGGAGTATATCACAAAAATGAGATGCGCGATTGTGTTAATGGGATTGGAGCTTTTTCCTCTACCGTTGAATAAAACTCAAACCAAACTTTTATATCTTATTAGTTTCTTTTGCTTTTATTTTAAACTTTACAAATTTTATTTGCAACAGAATTTTTAATATTTTATTTTTGTCACGCTCGATCAAGAACAGAAAACAGACTGATTCTTTTCCAAAAAACATAAAATACATAAAAATAAAAATACAGTTGCCCAACCCTCAGTCAGACACGACATTCTACAACGAATTTTTTCATCTGGTGGTTAACATTTCCCCCCCCCCCCGCCTTGATCAGTTGTATGATCAATGTTGACTGGAAGTGGACAAAGGCTGGTAATTGCCCGCTTCAGAATTCCTGAGGCGGTTTAAACTGACACAACTCGGATCAAACCGTCAGCTCCAGGATGTTGAGAAATGATTCTGGCCGAACTTCCATTTTAATGGTGGAAGGTTGTCGTCCTTTATAATGACTACTGTGCCTTCTGGAATATTGATAGTTGGCTTTTGCCACTGAAAACGATGTTGCAATTGCTGCAGGTATTCTTTGGACCATTTCGCCCAAAATTGTTTATATAATTGATTCACTAGTTGCCATTTTTTTGAGTAAGGTAAGTGAATTAACTCGGGATTGTGTTAAAACTTCTACGTTGTCATCGGTTGTTAATGCTGTTATCGGTCGGGAGTTTAGTACTGCTTCAACCTGTTTGATGAGAGTGTTAAGTTCCTCATAATTCAGCATGACGTTCCTCATCATTCGACGAATGTGATATTTAGGGGGTTTCACTGCTGCTTCATTAAGTCCACTAAAATGCGGTGAATTAGGTGGAGCAAAATTCCACTTGATTTTATCTTTGTTAAATAGCTGAGACAGTTCAGTATGAATTTCAGAAGATTTCAGTAAACGGTGTAATTCATTTAGTTGTGAGTTTGCGCCCACAAAGTTTGTGCTATTGTCTGAGAATATGTTACGGCACAATCCTCTCGTGACAATGAATCTTCCTAGTGTTCCCATAAATGCAGCTGATGTTAAATCTGATGAGAATTCAAGATGAACTGCTTTAGTGGCGAGACATACAAAGACTGCCAGATATGACTTTGTAGGTATCTTGCCACGAATATGATGATGTATGTATAATGGCCCAGCAAAGTCAACCCGCCCATTATAAAATGGTGGAGCTATGTTTACACGCTCTGCCGGTAAGTCAGCCATTTTCTGATGTAATAATCTTGGTCTAGCGCGTCCGCACAGGACACATTGTGGCCCAACATGCAAGTATTTAATTGGGATTGACAGTAACGAAGTGATCCCTTGGTAACAATATGGCATGCCTGGATGCGTACGATAAGGATGAAAACTCAGCCGTCCACCAACACGAAGTATTTTATCTTTATCAAAAGACAGCGATAGTGACTTGAGTGCAGGGTCCCGTATATTGTAATTCTCGTTAGTCATCCTGTTATAAATTTCCGGAAATGATGTTTTCTGCACAGACCTCACCGTCAACTTTAAACCGGTGTGTCGAGATATTTTTACTCTGTTCAGATCAGACAAGTTGTGCAAATAATTCGTTCAGTACGTGTGATGAACCATTGGAAGGCTTTCATTCCAATGAATCTTTGACGCCTATAGTTTCTGTAAGATAATTTTTCAAAGCCATTGGGATCGAAAATACTTGCTAGCAAGGAAATAACGATTCGTTTGGTTATGATTTTTGTTTGGCAAACTGCTGTAGCCACTTGAACATTGAACTGCTCGAGCTCTGGCTGCCAATACAGACCCAACGTTTTTATACCTAATGAGTAATCATCATCAATTGGCACCATTAATTCTCGATCTTTCATTGGCGTATCCAATAATAATTCGGCTTCATTAGAACACCATTTTCTGAGGGTCATTCCAGCTGACTGTAAAATAGACGAGATAGTAAATTCGCGTCCTTAACATAATTGGACCCAGATAATAAGTCATCGACGTATATATCATTTTGGATGACTGAGCTAATGAATGGATTTTTATGTTGGTTTTCCACCGCTAATTGTAGAAGAGAACGAGTAGCCAAAAAAGGAGCTGTAGTAGTACCGTACGTAACAGTATTTAATTTGTAAGTGCGCAATTCTTTGCCCACATTGTACCGCCAAAAAATATACTGGTATTGCTGGTCTCTCAGGTGTAGAAGTATTTGTCGGTACATTTTGCAAATGTCCGCACTGAATGCATAACGATGTGATCTAAACCGAATTAATATAGAAAACAGTTCGTTTTGCACCACAGGCCCAGTCATTAAAATATCATTCAATGAGTAGCCTGTTGACGATTTTGCTGAGCCATCGAACACTACTCTTAATTTGGTAGAAGATGACTCAGCCTTCACTATACAGTGATGGGGCAAATAGAAGTTTGATTCTTTCACTTGGTCTACCAATTCCATGTGACCCAACTGCTGATACTCTGCCATAAAGTGATTGTAGGCAGAACAAAGATCCGCGTCTCGCTCCAGTTTGCTCTCTAAGTTTAGAAATCGTTTTTTTTTTCTCGTGCTACAGAGTCTCCTAACACGGAAGGAGAATTAGAAAATGTTATTCTAACCACAAACCTTCCCGACTCGTCTCTTGAAAATGTTTCAACGAAGTGGCGATTACACATATTACCTTGAAGCACATTATTATTAGTAGTCTCGCATTGATCATTCTCCCAAAGATTTTCCAATAAATCATCAAGACGTTGAGAATCAGACTCAGTAGACGTAGACACCACATTACTGCATCTAGAAAATGATGAAGCTGTGGTACCACCAATCACTACCCAGCCTAATACTGTGTGTTGTAAGATAGGCAGTTCGTTTCCTAGTGTAATCTATTCTACCGATTGTAGTTGACCATACACTTCTGCTCCCAAAAGAAGATCAATGGTTCGTGTCTTGAAAAACTGGGGAGCTGCGAGTTTAATGTTGGCTGGGACTGGCTAACTAGAAATATCACATTTAATTGATGATACTCGGAGATTTTGCGCATAATATGCGCTCGAATTTGACATGAAAATTCGTTTATGCGAGATCGAACATCCAAACTTGTACATTGAGTAGATTTCGCCGGAGTGCCTTCGATACCACTTATATTGACATATGACCAATTCATTACCTATACGTTTGGAGAATGCCTCCGTTATAAAATTCAATTGAGGGCCTGAATCAAGAATTGCTCGAGCCGTGATTTTTAGCCCTTGACTGTCTATAATATCGACCAACGCAGTGGCTAAAAATACAAATTTAGGTTTGCTGGTAGGCGTAATGTACCGAAAGAAGGGCGTGATGCCTTCATTTACATACCCGGCAGTTCTCTTGACTGCTGCATTGAGCTAGATGATCTAAGGCAATTTATACATAATTGTTCTATTCTTATTACATTTCTCTTCATTGAGCTTAGCCTCAACTTGCTTAATAGTATTAGTAACATTAAGTTACTTGACAAATAATTCCATATTTATACGAATTTAAATTTTTACAGTCTTTCCGATATTATTCATTAACATCCAGATTTTTCTGTATTATTGAAATTGTTCGACATCAATCGAGATTTACAGAATATAGAGATTATTCGAATTTTTTTGGGTTAATCATGATTGTGCCGCGGTTTATTCTAGATTTCTTAAGTTTTCTGACATTTCTAGAATGATTCGAAATTTTTAAAGATTTTCGCCAAAGAGATTATGCCAAAATTTGAATATTTCTCCAATTTCCTGTAGATTATTCGAAATTATTCAAGAATGTCCAATTTATTTACGATGTATAGTGAAACCCATTTTGGATGAAGGATATTTACATTGTGAACAAATATTCTGAATTTCTTACAAAAAATACTTTTTTTCTGAATAAAATTATTTGAGTTGAAAAGCTTCGATAAATGAAAGCTCTTAATCGCAAAATACCATTTTCCTTTATAATATCAATTTTGAAAATCAAATGGTTTGATTTGAAACACTCTTAAAACTAAAAGCTCTTAATAGTTTACATTGAGCACAAATATTCTAACTATCCAAAATTCCATCATCCTTTGCAATATCATATTTCGAAGTAAAATTGTTTGTTTAAAAAGCTTCGATAAGTGAAAGCTCTGAAAAATAAAACTCTTGACAATTTTTTCAAATACAAAATTTGATTAAAACCCTGTAGTTATTAAAAAGCTAAAAAATGTTAAGTTCAAACCCGAAAAGGTAGGAACTAATGGTCAAGCTTAAAGCTTATTAAAAACAAATATCCTAAATTTATTTCAAAATCTCACCTTCCTTCAAAATATCAAATTTCAGAATAGAAAGTAAATGATTTGGGTTCAAAAGCTTCGATACGTGAAAGCTCCTAAAACTAAAGTTTCGACATTTTTTGCAAATACATAATTTATGTTCATAAAACATTTTAATAAAAACCTCAAATTATGAAAATGCTTAAATATGTTACGTTCAAACCCAAAAAGTATAAAGTATTTGTCAAGCTTAAATAGCTCATTAGAAAGAAATATTTTAAATGTATACCGTTTGTAACGGAATTTTGGGATAAATTGTTTAAAATGTTTCGATCAGTGAAAGCTCTTAAAACTTTTTGCAAATACATATTATAACAAAAACCTTAAATTATTAAAAAGCTCAGAAATGTGAATTTTAAACCCAAATACATAGTAAAAATTAATTATCAAGCCTAAAGCTCATTGTTAACAAATATTCTAAATTTAAGCCAAAATTTTGTCGCCAATTTAAATACCAAATTTCATAGTGAAATGATTTTATTCAAAAAGCTTCGTTTCCTAGTAAAATGGTTAGGTTTCACTAAAAGCTCTTGATAATTTACATTGAGTGGAAATATATTAAATTGTCCCTAAATTCCGTTACACTTTGTGAAATCGAACTTCTGAGTAAATGGTTTGGTTTAGTAAGCTTTTCTAATTGAAAGCTTTTAAAACTAATAGTTCTCGACATTTTTTGCAAAAAAATTTGTAACAAAAACCTGAAATTATGAAAAGGTTCGTAAATGTTAAGTTCACACGCCAAAGATATAATTTAATTATCAAGCTCATTGAACACAAATATTCTAAATTTATCGAAAAATACCACCTTCCTTTATAATATCAAATTTTAGAGTTAAAAGGTTTGGTTTAAAAACCTCTTAAAAATAAAAGCTTTTGATGATTGAAATTCCGTCACCTTTTGTAAAATCATATTTTTGAGTAAAATGGTTTGGTTAAAAAAACCTTTGAAAATTGAAAGCTTATAAAATTAAAAGTTCGTGATTTTTTTGCAAATACATAAAACATTTAAACAAAAACGTAAAAGTGTGAAAAAGTCTCAACGTTAAAAGTTAAGATAAAACCCAAACTTGTTTAAATTAATTATCAAACTTAAAACTAATTGACAATTTTTGCAAATATATATTTTATGCTTATACAATTTTTTAACAAAATTTACGAATAATTTGACATTTGAAAACTTTCAAGAATATTCAAGATAATTTGAAAATTCGACATTTTAGAGATTTTTTCGAGATTCTTGATATTTTTCAGAATAATAAGAATTATTCAGTTTCTCGAATTTTGATGTTGAGTTGCTCCATATGTTATCGAACTAAAGGAACATTTATGCGATTTTTGAGTTTTTTCGCATTCGAAGTTTTGGATTTCATTAAGCGTAGCTTTGCCTTAGGTAAAATTCTCGAAATCTGATTCAAAATTATTATTATTATTATTATTATTGAAGGGCCATGTGGGCGATCAGCCACCTCGCACTGCGACCTAAAAGTGCTGGACCCTGCTTATTTATCCGTCCAGTCAATATTCAAGTTCTTATCGAACCTGACAATACTGCCTCCCGGTAGATACATACTATCTGGGCTTATTGCTCTCCCTCCTAGATGTTTACTATAGCATGTAGTTCCGCTAGAAAGACCAAAGCATTGGAGCCCAAGGACTTCGAGAGGGCTGTCCCACTCCCGTATATTCCTATTCCTGCTCTGTATTCCGTTTGATTTTACTCGTACGACTTGCTGGGAATTGCAAACTGCCTGTAGGTCACCCAGCTTTACTACAGGAAGGCTAGATAAAACTGAAGGGTACCTGGTATCCAGAGTCCGCATATTTTGGACTGATTAACCTATCAGCCATTCATCCATCGGCATATGCTGTTCCACCTTAGATTAGGTTTTTTTTGTCAATGTTTTCTCCTTTAGCGCCATACTTTAGCCTGTGCCAAATGGCCAAAAATGTGCCAAATAAGCTTAGTTACCTACCAGTGGTTGCCACGAGGAGGCAGCACGTACACTTGCGAATTGTGAACAGGTTACCCCTTACACAATTGTACCCATCACGCAGCCGCCTAATGACATTGGCCAGAACAGCTCACGTGATGCGCACCCTACTGGAAGGTTACGGAACTTGTAGATTAATCTACTCAACTTTGGTGCCTTCCTCCAATAGACGCCAAACCACCTTAAAAATTATTAACTTTCGGCTAAACAGAAATATGTATTATTGCTTTTGAATCGCTTTGAGAATATCTAGATTATTATAGAATTCGAAGATGATTCAAGAGATCGTTCGAGTCTGTTAGAGTTTCTTGATTTGCTAGAGTCAACTGTTTATATAATCATACCTAAGATAGCCAAGGTAATACTCTAAATTTGTGAAGTGTTGTAGATGTGATATGTAGCAGAAAAATAGTTTTAGGTTTTTTCCCGTCGACGATTTAAGCTTATTTCACATTTGTTTGGTGTTGAATATTTTGTAATAGAAATTGTTTCAGATTTTTATATGGGATTATTAGAGATTTTCGATATTACTCGAGTTTAGCTTGGAGTTGGATTACGCATATGGTGTTAAATGATCTTACAGAGATGAGATTTTCGAAATTCGGGATTTCAGATTTTTAGAATAAACGTTAAAAAATTAAACGTTACAAAATTATTCCAGATTCTTAGAGATTTTTTAATTTTTTAAGATTACTTAGGATTCTAACTTTATTCGAATTTTTCCGGTAGATTAGAAATTTGTAGTGAATAACTGTGTTCAATCAACTGTGTCAATAATAGTTAAAATTGGCAAACGGTGAGATGCGTGATGCTACAGAATTTGCGTTTTTATTGTTTTTCTATATATTTACAACCATTTTTATTTGATTATTTCTAATAGTTTTGAGTTTCGGGTAGAAATTTAAGGCTACGTTTGTTCGAGATAAAATAACGATTAGAGAACTGGAAAAAATAACGATTAGAGAACTGGAAGGAAGCTTTACCTTCTTTTGAATATAATTTGTTTATTTACCGCAATAAAAATACTTATTTCCTTTATTTTTTTTACTTTCAGGTAAGCAACCACAAACCATTATTTTTAGATTTTGAAAATTGACATCATATTTAAAGAATAGTGAGTAGTTCGTTATTTAACTATTAAAATATAATAAATATTTAAATTAACCTTATTATAAAATAAAGGCCAATTCGGTAGGATTTTGTCTATTTCCTAGTGAAAGGAAGATTTCGCAGTAAATAACTAAGTTTTTATTTGCATAGCAAGTCGTAAGCAATATTACTAAGATATATTCCTTCAGGTGACTTTGGGAAGTCATGAAAAATACATATTCGGACGTAAAATATTCTACTCTTTTCGTATCCGATGTCAAAAATAGGGACTTCCATTAAATAAAATGACTTACCTTCAAATGACCTTGAAAATTGACCTGAAGGTCAAGGACAGTAGTACAGATACCACCATTCTCCTTGATAATTTTTGTCTAAACCAATTTTTTTTGGTAGCTAGCGTATTTTAGGAGATATTTGGATCCGTCAATTAAAATGGGTCAACCTGTAAATAAACCCCTTTACATAGACAATCATGTATAAGGGCCGGTTAAGGAATAAAAGATGTCAAATTAACAGGTACAGCCAAAAAAGATCAAAAAATCGACACACAATTTTATTTTACGAACGGGTACTTTTGAGTGTCCACTGACGAGATAAACCTCACTTTCACCACTCAATACAAGGCTCTCGTCGGCGTGCTCTTGGGTGACTTCAAGAACGATGTCACCCGAATTTATTCGCTTTATAAAGAGGACACTAACCTCGAATACATTTTGTACAAAACATTTTGTATTTAATAGTTTTTCTGTAAAATCTTATATAACTTTCTGGTTCACGGAAGTTGTCACTTCCGGTTGGTCTATATACACAAAAATTCTTCTGCGAATCAAAACCTCCGACTGTAACAAAAACAGCTTAAAATTGAAATTTGAGTTCGATTGGCGAAATCTTCTGGACTGTAGATGTGACGAAGATAAATAGACTGGCACGCACCATTTCGACACCTAACCTTTCAGACTCAGGGGATGCCAAAAGGATATTCAAAAGGGAAACTGGGGCCCTAAGTAGTCAATATTTAGTATGTTTTCTCGTTTTTTTTTTTTGGCAAATTGTTATGGGACAAGACAACACAATCTCCTTCAGTGTTCCCCGTTAAAGCCCAAGTTTTTTTCTTTGTTTGTTTCCCCACTAGTTTTTCCACCGGCAGCTGGCTTGGGGAGGAGGGGAGGTGAGATTTCGATCATTTTTGCCATGCGGTCACCAAATTTGTATTAAAAATAGCAAATGTTGCTTGACGTTGTTGTGGTAATTGTTCCGTTTCTTCTTTCTCGTCTACCCGCGCCTTGCCCCTTAAAATAAAAGGTTCCATTTTAGTATAAAATAACTAGACAAACTAGTAATTTGTAAATATGAAACGCGCTCGCTTAGAGCCTGGATAAACTGGATAAGATTCGCGTCTTATGTAATCGATACTTCAACATTACTTATAAAAACGACCATCAGGCGTCTTCGGGACATTCGGGATTTGCGATATTTTATGTGATTTTTTGAGGTTTTCGAGATTTTCGATGTTATTCGAGGAAGCGTTGTTAGAATTCTCGAAAACCGAGTTTTTTTTTTTATTTATGTCGACTTTATTCAAAATTATCAAAATTTTTAATATTTTAGAGATAATCCGAGGTATTCCAATTCGTTTTAAAAATAAGAAATATTTTATTGATTTTGAAATAGTGAAGTTCCAAATTTAATTTTTCGAGATTAATTTTGATTTTTGATATTACTCTAGTTGAGCTTGCAGTCAGAGATGTCAGATGCAAAATTGTGTAAGGCACTAAAACCCCCCATAAATCAATATTTTTGTAATTAAATAAATTTGCAATGAACAAGAATGAAAAGGTCTCCACCGTCACAAAATAGAGCTTCTGTAGTACTCTAAATATTAGTAAAACAAAATCCTCATATATAATTCTCTCGCTTGCATGCACAATCCAAATTGCTTTTTCTCCATTTAAACGGTGAATAGAAGTATTTGCTTATGGTATAGTTTGATGTAACAGATGCGAATGATGTTAGGGATTATTATAATTCAAAATTATATGAAGAGATTGCCGATTGGTTATGGTTTTCTCAAAGGGTTGATGGAGAAATAATTTTTATTGTGTGTTGAAAAAAACTGAATTTCTTTACGCATGCAATGCATACATTGCATTCATCAGAGCTGCCTCTTGATTGTATGAAAATTAATTCTGTTAGATTTACTTTTACAGCACTTAAAGCAAAAAGCATACAAAAAGGAGAGCGTACATAACAGTACTTTAAGGCTTAATTGTAGAGTAAGTGCAAATTTCTCTAGGGATTATCTAGGAAATGTGTCAAAAATTTGCAGATATAAAAAGCTGTAAACCTATTTTTGCAAAATTTATCTATTTTAAAGTACTTTTATGACTTTTCGAAGAAAACCAATTAAAAACTCATTTCAATTATACAAAACCAACGGTAAAAATTTGGATAACCGCATTTTCAATTTTTTTTTTTTTATTATTTTACTAAAGAAAAGTTTATTAGTTCGGATAATTTTCTTCCATACATTATGCCATCTTAGTACCTTACATGGGTAAGTCTTGATAAAACACAAAAACCTGAAAAATGTTAAACGTAAGTGAATTATTTATAAAAAAAAAGTATTTTCTTCTTCTTCTTAATTTTGTTCCTTTGGAAAATAAGGAAAGTATATGCATGTATAATACGATGTAGGATGTTGGTGTGCCTGTATATTACATATAAAGTGAATTATTACCTTATCATGAAAATATATTGTAATGTAGTTTTGGTTATCGTTTTTTCCTTTAATTTTCCCCCCCACACGTTTTTTTTTTTCATATGATTCAAAGAACACAAAAAAAACCAAACCACCGTTATACAAAATAAAAAAAATGTAAAAGCAAAAACGGAAAAAGAAAATTTGCCACAAATGTTTCACATTTCGGCGAAGAGGATGATACGAGAATATAGTATATACAAAAAAGACCGAAATGCTTGTGTAACGGGGAAAATGCACAGTATTTTTTGTCCTGATTATCGTTGGCATCATCATCATAATTTTTTTTTTTTTTTTTTTTTTGCAACAGTTGAAAAACAACAACGACAAAAAACTGTTTGGGAAAACATGAATTAAATTAACAGATGGATACTTAACTGAAAATATATAACATGCTTCATGTATCTTAAATACATGTAGATTGTGTTAATAAGACATGAAAAGAAGTGGTAATCATCACATTCGTATATCTAGAAACGTGGAATATAATGTAACCACGATTTCCATTTGGCTTTGAACAATTTTTATTTTTCTATTCAGTAGATTTTCAAAGCTCATTTTTGTTATGCTTTCTTTACCTTCCCGTGTACCGCACCGAGCATGCCGCGTCTTTTTAATGGGAAAAAAATGGAAAATGGAAAATTGTATTTATTTCAAATCATTGGAAAAACTATTTTTTCATTTTTTAATTCTTTTCGATTTTATCCAATTTTGATATTTTTTGTTTGTTTTTTTTAATAAAGTCTAACAGCTTTCGTTTTGTAATTTAAAATATTCGATGTGAAAGAATATCGAAGAAAAAGATGTAAGATATCAAATCCATTGGGTTCCTTACCTAAAGAAGATGTGAAACTCATAATGAAGTAGGTACAAGATTTGTTTTCTGTGCTTTCGATTTTTATCTGAATTTTGATTAAGGAGAAATACAGCGTGGAAAACGTTTTAAATTTACTCTAGCATAAACAGCTTTTATCCACTTTTGCAAAACTCTTAGCATATTTTTGGTATTTTTGGGCACCTTGACGTATTATGTACAATTGTCGCTTTTCCTGTTGTTTCTTAACCGAGATGATCCATCTAATAACGGACGAAGAAAAAAGTTTTTTATGTTGACGTTGTTGATGAAGGATGCAAAAGCCTATTGGAGATTCAAAGTCACATCACAAATTTGTTGGTGGCGGAAAGATCGTATTGTTCAAATTCTGTCCGAATGATATGCGAACGAAGTTTGTGGTAACCTGTATTAAAGGCAACAGTAGTCATCACAGTTGTGACTTGTAGTATTTGAAAAAGTGGGATCAATCGATGATTTAAAATTTTTTTCAACAAAATGTCACACTGTCGGGTGTTCTAGAAAGAAAAGGCAAAGATACAATAAAAATCGGCCAATCATCGAAGTGTTCGTAAGCTGTTCAGCATTCATCATCGTTGTGGCTTATGAACTATAATTTTGTCAAGGAAACCTCATGGGACCGACAGGGTGTTCTGTGAAGAAATTTGATGAATCAAATTTAAAAGCTGTCATCGAAGTATTCGTAAGCCGCCCTAGCTAGCTACCTTCAAAGCATTTATCACCATTCTATAAATTGGGTAATAGATAGGGTGTTCTATGAAGAAATGTCACAGATATAATTAAATTGGTTAGCTGTCCTGACTATCTTCTAAACATTAATCTACTAGTTTTTCAAGAAAATAAATATTTTTGACAATATTGACACATCTTTGCAGGATAACCTGTTGGTCTCATAATATTTTCTTGAAATAAATTATAGATCATTGTTTGATGCTTGTATTCATTTGGCAACCAATGAGTAATATGTT
Organism: Tipula vernalis; assembly: GCA_958295665.1. NCBI lineage: Eukaryota > Metazoa > Arthropoda > Insecta > Diptera > Tipulidae > Tipula > Tipula vernalis. Next base: position 35,922,038 of record OY282560.1, read on the forward strand.
GGAATGTTTATATTCTTTAAAGTTTCTCTAAAGGTTGTTCCACTACGGCTTTGATATTGATACTAAACTCAATTAAACATTTTCCTGACCGTACAACTTCGCCATTGAATGGAATTACTGTAGTAAAATTATTTGAGTTAAGTTATTCTTTTCCTAATTCCCACAAAAAAATTGGAAAGGCAGAAATGGCCAACATTCGGTGGATGGTACTGCTTCTTTTTCCGTTCATAGACCATTACCTTAAAACCAATTTTGAAGTTTTGTTAGAGGGAATCGATCCTGGGACCCTCGAATAATAAAACCAGCGATATATATTGGGCAAACAGGTAGGTCATTTTAAAAAATATCGTAACATTATTTATAGTTTAAATACAGCTTGAGCTTTTGACATTTCTGCGATTGAAAAAATGTGTCCAATAGAATCGATTTATATTCACACCATTGTTAGATCGTTTGCAAACCAAACACACCATAATAACAATCTGATAGTGAAAAATGTTTTTTGTTTTTATCGATTCCATTCATATTAATTTACAGCAACCAAAACAATTTTTAATCAACTTTGGTATATAATCTTGCCTGCACCAACCATTTTTATCGCGGTATATCGCATTACTGCTACATAGATAGACTAGCACAACATATCGAAAATCTTCAAATAATTAACAATTATAATCAAAATTAATGAGGAAACTCATAAAAACTAATTATGAATATATCTTGTGATGATACAAAAAATCCGAACGGAAAAAAGCTTTACAGAAATTTTTTTTATTAGTCTGTATAGAAAATAACATCCATACGTACAAAAAAGCACAGTGGAATTTGGTTTAAGCTCATTTATTTTATCTCATTGTTGTTATAATAAAAAATAAAATAAAAATATATTTTAATGAAAAACTAAATATTGGTATATGTATGTATAAAAGGCTTTTTTTACGAAAAAAGCTTTTGTACAACTTTAACGCTGTACTTTATTTTAGACATAACAATAATAATAAAAATATTCTCGAGGTTTAATATCGTGCACGCTAAATAAGGCGTTTTTGCTTTTGTTTAATATTATGGTGAAAAGCGTATAGTGAAAATTGGAAATTATTACAGAAAAAACAAAACAAAGAAAAATGGATCCGGTTAGCATAAGGATAAAGCAGTATGAAAATATGTCGATAAATATGAGATTGAAAGCTTTTTTGCTGCATATAAATAAATTGTGCGCTGCTTATACAACAAATTTAAATTCAACTGTGTATTCTTGTAATTTATACCGATTTATCCAATTTTTTATATATCGAACACAAAATAATCACAACAGCCTATCCTCTTCCATCCATCAATTTTTTGTTTATTATTATTTTTTTTAAGCAAGCACATTACACATATACATAGACATACTGTGTACATAATATTCTGTTGTGTTTTAATTTTTTTTTTTGTTTTTTTACTTTTCCGGAATTAAAAGCTTTTAATGATTATTGTAGCGAACTCAATTATAAATTTTTCCAACCCGTGAATTAAATATCACCGAATTTGTAAACAACATTGACAACAACAACAACAACCAAATATAAATTAAAACAGGAACTGTAATTTTTTTAATTTTGTGATTTAACATTTTTGCAACAACAACAAAATGTATTGTTTTTTTTAGTGTTGGCCTGGCCTTCCTCTGTAATTAGTGTACAAAAGCATGAAATTCTAGAGTAACATTTAATTACAGTTTTTGTATTTCAATTATTTAGGTTTGCAATTATATTGATGAAATTGGAAATTTTTTGTTCGTATCTGTACGGATGCCCTCTTTTTGTGATCATTGCTTTACGCGATATAACCAGCAATTGAGGCATATTTTGCTTTATCCTTTTGCACTATTTTTTTTTTTTTTTGACAAAAGCAGCCTTATCTAACAATTATGGTTCAATGAAAAATTCGCTTCCAAAGACTTTCAGTTGGTTAAGTTAATCTAAAATTTGAAAATCGAGAAATGGACATTTTTCTCAATCTCTAGCAAATATACCTATAGGGGCTCTTCTAACCTCGATTATGTGTCAGTAAAACATTTCAAGAACAAAATCCCAATTAACAAAAGGCAATGAATGTGCAATTCATTAAAATCTTTGTCATACTAGAAGATTCAGGTTTTCATCTGAATGACAAGAGGAACTGTGTTATATTAGAAATTGTAATTCGACAATCGAATTGAATGATTAATTTAATTTAGCTTTCAGTACGAGATCAGAGTCCGGTCAAATTGCAACAGAGTGCCATTGGTACAGTTCTGGATAGTGCCTTAAAATTGAATTTAAACTACTTGAGACTTTCATTAATTCAGTTCTGCAGACATACACTATGCTGTTCTATCATTAAAAAGTAAAAAAAAAAACAAATTGGAAAACTGAAATACTAAGCTAAAATCATTAATATTAAGAGTCTAAAAGTGCGATCCTTTATCGGGTGGATCACTTCCGAGATCAGATTTCGTCAAACCTAAATTGTTTGGGTAATTAAAGTTTCTTAAAAAAAATAAATCTGAATTGCGCACATCATAACACCAACCTCACTTTGTGCCTGAGATCGTCAGATAATCTTGATAAATACTGCAAAGTTTTTTTCAATTGGAACAATTTCATTTACCAATTTCATTTCCAAACTTGTCAATGATTATAAAAATTGTTTCCTCCGAATAACGATCATGTGGGTTAGTATGCTGAAAAAATTTGGCTGATTTACTAGCCTAAGCTTCATTCCGGTTGAAATTCTATTGTGATAAAATTTAATCACTTTCTTCGTTTTGAGGAAGTTCAGCCAGAAAATTGGAACTTCAGAGGACAAATTAAAACTACTGATCGCTAATATTAACCCTGAAATCTTTACTTTCACAATTTCCCAATTCAGTGACTGCATATTTCTAAATTGTAACATTGTGCCAATACCAAAATTAGAAAATCTGAAATTTTAATGTTTCTAAACATTTAGAATTTTTTTAAAAATTCTAAATTTTTTAAATGCCCAATTGTATTTATCTAACTTTTAAAATACTAAAATTATCTTATTATCTATCTCGATTTTAAAATTATTTAAATTAATATAAATTTCTTAATTTTAGAATTTTTAACTTTTCAATCTTTTAAGTTCCTGTAAATCTAATTTTTCTAAATTTCGTCATTTTAAAATGCTAACTTTTCCGAATTGTGAATTTTCTAAATTGTTAAAATAATTAAATTTAAAATTTTCTAATTTTAAAAAATGTAAATTCCCAATTTAGTAATTGCATATTTCTAAATTTTAAAATTTTCTATACCAAAATTTGAAAATCAAAAATTTTAATGTTAACCGACCAAAGAGCGGAATCCATGAGCCGACTTACCGTTCATGTTAGGACTACAGGCTATCATGAAGCAGTGAAGCATGCAGCAGCGCTCTATAGCCATACGTCCTCGAGTTAGGACGTAAGGTAGGACGTTAAAAGAAAGCTGCGAAATAGTTGGTAGTTCCTTGGGCCCCAGAAACGATTGCAGAGATAAAGACAAAGGAAAATTAATATTTCGAAACACTTAAAATCTTGTAAAAATTCCCTAATTTCTAATTTTTAAAATTCTAAATTTTTTGAATGCCAAAATTGGTTTATCTAATTTTTAAAATTCTAAAAATTATCTTATTCTTTAATTTGATATTCCCAATTTTCAAATTATTTAAATTATTATAAATTTCTAAATTTTAGAATTTTTAACTTTTAAATTTTTTTAATTATTAAAATACCGAATTTATTGATTTAGTCAATCAAAATACTAAATTTCTAAGTTCGTGTAAATCGAATTTTTCTAAGTTTCGTCATTTTAAAATTCTAACTTTTCCGAATTGCTAATTTTCTAAATTACGGAAATAATTAAATTTAAAATTTTCTAATTTTAAAAAATTTAAATTCCCAATTTTAAAAAATTTAATTTTCCAATTTATTGATTGCATATTTCTAAATTTTAAAATTTACAATACCAAAATTTGAAAATCAGAAATTTTAATGTTAACCGATCAAACGGCGCACTAGTTAAATCTGAGGCGGTTGGGTCGGGAGGTACCGGGTTCGAACACCTATAGGGGCAGGAGGAAAAGGGATTTTTGAGTGCGGAATCCATGGGCCGACCCACCGTTCATGTTAGCCTTATAGGCTATCATGAAACAATGCAATGCGCAGGTGGCTTAAACAAAAACTGGTCTATAGCCGTACATCCATGAGTTAGCTACTGTGTAAGGTAGGACGTTAAAACTGAACTGCGAAAGAGTTGGGAGTGCCTTTAGTGCCTTTCATTTTTAATTTTAAAAATTTGAAATTTTTTGACTGCCAAAATTTTTAAAATTCTAAAATTATCTTATTCTTTAATTTAATAAATTTCTCGATTTTAAATTTATTTAAATCAATATAAATTTCTAAATTTTAGAATTTTTAACTTTTATTAAAATTCCTAATTTATTGATTTAGTCAATCAAATTACTAAATTTCAAAGTTCATGTAAATAGAATTTTTCTAAATTGCGTCATTTTAAAATGCTAACTTTTCCGAATTGTTAATTTTCTAAATTGCGGAAATAATCAAGTTTAAAATTTTGTAATTTTAGAAAATGCAAATTCCCAATTCAGTGATTGCATATTTCTAAATTTTAAAATTTGCAATACCAAAATTTGAAAATCAGAAATTTTAATGTTAATCGACCAAAAGGCGCACTAGTTAAAGCTGCTGCGGTTGGAGCGGGAGGTACCGGGTTCGAATCCTGCTAGGGACAGGATGGAAAATGGATTTTTGAGTGCGGAATCCATGGGCCGACCCACCGTTCACGTTAGCACTAAAGGCTGTCAAGAAGCAATGCAATGTGCAGGTGGTTTAAACAAAAACGGGTCTATAGCGGGGGACGTTAAAAGGGAACTGCGAAAGAATTGGGAGTGCCTTGAGCTCCAGGAAAGATTGCAGAGATAGCAACAAAAAAAAAATTAAGGTTTCTAAACATTAGGAATTTTGTAAAAATTTCCTAATTTTTAATTTTAAAAATTTTAAATTTTTTGGATGCCAAAATTTGTTTATCTAATTTTTAAAATTATTTAAATTAATATAAATTAATATAATTTTTTAAATTATTAAAATTATGAGTTTATTGATTTAGTCAATCAAATTACTAAATTTCTAATATCGTGTAAATCGAATTTTTCTAAATTTCCTAATTTTAAAATTCTAACTTTTCCGAATTGTTAATTTTTTAAATTGTGGAAATAATTAGATTTAAAATTTTCTAATTTAAAAAAATTTAAATTCCCAAATTAGTGATTGCATATTTCTAAATTTGAAAATTTGAAAATGAGAAATTTTAATGTTAACCGACAAAACGGCGCACTAGTTAATACTGCGGCGGTTAGATCGGGAGGTACCGGGTTCAAATCCCTGTAGGGGCAGGAGAAAAAGGGATTTTTGAGTGTGGAATCCATGGGCCGACCCACTGTTCATGTTAGCACTATAAGCTGTCAAGAAGCAATGCAATGTGCAGGTGGTTTAAACAAAAACGGGTCTATAGCGGTACGTCCTCGAGTTAGCTAGTGCGTAAGGTAGGACCTTAAAAGGGAACTGCGAAAAAGTTGGGAGTGCCCTGAGCCCCAGAAACGATTTCAGAGATAAAAACAAAAAAAAAATTAACGTTTCTAAACATTAAGAATTTTGTAAAAATTTCCTAATTTTTAATTTTAAAAATTTTAAATTTTTTTAATGTCAAAATTTGTTTATCTAAATTTTAAAATTCTAAAATTATTTCATTCTTTAATTTGATAAAGTTCTCGATTTTCAAATTATTTAAATTATTATAAATTTCTAAATTTTAGAATTTCTAACTTTTAAATTTTTTAAATTTATAAAATAGCGAATTTAATTAATTTCTGAATTCGAAAATTTGTGAAATTCAAATTTGTCTAAATTTCGTCATTTTAAAATTTTAACAGTTACGAATTGTTAATTTTCTAAATTACGGAATTAAATAAATTTAATTTAAGATTTTTAATGTGCTGTTAATGTGATTTTTTAAAAATTTGGTTAACCTGTTGCCTAGTAGTTATCTTTTTATAACAGGAACATAATCAGAAAATTTTACTAGTTTAGAAAACCCTAAAATACTATACGCTGAATTCAATGAATGCCAGGCAAATCGATACATTTTGAATTAAATTTTGAATAAGATGAACATCGTCCTGAAAAGCCTCAATAATTTCGAAATAATCTCAAAAATCTCGGACTCACAATATCTTGAAAATTCTTATGGCATACTCTAACAATTGATAAAATCTCTAATAACCTCGAAAATATCGAATAAATTCGAAATATCGAAAATTACACATAATATCGCTAAATTTCAAAATATATAAATTCCTGTTAGAAATCTCAAATAGAATCAGACACAATACATATGTATAACATTTGTACAACCTAGAATCATTTCTCTGAAATTTATTTCCAAAATAAATCGATTTTAACGAGCGAGCTTGGCGTTAAAATTTGTTTTTATTTACCGTTTACCAATAATAAAAATCTGGGACTGAAAAGCTTCAAAGTCAAATAAGACTAAAATAAAATAATAGCCTCTCGGATGGCCTCATTTATAGAAAGGAAGGTCATTATTTGCTTTAAACAAATACATTCGTGTTTTAATATTTGCACAGCTACCTACAATAGCATAAAATAATTAAGTAAACACTTAAGCTTACATAATAGGTGAAACAACATTATAATTCGCACAAGCGTGGAATTAAATTAGATTCAGGATTATTGGATTTTGTACCCTCGGGATGCCAATACCAAAATTCCAAAAAAATTTTGGGATGCGCTCGGGATGCCAATACCAAAATTCGTTAATTTTTAATGTTAAAAATTTTAAATTTTCAGAATTAGAAATTTTTTTTACCTAATTTTCAAAATTCTAAAATTTTTGAATTTCCTGATTTAATAAATTTCCCGATTTTAAACGTATCTAAATTTGAATATATTTTTAAATTGGAGAATTTTTCCGAATTGTTAATTTTCTAAATTGCGGAATTAATTTAATTCTCATAAAATTTTAATTTTCTAATATTTTAAAATTTCTAAATTTTAGAATTTTTAATATTGCTGAAATTTCTCAGGAATGCCTTAAAGTTTTAACAGATGAATAGTCAGCCAGTAATATTTTTAAAATTAGGCCATATTTTTGGAAGTGTTGCATGAATATGTGGCCCATTATTCTATTACCTAGCAGTTGTGCTTTTTTTTTAAACGAACATGATCAGATAATAATAAACTTGAAAAACCATATGCTGATTTCACTGAACGCCAGGCAAATCGATAAATTTTGAAACAAATAGGACAGCAGGTGCCCTATTCTCGAATTCCACAACCATTTTTCACATGTGGACATCTGTCAAAATCTATGTAATTATTGACGTTTTTGTATTTGGGGAATTTTTTTCTCCTGCTTATACCCATTCGGAAATATTCCCTTAGTACCGAAAAAATTCCATACCATACTTCGTTCGTAATTGTCAGTATGTTCAAGTAGATCTGAGAATTTTGAGGAATCGTTCATAGCTGAGTTTTCCTGTAGAGAATTAAATGTATCACCCTGCGTGAATTACCACAGTACAAACTTTTTACCCACTTCCGTCGAAAAGGAAAAGTTGCATTAGAATCTGTTTTAATTTCAACAAAAATTCAGGATCTTATGTCTAAGAAACATGAACAATCAAAAAACTTCTTCGAGAATGTTCGATCAATAAACAATTCGTTGGCATTCGCGTCTATGGGTGCGCCCGTAGTACCACCTCCAGGATTATGGTCCGTAATGCCTACGAATGGACAAATTTACCATAGAGTTGTGACATTACACCTTGACTTGGAGATCAACGTAAATTTGCTCAATTATACATTTTTGAAGCAAACGAAGCATGTGAGCGGCACATGGGAATCAGTGAAAATACTTAAAAATGCTGAAAGTGTAACTTGCAACTAATGCAAGAGTTGGGTTCGTTAATGGACACCATAGAGTCCATCAAGATAACGGTACATATCCGCCTTCGATTTCAACGGCGATAATGCAAGATCAAAGATTTAATCAACGACGATATAATTCTCCGAGATCTAATGAAGTTGCTTTTATTTTTCAAAATGATAATGGAGAGCCTCCACTTGAACAAGATCTGTTAATTCATTGCCGCGCTAGTCCCTGGAACAGCTATAATCCTTCCATCATGATTCCAAGGAAGCCCAAGAAATATGACCCAAAACTATCAAGATGCTACGGCGATTGTCCATAAATATGGCAAGCCGAAGAAATAAGTAACAATTTTTTGGAAGGTCTGTTTCTGGAATTTCGTCCCGATTTAATTGCAAGGATCTTTAAATTAAAGCTCCAAGAATTTCTCGATGACATTTCGAAAAAGCATGTTTTCAGAGTTTTAGTTGCGAAGGTTCATGTCATTGAGTTTCAAAAACGAGGACTACCTCATGGCCATATTCTCTTGATTGTCGGAAACGAATATAAATCAAAAGATGTAGAAACCATTGATAAATTCATTTTTGCAGAAATTCCAGATATTGACGTTTATCGAAAGAATGAATCGATAGTTAATTGTAACGAATATCCAAAATATAAGCAAAGTAGTTGTGGCAGTGCAATTATAAATGGTAAGACAGTGGATAATTCATGGATTATTCCGTACAATCCACGTTTAAGCCTCAAATTTAACTGTCATATTAATGTCGAATGTTGTTCATCAATTCAAAGTGTGAAGTATTTATTTAAATATGTCTACAAAGGACACCAAGATTAAAACGTACATGAACTCCTCGGGGTATGTAAGTGAGCCTAAGGCAGCTTGGCGCCTATTTAGGTTTAACATGCACGAGCAGTCACACGTCATTGTGAGACTGCCAATCCACCTTCCAGATGATCAAACTGTATAGCTAACTGTCTATCTAAAAATACACTTTGGACTACCAACTCCCCCTACTAATTTAGGAGAGCCGGTACAATATTACGATGCATATATCCAGAAAGAAATCGGAGATGCCATGCAAGGCGCATTAAATCAAGAACAGAAAATAACTTTTCAAACCATAGTGATAGCTGTAAATCATAATGATCTTCCACACCGATTATTTGTCATAGATGGTATCTGTACAAAACACTGCTTAACAGGATTCGCGGAGAATTAAACGTTGTGCTTGCCGTTCCTTCTACAGGAATAGTTGCCAATCTTCTTAACGGAGGCAGAACATATCACTCCCAGTTTAAATTACCTGTGCCAATCGTAGAAACCTCAACGTCGTCTATGCGAATGACATTCGTCTTTGAGAAAAGTTTAATGTTCTCAGGATCGAGAATAATGTACGTTCATTGGACGCACAATACAGTAATTGCTTACGTAAATTAGGCGATGAAACTTTAACCAACAATCATAGTCTTACCGATGACTTAATTGAAATTTCGAGCAATCTTATTTGCAAAGGCTCTATAATAAAAAATGCAGATGTGGACTTTATCAACGAAGAAGTTTTGACAAGCGTTTGCGGAAAGCCCCGTCATGGAGTATAGCATTGACTCGATTGAAGATGCAAATGATGAAGACTTTCAAAACTATCCGACAGAATTCTTAATTGATTTAACGCCATCTGGGATGCCGCTTCATAAATTGAACTTAATTGTTGGAAGTATCATAGTATCATAATTCTGTTAAGAAATCTTAATACAAAGCGTGATATTTGTAATGGAACTCGATTAATTGTTCGACAGCTGAAACCAAATCTGATAATTTCCGACGTTTTTTTTTTTTTTGATTCATTACCAATTTTATTAAAACGTTTAAAACAATGTTACAATAAATAATAAGTAATTGGTAAGATCACCTTTAGTTTCAAAGAAACGTGTGTCAGGTACAATGGTTCTCTCTAATAATATTACAAAAAATTTAACAAAAAAGTCAAAGTTAACACAATAATAATTTACAAAATTTAAAAAATTTAAAAAGTAAAAGTAATACAAATAAAATAAAAGACAAAACTATAATAATACAAAAAATAGATGCTCAATTGCTTTGTTTAGTTTCAACCAATTTTTGAGAGCTTTGGAGAAAGCGGAGAAGCTGCTGCACACTCGAATTTCCAATGGTAAGTTGTTAAAGATTATTGCTGAAGCCACACTGAAGTAACGTTTACGAAACTCTAAATTAACATTGGGGACAAACTTTATAAATTTGAAATTTAAACGAAGATTATAAACTGAATAGTTGACAAAGTTGTTCCCGCTGATGATGTAAAAAAGCTTTAAGACCTTGAAAACATACATGTGTTGTAAAGGCATTATATCCAGCTCATGAAATATAGGCCATGATGGTGTCGCAATGATTTAAACGTCATTAGCCGCAAAACATGCTTCTGTCGAACGTACAGAGGATGTAAAAGAGTTTTACAAGCACCACCCCAACATGCTAAACCATACAGGAGGATAGAATCAACTAGGGCAAAATAAACCAATTTCAGAAGATATAACGGACAGTATAATCGTAAAACATACATTTTCCTGGAAACCAAAAGAATTCTCGACTTAAGGCCTTCAATGTGGGCCTTCCAGTTTAGGTTACTATCAATCATAACTCCCAAATATCTAATTTCACATACCGAGCTAATGGTGAAGCAACCATTAGGGATACAAATTGGACTGTTATTACAGTGTGATAGATAATCGGTGTTTGGGATCTCTGGCATTTTCTGAAATGCATAACTTTAGTCTTGTCGCTCAAAATCAAATTATGGGCTCCCAACCAAATCGCTAACATAACCAAATCCTTGTCAATAATAGTAAGGTTCGCATGATGTTTTAACGCGGGAAGTTCAGAAAAGGAAACTGTATTCATTCCCAGAATTGACCTAGCCCCGATCAACTCAGACTTACCGTTTATTTTACGACGAAGACAATTTCCAACTAAATTGGCATTTGCAAGTCTCACGGACAGACATTAGAAAAAGTCGGTTTATTCTTGCCGGAACTGGTGTTTGGCCATGGTCAATTAATTAGATGACCCCTATCAGGGGAACTTATTAGCTGGGTCAAATTTAGTTTTTACCAAAAATGTTGTGTATTAAGGAATTTTTTCAAAATAAATGTCATGTTGCAATATCAATATTTTCTCTTTTTGTTATTGTTTACGCCCTTCTTACGGGCTTTTCCCCTATAGTTTATAATAATCCGTGACAATTTCAAAACAACCCATGTATAATATATTCGAATATTTTCACTGATTCCTACAAGGTTTTCATAAAATAGCTTCTTTAATTTGAGATTACATAAATCAACATTATAATATAAAATTAGTTGAGATGAAAATGGGAAGATAGTCGTGCGTGGTATTAATATCACTAGACGCCTTAGGATTACAAACAAAAATAAAATTAAAACACCACCGATTTGCTTTCAATGTCAGAAACGTGCTTACACACACAACACACAAATTCCCAATAAAATTGTACCAACAACCTAATACATGAAATCTAATTAAAATTTAGCGAAAGAGCAACAACAACAACCAAAAATGTTTTGTCTCTAATTAGAAAATTATTTAAATAATTATAAGACCCCTGACGCTTCTGACTACACAATAATGTACTATGCACGTTGTTTTGTAAGCTCCACACAGAAATAATAAAAACATTGTTTTTATAATTAACTAATATGTATTCTAAAAACAACAACAAATATATTTGTCTATATATTTAAATAACAAGAAAAAAAAATAAAAACTTATTTGTTTCGTTATCTTCAAATCAATAATTTATTCAAATTAAATTATTTTTATTTTTGTTATACTTCTTATAAATAAACGAACAAAAGCAAAAAAAAAATATTTAAAATGTTAATTAGATATTAGATTAAGCCATAAGGAAAATGAATCTAATCTAACTGGTCCATTGTCTTTGAGTGTTTTGACATTAAAAATAAAATGGCACAAAACAAAAAATTTGTTTAGGTATCTTAAAGCACCAAAAAAAAAAAAACTTAAGTGGAATTAACCCTTAATAAAAATTTATAACTTTTCTATCGTACTCCGTATAACACACTTCACCCTCTTTTTAAAACTTAATTTATTTCTATTGAAATTATGATTAGAAGAAGATGATTATAATCTGTAATTTTAATAAATAAAAAAATTCTCAATATTTTTTTCTTAAATTTTTAATTGAATTTATATTCATCCCTCATCCTTATTTATTTATTCAGAGAAGAACGAACAATACGCGGGGTTGGCAAAAAAAAGAATGTGGTGGATGGATTATGTCTCTCCGCAAACAAAAATTGAAATGAATAAAGAAAAAAAATTGTTTTCAATTTTATACAATAATTTTGAACGAAATAATCTAAATTCGGAAATATAGTTGAAATAAAAATTTATTGGAATTAATTGAAGTATTTTAATTTAATTAGGTTTTATTTATTTATTTTCTTTTTTTTTTTTGTTTGTAAGTCTCAGAAAATAACAACAGATGATATTTTTCAAAGTTTATTTTTATTTTGGTTAAATTTCGTATTTTGACTTTATAAATCTTATTATTTAGAAACAGATATACGTATATTCTCATACTCGTAGTTAGATAAGAGATTAAAGTATGGAGGAAAAAAGTTTATTTTTTCAATTTGTTATAAATTTTTAGTTGGTTAAATTTAATTTTACTGTGGGTGTGGCTGGTAGGTTTTGTTATTCGTGTATTCCTGATTTCGTTTCTGGTTTTTTTATGCGGGATTGATTAAAACTTTTAGTGGTATCCTAAATTTTTGAATTTAAGATAAATAATTGGCCATATTTTAAAACTTTAACTAAATATAACTTAGAATATTGTTTCTAATGAACAAGACAAGTTTCATCATAATCGGTTATCATAATGGTTCAGAAATAGCCAAGTTTCCATTTGAGCTGCTCATATTCCAGAAATTTATCAAGAAAATATTTTTGAATCCCATTTCCATTAAGCACCAAAACATTTACATTTTCCAAAATGTTTCTTATTGAGCGTTTTCAAAAGATGAAACTAAAAACCTTTGTCAATAGTCCTACGTGGAAAACTGTGTTCCACCTACTTGTGGAAAATATCGCCAACTCTGAAGAATCTCTGAAGAATAAAACAAAATTTGACAATTGGAATAAAACCAGCCTCCAGAGTGTTATACCTGGAGGCAGATTGTCTTTATTTTTTCATTTTAAAAGTTGAAATCAAAATGGCGAAAGTGTAAAGTTATCGTATCAAAGCGCTCAGTTTGTTTTAAAAGTAAAAAAATCTTAATAAATTATTTTTTAAAATTTCTATTTTAGAAAATTCTAGAATATTCTGGAACGTTCTAAAAAATTCTAAAACAAATCTCAAATTTTGGAACACTCGAGAAAATTTTGAGAATTTTCTTGAAAAAATTCTAATAAATTCTGGTCATTTCAATACACCTGGAACTTTCTAGAAAATTCTGAAACATTCTAGAAAATTTTGCTAGATTATTTGAGAAAATTCTGGATCTTTCAGAAACATTCTAAAACATTCTGAAACATACCAGTTCATCTTGAACTTTCTACAAAATTTTGGATTATTCTGAAACTTTCTGGAGAATTCTGGAACCTTTTAGAACATTTTGAAATTTTCTAAAAAATCTAGACAGTTCTAGAACGTTTTGGAACAATTTAGAAAATTTTGGAAATTTCGGAAAATTCTGGAACATTCTGAACCGTTCTAGAAAATTCGGGAACACCCGAAAAATTCTAGAAAATTTTGGAACATTCTAGAAAAATTCAGAAGATTCTTGAAAATTCTACAACATTTCGAAACATTCTAAAAAATCCTGGAGTATTATAATACACCTGGAACTTTGTAGAAAATTCTGGAATATTCAATTCTAAAATCTTTCAGAACATTCTGAGAGATTCTAAAATTTTGTAGAAAATCCTAGGAAAATTCCGAATATCCTGCAATATTCTACAAAATTTTAGAAATTCTGGAATATTCTGAAACATTCTAGAAAATTTTGGAACATTCTATTGTAGATTATTTGAGAAAATTCTGGATCTTTCAGAAACATTCTAAAACATCCTGGAACATACCAGTTCACCTTGAACTTTCTACAAAATTTTGGATTATTCTGAAACTTTCTGGAGAATTCTGGAACCCTTTAGAACATTTTGAAATTTTCTAAAAAATCTAGACAGTTCTAGAACGTTTTGGAACAATCTAGAAAATTTTGAAAATTTCGGAAAATTCTGGAATATTCTGAACGGTTCTAGAAAATTCGGGAACTTCTGGAATTTTCTAGAGAATTCTAGAAAATTTTGGAACATTCTAGAAAAATTGAGAATATTCTTGAAAATCTTGAAGTATTCTAATACGCCTGGCACTTTCTAGAAAATTCTGGAATTTCTTTAAACTTTCTAGAAAATTCTGCAACAGCAGGAATTTTGTAGAAAATTCTAAAGAATTTTACAACATTCTAGAAAATTGGTGAATATTCTTGAAAATTCTAGAATATTCCGAATCATTCTAAACAATCTTTCAACATTTCAATACACTTGGAACTATAGAAAATTCTGGAACCTTTTAGTACGTTCTGAAATATTCTGTAATTTCTGAAAAACCCTAGGAAATTGTGGAACGTCCTGGAACATTTTAGAAAATTTTGGAAATTCCGGAAAATTCTAGAAAATCTTAGATCATTCTGAAACGTTCTAGAAAATTCTGAAACACAAGAAATTCTCTAGAAAATTGTAGAAAATTCTGGAACATTCCGAAACATTCTAAAAAATAATGGAACATAAAAAATTATAGAAAATTTTGGAATATTCTGAAGCTTTATCGAAAATTCTGGAACACCTAGAGTTTTCCAGAAAACTCTGAAACATTCTAGAAAATTTAGGAATATTCTTGAAAATTCTGAAACATTCCAAAACATTCTAAAAAATCCTGAAGCATTTCAAGTTATCTGAAACTTTCTAGAAAATTCTAAAAGCTTTAGAACATTCTGAAATATTCTGAAATTTCCTATAAAATCTTAAGAAATTCAGGAACGTTTCTAAAAAATTCTGGAATATTACGAAACTTTCCAGAAATTTCCGGAAATAAAATTTATTTTTCTAAAATTTTCTAGGAAATACTAAGAAATTGTAGAACGTCCTTAAAAATCCTGGATCATTCTGAAACGTTCTAGAAAATTCTGGAACACAAGAAATTCTCTAGAAAATTATAGAAAATAATGAAACATTCTAAAAAATAATAGAACATTCCAATACATCTGGAATTTTTTAGAACATTCTGAAATTTTCTTGAAAATCCTAAAATATTTTGGAACGTTTTAAAATATTCTAGAAAATTTTGGAAATTCCGGAAAATTTTAGAAAATTCTGAAATATTCTGAAACTTTATTGAAAATTCTGGAACACCTACAGTTTTCTAGAAAACTCTGAAACCCTGAACATTCCGAAGCATTCTAAAATATCCTGAAGCATTTAAATTCTCCTGAAACTTTCTAGAAATTTCTAAACGCCTTAGAACATTCTGAAATATTCTGAAATTTTCTGTAAAATCCTAAGAAATTTTAGAACGTCTTTGAAAAGTCTAGAAAATTTTGGAAATTGCGGAAAATTCTAGAAAATTCGGGAACATTGTGAAACTTTTTAAAAAATATATGAACACCTACCTGAAGTAGAGAAAATTAAGCAAATTCTAAAAAATTTGTAACATTCCAAAACATTCGAAAATATTTTGGAGCATTCTAGTACATCTGGAACTTTCTAGAAAATTATGGAATATTCTGAAACTTTCTGCAAAAAATTGTGGAACCCTTTAGAACATTCTAAAACTTTCTACAATTTTAACTTTCTAGAAATTTTCGAAGCATTCTAAAACATTCTAGTAAATTTTGAAATATTCTAGAAAATTTTCTATAATTTTAAATTTCAAAATCTATAGAAAATTTTAGAACCTTTTAGTACATTCTGAAATATTCTGAAATTTCTTAAAAAATCCAAAGAAATTTTGGAACTTCTTGGGACATTCTAGACAATTTTGGAAATTCCGGAAAATTCTAGGAAATCCTGTATCATTCTGAAACGTTCTAGAAAATTCTGGAACACATGAAATTCTCTAGAAAATTCTGGAACATTCTGAAACATTCTAAAAAATAATGGAACATTCCAATGAACCTGGAATTTTTTAGAACATTCTGAAATTTCCTTGAAAATCATATAATATTCTGGAACGTTTTAAAATATTCTAGAAAATTTTGAAAATACAGTTTATTTACAGTTTTCTTGAAAACTAGAAAACATTCTAGAAAATTTGGAAATATTCTTGAAAATTCTGGAACATTCCGAAACATTCTAGAAAATTTTGAAGCATTTCAATTCACCTGGAACATTTTAGAAAATTCTAAACGCTTTAGAACATTCTGAAATATTCTGAAATTTTTTATAAAATCCTAAGAAATTCTGGAACGTCCTGGAAAATTTTGGAAATTGCGGAAAATTGTAGGAAAAAAATTGCGGAAATTTCCGGAATCGTTTAAAATTCGTCTTTGAAAATTCTAGAAAATTTTGGAAATGGCGGAAAATTGTGAAACTTTTAAAAAAATGTAAGAACACCTGGAGGAGACAAAATTAAGCAACATTCTAAAAAATTTGTAACATTCCAAAACATTCGAAAATATTCTGGAGCATTCCAGTACACCCGGAACTTGACAGGGTTAGAGATGGCAAATACGAACCGTTTGGTGATCAGAAAGCTTCGATAGTACGGTGGGATTGACAGGGATTGAAGTTGGGCTTAACTCCGACCAAAAGACATATGTATCATTAAATTTAAACAATATTAAAAAAATGTATGTCTTCTTGTACCCCCCCCCCTCTCCCTCCTTTTCCGAATAACTTCATATAAATTCAAGTTAGAGGATCCATGAGGCAATATAGACAATATACATTTGGTAAAATAATAATTAAAATGATAAAAATATCAATTTTATCACCAGATCCAAATATGTATCCAAAATATTGTGATACACACACACACACATATATATACCAGATAAAAATATGATAGCTGTACAATATATAAACAGCATGTTTTATCACATATGATAACAATTTCAAATTCCATAAGAATTTAATTGTTATTTATTTTTAATAATTTTTTATTTTATTGTTTATTATAGTTAAGTAGAAAAATAAATTTTGCAAATGTGCCAAGTTTGCGTATAGCGGTAGAGTGAGTGAGTTTCAAATTTTTAATTTATAATCAATTTGGATGTACATCTACATATATGTAAAACAGATGTTGGATATGGCTGACGGACTTTATTGGAATAGATTTCGGTATCATCTTGATTTATCTCTATCATGTGTAAAACCCAAAATCCCCTCGTGTTGGCTCCAACACCAGCCAACAAGCTACGAGCAAACTATATAAACTCGAATAAAATTGGGATAATCAACGAATGTTAACATGACTGAAATACGATAATGATAAACGTGTTTAAACGCAGAACAAAATGTGATTCAATTTCAATTTTGGTGTTTCCCAGAGCACTAAACCTGCCAAAAATATCCTACTGCTTTTCTACAACACTCCAAAAATATCGAATTATCTGTAAATAGGTAAAAGCAAGGGACTCAATCCTAAGCACTAATAACGAATTTGTAAAACTTGATTTATATCTCAAAGTCTGTAAGACTATGCAACTCAAGAGTAAACATGGCCAAGCAAAATTCGAATAAATTCGAAAATCTCGAAAAACATCGAATAATCTTGAAATTTTGTGTAGGTGAATTGTACATTTCGAAATATTCCGATAAATAGCGAAATTATCGTATTATTTGTGTAGTAAGCAGTAATATCCAAGAACTAGACTAGAACTGTTCGGAGATCTTTTTAAATAAATCAAAAACAATGTCACTGTAGTTCCCTTACTGGTAAAAACCTTTACTTAATTAAAATTTTAATTTATTGTAATTAATAATAATAATTTAACGGTAATTTAAAATTTTTCAAAATCTTTAACTTTTTCTAAGTTTGATATTTCATTAGACCAAAGCACTGGAACTTAATCATTGATAATAGGAAAAATCTAGAAAATCTCAGATGTGCTCAAAAATCTCGTGAAATCTCGAAAATAAAATTTCGATCTTAAATACAACTCTACATTGTTGTAGCTAAGAGCCACGCTAATCTGGACTAATTTTAAATGTCAGAAACAATCTATTAATATCAAAGGCCTGGAATTAATCGTAAATCATGTAAACAACTCAATGATAAGAATGAAGTCTCAATAATTTCGAATATTTAATGTCAAAAAAAAAATTGTAGAACACTCCAAAATATCGAATTATCCGTAAATTTGTTAAAACAAAAAACTGTTTCCTAAGCGCTAATAACCGCTTCGTAAAACTAATATGTGTAAGTCTGTAAGATTCCGCCACTCATTGTTAAGTGTTAATATCTCGAAAATCCTCAAATAGACTCGAAAATGTAGGCAGGTGGATTGGAAGTTTCGAAATATTCCGAAAAATCGTGAAATTATCTTAATAATTGTGTAGCAAGCATTAATATACAAGAACTAGAGGTTTGTTAATCAATGACCTTATGATTCTTCCTTATGAGCCACGCTAATCTGGATTAATTTTTAGAATCAGAATCCAGCTATGAATATCAAAGACCTGGAATTAAATGTAAATCATTTAAACAATTAAATGTTAAGGTTGTAAAACCAAAGGAACTCAATCCTAAACCGCAACTCAATGTTAAGTGTAATGTTTTACACTTAACATTGAGTTGCGGTTTAGGATTGAGTTCCTTTGGTTTTACAACCTTAACAACAACACCAAGCAAATTTCGAATAAAACCAAAAAAATTGAAAACCCTCGAATATTATCGAAAATGTCGAAACACGTAAATATAGGCAGTTAAATAAAATTCCGAAAAATCGCCAAATTATCGAATTATTTGTGACAGTTAGTAACTTCAAGCAAGTTACGCCGGGTTCACTTAAAAGACATATAAACCTCGAATATAATTGGAAATCTCAAATATTCTTGAATAATTTCCAAAATATTGGACAATCATGTAGTTCGAATGGGGTCTAAGATTATCGAGTAATATAGAACTATACAACACACTCGAAAATTTCGAATAACCATTCTGTTTTGAAACACCCCAGATCATCAGCAGTAACAAAACTTATTCAAACAGAAAAGCATCTTCACTTCATAATTTGCATTTTCCTTGCTTCTTTCCAAACCGTTGTTACCGGGTTTACTGGTAAAATTAATTTTTAATTAGTGATTATAGGTAATCAAAAAATCATATAATGACCGTCAACTTAAACTAAGTGTAACAATAACCCCATTTCTTGATGTTTGATCTGATCCAGATCAGATAATGTCTCATGAAACGACACCAAAATGCATAAAACAAACAAACACCAAATGTCAATCTTCTATTTCGTTTCGTTTTAAAGCCGCCTGTTTATACGCGTATTGTATTCATTATATTCTTTACCGCTTCTTTCCACTACAAAGAATATGATAAATACAATACTCGTGTGAACAGGTAAAATGAGTTCGGTATTTAATTTTCTTTTTGATTTCACTACTACATTTTCACTGAAATTTTTTTTTCAACTACATTTTAATAGCTGAATTAATTTTTAGACCACCATTTGTGATCTAAAATCAATATTGGATCAAATGCTGGATCACTATACGTCAAGAAACGCAGCTAATATAGCAGAAAAATCTTCTATACTACAGTAATCAAATCTTTATCGTCTTTCTATTATCGTAAACTGGCCTGTGATGAAAAATGTTGTACGTGCCAATGGTTCAGCAGCGGCTAGGTTTTATGACAGTTTCGTCAGGGATCGGAGGGAAAGATACTTTCGATCTATTAGAATGCCGAAAATATTTTGAATAGCAGGACATTAATTAATAGGTCATCTGCCTATCAAGAGCTAGATTTTCTTGAACATCCGGTTTTCAAAGACCGAAGTAAAGAGGACATCTCTCAGAGGTACTGCTCGCGAGAATATTACGCCGTACGACAGTCGCAAATTTAAAAGGCTAAAAAATAATTCAACTCCGCCTTTTATGAACGGTTTGGCAGATAACTTCCGACCGACATGTTCTTTAACTTTACAGTGTCCAGTGTGACACTCACGTAAGATTTTCTTAATGATGTTCCTCATCAAATCAAAACACTATTTACCAGATAATGTTGATTACTGGGTCGACCTCTCGATTCTCTAATATACTTCATATGTTTTTGAAATAGGTACTAGTTTTGTTAGGGGCCTAGAAGAGATGAGTTGTCTCAAAAGGAATGAAACAATTATTACGGGCACAGTAAAAATTCCGTCGCCTTATATATCTTGAAACAACAGCTTCCAAGGATTATAACGGTAACGATATTCGAAAAGGATAATGAAATTCGAATAAACGTACTAGGTACATGACAGTGTAGTTTGATCCTTTTGTTGTGACGAGCATAAAAGACAGAAGCTGTTTTGAAATCGTAAAAAATCAACCAAAATGTTTCTAATTCACTTAGCTACAACTTTTACTTCTAAACTCTACTTCAGATCAGAAGATTAGATTTATTTTAGTTATATTTAAAAATACAAATTTTTATCGCCTATAACATCCTCTCGGAAAGACACGGACGTCGATTATTTTCTAAACTGTTTCTTTGTATGTTCTATTTGAGAATTCAACCAGATGTCACTCAAGCACATTCAAATAAATGGTAGAAATTAAATTTCCACATACCGTCTCTACAACTCGTTTTGCTGTTAAAGCAAACTATTCGGTTATTTTTTTAGGGTGTAACGAAGAACCGTGGAGTTTTCTATGGTTTTTGGAAGGTATTGGAGTAAAGTATCTTTGGATTTGCTTGTTTATGTAACACGTTACAGAGGGGGTTGGTCCTTGAATGCAACGAATGCATTGCATGCGTAAAGAAATTTAAAATAATTTCAATAGCAACTTTCTCAGCAAGCCATAACCAATAGATAATAAGAGCGTATTATAACTTTTCTATTACTACAACTTTTACTACAAATTTGCAGGCAGTAACTCGAAGTATTTCCGAACTTCTTGAATAATTTGAAATAATCTGTAACATCAAGCGAGTAGCGAGTAACAACAACCTAAAGTACCTAAACTCGAAAATCTCAATAAATTAGAATATTCTTCCATAGAATATAGAAACACGAATTACCTCGAGAAGTTCGATTAATTATTGAATTCTAGAGTAATCTCATTCAGCAAAAAATTACTTGGGGATGTAAAAACTTTTCAAATTCAATTTCAAGTATCACAGAAAATATCGATTAACAGCATCAAAATTTGAGAAACTCTCATTATGTCGATTATGGTTCGGTAAACTTGTAGCTTGAAGGTAACCATAGTAGATGATATTGAAATATGGATAGCAAATATTAATAGATTATGAATTTCTTGTTGATTCTAAAGGCTTAAAAGCAAAGACGTTCGTGTAGTTCATGCTCGGCCTTTTAGTCTACACAAAAATTTAGAATTTGAATACTAAGCTTAAGATAACAATAACCAAAATTAACCGATTAATTAAAAGTCAGTTAATTGGCTTCCAAAATGTGATTAGATCAAGATCTCAGATATTATCGATGAAAAAACGATTAGATGACGGATTCATTTATGTGTATCCAATGGATTAAAAACCTAATAGAAAAACAAGTGTTATTCTCCTTCACATAGCCTAACAACTTCAAAACATTTTTTCTATATTCGCTTTTTTACTGACCGTTAAACTTGATGGAGACAGTATGACTGGTTGTCTGATTGGGAAGCTCTATCAGTAATCGTTTTGAGATAATGATGCTTGTTTCAGCCTACTGTCTTCCCTCGAAAAATAACATATGAGCTTTTTATTCGAAAGTGGCAAAAATTTTCATATTTTAAGAATCACTAACAAAATTCGTTTAAAGCGCCCATTCGTATAAAACGCCTAGGCGTTGTAACTGAAATTTTCAAATTTAAAATTAAAACAATTTATCACAAACTAATTCAATACACCTATTGCAAACAAAACTTTTTGTGGGTACTGTATATGATCGGAGTCTTGGTGGAGTTCATATAAACCAGTAAATGCTTTCTTTTACTTCAGTTTTTAAAGTGTGTGCTTTAAGGATAGGAAGCATTAATCGGAAATAAAGTATAAACATGGTCATTCTTGAATACAATACGAATTCAAATATCTAAGGATTATGATCATGATTTTGATAAAAATTACGAAAGGAAGAAGGTTTTGTGCAGGTTCGCACCCCATGAAAATTTTTTTTACAATTTTTACCTTATTATGGTAGGAAATAATTGGATCAGGATTGGACCCACTTTCTGTCGTTTGGTAATCCAAAGGTTAGAACTTTTTTAGGAAATAAGCATATGTCAAGCAAATTCTCTATATATTCCTCTATACATACCTAATGAGTGGTTTCCAGTTGGAACGCCTTTTATTTGGTTATTTTATTCAACGCAATTAATACATTAATAAATTTTAGGTTTGCCTATTGGGCCATTTTCGGTGTGAGACTTAACCTCCAGCCTCTAGTTCAACATGAAAAAGCTCTGGGCCAAGTTACGTCAAGGTTTTTGCGTTAAATTGGGTCAAGGTAATTGAACTAATTATTTTGGTCAGATATCACATCAGTGTTTCGAATAACTATTAGGTAATTTTAAACAGATGGAAACCTAACTACCGAAATGTTGTGGGAGGAATCAGTCCGAAAATAAGAAAATTTGATCAAAAAAGTCAGCATATCTAAACCCTAAAAGATCCAACGGTTTCCATAGAAAAGAGTTGCTCTGTTCTTAACTCTGGATTAACTCTAATGGAAGTAGAGTTGTTTTATCATATGAACTAGAAAATAGATTTTTGTAAAAACTCTGAAACAAACAAAGCTTTTTTGGAAAATTTCATTTAACTTAAATTTTTTATTTGTTTTTACGTCTTGACCTATAAGCTCCGGGCCGGAGCACTTTGGAAAGTTGACTACCATAATAATTTAATGGTTTTAAAATTGTAGTTTATAAAATATAAAGGGCTGAAACCTCATGATGTTTACACTTCAAATTGAACCTTTAGTAAATTCTGTGTATGGCTTATTCGGGTGGGACTTGGCAATTTCTTAGCCGGTTTTAGTGAAATTTGATATCCAATATTGAAATGCGATTTTTAAATGATTTTTGGATAAAATTCTAGATATGGCAAAAAAAATAAATAAATAAATGAAATTTGACGTTGGAAATGGAATTCTAAATTGATTTTTAGATCCAAAACTCAGTTTAGAACCAAATTTCCATCGTACACGTCAAATTTCATCATAATCGGTAAAAAAATATCCAACTTCCATCTTATTTTGCCGTATTCCATAACTATATCCAAAAACCACTTTAGAATCCCATTTCCATGGCAGATGTCAAATTTCACTCAAATTGGTTAAGGAACAGCCAAGTTCCATCGTACTTGGTCATATTCCAGAACTTTATTCAAAAACCATTTTAGAATCCCATTTCCAACGCACATGTCAAATTTCATCATAATCAAATTATTGGAATATCCCATTTCCATTGGAAATGCTGGATTTCATCAAAATCGGATAAGATATAGAATCCAAATAAAATTTTTGAAAAAAAAAAAAATCACAAATCCTCAGTTTAACGGACAACGTTTGTGGTACCGTCAATTTCCGTTGTAGTGAGGTTTCCCTATATATAAAGATTGCTCAACTGCTCACTAAACCCTTATCCAACCCCAACTAAACCGCATCTCAACCCTAATTCAACTCGCAAACGGAACCTAACATAACCTTCAACTAAACCGCAAAGTTTACGCCAAACTCACTCCTCAAACCAGCATTTATAAAAAATTTGTCAACAACTCACTATATCCTATCCAGCCCCAACTCAATTCCAACTCAACTTTAATTCAACCCGAAAATTTATCCCTAACTTAACCTTCAAATCAACCACAAATTCAATGCCCAATTCAATAATCAAACCAGCATAAATAAAAAATTCTTAAATATTTTTATATCCAACCCCAACTCAACTCCAACTCAACTTCAACTCAACCCGCAAATTGACCGAATTGATTTTTTTATTGACATAAAAAATTGTTAAATATTTCCATAACCAGGTATTTTGGGACAATTCGTATGGCAGGTACCCGACCCTCTTGACGCACAGGTTCCAAAAGCTTTTCAAATCTTGGCCTTGACCATAGAAACAGATTGGCAAAAAAAAAATTCTAAATCGAACGAGCCGTTCTCGAGATACCATGGGTACCATCCAGACAGACGAATGGACATTTTTTTTTCTTTTTGCTTTTTTAGACTCAGGGACTTTCAAAACTTTGGTCTTTTTAAACCGAAGTAAAAAATGACAAACAGAATAGTTTATTTATCGTTAGGTCAGGATTGGTCATTAGTAAGCAGTTTTATCGTTTGGACTCCAAAATCAACAAATCTTTTTATTCAAGTTAGTGCACCACTAAAATAAACCGAACAAATATTTAGAACACATTTTAATAGAAAATCGTTAAGTCAGGACTGATTAACATTTTTGTCGTTTGGTCGTCAATAGTTATCATCCGTCCCCATCCAACTTACACATATATTGGTGACCCGTTGTTACCATTTCCATTCGTCAATTTCCAATTAAATACAAACGTGCGTTTTGAACACGGATTTCTTAAATACGCCGTGCTACATGTTTTACAATATTCTTGACGATCCATTACATTTGTTATGGTTGCCGATTGGTTGGCATGTTATCACTTGTCATCTATTGTATAAGCTGGTTCAAGTTCTTTTGTAATCGATGAAGGAATGTCAGGCTTTATTTCAAAGATCAGTTCATGAGGCATGTAATTAGTAGAACTATGTGGGGTACTATTGTAACGAAAGGTAAGATGTGGTAACCATGTAACCCAATTCAAGGGATCTGACCGTGTGAAGTTCTGTAAGTATTTGCCTAACGTTTTGTGAAACCGCTCAAGAACCCCATTGCTTTGAGGGTGATATACCGTGGTTTGTATTTTTTTAATTTTAAAAAGTTTACAAACGTGATTGAAGACGGCACTCATAAAATGTGTACCTTGCTCTGTTAAAATTTCGTCTGGTATTTCCAAAGATAAAAATACAATTTTCGAAGAAAGTTTGTGCGACTGTGTTACTTTCCTGATTCGGAATATGTTTGGCTATTAAATATTTTGTTAGATCATCTTCGGGTGACCTCCAAGAGGTAAAACATGACATTCATGGATCAATTGATCAATTTCTTCTTCATCATCAAGGTATTTGTTATTCAGGGTTTCCTCATTTTTATTAGGTATGAAAGAACTCTCTGCTGTTGATAAATCAGGAGTTTCAAAATTATTTAGAGGCTGAAGATTTAAAAGTGAGAATCCAGTATATTCGATGTCATTTAAAGAATCTGATGTAGAAGATTCTGTAAGTGTACTTACAATTACATTGTTATCACTAAATGTTTCTGGTTTTCTTGATTTTAAACGAGTCAGAATATCACAATCAATAGGTATATCCATGCTAATATTTTTCTTGGTTTGAATTCTGCTAAGTGAATCTGTATTTTTATTTTGCGACCGAGGTTTATGGATTATTTTATAATTGTATTCGTCTAAAGGAATTTTCCAATGCATAAGGCGGGAAGATGAATTCTTTAAAGAACAAAGCCAAATTAACGGTTTATGGTCAGTAATGATCAAAAATTTCCGGCCATATAGGTATAGGCGAAAATGAATGACTGACCACACGATTGCCAAAAGCTCCTTTTCAATTAAGCTAATGACTAGCATATGCAATAATTGGTAAGTCAAATCCATCAATATCTTGAACGATATTAAGAACGATTTAATATCTGTTGTACATTGAGGAAAAGGCAAATTTTGTACTACCTTAATTTTTGATTCATCTGGTTTGATTCCATTTTGAAGTAACAACATGCCCCAAATATTTAATTTCATGCCGCAAAAATTGGCTTAAGAACTTCAAGAAGTCGATCGTTGTGTTCTGTTAAACTTGCACCAAAGGTAACTACATCATCTAAGGTCGCAGGAGCACCTTTGAGACCAAAAGACATACGAACAAACTCGTAACTTGATGATATCCACTTTGTAAATCCAATGAAGAGAAATATTGCGCTTTTCCAAGTTTGTCTAGAATATCACATACATACGTATGTAATCTACCACCATTCGCCATTTTGGTTCCGCGGTTTGCGACCTTTTTGGTACGACTAACACTGGGAAATTCCCGGGACTAATACTGCCTTGAATTATAATCTGATCGAGCATCTCATTAACCTGTTGCTTAATTTCCATTTTAATCGAATAAGGCTATACATGGCCTAATGTGAATTGGAGGTTCATTAGCAGAAGTTCGGATTTCATGCTTAATTAATTCTGTAGACGTTAACACATCGCCTTCTAAGTAAAATATATCATTAAATTGATGTAATATTGGCATTAGTGTCTTACGTTCTTCTTCGTTTAAATTAGTAAGATAAACACTTGACTTAAGAGTTTTGATTCGTTTTTGAATTTTGTTATCCCATTTTTGACATTCATGCACTTCATATTCAGAAATTTGTTCGACCTTAAATTTTAAGTTAGGTGTTGTATAAAGAAGTATCAGATACATATATGTAGAATTAGTAAAGTTATACAATTATTCCGAACTTCCAGTCGAAGCTCTATCTGAGCGTATCAATTCCAGTCGAAGCTCTATCTGAGCGTATTCCCGTTTGAATTGAATCAGAATCATCCGATTCTTATTGAAATCAAATACGAGTCTTATATCCATTCGAATTCGTATCGTATTCAGAGGCTCTGTTATATCGCATTTCGTTATTATACAACGATATTTTCGCAAAAATGTATTCTTTGTCGAAAAATTCGCCTTATTATAAAATGCGATAGCGAATTTTTTGCGAAATTAAAATTGACAAATGCAACAACTTAATAGCAGTCGAAAATCGCATTTGCGAAGTAATTATGTAATTATGTGAAGTGTAGAAATGTTTACAAATGTAACGCCTAGGGCGCTGTATTTAAATAAAACGCCCAGCAGGAGTATCATTCGTTTAAAACGCCTAGGGGTTATTTATGGTGAAAGACAGTAGTAGTGCTTGTTTCAGTTAGTAACAAATACAATTTTAAAAGCTCATGGTATAAACGAGTACAGAACTATGGTTTAATTCATTTCTGCAATCAAATTGAGTCACATTTGTGAAGTTTTTGGTAAAAATTTGACAAGAATTTTAAATATTAGTTTAGTCGGGCTTTTAATTTTGCAACTTAGTTTGCATGAAAAATCGTTTTATATAAAAGCATTTAAATTTCAATCAAATTTTTAAATGTTTAAATGTTGATACATACATACTCGTATATCAAAAAATCAACAATCAAAACTGCATCATACAACCCTCTGTTTCATGATCTAGATAAAATATCTTAAGGCATTCTTCAATATCATATACCGAAAATACGAATTAACTTTATCATTGTGTATTTGAATCTATTACACATCATTTAATAATATTTTGATATATAGTATGGAGGTATGCTTCGAATACTAAATAACATTTTCCATTTTTTTTGCCATTTTCCCAAAAAAATCGAAATTTTAATAAAACCAAATGTCGATGACGAAACACAAAAAAAGTGACAATTGTATATCATGCAAAGTGAAAAATGCTTCCAGGTACAAATAAATACAATAATTTTCTATTTTTTATACTCTGTGTATGTATGTGTAATGGGTTTTGTGTGTCAATAAAGGTTAAACGATTTTTCTAGTTATGATGATGATGATCATCATTATTACCAAGCCAGCACACAAAAATAAATTTGGTGGATCCGCGCATTTGTATACCATATTATATACTCCTCGCCCGTGTCTGATGAAATGTTTCAAACACAAACAATAAATGCGAGGCAAAAATAAAAAAAAATCATCTCTAGAAGGGAAATAATTGAACCGCTAACACCATTTCGATTCGTTTTTTTTTTTTTTTTTTACATACAATAAAGTCATTTGGAATCGAAATATGTAGACTTAAGAAAACTGTATGTGTATATATATTGGGTGCACGGAAGAAAAGGGGAACCAAAATTGCTTTATTTTCCGTTATTCGAGAACAGAAAATCAAACAATGAGTATACACAGGAACAAAAAAAAAAGCTTTAAATCTATATTTTATCTTTCAAAGCTTTCGATTTTGATTTCCGATTTTTCTTCTTGTTTTGTATGTATGTGTATGTGTATGCTGGGTTCGAGAAGAAAAGTAAATAAAAAACGTTAAGATTATCAACTTTTATTTATTTTATTTGAAATAAATTGGAAATTTTTTTTTTGCTTTTTATGATATGCGATGAGAGTGTTGATTGTTCTCAAATCTTGTGATTTGGAAAAATTTAAATTGGTTGTGAGTTGTGTATGCTGTTTAAACATAAAGGTATATTCCGTTTCTAAAATGCTAAATGGTAATTGACGTAATATTTTACTGCGCTATAGATAGGAGTGTCGACTGTAGATACAAACATTTGACTTTTTCTCGACAATATCTCTATGTATGTAATGTAAATTGTCTGGGATTGCTTCCATTTCGATTAAAAATTTGTTTTAAAAGGAGTTACCGAAACATATTCTGAATGATAACGCATCCAACTAGCTGAACTCATGTATATTTAGTATTTCAGCCAGAATTGAAACAAGAGAAATTCTGCAGCAGATATAAGTAATCAGCTTTAGTTGTTGTTAGTGTAGAAGGCTTGTTGGGCTCAAAGAATATGAAGGGGTAGCTGTTTTTGTTCCAAAAAATTACTTGGGATCAAAATCAACCCACAAGATTGATGTTGAAATCCATTTTTTTCTGAAATTCATTTCCCAATGCAATTCTCAAAATTCTTTTTAAAGGTCATTGAACCGTTGGCCGCATGAATACTCCATTTTAGTAAGAGAATTATAAAAAAAAATATTTTTGAGAAATGTTGGGACTCGAAAATTTTTCCTTTTTCATAATTTACACAGGAATAAAATCCTAAAATTTCACAGGAATAAATACTGAATTTAGTTGTGAGCCCTGGTTTTTTCCAAGTAAACATAAATGATGATCTATATATCTTGGCATTCTTGGAATTTGTAGAAAGCGGGAATTTGAATAATTCTCAGTTTTTTTTCGTAAAATTTCATATATCAAGTTTTCATTTTTCGAGATTTTGTATTTTATAGTTTAGCTCGGGCTTGTAAAAACAACAAAAACGAAGAATTCGACAGCTTTTTGACTGATTTTGTCAAATTTGCATTATGCCAGAAATGAATTTTGTCAAGGAGAATTTTATCAAAATGTGTTTCGTGGATAACTGATCTGATGACAAAAGGGTTACAAAATTAAATTGTTTCGAATTCCAAAATTTAATTTTCCTCTTTCGGAATTCAGTAAATTCTGGAAAAATTAAAATTTAATTTTGAAAGTCAGAATTTGTTGAGCTGCAAATTCTGAAAAAGGGGAAATTTACAGAATCAGCAAGAAGGTTGATACTCATCTAGCAAAAAGCCATCTTTTATAAGCTCGGATCACTGGTGGTCCATGACATATTTCTACTAGTCTGCGGGAAGTCTACAAAAATTCGAATTGAATTTTCTTCTCTAAAACTAATTTTTTCTAAAATTTAGAACTCTTACAAAATTTTGAACTCAAAATCAATGAACCGATCAGCGAAATCGTAATCTTATTTTTATAGCTAGCGAAATTTTACGTCAAGTTTATAAGGAAAATGTATCATAGCTCGAACAGCATGCAAGGGTTATGCGGTCTCTATTTTGAAGTTTGTAGAACGAATTTGCATAAAAGGTTCTTCTAAACTGCTTTAAAGCTTGTATAAGGAACGCATTTTCTCTGGCCGATAATATCAATAAAAATTCGTTCTTTTAGAAAAAAAAAACCTTTCGAATCAAGCAATAGCGGTTCTTGTTGAATGCAAACAGTCAATTTAGTGGGTCCTACTGGCATTCATTTGTGAAATCCGACTGTTAACCCAAATATTTCACTTGCGTGCAGTATCAATTATTTAAAAATATTTCTACTCTACTAAATCTGTCATATTCTTCGGAAGTGTTGTTAAAATTGATGAAATTTCACTTAAAAATTCCAATTTTGTAGTCAAACTAATTTTTAATAATATTGGTACTGTAGACGAAACAATTGGATCAAACAAAATTAACTGATTGGTTGAATTAAAAGAGGAAGATTCCCAATTTCTACATCTAAAAAAAATAGGCATTCCCTTTTCGCAGAATTCACTTCATAATGCGTTCTAAGATTCAATTAAATTATAGATTGTTTCAGATTTTATACGAGAGTGTTAGTAAATTCTAAAAAAGGCAAAATTTAACGTTTAAACTAAGAAAAAGTTATGGCTAAAGTTTATAACTATTTCTATAAAACCGAACACAACGCGTTTTGAACCCAAACATTTCTAAAATAATTTTTTTTTTTATAATTGTCTTAATAAAATATAAAGTTCTGAAACCTCATAAGGTGATCAGAACTTCGGTCTTGATTAATTCAACTCCCAAATCGATCACGAAATGAACCTCTTAAGTAAATCTTCAGCTTAACCTCTATCTGAATCGCAACACAATCCTAAACACAATCACCAAATTAACGACTAAACAAACCATTAATTAAATCACCAAATCAACCCTTAATCAACTTGGAAATCTACCGTTAACCTAACTCCAAATCAACACTTTAATAATTCCCCAACCGAACAACTCACACCCCATTGCAAGCTAATTAAATCCTAATTCTACATCAACTCAACTTAGATCCACCCAAATCTCAACCCTCAGCTCAGCTCTACACTTATTTTCCAACCCAATCCAAAAATTAACTCGGTTCAAAAGCTACATGCGTGTATGAACTCAATTCAATCTAACCTCCCACTAAACCGTAAACCCTAATCAAAATTCTCTTTTAAATCCAATCCCATCAGCATCGCACATGCAAAATTCCATTAAACTCCTTTAAAAAATTGACAAGTTCTATCCTAATTGACCATATTCCAGAATTTCATATTGAAATAATTTTAGAATCCCAATACTAGTCAACATATCGAACTTCGTCATAATCGGATAAAAAATAGACAAGTTCCATCACACTTGGTCATATTCCAGAATTTCTTCTAAAAATCATTTTTAAATCCCAGTTCCAATGGGTAGGCCGAAATTCATCATAATTGGATGAGAAATAGCCAAGTTCCATCATACATTTCCATATTCCAGAACTTCATCCAAAACTCATTTTAGAATCCCATTTTCACCGCGGAAGTCAAATTTCAATAAAATCAGTTAAGAAATAGATGAGTTCCATCCTAATTGGCCATTCATTTACAACAGTGACCTTTCTTAAGTCTTAAACAATATTTGTGTAAGGTTTGGTTCAAATCGGTCAAGTCGTATGGATTTGTTTAAATATCATACACATATGATGTACATATATACAAACGCTTACTTTATTTTATAAATTGCTCAACTAACCCAATCCCAAAATTAACTCGGTTCGAAAGCCACATGCGTGTATGAACTCAATTCAATCTAACCTCCCACTAAACCTAATCAAAATTCTCTTTTAAATCAAATCCCATCAGCATCGTACATACAAAATTCCATTAAACTCCTTTAAAAAATGGACAAGTTCTATCCTAACTGACCATATTCCAGAATTTCATATAAAAATAATTTTAGAATCCCAATACTAGTCTACATATCGAACTTCGTCATAATCGGATAAGAAACAGTCAAGTTTCATTATACTTGGCCATATTCCATAATCTGATTTAAAAATCATTTTAGAATCCCATTTCCAACCCACATGTCAAATTTCTTCTTAATCGGTTGAGAAATAGGCAAGTTCCATCATACTAATTCATATTCCAGAACTTCATCCAAAAATCATTCTAAAATCCTATGCACAAGCCGAATTTCATCATAATTGGTTGAGAAATACGCAAGTTCAATCATACTTGGTCATATTCCAGAACTTCTTCCAAAAATCATTTTTAAATCCCAGTTCCAATGGGTAGATCGAAATTCATCTTAATTAGATAAGAAATAGCCAAGTTCCATCATACATTTCCATATTCCAGAACTTAATCCAAACATCATTTTAGAATCACATTTCCAATGTGCAACCCGAATTTCATCATAATTGATTAAAAATAGGCAAGTTTCATAGAATGGAAGTGTAGAATCCCATTTCCAACGCATATGTCAAATTTCACCATAATTGGTTGAGAAATAGGCAAATATCGTCTTACTTGGCCATATTCCAGAATTTCATCCAAAACTCATTTTAGAATCCCATTTCCATCGCGGAAGTCAAATTTCAATAAAATCAGTTAAGAAATAGATAAGTTTCATCCTAATTGGCCATTCATTTACAACAGTGACCTTTCTTAAGTCTTAAGCCATATTTGTGTAAGGTTTGGTTCAAATCGGTCAAGTCGTATGGATTTGTTTAAATATCATACACATATGCTGTACATACATACAAACGCTCACTTTATTTTATAAATTGCTCAACTGCTCACTAAACACTGATCCAACACCATCTCAACCCCAATTCAACCCGCAAACGGCCCCCAACTCAACCCTCAATCCAACCGCAAACTCTCTTTCAACTCAATCCTCAAACCAGCATAAATTAAAAAATGGCCAACTGCTCACTATATCTTAACCCAACCGCAACTCAACTCCAACTCAACTTGAACTCAACCCTCAAATTGACCCCTAACTTAACCTTAACCTTCAAACCAGCATATATAAAAAATTGGTAAATATTTCTATTTTGGGCCAATTCGAATGGCAGGTACCCGACCCTCTTGACGCACAGGTTCCCAAAGCTTTTGAAATCTCGGCCTTGACCATAGAGAAACAGATTGGCAAAAAAAAAATTCTAAATCAAACAAGCCGTTCTCGAAATACCATGGGTACAGACATACCTCTTTTAGACATTGGTCTTTTTAGACCGAAGTAATTTTCACTTTTCTAGAATTTACTCACATTCGCGTTTAAATTCTGGAAAAGTGAAAATTTAACGTTGAAACTCAAAATGTGTCGTGATGTAAAATCTGGAAAGAGCATGATTTAACTTAAACATATCAGAATGCATCGAGGTCGATTAATTTTCTCTTTTCCAGAATTTACTCTATAAGGCGTTCTGAGCTTTAAAATTTAATTTTCCCTTTTCAAATAATTCACACTTCAATTTTGAAACTCAGATCAAGTTATTGCGTAAATTCTGGTAAAGAAAAATTGTAATTTTGACACCTAATCATAAGGCGTCTCTGTTTCACAATTATGTTTTTTCTTTGCCCCAGAATTTACACTCTTCCAGAATTTACACACCAAAAATGTGTGCGTAAAATCGTTCGTTGGGTTGATCACCTACAACGTTCACCAGCACGTTATATCTACTATTCGAAACCTCTTGTAGAGATGTGACAAGTTGGTGAGTAAATGAAGGGCTTGTAAAAATAACCAAAAATTACCAATAGTGAATTTTTTCAAAATTGGATTAATTAATTTCGGAAGCCGGCGTATTGTAGTTCTTAGTTTCCATATTAAAATTTTCTCTCCTCCAGAATACACACCATAACGCATTTTGAATTTCAAAATTAAATTCACAAGTGTGAGTTAATGCTGGA
Organism: Tipula vernalis; assembly: GCA_958295665.1. NCBI lineage: Eukaryota > Metazoa > Arthropoda > Insecta > Diptera > Tipulidae > Tipula > Tipula vernalis. The sequence continues at coordinate 35,955,876 of OY282560.1, forward strand.
AAAGGGAAAATTTATGAAGCCTCAATTCACTAGTTTTTTAATGGATTTTGGCAAAAGTCGATTTTGGTATAAATGTATTTTGTCTCGATGGATTTTGTGGGTAACCCACATTCCACAATTTAGGCTTCATTAAAATTAGCTCACAGCCTGGTAATACCAAATATTTGACAGTAAAAAAACTTAGGTAAACACCCGCGTTGGGAAGCAAAACTAGTCTACTGGAATTAGGTTTTTCTCGTAACAGCACATGTTTTCCTGAATACCTGTATGGTAAGGAAATTGTTATTTTTCGCTTGAAGATCACAGTTGCATTGGTAGATATTGAAACTCTTATATTGTGTATAAAGAAGAACAAGTGATCAACCATACTCGCCCTATATGTTCGAGGAAAACTAGGCAAACCTAATGATTTAGAATTCAATAAACCAATCCAATTTTAACTTGCTAACTAACTGTAAATGATTTTCTCTATCTCTCTTCTTTCCTTCTCTTTCTCTCTTCACTCCTCTCTCTCTTACTCTTTCTCTCTTCACTCCTCTCTCTCTTACTCTTTCTCTCTCCCTTTCTCTTTCTCTCTCTGTCTCTCTCTCTCCCTCTCTCTCCCTCTTTCTCTTTCTCTCGCTCTCTCTCTCTCTCTCTCTCTCTCTCTCTCTCTCTCTCTCTCTCTCTCTCTCTCTCTCTCTCTCTCTCTCTCTCTCTCTCTCTCTCTCCTTCACTTCATTAGGCTCTTAATTATTTCAACAGTAGGGTTACCCATCAAGTGAATGACTGACTACTTGATGCTAGAGTTAAACCAGATGCTCCCTTAATCTTCCGACCCCATCTCGGGAACTATGCTAAGTATGCTAGTTATTACCCCTCATTTTGATATTATTTTAGTGATTTTGAGCAATTTGCTGGAAGGCGTCATCATCCTCAAACACCTTTAGAAGATAAATACAGCATAGACAGAGCAGCACCTTTGGAGGTATCTCTGAAATATTATCCCGGTTGTTCTATATTTTCAATTAAATTGCTCCAAAAAGCCGATCTTCGTTAGGATACTGCTGACCTTACATTTTATCGGTACACGTTTGGCTGCTCATCCGCTACTTCTGAATGTCTACTAACTCATTTACAAAGTAAAATTTACCACCAGCAAATTCCACTATAAATGCAACATTCTGTTCAACTTATTCAGTGGTTCTCTCAATAACTAAACTAACCGACCAACAATCGAGGAATGACACAATCTTTCTTCACCAAGTGCATAATGGGATACGTTTTTGGTTATTAATGAACCCATTAAATTTGTTATATCAGCTTTCGGTAGCATTGTCAAACTTCCAGTATGCTTCTCCAGTAGAAAATACCTACAGGTGGAAAATGGAACTTGTATCTAGGGTATGGTTTTCCGAGGTCCTAAATCAGTAAAATCTTATTATTTTAGCGTAATTTTAGTGATTGCTCGATTAAGGAGCAGCACAGAAATAAATATTTAGTGTAAAAAATCGACGAACTCGTGGACAAAAATACCATGAAGTAAATTTGTATAGGCTCAATTTCGGTGATGTATGCTAACGCTATGTTGGAATTAATTTGACGTGATGTCCTTTTATGTGACATACATACATTTTAAATCAATCCAACCACACACATTTAAGTCGATACAATTATACTTGTTTAAGGTTTAGACTTTTTCTGAAATTATGTAGCTACAATTTCATACCAGTGGCAATTGAATTGATAGTTGTCTATGTTTTTTAACCGTAAGTAGTTTTTGCCGTCGCCATCTACTTCAATTCAGGAAAGTTTTGCTTTAGCGAATCCAAATGGATTCTGAATTTTGTCACTTATGAATTTTATAATAAAAATCACTAATTTTTTTTGTTTGTTTTTTATTGTAACATATAAACAAAAAATTCCTTATAGTAACAATGATTTTAGAAGATCGACTTCGGAGAGCTCCTTCCTCAGTTCTTTTTAACAACTATTCAATAAACGATAGTTTCTTCGCTATTCGAAGTCGATCTTCTAAAATCTAAAGTTTTATTAATCATTTTTCCTTATAGTATCAATCATTGTTACTATAAGGACATTTTTTCAAATAAACAGTTTTTCTTAACCCAAACCGTATAATTTGAAACTGAAGTAATTGTCCTCATTGTTTCTGACATTTTGACCACGGTCACGGTTTTCGTTGTGCATCTAAAAACTTATATTTGACTTCTGGTAATATTCTGATGGTGCTACTCTGCTTTTTGGACAATTCAATAAGCTCGTTTTTGAACAGAAACTGTGTTATCCAGTCGGCGTGTCTAGTTCCCTAGACTCCAGGGCATATCAAAATTAAAGTATTTAACTAGTATGTTACCATTGTCCTAACAGTTCATGCTCAAAACAAATTATAAACAACGAAAGAAGGTCTCTAGTCTAGGGTTCATCTGGTATTTTGTTCAAAGTGATCCTCTAATTCTTACTCTTAGTTCTATTCTAAGCAACTTTCCTTTACTACAAAATAACCTCCAGTTTTTCAAAATTATTCAAATTTTCGAAAAAATAATTTCTGAAATTTGTGGCCACTTACACGAAAAATTATTCGAAGCGAAAATTTAGCTTGTAATGCCAATAAAATTTTGTTGCAGTTGAACAATAATTGTTTGGATGATTTTTTTTTTTAAAGTTCTATTTACACTGAGTAAATAAGTAGAAATGTCAATAATATACGTATGTGATGGATATATTGTAGTGGACAAATAAACTGACGAAATTTGTCAATACATGTTTGTGTGAAAATGAGTGATTGAGTAAATAAAAGAACCACTAAAGTTTTATACAGTTAAATTTGTTATTTATTCACACAAATTCTTTTCTATTTCTAATTGTGAGACAAAACGGTGCCTTTAAATTTTTTTTAAAATAACCCGCAATTAATATTATTTTCACGCTGCAGTGTCTTAACGTTATTTGATTATTTATTTTCGCGCCGTTATGCGAAAATTTTATTGCCGCCTACATTTCGATACAGTATATTTTAATGGCTTTATTTTAAGCCCAAGTTGATTGGGGAACAATAAATAAAATTATTTTAACAATATATTATATGCTTCCACAGCAACCCCACTATCACCACCACCACCCATAATCTGGAGTGAAGTTAGCATTAAAGCACATATTTTCAAATCTTCGTATACTTAATATTCTCGAAACGGGAAATCAAAGTAAAGCAATAAATTCTCGACTCGACTCGTTTAGATTATTGATGTTGTTGTTGTTGTTGTTGTAATCATAAAAATTTTGAAGCTATTAAAATTTATATTTATATATAAATAAAATATATTTTTTATAATATTCTAGCTACATATATAAAATATTATACATAAATAATTTATGGCTGAAAATTTTGCGCAAATTTATTGTTTTCCAAAATAAATCGAATTGAATTAGAAAAACAGCTTCCCTCTGCCATTATTTTTATTGTGGACACACACTGTATTTATATTTTTTTTTTTGTAACTATATTTATTGTAATAAATCCATTAGTAATTTATATAAATTTTTTTTTTTTTTTTATCTATTTACAGAATATTTGAACGAATATAAAGAAACCTTCCGACAACGAGTAGATATTTAGTCGTGTGTGATATATAAAAAAATAAAAAAAATTAACCGCAGAATCCCTACCGTACAAAGTAGTAAAACCGCGAAGTGATTTTTGATATAATAGAGAAGAGGAATTAAAATCCCCCGGGCGCACCGCACCACATATTAATTAATAAAATAAAAATCGAAATATTTTAGTAAAAAAAGATAAAATGGCAGCTGTGGCACAAAAACGTATTGTTCACAAACAATTTAATTCACCAATTGGATTATATTCTGATACAAATATTAAGGCAACACTTGATCGTGATTTGAAAATGTTATCAAATGGCGCTGTTGGGTAAGTACAAAAAAAATAATTAAAATTAAAAATTATAATTTCATCCGCACTATAATATGTATATACAAACCAATCGTGAATAATAATTTAATTAGACACCGCCCGACGTCCACCCTCCTAGCCAAAAAAACAAGAAAAATGTTTTTGCAGTTTCAAACAAACTTGCACAAAACAAAAAAAAAAAGTTGGTTGTTCGTGCCAAGTCACAAACAAAAAAAAAAAAAAAATCGGAATATTTAGCCGCAAAAGCGTAAATCAAAATGTGGGTGGGAGTGGGGTGAATCAATATATTATGGAAAATTTGTTTTCGTTGTGCGATGATTGATAAAAATTGTACCCAAAGTTTGTCGATAAATAATTTGTTTGTCAAAGATAAAGATATGGTCTAATAAAATGTGACAATAGTTGTTGGCAGTTTTTCTATTTATTACACAGTTAAACGATAAAGATAATATGTCGATTCGTTTATTTAGCAAAATGTGACAAAACAATAAAATTTTTGGGAGGTTAAAAGTTTAATTGTATAAAGAGATATATATGGGCTATAATTTGATTTAGGATATTAATCCAACATATTCTTGTTTATCTCATTTAGCTTCAATTGGCATAATTTACTACTGTATAAATTCAAGTTAAACCAAACTTTAATTTCCAGAAAAATTTCAAATTATCTACCACAATAAGATTTTCCTTACTATAACATGGACCAGTCAATAGAAAGTTGTTTAAAAATTTTCCGTTTCATGTTTTGCAAGAAGCTCAAAATCTAAGACACGATTTTGAGGTTCTTTAAATATGCAAATGGCTTAGAAGTTCTTCTGATTTTTTTTTAATTTTTCTAATTTACTCAGTTATTCGATCTATAGTATTTCTAAAATTTCGAAATTTGACGAAATCAAAACAAAATAAAATGACAAAAAAATGAGTTGAAAATTAGTAAAATATTTATGAGAGATGCTTGTGACACAGAATCATCTCCCTAAACCTTTATTTAAAATTCGGTAGAACGGTTTTCAACTATTTTGGTTAATAAAATGAGAATAGGCCATGAACTCATAACTCTGCTTTAACACTCGTCCAAAAAATTAAATTTGTCAACAACCTCAAATGTTACAGTTTCCAATGCTTGACAACATTAGAATACACCGTTTCCTGTTTCAACATTCTGTTGTCATAATGTGCCAACGATATTAATGCAACACGCTTGTATTTTATGTTGGTTATCTAGATGATAATTTAAACGTTTGTAATAAATTATCATGGCTCAAAATCCCTTTAGTTTCCACATTTGGCATTTGATGCTGTGTACAACAAATTTTTTCGGCATTCACTTATATTTTGTATTGGTCCAATTTTGCTCATAATATGAGGATAGTGGGCACAAAAATGAAACTTAGGCAATAAATATTCTTGAAACGACAATAAGTATTGCTTATAATGATCAGTAAAATTATTTAATAATTCTATGAAATTTGTGTCAGCTTTTCGAAAGCTTCCAAAACACCGAAGTGAAGTTCTTATCAAATAACAAAAAATGTAGTAGTCTAAGTAACCTAAATAGTACACATTTAGGGGATTTTTTGTATCGTCGAATAAACGACGGAAGTGACTAAATTTATTCAACAAAAATCAAAAATCACAAAGTCAAATGAATTTTTCAAACGCCCATAGTATGCCAAACGGCCGGTCCCAAGGGACGGTCTTATAAATAATAAGCAAAATTTTCCTAAGACAAAATTTGTTTAACAAAAATCAAAAGCCCCAAAATCAAATGATTTTTCTGGAATGTCCATTATATGTACTTCATGTAAAAATTATCAAATGACCAGTCTCTGGGGTCGGCCATATAAATAACAAGCAAAATTTTTGTCAAATGTTGTACGATTTTCCGCCGAAGAAATTGGTTCACCAAAAATCTAAAGTCCCAAATTCAAAAGATTTTTTTCAAATGTCCGTGAAGAACAAATATTGCTTGTTATTTATATGACTGACACCAGGGACCGGCCATTTGATAATTTTTGCATCAATTGCATACTATGGACATTCGAAAATAATCATTTGACCTTGGGACTTTTAAATTTTATTGAACAAATCTTGTCCGCCGAAAATCAAACAACATTTATTGCCTGTTATTTATATAGCCAACTCTAGGGTCCGGCCATTTGATTATTTTTTTATCAAGTGCATACAACGGGCATTCGAAAAACAAATCATTTGACCTTGGGACTTTTGATTTTTGTTCAACAAATATCATCAGCGGATAATCGTACAACATTTCATTCAAATATTGCCTGTTATGTATATATCCAGCTCTAGGGACCGGCCATTTGATTATTTTTTCATCAAGTGCATACAAGGGGCATTCGAAAAAAAATCATTTGACCTTGGGACTTTTGATTTTTGTTGAACAAATTTCGTCGGCGGAAAATCGTAAAAAATTTGATAAAAATATTGCTTGTTATTTATATGGGCAACTTTAGGGACCGGGCATTTCATTATTTTTGCGTCAAGTGCATACAACCGGCATTCGAGAAAAACACGAGACTTTGGGGTTTTTGATTTTTGTTGAATAAATTTAATCACTTCCATCGTTTGTTCGACGATACAAAAATCCCCTAAATGTATACTATTTAATTTACTCACCCTACTAAATTTTTTGTTATTTGCTAAGAACTTCACTTCGATGAATATTTTAGTTTAGTTCCATGCAATAGATTAGCTTCTTTGATTTGAGGTGGTTTATGCGAGTTCTTTACGTAATCAAAAGCAAGAATCCTTTGAATTATTATTTGAAGACTGAAAAATTCGTCATTGGGCGCTTTCAGGTCAATCAACTGTTGGCAACATGTTGAGCAAAATAAACATGTTGTATTCTGAATGCAACCGATTTATCGAAAATTTCATGGCAATGTGATAGATCGATTGTTATTTTTCCTATCAGTAAATTTTCAAAGACAACATGTTGCGAGACCTGAAAGAGCCCAATGTATACAAACTGTTTAAAAATTCCCATCAAGTCGTAAGGAGCTACTCCTTTTACAATATCGTCTATTATATCTGTACTTAGGTTTCTACTACGTACTACGGTTTGTACGTAGTTTGTCTCATTTCTTAGAAAAACCTGGTTTTCCGTACATAATTTATTGGCGAGTATTTTCTTACATCTGCAAAGTCTGCAAAAAAACATTAGAATTGAAACTTTCAGTAAACCCTAAAATCTGGTTTAATCCTAAATTATCACCAAGAATTAAAGAGGGCACAGTTATGCCAATAGTTTGCAATTAATTTAATTGTTCCCATTAAAGTGAAGGCCTTTATACGATCGCTCATAAATAGTAGCATTGCTAGGTATACTTGAGAAAGTTAGGATTGCAAATGAAGCGGCATTAATAAGGAACCATTGTATAGACTGCACCAACACATCTTTCCAAAGTATGTATTGTAATTAATTCACTTGAAAGTAATTGTAACTTGTATTTCAATTACTAAGTTTGCCGCCATAATAAGAATAAAGTATAACAAACAAAATCAGATGAACTAAATTTTGATTATGGTTCAGAACGTTTGGGACACCTTCAAAAAATTCCGCGATTTCATCACAATAAATGGGAAACAGCATATCACGAACCTTGTTATTTCTCCACCTTGCCGGGCATACTCAAATTCGGTTACAGAGTAATTGATTTGCGCTTTGTTTAATTTTTGCGACATATAAGCGATAGGTCTTTCGTTTCCATCGCCATATTTTTGGTAGAGAACAGCTCCGACCCCTCTGTGATTGCAACACACCGAATAAAAAAGGGATTGTTATAATTTGGTGTTATTAAGACTTTAGCAAATGTCATCAATTCTTAGAGTGTTTCGAAATATATTTGAGCACCATCCGGTCTATTGATACTTTCCTTTTATTTTTTTAAGACATTCTGCTATCAGTGGTAAGTAGTAGTCGAATCTGTTTAAAGTTCGTCAGCGTCACTAGGTTGACTATATCATCGATTTTGTCTGGATCATACTCTGACCCTATACTCTCCAACTATATTTCCAAGATATCGTATTTGGTAGTCTTCAGTTGACATTCACGAACAGCTCATTACGCTTTTCATTGGTTGTGGATTTGAGACCATTCTTTTTGAAACAGGGAAACATGCCGATAACAATAATTATTCGCAATTTGTGTCAAAAATCAATTCTCAAATTTAGGAGAGATTGAAATTTTGGAACAATAAAAAGTCGAATGCTCTTTGTGAGATTGCCAAACTTAACCAGTAACCATAGAAAACCTTCCCTTTCATTAGAACGATCTAACGAGCCTTTTCCAAGTACGCTAACCGATGCTCTACTATCCAGAAGACCTGTAAATTGATTAGAGGCTATCTCTACGTATACATATGGTCTTAGGTCAGATTTTGAAATTCGATATATATTACTATTAATGGTTGCATAGGATTTCGGATGAGATGAAGAAGTCTCAAGGCTATGTTTAAGAGTTTGCAATTGTCGTTCGTTACTTAAATTGGATTCTTCTTCGATTGGCGATATCTGTGAATCGCCTTGGGTCGCAGATGATTTATCTTTACATTTTCTAATATGGTTGACACAAAACTCTCAGTTCCATCAGCATTGAGGTTTTGTATTCCTACTGGTTTTATTATTTTGAAACTTGCTCAGAATCTTTTCTCTTATCTCTTCGATCCAGCACCACTTTTCTGCTTTCTTAGTCAGAAAAATGTGAATTACCTTCGTCAAACTATTTTACTTTATTCCGTCGTCAGGAGCCATTTACTCAATGTTGTAAATGAAATCATATACGTTTCGCGCTTCACTGCCGGCAGTGATTGATTTACACTAATATCAGTGTTCATTTGCTCTTGAAAAATATTACGTTTAAAATTTGGGTTAGAGGCCCTTAAGATTTTAAATTGGTTTGGATTAGTTCGGTCGAATGAAAAGTATGGAATTAGAGGTCTTTCTACTTTCGAGAAATAATATGCAACTAATTTCCTCAGGTTTGTTCGCTCTGTGGGAGGAAAATTGGGATGCTGGTAGGTAAGAACGGACATTATCGCCTGGTTGGCCGCCGTTTGATTATCACTTACGTCTGATATTATAAATTTTTGATATTATTTATTATATAAATCGCTAGCAAAATTCTACTAACAGTCCCTGTTTCGGCGCCATTTTGTTACTGCCTTCTGAAAGAGTTCAGAATTTGACAAAATTAGCTTAAAATTCAATGTTTAATAAAATTCTAAAATTGATGAAATTTGCGATTAACATTTAAATTTTAAAATATACAGCTAACGTTTGAATATTTTTCTAACAGATTCTGAAGGTTTATCATTTTAAGACATCGAAAACCTATTTAGTTCCTAATACTTCCTAAAAATAAAGATTGATTAAATCAAATTTTATAATGAATGAATGAACTTTGCCAAACTTCTATTAAAATTTATTATGAAACTTATTTATAAACTCAGTTTTATGAAATCTTTAAAAAATTCAACTGAAGTTGTAAAAATCAAAATTTAAGGTTCATTAACATTCAGTTATTTTATAATTTAGACGTCTCATTTTTTAGTTTTAAAAATTTGGTGAAAGCTTTGACCTTTCCAAAATTTTGATGAAACTAGTTAAATTCAATATAATTTTAAAATTTGAACTAATTTGTCGAAATTTAAAAAATATTAAAATTTTAAGTTTTTAATTCTGAAATTCGGAAGAAATACAAGATTCAATTTTCAAGATTTGATTTAAAGCAATGTGACTTTGAAATTGAAAAGTTCCTAAATTCCAAAATAAATTTTTTAATTCAATTTGTAAAATTGTAAAATTTCGAATTTTGAAAATTTGTAAATTTTATTATATTGTTAACTGTATTTTTGAAATTTTTATATTTTGAACACGATTAAACGTCTTTACTAAACTTAATAATTAAAAAAAAAATTTGTAAAGTATAAAATTTATAAAAAAATGTCCAATTCTGAGCATTTTCTAAATTTTAAAATTTTCGAAATATATCTGCAAATTTTACAATACAGCAAGTTTTGATTAATTTTTTCAAAAATTCTAAATCATCTAAATATTACTTAATCAAAAATTATTAACTATTTATGGAATTCTGAATTTTATTAAAAGAAGCTGGATCGAATGTAACTCTAAAATGTAAATATCATCACAATTTCCGAATTATTTTTTTTTGACAATTTAATTAAAACTCTGGCATTTCAATAATTCTATCATCAAACTTTTCTTAATTTGAATATTAGTGGATGCCTCAATATTAATATCATAATTAGCTTAAAAAAATTAATAAAGTTAACTAATTTAATAATTTTCTTAAGCCAATTAAATTTTTAAACAATCTTATGAAATTCGAAAAATTTCTGTCAACATTTTTAAAGGTTTTGATACAAAATTCGGAATTCAGTATTCTAAATTCTGCATAAAATATGCAAATTTTTAAAAACACCTTAACTGTTTATCAAAATTCAGTATAAAACCTAATATAATTTTTTAATTTAAACTAATTTGTCCTAATAAAAACGCTAAATTTTGAAATATTGAACTCTGAAATTGGAAAAAGTGCAAAACAATTTTCCAGATTTGATTTATTAGAAAAATTCTGAATTCCTTCATAAATTTTTGAGATCTTTTAATTCAAGTTTATAAACTTGGTTCTCTCCCAACTTATTTTTCACACACAACATTTCTGGGGATTTTGGATTTTGAATATTTATAAATTTTAATAAATTCTTAACTCTGTTCTGAATTTTTTATATTTTGAACACGAATAAATGAAAAATTATTTTAGTAGAACAAATGAATGTTTGATCCAACAAACTAAATTTAGGTGAAAATACAATTTAACACTTAAACCTAGGTTGTTTAAATTTTTAATTATTTTCTGAAAATTATTTTAAATGTTATGACAGAAAAATTATTATTTTAATTAAATTAAATTTTAAATAGATTCAGATTCTAAAATTATCGCAATTTTTAATAAAATTTTAAGCTTTCGTTGTAATATAAAATTAAAGGAATATAATACAACCTAAAATTTATGTGGCTTCTATGTTCTTGTTCTGAAATATTTTTAAAGAGAGAGTTTTTGTTTTTAATTACGGCATTTTAATCATTTCAGAAAAATGCTGTGTAAAATACACAAATTTTTAAACTGTACACAACATAATTTGTTTTAGTTAATACATTTTATTTTTCATTTAATTTTATTGATTTTATTAATTTAATTTATTTTAAATTAATTTTGTAAAAATTTGTTTATTTTAATTAAAACTAGTTGTGGTAGCGCGAGGTGGGCGACATGTCACCGTATTGACGATCGAGAGCAGACTGCTTAATTTTGTATTTTATTTTTATTTCGTTCCTTCGTTTATCTGTTTAATTCTGTTGTGTCGCGCAGTTGGTACCCCTGAATGCCGATGACAGAAAGGCCGTGTTGTTTGTGTGTGACGGCAAACGCAGCTACACATGCGTGAACAGCCACAGGACTCCCCTACGAGTGAATTTCCCCCTATGTCTTGTAATGTGTGCGTATGTGATGTTTGCGTGTGTGTATGTGATGTTTGCGTGTGTGTGCAAGTGTGTGTGGGATGCTCGTGCGTATGCGAGTGTGTGTGATGCTCGTGCGTATGCCAGTGTGTGATGCTTGCGTGCATGTCGACCGACTTGCAAAACCGTGACTTGCCAGTTTACGTCTGACATTTTCGTGTCACGGCTTTGTTAGTCTCGGTCCTAGTTGTCAGTAGCTGGTCCCAAAACATGCGCCAGACCAGAATGGTATTTTCTGAAGCCTGACGTAGCCTGTTTTGGGGCCAGTTTCGGTCCAATGTCGTGTCCGTTCCGTGAGTCTGGGGAGTGTGGTAGGGAATAGTCGTCTTAATAAAACAAAAATAAAATGATATTTATTGAAAAGCAGCTAAATGAGAATAAAAAATGAACCCGGAAAAATGTGGTGAAAAATTTACATATATGGTATGTACATATAAAGAAAATAATGAGAAAGAAATAATTGTTGCTGATGGGGATGCTGGTTTTGCTGCTGTTGTTGTTGCTGACGATGTTGGTATTGTTATCTTTGTTTGTGCTGATGTCATCATAGGTGGTAATGTTGGCGATGACGGCGATCGGTAACGGTGTTTATGATGATGATAATGATCTTGTTCATGATTAATTGTGTTGCTGCTCATGTTGGAGCTACTGTTGTTGTTGATGCTACCCGATGAAGACAGCGATGGTGGCGATAGTGGCGATGTTACCACTATCCATGCTAACTGTGATGGCAGTAATGGTGGAGATGATAATGTTGCCGCTGACGTTTGGGCGCTTGCGGTGACGATGCTATTGTGCCGGCTGGTGTGATAATGGTAATAATGTGCGCTGACTCCCTGTTGGTGTAGGTGGTCTGGTATGGCCCCGTGTATGTGTGCACAAAAAAAAAATTTAGCTTGCCACGTGGCCGAGGAAAACAATTTCCAATATTTTGAGGTAAATACATTTTGCTTGGTACGAGAAATCGTACCAAGCGTCCATTTTTGATGCTGCGTGTGTATGCCGTAAACACGGCTGTCGATGGTCACCATTGTAAAATACACAAATTTTTAAACTGTACACAACTTAATTTGTTTTAGTTAATACATTTTATTTTTCATTTAATTTTATTTATTTCATTAATTTAATTTATTTTGAATTAATTTTGTAAAAATTTGTGTATTTTAATTAAAACTAGTTGTACACAAATTAAATTGTTTTCACCACCATTTTATACCGCGCGAGGTGGGCGACATGTCACCATATTGACGATCGAGAGCAGACTGCTTAATGTTGCATTTTATTTTTATTTCGTTCCTTCGTTTATCTGTTTAGTTCTGTTACATCGCGCAGTTGGTACCCCTGAATGCCGATGACAGAAAGGGCGCGTTGTTGGTGTGTGACGGCGAACGCAGGTACACATGCGTGAACCGCCACAGCTGTTAAATTTCTAGTTTTTAAAAGAAGGCTAAATTTTAGGTGAGGTTGGTCAAATTTTATAAAATTTGACTGTCTACCAAATTATAAAAAAAATTCTAAAATTTTTAATATTTTAAAATTCTTTGAATTTTTCCTAACATTGGATTTTTAAAATTCAAAAATTAGTAAAACGCCGAAATTTAATTAGATTATAATTTGTTTTGAATTTTGTTCAAGTTGTTTAGAAACATTTAGGGTTTAAATTTTGTTGTTTGGGTTTAAAAAATTGTAAGTTGGTTTAATTTTGAAATTTGCAGATATATATGTAGAAAGATTTCATATATATTTGATTTCAAAAAAGTTGATTTCTGAATTTAAAATTTGAGAATGGGGAAAATTTGTAAAATTGTTTTTAATAAGTTATAAATTTAAAATCTTTAAATCTGTCAAATTTTATTAATTCTCGAATTCTGAAATAATTTCTAAGCAATTTTATTTTATTATGACATTTTACTGATTCTTGATGTTTTGAAATTCTGGAATGCTAAATTTTATCTACACTTACAAAATTTTGGGGTTTCCCTAGCTTATTAAGTGAAATGTAAAATTTTTAAACTCTGCTTATATGTATATTGTTTTGAAATTTTTTAAAATTCTACAATTTTAAGAAATTATGTAAAAGTGGTTTATATTTACAAAATAAAGCAAATGAGTAGTTTTATAAAATTCTAAAGTTACATCTTATTGTTGGCATTAAATTTATAAAATTCGCTAGTAAGAAAAAAATGTCTCTAAAATTTCTATGTTTATCAAATATGAAACTATTGTTCAAGCTTAGATCGTGTAAGCTTCTAAATTTTGGCAAAGTTCGATTGTTATTTTAGTTAGTTATTTATTTAATAACTTTCCATACAATGTTGAGGTTTTTTCTCAAGATTTGATTTGAAACAATTAGGCTTGCAAACTTCGAAATTGAAGTTTGAGACTAATTTTATGTAAATATAAATTTTAACTCCTTAATACTGCCATACTTTTCAGACCACTAAATATTATTTCTGAATATAGTTTTATTTAGGTTATAAAACTAAAATTCTCCCAAAATTTTATAAAATTTTTAAAATTTATGTAACTTTAAACTTTATAAAAATTTCAACTAGAAAATTACAATTTAAAAATTTGAATTTTCAAAATTTATATTACTTATAAAATTTAAGTGTAGCCTCCTCTTAGCTCTAGTAATATTTTCTAATTGACTCGAATTCTAAACTAATACAAAGACGAAATATTGCAACTAATTAGGACCTCCGTTCGGAACAGAAAATTCAAATAAAGACACAACAGATAGAACGTGGGCGGCAACGTTGTAAGTTTAAATGTTATTGCTCTGCGGTATAATATATTAAAGCTTTCATTTAAGTATCTATTCATCATGAATAATTTTTGAGAAAATCTTAAGCACTTCACCATCTAAATATAATTCTTAAATCAAATTTATATCATTTCCATCTAAATTTAAATTGAAAAGTTCCTGATTCCTGTTTGTTGTTTCGCTAACAAATAAAAAAAAACATTTAGCAAGAATTGGGTATTTTATAAATATGCCCATCAAATGTCACGACTCATCTTTTGTTCGATAAAATATACCCACACGTTTAATTCCCCGATGCCCACCTCATAAAGCATCACCAGTGACATACATATAAATATCCACAAGTCATCACCATTCTATTTATTTCTTAGTAAATTGTTCATGAAATTGAAAAAAGGAAAAAAAAGCATAAAAAAAAATTTACTTTTAATTTGACATCAATTTATGAAAATTGACTTGAAACATAAAACATTAAAACAAACAAATTGACTTTTAAGAGCTTTTCAAGGTAACAAACAGCCAAACTTTTATTTTGCCATTATATTGATGAACGTTAAATAAAATAACAACGCCAAAAGTTTTCCCTTAAACTTTTGCCTCTGTATATGGTGTCGTGCTCGCTCGCTTGCATACAACAAAAAAGATTATCGGACCGATATTTTTATTATTATGATTATTATATGATTATAGCAGAAAAACAATAAATTTATTTAAAACAATTTTCACAACATTAACCACATCATTATTATCGTATATTGAAATGATAATAAAAATACCAGTACCAACAACAACAAACTTTTGTAACCGGAAAATCATGCGGATAAAGAAAAATTTGTCCATCACATGAATTTTAAATTACTTCAACAAAATATTCTTAACGTGAAATTATTTTGGGATTTTTATTTTTTATTTTGGTGGAGTGATTTTAATGACTCGAGACTGAACAGCTTTTTAAATTTTATTTGGGATAAAAAAAAAGTTCTTCCCCGTACATAAAAAAAAAACTTTAACCCAAAAACACAGGATTTTCATACAATTTTTATTAAAATGGTTTTTAATTTAATTGCATGAAATTAATTTGATTTTTATGGTTTTGAGTCCCAAACACCAAATCAAGTTGTTATAAATAATTTTATTGATGTCATATCCATTGTTATTGGATGTAGACGAATATGGAAACATTCGGTGAGAAATGATTAAAAATTTGTCCAGATTAAAGTTCATAGCGTAATAGTTGGTTGGCACTTATAAATGTTGGCAATGTTCTGGGTTTAGCGCCAAAAACCTTGATTTTGGTGTTGATGACTGAAACTAATAATATAGCATTAAAATCAGTTGAACGAAACGCAAGCCTTTCTTGAATGCAGATATGTAATCAGTGTCCATATAAATAGTAAACGTAGCCAACCATTAAAAACTAGCCAAACTTACAAAAGCCCTTGATTGGTTTTGGGAAAACAATTAGCCAATTTTATTGATAGTCTTAAAATTTTTAAATTCTGCTCTAGTCTAAGAAAAAATTTCAAATTTCTAAGCCATTTATAATTTCAAACGTCCTAGCCTACCCAAGTTTCAAATTTAATTTTTTCCCCATCTTTAATTTTTAACTTTCAGCCAAACCAAAACTTCAAATTTGAAATTGCTATTCAAACCAAAATTTCAAATTTCTCGTCAAACGTAAATTTCTGCACCATCAATTTCAAACTTCTAGTCGAAGCTGAAGTGCAAATTTCTTAAATCCTAACCTTCCAATTTCTTATCAAATCAAATTTCAAATTTCTTGTGGAATAGTCCAACTAAGTGCAATTTTTATTCAATATTCTGAACCAACCAAAATTTCAAATTTTCAGCCAAACATAAATCTCTCCATTCTCAATTTAAAATTTCCAGTGGATCCTTAATTTGAAATTTTTAGTCAAAACTTGTTGTTCAACAGTTTCTAGCCGTCTAGCACGTCAACAGTTTCTAGCCGTAATTAAATTTCAAATTTGTAAGCCAACGGAAATTCCAAATTTATTTTCAAACCGAAATTCCAAATTTCCAATCAAACGTTAATTTCTCCATTTTTAATTTTAAAGTTCCAGTCGATCCTGACTGAATTGTAAATTTTTAATTCACCATATATAGTATATTCAATTTCTAATCAAATCAAAATTTCTAACTTCTCGTAAAAAGTAATTGATATTTCTAGTCCTACTAAAATTTGAAATTTCTGAGCCAACCGAAATTTCAGACCTCCAGTAGAACAGAAACTCCAAATTTCAAGTCCACCATGAACTTTCAATTTCTAAGCAAACCTAAACTACAAATTTCGGATATAAACTAAATTTTCCAAACCAACCAAAATTTCAAATTTCCAGTCAAAATTAAACTTCAAATTTTTAGTACAAACATAATAAACAATTTCTATCCTATTAAAATTTCAAATTTCTTTTCAACCAAAATTTCTAATTTATATTCAAACAAAAATTTCAAATTTCTCGTCAACCGTATATTTTCTAGCTTCAATTTCAATTTTCCAGTCAAACTAAACTTAAAATTTCTAGTCCAAATTAGATTTCAATTTGAAGTCTTACCAAAATTTCAAATTTCTCAGCCAACCAAAATTTCAAATTTATATTCAAACCAAAATCTCAAATTTCCCGTCAAACATAAATTTCGCCATCCTCAATTTAAAATTTCTAGTCCATCCTAAACTTCCAATTTTTAATCAAATCAAATTTCAAATTTCTTGTGGAATACTAATTTTAAGTTCTATTCAAAATAGAAAATTTTAAAGACTAAAGCGACACTTTTTTCAAATTTCGAAACTAATCAAAATTTGAAATTTCGATTCAAATTTTGGTCAAATCTAAATTTCTTCATCCTCAATTTCAAATTTCCAGTCGAACTTGAATTTCAAATGTCTAGTCCAACTAAGTGCAATTTTTATTCAATATTCTGAACCAACCAAAATTTCAAATTTTCAGCCAAACATAAATCTCTCCATTCTCAATTCAAAATTTCCAGTGGATCCTAAATTTCAAATTTTTAGTCAAAACTTAGTTTCTAGCCGTAATTAAATTTCAAATTTGTAAGCCAACGGAAATTTAAAATTTATGTTCAAACCGAAATTTTAAATTTCCAATCAAACGTTAATTTCTCCATTTTCAATTTTAAAGTTCCAGTCGATCCTGACTGAATTGTAAATTTTTAATTCACCATATATAGTATATTCAATTTCTAATCAAATCAAAATTTCTAACTTCTCGTAAAAAGTAATTGATATTTCTAGTCCTACTAAAATTTGAAATTTCTGAGCCAACCGGATACAATAACATAAATTCCTGCATCCTCAATTTCAGACCTCCAGTAGAACCTAAACTCCAAATTTCAAGTCCTCCAAGAACTTTCAATTTCTAAGCAAACCTAAACTACAAATTTCTGTTATAAACTAAATTTTCCAAACCAACCAAATTTTCAAATTTATATTAAAACCAAAAACCCAAATTGCCAGTCAAAACTAAACTTCAAATTTTTAGTCAAAACTTAACAAACAATTTCTATCCTATTAAAATTTCAAATTTCTTTTCAATCAAAATTTCTAATTTATATTCAAACAAAAATTTCAAATTTCTCGTCAACCGTATATTTTCTAGCTTCAATTTCAATTTTCCAGTCAAACTAAACTTGAAATTTCTAGTCCAAATTAAATTTCAATTTGAAGTCCTACCAAAATTTCAAATTTCTGAGCCAACCAAAATTTCAAATTTATATTCAAACCAAAATCTCAAATTTCCCATTAAACATAAATTTCTCCATCCTCAATTTCAAATTTCTAGTCCATCCTAAATTTTCAAATTTTAGTCAAATCAAAACTTTATATTTCTAATCAAACTTTATATTAATTTTTAGTTCTATTAAAATTTCAAATTTCTAAACCAACCGAAATTTCAAATTTTTATTCAAACCAAATTGAAACTTCCAGTCGAACCTTTAAAATTCAGGAAGTCCACCGTAAACTTCCAATTTTTAGTTAAATCAAACTTCAAATTTCTTGTACCATTCTAATTTTAATTTCTAAGCCACTCGGAGTTTTTAATCAAACCGACCCTAGTTTCAAATCTCTAAACCAACCATAATTGGTAATTTCTAATTAATCCGGAATTTCAAATTTCTGGTCAAACCTAATTTTCTCAATCCTAAATATCAAACTTCCAGTGGAATTAATATATCAAATTTCTAATTTCTCATCAAAGCTTAAATTTTATTTTATTTTCTTATCTCTCTTTTCTTTCTTAATTTGTTCATCCTAAATGTCATACTTCTAGCCCCAATTAAATTTCTTTATATGTCAACGTAAGTAATTTTAAATTTCTGATCAAGTATTAATTTTTCTATTCCTCCTCGCTTCAAATCCAGTAGATTTCTAGTCCAACCTTTATTTCAGATTTCGTTCAAATCAGACTTTAACTACAAATTGCAAGCACTCCAGAACCCACTCTGAACTAGAACAATTTGGGGCTTTTTCGCTTGGATTGTAGCCGGGTGAATGTTTAGCGCTATCAAATACTCTGAATTTGTACAATCCCTGCAAGAGTCCTTCCTCCGAAGAGTCAAATGGAAGTTAATTTGTTGAAACTCAACAAAAGGTTTTGGTTTGTACACTGATAAGTTCAGTGTCAAATCTATTGGTGTTCTTATTTAACAGAAGATTGTTAGTTTTCTGTAAACAACTATAGACATCTGACGTACACTAGTAAAACTAAAGATAAATTTACTAAGTACTAAAGTTCGACAAATATATTTTAGACATAATTTAATTTTAATTCAAATGTAGAAGACTTTTATATAAACGTTTTATAACGTTTTATAAGAAGGCTCTGGTTACACGCGCAAAACTTTCCGTCCCCAATATTCCAGTTCCCGGAGCAACTGTACATTTTAATAAATAACAAAAATAGTGTCATAAAGAATAATTTCTTCTATATGCCAACAACTAATTTTGACATTTTCATAAAAAAAAATAAAATTAAGAAAACTTATATATTTTCATCTTAAGACAAGAGAACAAAAATGGGATTTTTTTTTTCTGCCAAGTTTTCATTCTCTAACTTGTTCTTTTTCTTGTTTGCTTCAAAAACAAGAAGAACAAAAAATTATTTGTTATTCCATGAATTTTTTTTTATATATATATAAAAAAGTTTCATTTTACTGTAAACACAACTAACAAACAAAAAGTAAACCAGAATACATAGTACTTTACTATATACTAATACTACTACTACTACTACAGCTACTACAATGAATGGATGAATCATTAATTTTCCACACAAAAAACAAAAAAAAATAAAAATAAAATAAATTAAAGTTGGATGAAAAAAAAAATTCAACCCTAATTTATTAAAAGTGATATGATGTGATTAGAGCTTTATGAGAATCATGTTGTGTTTTAAACCATTAAAATTAATAATAATCATAATCATCATCATCATGATAATCAACATGATATGATTTTACATATATTATATGTATGTGTATATATGGAGACAGTGTATGAGCTCTCGTATATCAAATTTTGTATTTCCTGGGTACCGGAATGAAATTGACTCGAAATTACATTTCGTTCATTTCAATCTGCTGTTTTTTGTGACAAAGAAACAAAAGTAGTATATGCGGAATCCCGAAAGAAAAGCTTTTCCAATTGTATATGTATTTGTTAACGTATTTCTTCACAAAATAAAATTTATTAACGGAAATTCACGAATTTTCTATTCATTCTATAATTGTTGTTGTTATTATATTTCAACTTGTCATCGTGCATATAACACAAAATGAAGTAAGACTTAAACAAAAAAAAAAAAATTGTAAAACTTTAGTTTGTGATTGGAAATTTTATTTTATACGTTTTTAAGCTTAAATTGAAACAACAACACAAAATTATTTTTGTATTAAATAAAAGTTTCGTTTTATTTTTTTCTTGTGCTTTGATTTTATGAAAATATTTGATTTATTTAGAAACAAAATATAAAATAACAAAAAAAAATGTTTAATAACCCTAAGGCAATTTATGGAAATTCAATATTTTATGAATTATTTTTTTTTGTGCTTTTTATTATTTTTTTTTTTTTCGGAAAATTGTATATAAGAAAATTGAGTTTTAGGTTAAAAGCTTTGTGTATAATACTGATGTATGTATGTACGGTACGGTGCTCATGTTAGTGTTTACATATAATGTATTTTATGAAACTGAAATTTTAATGCTCGAGAGTCGATATTAAAATATGAACAGTTATGTATATTTGTAACATATATAAAGTTATTTATTGGGAATTATGAATTATGAAAAGGAAATATTTTATATTTAACAAAAATTACACTAAACCGTCCCTAAATGTAAAGAAGGAGTGCTCTTAAAAGCTTACCGATTATCATACTAAAAAGAGATTAATGGAAATTAATAGTTTAACTGAAACCTCTCATTTTTAAGTTGATTTTATTTAAAGCTTTTGAAAGCTTTCTTTAATTTTTTTATTATTATTTTTTTCTGTTTTAAATCTGATATTGGGTAGTTTAGAACAACTTGTTTAAGAAATAATAATTCAAAAGCTTTGGACTCTATTAAAGGGACAAAACATATTTTCAAATTAACGTTTTAATTCGCATTAAATTTTAGTTCTGGCTGTGCATAATATATCCTTAGCCTACCTTAGCCATTATGAAAATACTTAATAAAAACATAAAAGCTTTTTATAAGCTTGTTTGAAATTACAACTAATTTTGTTTAATAAATTTGATTTATATTCCTATGAATCAAAAGCTCTTTAAACTTAGTTTACAAATGTAGTAATAGAGAACCTTAGTTAAAAAACCTCTCAGTTTAAGGTTAATTTTATTCAACGCTTTTGAAAGCTTATAGTATTATTATTCTTTTTGTTAAATTTCTGTTTTAAGCCTGAATTTTAATTTTGGGTAGTTTGCAACAATTTTTTTAGGAAATAATAATTAGAAAGCTTTGGATTTTATTAAAGGCACAAAACATATTTTCGAATTAACGTTTTAATTCGCATTAAATTTTAATTCTGGCTGCACATAAAATACACTCAGACATTTTAAAAATACTTAATAAAAACATAAAAGCTTTTTATAAGCTTCTTTTAAATTACAACAAATTTTTTTTTAATAATTGATTTATATTCCTATGAATCAAAAGCTCTTTAAACTTAGTTTATAAAAGAAGTAGTGGAGAACCTTAGTTAGAAAACCTCTCATTTTAAGGCTGATTTTATTCAAAGCTTTTGAAAGCTAATGGAATTTTTTTTTGTTAAATTTCTGTTTTAAATCTGAATTTTAATATTGGGTAGTTTGCAAAATATTTTTTGGAAATAATAATTCAAAAGCTTTGGACTCTATTAAAGGTACAAAACATATTTTCGAACTACCCTTTTAATTTGCATTACATTTTAGTTCTGGCTGGGCATAAATATCCTTAGCCTACCTTAGCCATTTTGAAAATACTTAATAAAACCATAAAAGCTTTTTATAAGCTTCTTCTAAATTACAATAGATTTTATTTAATGAATTTTACTTATATTCCTATAAATCAAAAGCTCTTTAAACTTAATTTACCAAATTAATAGTATAAAACCGTAGTTAGAAAACCTCTCATTTTAGGGCTGGTTTTATTCAAAGCTTTTGAAAGCTTCCTTATTTTTTTGTTTGTTAAATTTCTTTTTTAAATCTGAATTTTAATATTGGGTAATTTGCAAGAATTTTTTTAGGAAATAATAATTCAAAAGCTTTGAACTCTAATAAAGGCACAAAACATATTTTCGAATTAACGTTTTAATTCACATTAAATTTTAGTTCTAGATAATACTTAATAAAAATATAAAAGCTTTTTATAAGCTTCTTTTAAATTACAACAGATTTTATTTAATGAATTTATTTATATTCCTATGAATCAAAAGCTCTTTAAACTTAGTTTACCAAAATAGTAGTAGAAAATATTAGAAGACCTCTAAAATAAAATCTGATATTATTCAAAGCTTTTGAAAGCTTATATTATTTTTTTTTTCTTTTTGTGAAATTTCTCTTTTAAATCTGAATTTTAATATTGGGTAGTTTAGAACTACTTGTTTAAGAAATAATAATTCAAAAGCTTTGGACTCTATTAAAGGGACAAAACATATTTTCAAATTAACGTTTTAATTCGCATTAAATTTTAGTTCTGGCTGTGCATAAAATATCCTTAGCCTACCTTAGCCATTATGAAAATACTTAATAAAAACATAAAAGCTTTTTATAAGCTTGTTTGAAATTACAACTAATTTTGTTTAATAAATTTGATTTATATTCCTATGAATCAAAAGCTCTTTAAACTTAGTTTACAAATGTAGTAATAGAGAACCTTAGTTAAAAAACCTCTCAGTTTAAGGTTAATTTTATTCAACGCTTTTGAAAGCTTATAGTATTATTATTCTTTTTGTTAAATTTCTGTTTTAAGCCTGAATTTTAATATTGGGTAGTTTGCAACAATTTTTTTAGGAAATAATAATTAGAAAGCTTTGGATTTTATTAAAGGCACAAAACATATTTTCGAATTAACGTTTTAATTCGCATTAAATTTTAATTCTGGCTGCACATAAAATACACTCAGACATTTTAAAAATACTTAATAAAAACATAAAAGCTTTTTATAGGCTTCTTTTAAATTACAACAAATTTTTTTTTAATAATTGATTTATATTCCTATGAATCAAAAGCTCTTTAAACTTAGTTTACAAAAGAAGTAGTGGAGAACCTTAGTTAGAAAACCTCTCATTTTAAGGCTAATTTTATTCAAAGCTTTTAAAAGTTAATAGTATTTTTTTTTTGTTAAATTTCTGTTTTAAATCTGAATTTTAATATTGGGTAGTTCAGAACAACTTGTTTAAGAAATAAGAATTCAAAAGCTTTGGACTCTATTAAAAGCACAAAACATATTTTCGTACTAACGTTTCAATTCGCATTAAATTTTAGTTCCTACTGTGCGTGAAATATCCTTAGCCTACCTTAGCCATTTTGAAAATACTTAATAAAACCATAAAAGCTTTTTAAAAGCTTCTTTTAAATTACAATAGATTTTAATTAATGAATTTTATTTATATTCCTATAAATCAAAAGCTCTTTCAAATTAGTTTACAAAAGTAGTAGTAGAAAACCTTAGTTTGAAAACCTCTCATATAAAATCTGATATTATTCAAAACTTTTGCAAGCCTCAATTATTTTTTTGTTTGTTAAATTTCTGTACTAAATCTGAATCTTAATATTGGGTAGTTTGCAAGAATTTTTTTTAGGGAAATAATAATTCAAAAGCTGTGGACTCTATTAAAAGCACAAACCATATTTTCGAAAGCTTTTTATAAGCTTCTTTTAAATTACAACAGATTTTATTTAATGAATTTGATTTATATTCCTATGAATCAAAAGCTCTTTAAAATTAGTTTACAAAAGTAGTAGTAGAAAACCTAAGTTAGAAAATCTCTCATATAAAATCCGATATTATTCAAAGCTTTTAAAAGCTTACAGAATTTTTTTTTGTTAAATTTCTGTTTTAAGTCTGAATTTTAATATTGGGTAGTTTGCAATAATTTTTTTAGGAAATAATAATTGAAAAGCTTTGGTCTCTAATAAAGGCACAAAACATATCTTCGAACTAACGTTTTAATTCGCATTAACTTTTGCAACAATTTGCGCAACAATTTTTTTAGGAAATAATAATTCAAAAGATTTGGACTCTATTAAAGGCACAAAACATATTTTCGAGCTAACGTTTTAATTCGCATTAAATTTTAGTTCTGGCTGTGCACAAAATATCCTTAGCTTACCTTAACCATTTGGAAAATACTTAATAAAAACATAAAAGCTTTTTATAAACTTCTTTTAAATTACAACTGATTTTATTTAATAAATTTGATTTATATTTCTATGAATCAAAAGCTTTTTAAACTTAGTTTACAAAAGTATCAGTTGAGATCTTAGTTAGAAAACCTCTCATTTAAGAGCTGATTTTATTTAAAGCTTTTGATAGCTTATTTTAAGCTTTAAGCTTAATGCTATTTTGAAAATACTTAATAAAAACATTAAAGCTTTTTATAAGCTTCTTTCTAATTACAACTTATTGTATTTAATAAATTTGATTTATATTCCTATGGATCAAAAGGTCTTCAGAGTTAGTTGTCTTATGGTTCCTAAGCTGGGAAGCTTAAATCGAGCTTGTATAAACAAGACAATATAATTTTATTATTAAATCACTTAAGATTGAGTTTACTCTAACTTCGATAAATTTAAAATGGATGGAGGAAATAAATGCTTCTTAAAATGACCAAATTATTGAAATGCTTCACCTAAAGTGAAGCGTCCCTAAGGTGAATGTAGATATTCGAAATTATTTTATTGTTCTGCACGGGAAGCTTAAATTGGGTTTTTATAAATAAAAACGGCAAATAATAATTTTTATTGTTTAACCAACGTGTTTCTCAAACTTCGATTAGATTAAAGTGCGCATTAAGCTTTTTAACGAATGTTTAAAATCTGTTGAATTTCAGTTGACAGTTTTTCAACGAATTGGCTAAATCAAAATGAAATAATTTTATGAAATAGTTCATTATTAAAATATAAAGCCACGAGATTCGGCATTCAAGGTTTAATATATTTATTCTAGAACCTAGAACTGTCTACTAGATATAAGAATAAATATATTAAAGCTAGAATATTAATTTGCAGAGCCCTTAAATTTAAAAAAAAAAACACAAAATCTGTCACGAAATAAATGCTTCTCAAAATGACCAAATTAGTGTATTGCTTGCCAATCAGTCACGCTAATCTACACATGTAGACTTAGTATTGTCAACTCAATTTGTCTAATCGAACGCAGGCTCGCAGAAAATATATGATCCCTCAGGTGAATGTACATATTCGAAATTATTTTGTAGTTATGAACGGGAAGCTTAAATTTAGCTTTTATAAATAGTATTTTTTTGCCCGATGCGCTTTTTTAACGAATGATTAAAATCTGTGGAATTAAATACTTTAACTAAATAGTCCATTATTAAAATATAAAGCTTCGATAATAAATATTCTAGCTGTATTGTATTTGAATGACGCAGTATTTCACCAACAAACAAAAAATAAAACCAGACTGGTTTGAATAAAATTAGTGAAAATTAATTAATGAAATTAGCCTACGACAAAGTGTCCAGCCTCGGACGGAGAATGAGCGGGTTGCCGTATTCAAAATTTCCAATGTAATTGTTGAAGATTTTTAATATTAGAAATCGTGAAAGTTAATTAATTCGTTTTAAACAACTAGATCGTTGAAACGATAATTTGATTGTTATTGAGGATGTTGAGGTCCGAAAGTATTCACGGTAAAGTAAACCGTAGTATCGTCACTAAACGTAGGCGTGTTTAGGAAGTAATACTTTCTGTGTCCCTTGCTTGGTGAAATTTACAATTGATAAAATCAAAGGAAATTACGCACGAAAGAGATTGGCGGCACCTAAGTTCGCAAACTTTTTAACAAACTGGAACACTTTTAAGGAATCTTATTTTCATTTGGTTGCCAAAATCGCAATATCAATTTAAACAAATAACCTAAGGGTTATATCGAAGGTTTTCAAGCCATTCTTGAATTTTAAAGAGTATGATGATGTTATTTTGGCAACCAATTCGAGA
Source organism: Tipula vernalis (assembly GCA_958295665.1). Classification (NCBI taxonomy): domain Eukaryota; kingdom Metazoa; phylum Arthropoda; class Insecta; order Diptera; family Tipulidae; genus Tipula; species Tipula vernalis. The sequence goes on from OY282560.1 coordinate 35,981,831, forward strand.
TCAGATAAAATAGAACTGTTACTGCTTGCCTTAGCCGAATTTGAAAATGCAAGTATCATACTGCAGTCGTTGAATAACATGGACATAATCAAAGACTCTCCCTATTGTAGAAAGTCTTCATCGATTTCGTCTATGTCTTCTTGTATTGAACCTTCAGAATCAACACTGACTATCGTTCATTTCAACAGGCGCATCTCAAAAAACGTCTTGTTCGTCGAGGCGCCTGTTGGTGGTTAAAAATTATTGAGTGCGAAAACGAAACATGTTTGACAAACGATTTAATATCATTCAAATTTAGTCAGAATGCTCAGCATGGTGTAAGGTGAAAAGAGGTAGCGATGAGTCACGATTCGAGTTTGTCCGTATATCGTGAATGTAGTATTGGAGAACGGTAGATATGAAATCGTTGACTCGCTGAGTACACAATTAATACAAAAACTGTTCAAATTGTATTTGTGTAAAGAAAACAGTTAATATTTGGCCATACATCGTTTAGTCTATATAGTGTATGAATCGATTAAAGGATACCACCCGTTGATAAAGGGGGATGGAGTTCTCTTGAATCTGGCAAATTTCGAGAGTTGGAAATGCACCACAAGGCTAAATTGTATACCAAAATTTTAAAGTATGAAGACCTTTGTCAAAAATTATCTTTACGATGTTGAACTGTACATATATTGCTCATGTCAAGGGAAAAGGCCAAATCCTACAAATTTATTACAATAAAGTTGCAACCAATTTTAGGGATATTTTTCATAGAGAAATTGGCAATTTTTGGTCCATTCTGGAAATAGCCACTTTTGATTTATTTCTTTTAAAATGCGAATAAAGTTTATCCTAAATTAATATTAAATTTTAAAACAACAACAAAATTGCATTTGTAAGTGGTCAGAAAAGCATACATTCGGGCGAAATTATTATATGCACAAAGAAAAATTCATTCAAATCAAATATTTGAACTTAATGCTAAATTTAAAAAAATTCAAATGGGAAGCTAATCCTCTTAAACTTAATAACGGATCAAAGCCTTAACCTATTAATCGGCAATGCTTGACAATTTAAAAAATTATTCTTATCCATGTATAAGAAAACTTTCTTCTATTGGCAAACATCTCACTAAAATTTCCTGATAGGCCTATGTGTGTACTTTAATCATTCTCATCCGCTAAAATTTCACGTTGGGTTTACCTATTGAAATAACGATTATTCGAAAACTTGAAAAATTGGATATTATGCATATCTAAGAAAATCGATATCATAAAACTTTCTTCTATCGGCAAACATCTTTGCAGCTATCACATCTTAGGTATTGCATCTTAAGTAAATACTTCGTCTTTGGTTTAAGTATTTCGTCTTTTGGGTCATCTTAGGTTGGTAAATATTTCGTCTTTTAGGGAAATGTCGGCTTATAGGTAAGCAATTATTCTTTATCTCTAGGTAAATTGTAGTGTAGTGGAGTATTACACTCTATGAATTGACCCTCCTCCCTGATTTTCCTTTTCAGATTCACTTTTAGAAGTGTCGAAAATGCTTCTTGGTTGCCTCCATGGTTTCATGTATTCTGCACAGCTCGTTGTTATAATGGGACCTTCGTGAATTCCAACCTTCTCGACTTTATATCTGTCGTAAGGGTTAACCTCTACAATTTTGTATGGCCCCCAAAATGTTGGATATAACTTGAAGCCAGATCCGAGAATTGCTCCATCATTTCATCGGATACGATTTCCGCGGTAGGACAAATTCTTAGTTTTTTATTTGGTTTTTCCACTACAACCATCTTACTAACCCATTCGCTTGGTTCATCAACCTTTTCTATAATGCGAGCAGCACACAATTCTTTTAATTTTTTCTTAACATTTTCTTTCAATGCAATTGGAATTCGATTTGGAGGCTTAGCTACAGGTATTGCGTTGTCTTTTAATTGAATACTATATTTTTGAGGAAATTTTCCTATTCCGCTAAATAATTCAATGTTTTCTTGTACAAATGCCGATACAGTGTTCCCTAAAGCACAAACTTTACGCTTAATCAAACCGAGATCTATACAAGACTTTAAACCTAATATTGGTTTTGATCTCGTGTTTACTATTAGAAATTTCTCTAAATTAAATTTACCTGAATAATCTATCAACAACTCTACTTGTCCCTCAGTTTTGACCGTAAATCCTCCATACGCCTCTAAGTTTGACGTATTTGGTTTCAGCTGTTTTGACTTACTAGCTATTAACGTCCGCCCCTGAATCTAATTTAAAACCAACAATATGTCCTTCCACATTTAAATTTTCATACCATCCATTTGATTCGATTCCAGCAACCCTATCATCACCATCTACAAAAAAAACCGAAAGTGAATTTAAAAAATAATCGTTATCTTCACTTAATACATATTCATTATTATCGTTTTGATTTTCACAATTTACTTCCCTATTTTCAATAATTTCCTTTACGAAATGTTTTCCCATTCTATGATTAAAATTGCTGCATACTGTTGCAAAATGACCTTTTCTTCCACAAATACTACAGTATCTGGTATACGCCGGACATCTATTATACGAATGATTATAATTACAGTATCGACATTTCTGTTTACTGATTGATGAAAAATTCCCACGCCTTGGTGATTCAGCTTGTTTACTGGTACCGTAGTGTACATGAGGTGATGATTGAACTCGAGATGATGATGATGATGAATGGACAGGTTTACTACTTTGATCCGGGTTATGTAGTACTGTTGTATTAACTGTTGCCGACAGACGACCTTGGACAACTTTTAACTGTGACTCGGTGGTTTCGGTTATTCTGCAGTATTCAATAATTTTTTCGAGCTCTACATCTTCATCTTTTAACTTCAAAATTTTCTCTTGTAACGATTTATTGCGTAGACCCAGTACAATTCTATCACGTAAAATTGAATTTTCTTGTTCGCCAAATTCGCCATCTTTCACTAACTTTTTGATCTCAGTCAAGAAATGATCGAATTGTTCTATTTCGTTTTGATCACGAGTATAGATATAGAAGAGATATCGTTGGTATAAAATATTTTTCCGTGGATTACAGTATGTTTGAAACGCGTTCAATATTTCCTTCAGATCTTTCCGCTTCGCATCTGATAAACTCATGGTATTAAAAATATCGACAGCGTCTTCGCCGACCACATTGAGAAATATTGCGACTTTTCTATCAGATGACAATTCATTGTATCCTGATGCCTCCATATATATATTAAACTGTTGTTTAAATTTTCGCCAATTTTCACTCAAATTCCCTTGAACAATTAAAGGGTTCGGTGGTTTAAAACTATTCATTTTTAATAATGATTATTGTTATTCTCATTTAACAGTAATACCATTCACACGGTAATAACACTTCACATATGATTAACAATTTATTATTGGTATTTTTTATAACTTATTTTAGTTATCAACTGCGCCATGTTGTGTCTTCATTATTTAATAAAACATCAGTGACGATCGATATAATGTTATTTATTCAACTCTTATTTCACAACTGACTCTACTGGTTTACATTATTTTTATTAATCGTCGTGTTCTAGACAGAGATCAAGATACATGATATTCTGTTAATATAAATTACTGTACAATACAATTACAAGATATAATACAATTCACAATCACAAAGTTATTATGTAATTCACAATAATTAATTTAATATATAACAGTGATGTTTTCAGGGTTCCGCATTTTAACACCGAACATAACCTCAAACGGTGTACGACTGATGCTTCGCTGCCGAGAGCAATTCAAAAATCTTTGAACACTGCTGACATGACTATACCACCTCTCTGGTCGCTCGATAGCTAATTTAGCCAATACGGTTATGATAATTGAATACATCCGCTCAATTTGTCCGTTTCCTCGTGGGACGCCTGTTGTTATCACCGTTTGACCGGCTGGTTGAGTCTTCTTGCTGAAATAGTAGGCGGGATGAAAATTATCATCTTCTTGGCTCTTTTGTAGTAAAACAGCGCCGTAACCGTGTTTGGATGCATCTGTGTGTCGCTCTGTTTGCACGTTAGGCCTGAAAATACTTAATATAGGAGCACTAATTAGGAACTTCTTTAATGAGTCAAACGCATTTTGTTGGGACGCTCCCCAATCGAACTTATTATTTTTCCTCAAAAGGTCGGTTAATGGTTTTGCTATCAGTGAATAACTAGGTGTTAATTTTCTTAAATACCCAGTTAATCCTAGATAACTTTGTACTGCCTTTAAATTGTTAGGTATTGGAAAATTTTCGACTGCATGTGTTTTGGCTGGTGATGGTTTAATTTTCCCCTTCGACACAATATACCCCAAGAGCTCGATTTCCCTGCATAGAAATTGACATTTTTTCCACCTGAACTGTAATACATTTTCACTGGCTATTTTTATGACATCTTTTAGCTTCTTCAACATCTCTTGCTGCCACAATCAAATCATATACCATTAATGTTTTATTCTGAATTAAATGTCTAAATATGTAATTTACATATCTTTGAAATACAGCTGGGGAGGTGCACAATCCAAACGGAACACGATTAAACTCATAATGTCCCATGTGTGTCACAAAACCTGTAAATTTTCGACTTTCTTCCTCAATTAACACATTAAAAAATCAGTTTTCTAAATCTAGCGTTGAATATTCTTCGGATGAGTGTAATTGATCAATTTGATCTTCTATTAGAGGTAGTACCACTTCTCTGTTTAATCTTCTGTAATCTATACATAAGCGCTTGGATCCGTCTTTTTTATTCACTAGCACGGCTGGACTTGCGTATTCGGAACAGCTAGGTCTTATTATATCCCCTTGAAGCCATTTGTTAATTTGACGTACTATTTCCTCCTTTTCGTTAGATGCTACTCTTCTTGGCGGTTGGAAAATATGACGCTAGGTCTTTAGGAAATATTTCTTGACTATTGGAGATTCTCGTGATCGTATTGACACGTAGTTTTTGATCAATTTTTCTACCTCCTTTCGATATTCAGCGTTATGGATTTTAATTGTTTCTTCTACTTCTTCGTTTAACTAGAAAGCACTTAGAAAATTATCATTTGGTAGTTTTTTAATGAGTATAACATTTTCGCTTAGAACTATCCCGCTAATAGCCTCCCGGAAGTAGCCTATTTTTTCAATTGAACTGTCTCCAATCCTTCTTAATTTTGTTCAGGTGCCGTATATTGATGGAGATCCCATAACAGTGTAAACATCTTCCAATAAAAGTGTTAAATCACTTCCCGTGTCAACAAGAGCTTCGATTACATGTCCAAAAATTGTAACTAACTTGTGATTATGTCTTAAATTTTTGTTAGCTTCTTCCACCTCCTTTCTCAATGTCTTTGCTTGTGATTGCTTAGTTGATTGTCTACCAGGACAGTCTGGAGCTTTGTGACCAAATTTCAAACATCTGAAACATTTCCGATGTATGACCTTTTTTACCGCAATTAAAGCATACAATGGTATTTTGTGGTGTGCTTGTTCGGCTTGGTTTTGGCTGTATTTGAGGAATTGTGTGAGAAATTGTTTTCGACTTGAATTTTTCATACAGTTGCAATTTTTTTCTGAATTCATGGACCGTCTTGGCTCTATATAAGATCACTTTGTTTGATTCATTGTCGTTGACACCATCTATGACGTATTGGAAAACGGCCTCTTCTTACACGTTGCCTAGTGCACCTATCTCCCTCATTGTCAGAAAGTATTCTCCAAGGTTTTAATCTTTTTTAATTCGCCTATTTTGAAGCTGACGATCAATATCCGCACTCGTGAACTTCTTTTGATATTCCCGAAGTAATAAATTTTTGAATTCGTTCCAGCTTCTAATACCTGTTAAAGATTGTTTCGCGAACACTAATTTTTGTAACGGAGTTAATTCAAATAAATCTACTGTGTTTTCGAACTCATCTATCCAATTTTCAACATGATGTTCATCAGTTCCGTCGAATTTTGAAATATATTCAGCTAAATCTTTTAACTGGATTGAATGTGTTTTTAACAATGACGATTGTGATGCGGCATTAGCATTACTATTATGCGGCGTTCCATCGGTAGCGGCATTCTTACGAATTGAGCCTTGGTTTACAACGGTTTCACTTAACTGTTCATCTTCACCGTTAAAACGATTTCCTGAATTTTCTAAACCATGCGGCTGGCTTCGTAACCGTTAATTTTCTTGTTTTAGACGCAAGTTCTTCACGCATCGATTTAATTTCGTTTAACATTTCCGGATTTTCACTATTATTCACTTTTCTCACGGTGCTGTTCATAGTTCGAATGTTTTGCAAACTACTCTTTGTCCTCCGATTCGGTGAAGGTAACTTTATCAATCGAACGATTTTTTGTTTTATTTTTTCGCCCCATTATACACTTATAAACTTGTATATTTTTAGTACATCCAATTGACGAAAAAGTTCTCTTATAATCACTCAACCCGATTATATGTGACCTTGTTAGATAACCGCTAATCCTTTATCACCACGCGCTCGAATGTTGAAAACAAATCCGGAAATATCCGCCGTCTTATTTCCACGTTGAATCAATTGTCGAGGATCCCGGTTGAGCCCCCAATTTTGTGGGATTTCACAAATTGATCCAGAAAAAATTAACGAACTCCAAACACACAACCTCAAATAAAACGCCCGACTTTAACACGTTACAAATATGTAATCCAATTTTACTTCTTTTATTTACACTTCTTCTATTGTTCACGGTCAAATCAAATCTAACGCAATCTTCTTCATCTGTCATCGTTTTTTTTTTAATTTCAATGGTAAACCAAAACATCGCAAAAAGAGACAACAACATCAAACTCCAATGAAGTTATCTACGATTGTATGATTATAACAGGGTGTTCCCACATGCATAATATCCAATTTTTCAAGTTTTCGAATAATCGATATTTCAATAGGTAAACCCAAAGTGAAATTTTAGCGGATGAGCATGATTAAAGTATATGGGCATATCAGAATATCATAATGGGATGTTTGTCGATAGAAGAAAAGTTTTTTAAACATTGATTGATTGATTGATTGATTAATGTACGATCAAGACTAAGCAAGGTTCCCGGAAAGACGCCGGGTCCACCGTACACCCTTTTCACATATAACAAAACCGAAGGAAAGGAAAGGTATGTTAGTAACAAAGAATCGACCCGGTTCCTGACACCTAAGCAGTCGATAGCTAGTATGTTTTGTTAGTAATATAAATAGTTAAAAAATAGTTATAAAATAGTTAGCACAAGACAATACAATTTCTAAACTACGTGATCGCTGGATGCTCGATGTTTCTGGAAGCTAAGCGAGGTTGTTCCGGTACTAGGAAAATAATGTCGATGTGACAATAAATTATAATAATTCAGTCTGTAAGTAGGGAATGAAAGAGGGGAGAGCCTTAGTTGGGATCTTAGTTCATTTTATTTTATCTTAACTATTTCACATTCATTTTATTTTATCCTCTCTCGACTTGTACTATGGTGCATTAAATGGGTGTGAGGTTATTATTATTATTATTATGGGGAGGGCCACGCGGGCGATCAGCCACTTCGCACTGCGACCTAAAAGATTTATTGTGCTGGCCCCTGCTTAATTATCCGTCCAGTCAGTAATCAGGTTCTTAATGAACCTGACAATACTGCCTCCCGGTACGTGATACATACTATCTGGGCTTATTGCTCTCCCTCCTAGATGTTTACTACGGCATGTAGTTCCGCTAGAAAGACGGTAGCGTTCGAGCTCAAGGAACTCGAGAGGGTTGTCCCACTCGCGTATATTCCTACTCCTGCCCCGTATTCCGTTTGATTTTACTCTTACGAGTTGCTGGGAATTGCATATCACCTGTAGGTCACCCAGCTTTATTACAGGAAGGCTAAATAAAACTGGAGGGTGCCTGGTATCCAGAGTCCGCATATTTTGGGCTGATTAACCTATCAGCCATTCATCTTTCGGCATATGCTGTTCCACCTTAGATTAGGGTTTTTTGTCAAGGTTTTCTCCTTTAGCGCCGTACTTTAGCCTGTGCCAAATGGCCAAAAATGTGCCAAATGGCCTTAGTTACCAGTGGTTGCCACGAGGAGGCAGTACGTACACTTGCGAATTGTGAACAGGTTACCCCTTACACAATTGTACCCATCACGCAGCTGCCTAATGGCAAGACCAGAACAGCTCACGTGATGCGCACCCTACTGGAAGGTTACGGAGCTGGTAGATTAATCTACTCAACTTTGATCCCCCCCCTCCAATAGACGCCACACCAGGGTGTGAGGTTACATCCTCTGCGTCTCCGCTCTCGAACATTTCACTGCAACCAGATTCTTCGAGTAAATACAGCTCTTCAGCGGCCAACTTTAATTCACTCCGATTTGATAGAAGGTTTTCCCATTCGGTGAAAGTTCTGTCATAATAACTTAAGTCGTTATTATGAGAATTTTCCAGATGAAACATGGTCCTTCTAGCTTCTTGGGTTCGGCAGCGTATCTCATAACGGTGCTTAGAATATGGGTTGGTCCGCGGCGATGGATATGTCCTCAGTAATTGATTCGATGTACCTTTATCCTTTTGGTAATAGTTCTACCAACTAAAACTTCCTTGAGGCGTTGGGTGTTTGGCTTATTGGTGCTAAATTCAGGTAACATCTTCAGGAAAAATAATTCATACTGCCTCAATCGGCGACGGTTTGCTTGAGTGAGGGTGGCTGTTTTTAGTACATATGTGATTATGGGTACAATCGTGGTATTGTACATGGTAAGGATGGTCTTAAAAGGTACTTTGTGTTTTTTGATAAACTGTTGCATTTGCCGGGCGATGCCGATTGCCTGACGACATCTAGTTCGGACGGTGAGTGGTTGATTTGGACATGAGGTTAGATGGGTGCCCAAATACCGCATTACTTCGACACGGGTGAAGGTTATACCAGCTAAAACTATGCTAGAGCAGGTAATGGATGCCACTTGTGGATCTCTGATAAGTGTGGTGCATTTTTGAGGATTGATTTTTAGGCCAGCAGATCCCAAGGCATTTAATAGTTACTTGAGGACGGGTTCTAAAGCTATGATGTTGCGTGTGATGAGAATGATGTCATCGGCGCAAGCGAGAATGAGCGGCAACTGCAGGTTTACGCTTTGTTCCAGCTTAAGTTCGAGGAATTGATCGGCAATGGTCATAAGTACTTCGTTTAGAATAAAGTTAAAAATTCGAGGGAAGGGTGGACACACCTGTTTGACTCCTTTGTTCTTTTTGATCTTAGACGTGGATACGTTAAACCATTTGATGGCGGTATACTCCCAGAAACACGCCTTGATGATACGGTTGGCCAAATAATGAGGAGCGTACTATTGTAGACAGTCGGCTACTACATCTAGGTCGACCGTGTCGAAGGCTTTCGCCAGGTCAATGGAGAGAATGTATATCAGATGCCCCGCACGCCATTATTCGTCGAGAAGGCGGCGGATGGTGAACATATGGTCTTCAGTAGACCGATTGGCTAGAAAGGCAGCCTGATAAGTCGATGGTAAATGCAAATGTTCATCCAGTCGATCGAGTAGTAGCTTTGCGTATATTTTATATCCGACGTTACAAAGCGTTATTCTTCTGTAATCGGCGACACATCTAGGTCTCTTTATTTTCGAAATGGGAACCTGAATTGTATCAATCCACTCCGGGAGTGGATCATTATTGGTCCAAGCAGTTTCAATAACTTTTTGAAGTGCATGAATTTTAAAGTCCGGTGCGTGTTTCAGCAGTTCGATGGGAATTCCATCCTTGCCGGGAGCGATTCCGGATCTTATGTGTTGGATCGTTGATTTGATTTCGCCTTCTGTTGGTGGAGGCCCTATTGGGTGGTATTCCTCCTCTTCAATGAGGTTTGGCCAAGCCCCAGAGGACTCCATCAGCTCATTTGACCAGGAAGAAATCGGAATATAGGGCCCGCTTTGTTGGTGGCTACCTTTTTTGTACTGTGATTAAAAAATGCATAGGTTTTTCGCAGTCGATCTGATGGCTTAAATTTTGACACATCTTTAAAAAAATTCTGACACTCGAGAGTTCTGTGACTGGCAAACGCATTGTTTAAGCAAATTCTGCTATTTTCATTCGGGTATGCGCAATGGGGTCTCGAGGATAGGCATTTCTTATATGAAGGGCACTCTTATAACGGGCCAGCGCTTTTCTGCGTTTCGGTGTGAGAGGAACTTTTTCTGTTATGGATTTATGGGATGCAATTTCTAGGCAATCCACAATCATCTGCCACTTGTTGTGAGGGCTGCCTTCGGAGATAGCTTGCTCGTAGGTTTTAGTTAGTTCCCTTTGATAAATGCTGCGGAAATTTTCATTTTGTAAAGGGGCCAGATTCAAGGAATTGTATTTATATGCTGAAGGTGACTCGGTGTTCGTTTTGGGCGGGCTGGTGTGGTGAGCCTTTGATCCTTTGTGTTGAACACAGTCAATCCATATAAGACGATGATCGCTTAAGTCTAGGTAAAACGAATCAGCCTTGACAGAGTTGACATAAACATGATGGTTGTTTATCCGGGTTAAAATATGGCCTAATTGGGAGAAGGTTCGGCCGTTTGTCCAAATTTTGGAGGTTCTTCTTCGCCCTTTGGTGGTTTGAACGAATAACCGATTTGAGCTCGATAAAAGCTCTAGCGCAACCTCGTTTTCATTGGAAGCGCTATGAATTAGGTTGGAGCCAATGTGTTTGCTGTTTGGGAGATTATCTGATCCAATCTGAGCATTAAAGTCACCGAGAAAAATTAATTCGCGGGTTTTGAGACAGCGGTTAGCCACTGAAAGCAGTGTTGAAAATATTTCCGACGATCGTTTTCGATTGTAGTTTGATGTGTAAAGAGGGACATACACGGAGACGAAGAGAATTTCTCCTATGGTTGGAATAGTTCCCTGGAGGGGAGAATGCCACCAGAGTAATTCTTAATCCGTTTGACCTGCATGGGGGTATCTTTTTTTTACTAATATGGTCACACCTCTTTTTTGGGTTTTTGGATCATTGGCAAGGTATCAGGTGTAATTCTTCGTTGAGCAGGCCCCTGTGTTCATGTTCGTCTCCTGAAAACTACAGATGTCAATCGAGTTTTTAAATAAAATTGTATCGATAACATCGCGCTTCTTATTATTATTTATTCCACGGGCATTCCAGGTTCCAAAGCAAAATGATTGGGGAATCTTCAGTGCGATTGGTTGAAATGTTTGAGGCCCTTCTACGAGTGTGTATCGATTGCTGGTGGACTCAATTTTACGATGAATATGACCGGAAATGCTGTGCGGGAAGGACAAATGTGAAATTGTAGTAGCTGATGATAGTGGGAAGTGATGAGGCAATAGACTGTTGTAGTGTGAACCGGTGTACAGTAAGTTTATCTCGTGGATGTGATTGCTATTAACTGGGGAGAAAGTGGTTTGATTTTCGGAGCTTTCAAAATGTATATTAATTTTTAGGCTCTTTAAAATGGAAACTGTGGATAGGCATTCAGCGCCACCCCAGAAGCCATCACGTTGAAGGTCGTCGAGATATCTATGGACAAATTATTTACGGTGAACGTGTCCATGGTAAAGGTTTTAAAAGTGAGAGGGGAGATTTGAGGTTAATGTGGGTAGCTTACCTTGATACCTGCTGATTTACAGTCAAACTAGAGATTAGTTCGAAGTTGTATATCTGATGACAAGAGTCTAAGATTGTTGGGATGTATGCATCTATATGTTCGGTTCTCGAAATAAACTCAACAATTTCTGACCGTAGCTCACTGACCGAAGATGAATGGAGTGGGTCTCTAACCTGTAATTGATGTAGTATTGCATTAAAGAGGCAATTACCATCTCCTGGGATCAAATGCACTTCCATTGCTGAATTGATTAATGGCAAATGAATTATGTTGTTTAATTAATAAATAAATGATAAATTAGTAGCCCAGCCATGCATACTCTAGTTGGTTATTGTGGTGTTATTTTTTTGTTAACTTTACTGAGCTATTGGTAATTTGAGGTTATATTTTACTTTATGGATAAAATTAAATTTTTAAATTGTCAAACATTGTCGATTAATAGGTTAAGGCTTTGATCCGTTACTAAGTTTAAGGGGATTGATTAGCTTTGTGAAATCCCAAATTGTTTCAATCTTGAAAAATTTTGTGTATTTGGATTTTTTTTTAATTTAGCATTAAGTTCAAATATTTGATTTTCCATATAATAAATTCGCCCGAATGTATGCTTTTTTAAATACTTACAAAGGCCATTTTGTTGTTGTTTTAAAATTTAATATAAATTTAGGATAAACTTCATTCGCATCATTTAAAAACTTCTGAGTTGATAGAAAAAAACAATTATTTTGGAAAATGTAATTAGCGAATTTTGATCAAACACTTCCCAATTTTGATTTTAGTCATTCATCTTGGACAACCTTTGCGTATTAAGGTGGCATTTTGAGTTTATGCTAATTACAATGCTGGCACCCGACGTTGTAATGCTTCCTTCCTAAAAACTTTCATTAAAATTTAAAAGCTTCAAAAAATGCGGCCACATACAGAATAGCAACGAGTAAGGTACGTATGCAGCCCTGAAACCTTTTATGGCATTTTTTGGCTTTACTACCTTAGTTTAAAATGGGTTTCGAAATTGATTTGAAATTACAAATTGCTGCTTGCGATGTGTGCCATATTTCAACTTTCTAATGAATTTGGACCCCACAACAGAAAATGCTCAGGTCAAATTTTATGAGAAAAAGAGTAAAACAAAATTCACCAAATTTTGGTAGGTGAAAATGTTTCAGGAGAAAAAATTGTGTGCCAAATTTCAATTTTTTATAGTATGGAGAAGTTAGTCAAAAATAACCTTACAGGGATACATAAAGCTTTTGAACAACAGCTGGATTAAACCATTTTTAGATTGCGCTCACAACAAATACGACTTTCCTCTAAATCAGTGATGCCACCCTATACTAAAGGTGACATCTAATAAATAAATAAACTTTGTATAATGCATAACATAAAATGTAGAAACATATTTTGATTATCATTATTTTAGCTAGCATATTGAATATTATTTTTATGGTGTCTCCCAAGAAAAACGTTTAATCAAAATCATAAATTTATATTAAAACAGAATATACGTAATATTCTTAAAATTTTATGATTATTAATAAAACTTGGTATATACGACATAATGTCTAACAGAACCAAAAAAAAAAAAAAAAAACTATAAATTAATCTTAGAGGAAACCAATTAAGATTGAAATATATAAATGATTATGATGACATAAACACAATATTTTTATCATCCTTATACTTGTTTATACATAAAATCATGAAACTATATTCTCTTCAATTAAAATACATAAATACATAATAAATATATTATACAAACATTATGTTATTTTGATGATTATATAAATTATGCTGAGATTTAATAAATAAATTTTTCATCGGAAACATTTATTACATCGGAATATAATAAATGAAAATTAATTCAATTATTAAAAGCTTTTTTTATACAAATCTACTTTTGTGGCGGAGACGAGGAGACGGCAGAAGGAAACTATACAACTTTCTTTTTTTTTGTCAATCAGTCTGATTATGAAATTACACGGCTACAAAAACTAAATTAATTAATAAAATGAATCAGATGTAATACATTTCATTTATATTCTATCTTTGTCAAAAGGGTGCTTTTTATTTCAAAAGCTTTTCTGAATCTCTTATACCAGAACCATCTTGATATGAATAGAGCCGGCATGTAAAAAATGAACTTAAAATAAAGGACATAGAAACACTAAAAAATAATTTATTTTCATAGAGTTTGTATGAAAAAACGTGATTTCGATTGACGAAAAAATATGAATTAAAAATTAAACCTAGATAAATAATTTTTTCTGAAATCACTAATAAACAACTCAATGACTAACTCATTTAAAGCACAGATTCTCAAGCTTCCCCATTTTCCAGATATAATCAAAAGAAAATAAGGGAATTAAATTAAAAAACGTTCTACAACAACAACAATATGTATTAAAAAGAGAATATTCTATTTAATGACGTCATCGCTTATTCACAACTAAAATCAATGGTAAAAAAAAGACAATACGTTGAACAGCCAAAATTAAAATAAATCAAAGAGAGTCAAAGAGAAAAAATTATAATAATATGCATTGAGCGCGAAGAAATCAAAAAAATCAAATGAACCCAGATTGTTATGCATCACAAATAAACGACATAACCAACAAACATTAACTGTAATATAAATGCCTTATTTATTTCTCAAGTATTAAAAATATTATTGTATTTAAATTAAGACACAGCTGAAAATAAATACAACATGATTGGCATCGATTTTTATTCCCAAAAATTAATGACCCATTCAAAATAAGTTTTTGTTTAGAATATTTGAATTGTCATAACATTGGAGAGCGGTGTATAAAATAAAATAGCTCTTACTTATTATTCCCATTCCTAGATGTCACTTAACACACAATTAAAAACAAGAGGGATTCGGGCTGAGTAAACGATTTGAAAGAAAACTTTTTACGTAAAATTACCATAATTTCTTTCATAGCAATGGTTTAATTTTAGTAAATTTATAAAAAAAATTATATTAAATTAATTATTATTACAATTTAATTATTACTATAGAGGGAAGCCACCAAAATATGTTTAACCAAATCAAAAATCAGACCGATTTTAGAATCCGACCGGTTCGATCACCTATTTGATTCTTTTTATAAGTTTTTCATTGTATGCGACATCTATGGTTTAAACAAAATGTCGTTAATAAAGCATTGCCACATGATATGAATCTGTATTCGAACAGAATTTTGTCATGTGGCAATGCTTTTAGAAGGAGACTAAAAAGAGATGGTTATAATTGTTTATAAATTTTATGTTATGACGTATTTTACAACAACAACATTTCATAAAAGTTTAGCAATAGTTTATATTCCAAGAGGATTTTCACAAAGAAATAAACTCTTTCATGATTCGATTTTTCAATCAAATAAAATTACATGTTTTATGAACATTTTCGTATAAAAATAATGTAAAAGCTCATAATTCTTATAGACTAAAAATGTAAATGAAAACAATCGTTTTCCCATATAGTTTCATAGTAAAGAAAAAATTTTATGTACTTTATTTTAAGCTTAGTAAAAAATACAGTCAATGTGGAGGCTCTTATTTATAGAGTAGGCTCTGCTTATACTGACATAAAATACAATTTTTGAATACTAAAAATCATGTTTTATATTGTACAGTAGTATTATACAATTAAACATGTTAAAAAAAAATTCTTTTCATTAAAGCTTTTGAAACATTAAATCATAAACTGCTATCATTAATAACGACATGTATTTTACTTGTTTTTTTTTTTTTTGTTCCAAACATATAATTTTGATAACAATAAAACACATAAAAACATAAATAAATATATCAAATTATAACACCTTTTTTATTATGTTTTAATTGTTAGAGGGCGAGTTATATAGCAACACAGATATTCGCACACAAAAAAAAAAAAAAAGCTCAAATAAATAAAAATGATGAATGATAACAAATTACGTGCTTTTTACTGTGTGTTTTTTTTTTGTTCTTTTGGTGTGTACTATTCCCATTGTGCTGCTGCTTTTTTTTTTTTTTTTTTCTTTTTAAGCACAAAATAATAATGAAATGTACACGACGAGGTGTACATACATAATATTATGTATGTGTATGTGAGGTGTGTATGTGTATAGAGATAATAAAATCATAACTTTTATTCGTTACAATAAATTATTTGTAAGAAGCTTTTTGACTTTAAAGTTTAAGGGTTAGATTACGTTTATTTCATAATATAAATTATGTTTTGTTTATTTTTAGTAACACTGACTAATTTATATTATCTTAATGGCCATGTTTTATGTGAGCTTTTTTTTTAGTGCGGATGTGATTCCGTGATATAGCTTTACTTAGTTGGTGTTTATTGGACACACACATATTAAAATTAAATTATGTTGTACATTTTTAATGAACTAATTTATATAAAAGCTTTTTAATTGTTGAAAGTTTTCCGGCGGCAAAATTATGTGACAAATTAATTTACTTGAACTTATTTGTTCAATTTGATGTGTTGTGATGAGCTTTCAGTTGATAGAAAGTCATTTAAAAATTATAAAAGATTGTAGCGGCTCACTTACAATTCAATTCAATTATTCACATAAATATTCATCACTCATTCATCGCCACAATTTGCGCATTCATATTCCCATGCATTCACAGGAACGCACCTTGTTCAACCACCAACGCAACACACTTCATTCCTTAAAAATATACGTGTGCGTCAGACTCAAAAATTTTAGGCGCTGGTTTTAATTATAAAAAAAGGAACACAGTTGTTTTATTTTAGTTTTAACAAATTTTATTTTTAAGATACTTTATTTTATTACATAAAAGACTTAATCGTACATTAATAAATCTGTATTTCACTTTATTACCGCATTAATACAATAAAAATAATTAATCAATCCGTCAGCTTATTATATTCCTTCAATGGTTACACTCTTTTTTGACAACAACTCGTGTAAATATATTCTTTTTAATTACAATATTCAAATACAGAGTGCTACTTTAGCTCGATTCACATGTACCATATACATGTATACATAATCTTTTGACTTCATAAAAATAATCTTACAGCTCGGCTATCCTGACTAATTCACCGACCTCGCTGACCAGTCATACTACGTATAATATTTATTCATACATACACTATTTTTTTCCATAAATTTCAACTTAATTCTAATAATTGTTAACATATTTGCTTATGTGATTTTAATACGAGTATGTTCCGAAGATTGTAAGAGAATTCAATCCAGTTTCGAACTGATGAGCTGATGATTATGAAAAAATCAATCTTCTCATCAGGCCGCGGCGACTGGACTGATTATACCACAATTTACATTCTATATATACAGAATGTGCTGTACGTTAGGTTAGGTTAGGTTAGGTTAGGTTGGAGTGGCTGCTTACGCACACTTAGACTGGTGACGGTCCATTGTGATACCACAGGATATATCCCCTTTTTCCCCTATTGGAACCATTTCGAGCTACTTATGTAGCGTAAGACGTCCCGCACTTTAATGTTTTCGAGATCCGAGAGGCAGTCCATCCTGAACTTACCTAAGTGTTTGTGCCTTCTGAGAGCCAATGCTGGACACGAGCAAAGGAAGTGGACCAACGTCTCTTCCTCCTCTTCGTCCAAGCAGCTTCTGCAGAAGTCATTAGCCTCCAGACCCAGCCTTCTTGCATGTTCTCCAAAAAGGCAGTGTCCCGTGAGAATTCCTACGACCGTTCTTAATTCACGTCTGCGTAAGGATATTAATGCCCTAGTGCGCCCCAAGTCCAGCTTTGGCCAAACTTGTGTTGCAACTCTACAGGTGAGGGTGTTAGACCACCTTTCCCCCGCTGAGGATAGCGCCTGCTTCCCAAGTGCTTGTCTCAGCGCTGTGATAGGCCTCCCCAGACTTGCCCTTTCCGGTTGCAGCTGGAGAGTCGTACCATGCCTAGCAAGTTCATCTGCCCTGCAGTTCCCCATGACGCCCGAGTGACCTGGGACCCATACTACCTGGATGTTGAAATGCTCACCCATCTCATTTAGAGATGAGTGACAACTCAACGCCATCCGTGACGCCAAAGACACCGATTCTAACGACCGGATCGCCGCTTGACTGTCCACATAGATTGTGATAATCAGGGAGACGAATAGAAATATTTACATTTAATTTGTCACAGAATACTCCAGCTCCTACTTTGCCGTCTAGCTTGGGGCCATCTGTGAAGAATTGCAACGCTTCGGTTTCCGATAACGGTCTATCCCTCCAGGATTCCCTTGAAGGGAAGGAGGTCCGAAATCGCTTCTCGAAGCGTAGAGTAGGTTTATTGTAGTCAAGATTCGCCAGCTCATCCTTTAACGATCTGACGATAGTAGAGTGTCCTATACTAAGACACCTCCACTGAGAGACGGCTGTAAATCGTACAGCCGTATTTGCCGCCATCTGTTTGCCAAAAATGTCGACCGGAAGAAGGTGCAACATAACCTCTAAGGCACTTGTCGGTGTCGACCTCAATGCCCCGCTAACAAGCATACAGGCCGTTCTTTGCACTCTCTCAATCTTACTTTTGTAAGTTACCTTGTCCAGAGCTGGCCACCAAACACCCACCCCGTACATGAGTACAGGTCTCGCTACGGCGGTGTAGAGCCAGTGTACCAGCTCCGGCTTCAGACCCCATCTATGACCAATGGCGTTCCTACAGGAGTACAAAGCAATAGTAGCTTTGTTTATTCTCTCCAACATGTTGGGCTTCCAATTAAGCTTACTGTCCAAGATAATGCCCAGATATCTAGCTCTATCAGTAAAAGCAAGTCTCGTGCCATTTAAGGTAGGAGGGACAACTACCGGGATTTTGTATTTCTTAGTAAAGAGTACCAGCTCTGTCTTGGACGGGTTAATACCAAGTCCACATTTGCCAGCCCATTTCGTAACGATGGTAAGCGCATTCTGCATTACGTCTACAATCGTGCCCAGGAATTTCCCGGTAACAGCTAAAGCTACGTCATCTGCGTACGCGATAACTTCAATACCCTCTCTCTCCAATTCAAGTAGTAACCCGTTTACCACTATGTTCCAGAGAAGAGGGGACAGAACCCCCCCTCTGCGGATTTCCCCTAGTTACTCGCCTTTTGAAGGTGGAGTCCCCCAACTTCGAGCTAACAATCCTGCTTCTCAGCATATAATTGATTAACCCTATCAGAGGAACG
Source organism: Tipula vernalis (assembly GCA_958295665.1). Taxonomy (NCBI): domain Eukaryota; kingdom Metazoa; phylum Arthropoda; class Insecta; order Diptera; family Tipulidae; genus Tipula; species Tipula vernalis. The sequence continues at coordinate 36,000,613 of OY282560.1, forward strand.
TCCACCTCCAAAAATGACAATCCCTCCTTGATTGCCTCCGCTTTCACATTATTAAAGGCGCCTTCTATATCCAGGAAGGCCACCAAGCAGAATTCCTTCGAATTAATCGATTTCTCAATCGTAGACACCAAGGCGTGCAGAGCAGTGTCCACAGATCTACCCTTTGTGTACGCATGCTGAGACGATGCCCACTTCCTGGCACCTATTTTATCTCTGATGTATACATCCAGCAGCCTTTCCAAGGTTTTCAAAAGAAAGGATGATAGAGTTATTGGTCTTAGGTCCTTAGGATAGACATTGTGAGCTTTTCCCCGCTTTCGGTATGAACACCACATTGACCTCCGTCCAGTACCTAGGAATATAGCCCAGCTTCAAACACTCTTTGAATATAGCTTTCAGGTAGGGAAGAATAAGTACTGAGTTGTTTTGAAGTTCCGCTGGTATAATTCGATCCGGACCAGCCGATTTAAATGGTTTAAAACCCCTCAGTGCCCATAGGATCCGTTTTCTGGTTACGATATCCTCTGTGGTTACTGACAGTGATTCCTGATGATTGCTACGCACCAACAGGTCTTCAAAACTCCCTGGGAAGTGTGTCTCGAAGAGAAGTTCCAGAGATTCTCCACTAGAAGCTGTCCAAGATCCGTCCGGTTTTATCAAAAAACTGGGACTAGATGTACTTTTGGAAAGAATCTTCCTAATGCGGGAGGTTTCGGATACCTCTTCCATATTATCACAGAAGATTCTCCAAGACCTCCTTTGTGCCTTTCTTAATTCTTTCTTATAAATTCCGAGTTTCTCCTTATAGGAGTCCCAATCCTGAGCCTCCCTTGTATTTTTGGCTCTATTAAAGGCTATCCTACAAGCCTTACGATAGGTACCCAGTTCCCTGGACCACTATACCGGTTTTTGCCTACCCCTAGGCTTAGCCAGTGGGCAGGCAGCGCGAAAGGATCGGTTGCTTGCGCTAGTAACGCTAGCCACCATGTCCTCTAGCTCCCAAACGGTCGTCGGGGGCTCCATAGCCCTCGTCGGTAACATTTCCTCCAATAATTCCCCATATTTGCTCCAGTTGGTCCTTCTAGGGTTCCTGAAGGCTTTCAGGGTACCAGGGTGAATATCGAGACTATAGGTTAAATATTGATGATCAGAAAAGGAGTGTTCCTTATCCACCCTCCAATTTTTAACGATATGAAGAATATTATTTGAGGCAAGGGTCACGTCTAGAATCTCCTGCCTGTTACTAGTAATAAATGTGGGTTCCCGCCCAATATTACACACTGAAAGGTTAGTACTCATCAAATAATCAAAAAGCGACTCACCTCTTTCATTAATGTCTGTGCTTCCCCAGATAGTGTGATGTGCATTAGCATCAACTCCCAGTACCACACTTACCTTTGATTGTTCCGCTTTACGGATCAGCTCCTCCAGGTTATCCGGAAGAACCTCCTTCTGCCGGTCCATGTAGGATGAGACTAGCCAGAATCTACAAGTGCCTACTTCCAGGCTAACTGCAGTAGTGTCACCATTGCTGTATTGAGAGAGAAGGAAAAGATTAATATTATTTTTCCCAAGAATACAAGATCTGATCTTCCCAGACTTACTAGAGGATATAATTTTGTACCCTTTGGTTCTGAGGCCACCGATCCTGTTATTGTTAATCCAAGGTTCTTGGATTAGTATCACATCCTCACCCGAACTAGTCAGCCTGAGGAGTAGAGCTGCCGAAGCAGCCTTAGAATGGTGAAGGTTAATTTGAGTTATCTTAATCATAACCTTTTCACCTCTACCTACCTCTATGATAAATTCCTGCTACCGCAGGAATATTAACTCCCGGTATTTTGGGATGCGCCGGATACGCCCGTCTCGCCACCCCTCATACCCTCTGTAGAGGACTTGTCAGTGCCCCTCCCCCGTCTGGCCGGGCTGTCGACATCCTCCTCCATCGGTACACCAGCTCCTTCGTTTATGTGCCCCTCCTCATCCTTCGAGAGAGTCCTTGCCCTACCGAGGTCGCCGGATTCACTCTCCCACATACCCTCAGCTTCTTCCCCCATGCTGCTGGTACCCCTTTCAGGCCTGGGCGGGTTGCCACCGTCCTCCGGTTGGCCTCCCGTACGCGCTTCCGCCCCATCCTTCTTATAAACGTTAAGAGTAATTGACTCGAAACCGAAGTCAATTACTCCCTTCGTTTTGTGAAGGAGGGCAAGGGACTCCTTATTTATCACCATGATTGATAATTTCGAGCCCCCCTTGGCCTCCTCCTGCTTGACGATCTTCCAATTTCCGGTCGGAAGATTCGGGTTACTGGCCTGAATGATTTTCAAAGCCTCGTCCGGGCTAGCCGGTTTGGATGGCAGCCAGACACGTGCCCTCGGCCTGCTGGGAATTTCCTCCCGGCTAACTGCCGCAAGCTTTGCGCCTGGCCACACCTCCCCTACTTTGGCTATAGCCTTTTTGTACAGATCCACAGATCTAGAATCCGAGCATGCAGTCATCTTTACACGCCCTTGATACCATCCCGCATCTCTGCAGGATGGGGGTGGTCCCAGATTTTCACCCAGGACCTTTAAAAAGACGAGGTTGAGTACATTATACACCAACCTCCATTTTGCCGTGATGCTCCCATCTTCTTGACTTTCGTCAATGACGGCTATCATCAACACATGCTCCCTCAGGACCTCGCTGAACAGCTTTGTCCCTGAGTTGGAGCTCGGCTTCTTTTCAGTCACCAACTTGGCCCGCTTGCTGTTGACTACTTTCACCTCGTCCTGGGACCGCTGTCTTTTCGACGTATGGTCCCTTTCCGAGCTTCCGCAGCCCACAGTGCTCCTTGCCCAAGCTACTGATGTTCTTTGCTCTTCCGTAAGCTGCCCCTCGGGCGTCGCAGCCCACTTCTCGAGAATTCGGAACGCCGAGCGGCGATTCCTGTATCGCCTTTTCGCCGGAGGAATGTCTCTCGTCCCACTCCCCTGTGCTGCGTTGGTACCGCTAACTCCCGGGACTTGTGCCCTAGAGTCAACCACCTGTGCTGTACGTTAAGTAGTCTCTTTCATAAACTTCTCAAATTCCTTCGAAGTAAATGCGGTTCCCCTGTCAGATACTACACGCTTTGGTATCCTATAATAACCAACGTAAGTCGACAGATGTTAACATACTTCCGCTGTATTCGTTGTTCTGGTCGGAAAAAGCCTAATATACTTAGCAGACGCATCCACTGCCAGTAACACATATATATTTTTCTTATCTGTCTTATCCAGAGGTCCTAAATGGTCTAAATGTAACGTTTCAAACGGGCAATTTCCCTTAACTACGGAATATAATAACGCTTCCTTAGATACAGGTTTTGGGTTGTATGATATACGTACTATGCAATCGTTAATATGTCGCGTTAACCGTTCTTTCATTTTTTCAAAATAAAATTGTCGCCTAATTAGTTCACAATTTTTATCGCACCCCATATGTCCCAAATTATCATGATATTTATACATAAGTGACCTAACAATGCTTTCTGGAACTAACAGTTGCAATTTACCTCCGTCTTTTCTGTATATTATGCCGTCCCTCAGCTCATATCCCTTTAACCTCTGATCTTCTATTCGTCTTTTTGTTTTTTGAATACTTTCATCCTCAAGCTGCCTAATATACATTTTCTCTAAAAATAAATCCTTCTTTTCTGCTTCTATATAGTAAACTTGTGCTCTACTCAGTGCGTCTACATGTTTCATCTTATCGCCTGCTCTATGTATCACCTGAAAATTGAACTTCTCCAAAAATAAAGCCCATCGTTCTATTTTAATATTCATGTCACGCTTGTTTAACGTCAGCCTTAAAGCATTACAATCCGCGACTACCGCGAATTGCATTCCGAACAAATATGGCCTAAACCGCTTAATACTATACACCAAGGCCAATGTCTCAAGCTCGAAGCTATGCAACTTCGACTCAGCGTTCGTTGTTTTTCTGCTATAAAACATTACAGGATGAAATTCCCCATCCTCTTGTTTCTGCATGAATACCGCACCGTATCCTGAATTCGAGGCATCTGTATGCAATTGTGTCTCGCGTCCTAGTGTATATATAGTCAAGACAGGCCTACCTACCAACAGCTCTTTCAACTGACTAAATGCCTTAATATGTTTCTCCAAAAAACTAAACTCAACATTTGACTTTAACAACTCATACAAAAAAGCAGCAATTCTACTAAAGCCTTTTATAAATTCCCTAAAATAACTAACCAGACCAATGAACCGTTGTATGCTCTTGCATCCGTAGGAACGGGATATTTAGTTATACTTTCTATGTGTTTGTCACTCAAAGTAATTCCCAGCGAACTCACATTGTATCCCAAGTACTCGACCTTTGTTTTAACGAAATGACATTTGCCATTATGTAATTTAACATCATTTCCCGCCAAGATGCTAAGTAATTGCTTCAATATGGTTCTATCGCTATGAGAATATTGTCTATAAAAACTATTATCCTACTATCATTTATTAACGGTTCTAAAACAAGCGTAAATATTTAACAAAATAAGGTGGCGAGTTGGTATAATCAAATGGTAATTTATTGAATTCAAACTGCCCCTGATCCGTTACAAAGGCGGTATATTTTTTGGAGTCTTCTTTTAAATCTCCGTGGTAAAACCCATTCTGCAAATCTAACGTAGAGAAATACCTCTTTCCACTCGGTCGTTGAATAACATCTTCTATTACCGGCATAGGATAATAAATTAACGATCCTATTCAACGGCCTTATTATTTTTTTCCTAACTAGGACTACCCGACTCACACTAGGTCTAATAATCCCCGACTCTAACAATTCATCTGTAAGTCTCTTTAACTCTACACTTTAATGATAACTAAAACGTTTTGGGCTTGCCGTTACTATTTTATTCTCCCGTATTCTTATTTCTGCCTGATATTTAATACTATCAATGGCACCTGTGCTCTTCCCTAAATAATATTCCTTATACACCTCGTTTATCGTATTGCTATAACCAACTGTCTCACAAGTGTCGCCTACGTCTAATACCACCACATTCATAACTAACAATTCCCTATCTGTGTTAGCCACCTCCTTCATTATGTCCATGTCGAAACTATTTTTCCCATTTCCGTCCTTAATTTTTACAACATTGATTCCATTAGATTTTAAAAAATCCCTTCCCAGAATTATATTTATTTCCATTGTTTTATCGGGTACTACTCGGCAGTTAACCGTATAAATATCATTTTCTATTATAATAATACTATATACTCTCCCAACTACCTAAAACTATTAACTCACTTCCGCTAATTCTGACAATATTTTCATTATTTATTTCACCTACTTTTAAATTTTTAACCAAACTTTCTTTTATAATACTCTCGTTACTGTCGGAGTCTATCAAAACTCGTTCCTCGACCAATTTGCTTCCAATAATCGCCATCGCTTTCACCTGTCCTTTGCCATCAATTATCAACTGTTTCTGTGCGTTTGGCTACTCAAGTACACTGCTCTTTCACGTGACCTATTTTTCTACACCTCGTTTCCTTTTTGGTAATGTACAATTGGTGGCTATATGCCTTTGTTGAAAACAATTGTAACACTCCTTTCTCCTCACCCAATCCGGCTTATTCTCGTACTTCTTTGGGTTACTTTCGCAGGTTTTTGTTTTTTCCGATTAATAGTTCTGGCTATTCATTCTCTTTCCGTTATCTCCTTCGCTCCCATCCATCTTAACGTGCCATTCCATGTGCTCCTTTAATTCTCTCAGAGAGGTAACTCTGATAGACTTTAGGGCTGAGCTTAATTTATATTCGTTGATGCCCATAATTATATAATAAATTATATTTTCCTCTTCTATCTGTCCCTTGGCTATTTGACACATCTCAAAATAGTATTCGATTAACCCTTGCTTTCCTCTGATCCTCTTTCTCAATCGTTCGTGAATTTCTGCCTGTGAGCATTTGCTTGGAAAATTGTCTCGTAACTCCAACGAAAACCTATACCACGACATCATCCTGTCCATGACCGACTCGTACCACTTCAGCGCGTACTTTAGTATTTTGTTTCTCGCGGCTAACAGCACCAATCTTTCATCTAGCTGATGGACATCCATCATAACCTCAACATTTTTAATCCACTGATCGTAATTTAATCCAGTTACGTCAGTTGAATCAAAGTTTGGCAACATATCCACAATGTCCCGAATAGTAAATCGCGTAATATCCCTTCTAGAATATGTTTCCTTTCCACACTCCGACCACTCACGCGAAACTTCGCCCTTACTATTCTCAGGCACACGTTGCGAATTCTGCATTTCAGCTCAGGTAAATTTCATCATAGTTCGCATGAGGTAAGGCTGTGATCGGTCCTAATGTTAAGAAATGTGATGGTGTTAAGGCATCAATATTACATGTATCCTTGTTTCTGATTGCACATAATGGTCTTGAATTTAAAAGCCTTCGATTTGTGCCATTACTGTGATCATTTCTTCGAATGTTAAATGGCTATTGCCTGTAACCTTAATTAGGTGAGTTTTGACTGATTGAACCGCTCGCTCCCAAATTCCACCAAAATGCGGAGAAATAGGTGGAATGAAACTCCATTTGATGCTGTTGGCCAGTGCAAAATTGTTAATCTGATCTTTGCCACCTTGTCATGATAACAATTGAGAGTATTCGAATCGAAACCCGCAAGGAGTGCATCTTCGAGGTGTAACGCCTTTGTTGAGAAGCAAACAAAAATAACTAAGAAACCCTCTATGAGTTTTGCTCCTCTTCCATTCTTCGATGATAAGAGAATAGGACCAGCGTAGTCCACGCCGACCATTGCAAATGGTGTACTTGGTGTTGTTCTAGCTTTAGGAAGGTTGCCCATCCGCTGCTTTGATTTCAACGTTGAGTAACGAAAACATGTATACATTTATGACATACCGATCTGCATATCTCACGTCCACCTTATATCCAATATTTATGGCACGACAATGCGAGCAATAATGATGGGCCCGGATGCGTAAACTTCTTGTGCAAGTACACCAAAATTATGCTTGTAATTGGGTGATGCTTAGGTAGTATTAATGGATGTTTCGTTTCATACGAGCAAGATGCATTTTCGAGACATCCACCAACTGTCAACATGCCCTGTGATTCTATGAATGCTGCAAGTGAAATTAACTTTGAGTTGAACTGAATTCCGTTGCCTGCCATTAATGATTTGATATCTGAACTCAACTCCGTTTGTTGCACAAATTTGAAAAGTTCCAGTTCCGCACTATTTATCTCTACTAAACCGATATTCCCCTTCACTCTCGTTCCTGCCTTCCAATTGTGCATAAATCTTAGAATGTATGCTATTATTCGCAACAGTTTAGACCAATTGTTTATTCGACCATATAGTTCCTCGTATGAATGTTTGTTAACTGAATTTGCTGTAGCATGCATTAATTGGACTTCTACGTTTCGTTTTTCTTGTAAGGTTTCACTTAGATTTGGTTTCAATGGCCAGTGTTGTTTGCTTTCACTCGGCCAATTTAGACCCTTCCACTATAAGTCGCTATCGACCAACCTATCAGCATGAGTTCCACGAGTTGCCAAATCTCAGCGGGGTTATCCTTACCCTTCACATGTCGCCAATTTGATTCTGGTAATAGTTGATGAATGGCTGATACACGGTTAGCTACGTAGATTTTCCATTTGGGCGGATGATCGGAGAGCCACGATAATACAACTGTGGAGTCTATCCACAGCCATACGGGAACCGTTTCCAGATGATATGTGTCGAGAACCCACAAAGCTCCAATCGTGGTAAGCTCACTTGCTGTATTGGTGCTACCTTACTCTCTCTCTCTAATACACAACCATTTTCGTTCAGCGGAAGGATAAAACTAACTCTGTCAAATCAAAAGTGACATAACCCTTACCATACTCAAAATAACCGCTATTTCAAAAAAATTAAAGTTAGATGGCCCACCCTATATGTATAAAATTTCTTTTCCCATTGGCACAATTTCGTTTGAAGTTTTTTCTGTTTTTTTTAGTGTTCTGATGTTTTTCGGTAGATTTTTGTGGTACTTCCTTAAAACTTTAAGCAGCGAATTGGCTGCTTCGTTAGTAATATTATTCTTGACACTCCATTCGGCAATATCACTTGCGATATCTTGAATACAAAAACTTTCCATTTGTTCGGTCACGTCCGATGCGGATGAAGAAAATTTCTCACAATTTGTGTCCTCCGTGCTTTATATTATATTAACGCTAAAAAACAACAAAAATCATATTTTCATTGTCTAAGAATTGTCTTCATTGTCTAAAGAAAGAAAAAATTGTACACTGCGCCGCACCGTGCAGTGTAATTATCAAACAGACTCATTGTCTACGTCAAAATAGTCGTATAGACACACAACACTGATTTCAAGTACTTGAATTCAAGTAACTTGAACCTACTAGACTAATATGTACGTGCTATTTTGCTTGACTTCAAGTTTCAAGTAAAGTAGAGGACCTTTCAACTTTTATATTCAAGTCGAGTCGTCTGAGATGAACCACATTTTAAAAATTTTCATTTTCATTTTAATTTCTTGTTTATTTTTATTTTGATATTATGAACGTAAACTTGAATTAAAGTAATTTAAATCAAGTAACTGGAATAATGAGAACAAGGCTTAAGACAAATTTTTAAATGAAAACGTTTAAAATTCTTAATTATGATCTGTGAAATATTTGCATAGATGTTTGAATTTCAACATATAAACATCATTTCAACATCATGTTTAAACCAAAATTTATACAATTCTTATAACAACATAATTCTGGTCCAATTGAAATAAAAGCTTACTACAAATTGTGTGGTCAATAAGTCAATATACGTTATATAGATGGCAGTGATGGCAGTACAAATTAACGAAAAATTCAAGACACTTGAATCTCATATCTCAACTGAATAACTAAATTCTGAAGAACAAGAATCTATACCAAAAATTTATTGAACATTCAATGATATTTACCATCTAGACAGTGATAAAATATCGGTCACAAAAGCCTCTAGTTATCACATTCGTACTCCTTCCTATATTCTCCTCCTACATATATCAAACAGTATAAGTTGTCTTATACAACAAAAGAAAGAAATTCGCAAGTTAAGGTGATGCTACAAGAGATGGAGTAATAGAAAATAGCAAAAACCCGTGGAATTTTCCACTTCTCTTTGTGCCGCAGAAGTCTGACGATAATACAAAAAACTGGAGAGTCGTGGTAGATTATCGCAGGCTATAAATCACCCTCTTCCTAATATAGCGGAAATTTTTCATCAATTAAGTCGTTCTGTATATTACAGTACAATTGATTTAAAAAGTGGTTATCACCATGTTCCATCCTTCTGCTGCAAATGTTGATAATTTTCTTAATAAGTCTTTATCAGAATCTTATACGCTAACCTCTATCTAACCCACACCACTTTCCGTAATATTTTAAATGCTAAGCCTGTTAAATACAAAAAAAAATCCTATAAATATGCAATCCAAAAATTTTGAATATGTTGTGCTTTTTTAAAAATTCCATAAATACGTCAAACCCGATTTAACTGGTACCGTATTGCAATTTAAATAATCTTTTCATTTTGAAATTTTAATTAGCTTGGCCACCCATATACGGTAAACCTATATGATTATGCTAAACTTTTTGTATGACGTATAATCCATTATAATTATTACATTTACAAATTTCAAAACATTGTACTAATCTAAATGTCCTCTCCTCTCCCAATCAAAATTTCGGTAGAAGAAATGGTATAAAAAAAAAACCTCAACTTTTTTGTTGTTATAAACTTTATAAAAGTTTAACATAAACAATACATCATAAATTTGTACTGTGTAGCTTTTTTGTGCTTTTTTGTTTTATTCGTATATGCCCATCAGAATGTATTCTGCTGTATGGTTTTCTGTATACGTTACGTTGATCAAGAAGTTGAGCTTGTTCGTTATTTTTTGAGGTGAGGTTTACATGAACCAACAGTGTGTTCGTTTTTTTTTGTTATTGTAAAAAATGGAAAATATACTTTACATGAACCGTGCAAGGCGGACGCGGGAGCAAGAAAGAACGCTTGCAAAAATTGTGTTGTTATCATTTTTCCTTATTTTGACGCATATATTATGTTAATTAACTTTTATGCTTTTTTAAGTAATGAAATGAGAATTATGTATATACACATCCACATATATTTAGGTATACGTTAATTTTCAATTATGTATAGAGGTATGTGTATAAAGCGGCGAAATGTACAGTAAAAAAACATTAAAAAATAATGCCCTGTGGTGATTTACCAGAAAAAACAGCAACAAAAGCCCAACAGAACAGGTAAATAAGGATCTACAAGGGTACATGCAATATAGCCAATGTCGGTTGAATATACGAATGGACAGAATTATTCTCAAAAACCATCTACATATTCACGCATATTATTTGGATGTAGATAGAGAACTTGTTGTGGGATGTTTCGAAAGTTTTATATAATTTAGTTTAATGTGAACTTGAATATTTTTAAGGGGGTTAAATGTAAGATATAGATTTTCATAATTTAATGATCAACCACCCACATCCACAAAAAATGTTTAAATTCGCAAATAGTAGGATGAAGGTGGCCAGACCTAACTGTATCTATCTGAATTTATGGAAAGTTGATAAACGAAAAACATTTAGAAATGTAGATTCTTGAAAGAAATATTTTAATTAAAAAAATTTACAAATATTAGAATTTGGAAAAGTTCGAATTTAAGAAATTAACTCCAAGACCTCTCAGAAATTTTTAAAATATAAAAACTGGGCAATTTCTGCTAAATATACAAACAAATTGTATATAGCTTCTGCCCAGGTTGGATAGCCTCCTTTGTCAGTTAAATGAAACAATTTATTTGTTTGACCCATATAAATGACGAAACTTATACAAATGAGCTCAACATCAGTCAAATGAGAAAAAAACATTAGTGCACCGTCCACCCAAAGTAACTAATCTCAACTAGTTCCACTTGCTGCTTTCGAATCGTAAAACATTTGAATTTAGCGAAACTTATTAAGAACTAATTTTGAGGCAGCCAAGGCATTAAAAGTCAAAATCAAGGTCAAACAGCTAAGGGAATGTTCAGTTCAATTTCGAAATTAAAATTGACGAGAAACGGACATAAACTCGAAGAAAATAAATCTTAACTTAAGTCAAAATAAGAAAAGGTTCAATTCCAAGTCAAGTTCAAAAAAGGTCAAGTCAAGGTTAAGTCAAAAAATAGAATTTGAAGTCAAAATGTTATTCCTAGTTGGAGCCAAAAACGAACTCGGAAATGACGTGAAATGGAAGTCAAAATAGAAATTAAAGTCGACATCAAATCAATAGAAATCAGAGTTTAAATTTTTCGCTCTTTTAGAGTACTTTATAAAAATTTTCGCTTTTGCTCCCAATAAATTTTTTTTTCAGTTAGCTTTTACGCTCTTTTACCCCCTAGTGATAAACACAAAAAAAAATTATTTCGCTCTTTCAAAGTGATTTAAATTTTTATTTTTAATTTTGCTCTTAAAACATGGAGCGTAAAAGATAAAAATATCGTTCCCAACCCATTCTACAGAGCGATTGAAGAAAATACATTAGGGAGTGATATTTTTTGTAACACACGAATTTCTCTTTGAATATCATTAAATAAAGAAAGTTCAATAAATGATATTTAGATAAAATTCTGGTATATGGCCAACTAGGATAGAACTTGGCAATTTCTTAACGGATTTTACAGAAATTTGACATGTGCGTTAAAAATGAGATATTAAAATGATTTTCCTATAATAAAAACATCAATATGACTGAGTAACTTCAAAAGCTATTGTCTGTGGCAGTTTCCGTAAACCATGCAGCTGTCGAAGTTTATCTGCTGTGAGGCAGATCGAAAATCGGTAGAGCAATAATCTGTAATTTGCATCCTATTTGGCCATATTCCAGAACTTTATCTAAAAACTATTTTAGAATCCCACTTCCAACGCATAAATTGAATTCCATCACAATCGGTTAAGGAATAGCTAACTAAAAATCATTTTAGAATTCCATTTCCATTGCGCATGTCAAATAGCCAAGTTACATCCTATTTTGCCGTATTCTAGAACTTTATCCAAAAATCATTTTAGAATCCCATTTTTATCGCACATATCAAATCTCGTTAAAATCGGTTAAGGAATAGGCAAGTTCCATCTTAGTTGGCCATATTATAGAACTTCACCTAAAAATCATTGTAGAATTCCGTTCCCATCGCGCATGTCAAATTTCTCTAAAATCGATTAAGGAATAGCCAGGTTCCATCACAATTGGCCATATTCCAGAACTTTATCCCAAAATCATTTTAGCATTACGTTCTTATCGCACATGTCAAATTTCACTAAAATCGGTTTAGGAATAGCCAAGTTCTATCCTAATTGGCCATATTCCATAACTTCATCTAAATGTCATTGTAGAATCCCATTTCCAACGCACATGTCGAATTGCATCACAATAGGTTAAGGAATAGCCAAGTTCCATCCTAACTGGCCAAATTCCAGAACTTCACCTAAAAATCAATATAGGATCCCATTTCCATCGCGAGTGGTGTATTTTGGCTGGTTCTAGAACAGTTGGGTGCAGGTGCGATGGCGTACTATTTAATAGTATACATTCAGGGGCAAATACATAAATTCAGGGATAATATCCTACATTCAGCTGGTATTCAGGTGCCAAGTTATATTGCAAGCATACTTTCAGGCATAAACCTATACATTCAGGGGCATTAGTATACATTTAGGTGGCATTGCATGCAGGCAAGAGTTAAGTTATACTGGAGGCATATTTTCAGGGGAATTGGGTGTAAATTGCATATATTAAGGGAAATTTATTAGCATACTTTCAGGTGACTTGTGTAATTCAGGCGGAAATTGCATATCATAAAGTAAGAGATCAGTTGATTTCTCTGTCCATTACTGTGAACAAAGTTCTAACTAAAAGCTTTTATATAGGAATTCACTATACAAATACACTTCATTTGAATAAATACATTCGACAATGAGTCGTAAACAGGTAATTAATGAATTACATAAACCAGCTCGTAATAATTTTATACGTCGTCGTGTTAAAATCTTGGCCATCGATGACACATGGTAAGCGGATTAGGTAGAAATGATTCCATATGCTAAATATAATTCAAACTTTATATATCTTCGTGAACCATTTAAAATCAGACGTGGGGCATCCGATTTTTAAAAACTCATGAACATTTAAAAGTTCATGAACCATCTAAAATCGGACGTGGGACGTTCCATATTAGAAAATTCATAAACTTATAAAAGTTCATGAACTTTCTAAAATCGGACGTGGACGTGGCCTCCTTGAAAAAAACTGGTTGTGATTTTTAAATACTTTCCATATACTAATAGCATGAATAAAATCATTATCACTAATATCGGATTTTATTAATCTATTATAAAATTTATTTCTTGGTGGTAGACATGTATCATTGAATTTTTGAAAAGAATCGGGGTAATCATAAGGACAGGCCCCCTTTTGTTTCACTAGTTTTTGCTCTTCTAGGTTTATAAAAAAATTTTGTGTTTCAGAAAATTGATTATCTAATTGATTTTTACATAATTTATCAATGCTCGGTTAATCGAGAAAACGTAATTTAATAAAATCATTCTCACTAAATTTAAAATGTTTCTATTTTTTCAGTGTCAAATCCCAATTCTTTCACAATAAAATGAGAGTCGTATCCACTAAGATTATGACAAAATATCAGAATGAAACTTTTAATTTTATATTTTAAATTAAATTTAGTGTGTGCAGCTCCTCTGAATTGCCCCGTCAAGTGGCAATGATCTCTTACTTTATAGTATGCAATTTCCGGCTGAATTACACAATTCACCTGAAAGTATACTTATAAATTTTCCCTTAATATGGTATGTATACTAATACCCCTGAATGTATGGGTTTACGCCTGAAAATATGCTTGTAATATAACTAGAACCTGAATGTATGTAATATCAACTGAGTGTTTAATGTTTCCCCTGAATTTATGTATTTGTCCCTGAATGTAGTATTAATGCCCCCCGTATGTATACTATTACTCCTGAATGTATGTATTTGTCCCTGCATGTATACTATCTACTACCACCCAAGTGTTCTAGAACCGGCCAAAACACACTACTATCGCGCATGTTAAATTTCACTAAAATCAGTTAAGGAATAGCCAAGTTCCATCCTACTTGGCCATATTAGAGAACTTTATCCAAAAATCATTTTAGAATGCCATTTCCAACGCCCGTGCATCTGTTCGCTAACAAAACAATCAGGCTTTCTAAAGAAAGAATTTTAGAAGGTTTTGAATGTAACCGTTTGCCGTAATAACAAGAGCAAGAGCAATACAATAATGACGTCTTTATTCATCAGAGCATAGCGTCTTTATTTTCTCAATATAGCTCAATAACAAAGAGCGAAAATATGGCAACACAAAGGCAATAGTGGAAGATGAAGAGCCTTATAATAAACATAATGCTCCTGTTCTTCAGAGCGATATTTTTTTTTACAATATCGCTCTTTATAAAGAGCTTTTTAATAGTTTTTACTATCGCTCTTGAATAAAAATGAAGAGCGAAATAAAATCCCATTTTAAACTCTGATAGAAACTGAAGTTCGAGTTTAAAGTCAAAGAATATTGTACAGGTCGCAGACAAAGTCAAATTTGGAATTTGAAATCTAATTTAACAATTTGAGGACAACCAATTAATTAAAAGAACGTTAAAAGACGCAGTCGAATTCTAAGTCGAAGATTTATTGCCTATTAAAATATAAAATCGGAATTTGAAATTTAGTCTTATATTTATTTTTGCCAAAATTAGTTGTAATCAATATTCAATGTTTTCAATATCTTTATTTAAACAAAGCCCAAAGATGATGCTAAAGCCAATCTCTAGCTAGTAAACCTGTTTAGTATTCATTTCATCAAGTTATAACAATCGAAACTGAAGGAAAATGTTCACACAAGGTTACACAGATTCAGTTCTATTCTTGTTATTAGTAAAATATTACTTGAGGCCGTTTTCGAACTAATTAATCCATTGGTGTCAAAAGCGTCAAAACTTTAAACAACCAAATCATTTTACTTTACATGGGTCAAACCCTAATAAAATAATGTGCTTGTTTATCAAAATAGGCTTCCTCACGATTTATTTAAGTGTTTAAAATATTCTGAAGTCTTGCTAAATATTTAGAGGCCTTGGTTGCCATTTTGTTCAGATTCTGATAATTGTTTGAATACTTCACTACTACTTGGGCGTCGTCATTTAATAAATTGGTTTTTTTAATGATGTTGTGCCTTCTTTCAAAAGTTGTTCTGTGTTTTTTTTTATCAGATCTTGATGTAACATATACGAGTAAATCTTCTTATGTATTATTTTATATGTATGTGTTTATTTTATTTGGACTAATTCCTTTTGCGAAATTTATCAAAGCACAAACAATATGTGTAATCTTAAAACATTTGTTTTTGTTACCATCTTTATGTTGAGGATACGAACAACAAAAATGTTTTTTCTGTCTACCGCAATTTATCTTCCAATTTTTTTGCTATTTAAGACGTATTATGATATACAACTTTCTGTATGTACGACTACATATGTATGTTGTTTGCGTTCTAATTTCTGTTGTATTTACTCGTGTATTGTACATTCAAGAATAAAATGGAATCTGCTCGTCTTTCTTCTTATTTTATTCCGTGCATTTAATTTTTTTTATCTATTTTTCATGTTTGGATATTTACGTACATTAGATCAAATAATTGGGGTAATTATTTTGTACAATATGTAGCCATGAACCAGAAAAAAACTACTTCGCTTATTTGGGATTAACAGCAATGTACGTTATGTTTGTGTGTGTATGTGTAATTATATAGGATATACTTTAAGTCGTCGATGGATAAAAAAGTTGTATCCAGAATACAAGCGAGGATATTCTTATGTGAAAATGAAACGAAAACTTTACAATAGTAACGATGTCCCAATATTTCTAGATTTTGGTTATCCGTACTTTATGTACGGAAGTTGTTGAAAAGAAAGTCGTTTTTTGTTTCGTTGGTGCAACCTAACCGGTAACCGATTATGGTGTGTTCAGTTCAATGAGTTAGGTTACATAACACCTCCCCCTTTAGGAATGATGTTCTAGGAACATCATTCCAGCTGTGCTGTTTGTTGATATAGGGTTTGAATTCACTGTATCAAAAGTTGTATCAGCATTAATAGTTGAACTTGAAACGGAGGTTTTGGGTTCTGGAAAACTGTTATTGTGGGTATGATTTACGTTAGGTTCGGAGCATTGAAAATTGGAAGAATTAAATTCCAAATCTGAAACTAAAGAAGTTGGGCTTGGTGAATTTATAGCGATGCATCAAATAGCAATCTCCATCGAATTAGTCGCTATGATGGATTATTAATACTATTTAACCATTCAAGGGGTTTGTGGTCGGTGATGATTTTAAATTTTCTGCCGTATAAGTATGGACGAAAATGTTGAACTGACCAAAAAGTCGATAGTAACTCTTTTTCTATAATAGAGTAATTTTTCTCTGCTTTATTGAGAGTCCGACTAACGTACGCTATTGGTAGATCACCCGAAGAATATAACTGGGATAAGACGGAACCAATTGCGAAGTCACTTGTGTTGCAAGTGATAGTAAATTCTCGTTTAAAATCAGGAAATTGTACAATTGGAGTCCATTCGAATACTACATCTTTCTTAGCAATTTTTGCAAAATCCTTAATAAAGCGTCGGTAGTAACCAATGAAGCCTAAAAATAATTCGATACCTCGAGGATTTTTAGGTTTATGACAATCTACTATTGCACTTGTCTTTAATGGATATGGCTTAATTTCTTCACCTCCACTTTCATCTGGATTGATTTTTAAATTGTACGAAGGCAAAGAATCGAACATGGCACGGAGTTTTTGATTATGGTCACTCAAATTGGATGAATATATGACAAAGTCATCCAAATAAACAAGGCACTTAAGACCGTTAAAACCCGATAGAACTGTGTTCATGAGATGCTGAAACGCTGTCGGTGCGTCTTTTAGACCGAAAGGCATTCGTTTGAAGTGAAAATAGTATTCTGACCAAAAGTAGTACTGAATGCTGTCTTTCCTCGTCGGAATCTTTCATTTTAACCTGATAGTAACCATTGCTGATAGACGATTCGGATAATCTGTAGGGGCGTTGATAGATCGGTTACAAATTTGGTAACAATGGAATAGACTGAGTTGTCATATTTGAGGCGGTTAAAATATCACCATCTAAATGGAAAATATCATTGTATTCTCTATACAGATCGATAAAATGGACTCTTCTGAGTTAAGATCTTCTAGTTGGAGTTTAGTTTTCAGAGTTTGTAACCGGTTTTATACTGGATTAGTCGACGAATTGAATTTAAAAATGTCATAATAGGATAAATCATGTAAGGTGAAATCGTTAATATGTATTTCAACAGGAAAGTCAGTCGAATTAACTAATGCTATTGTGGCTAAATTGGCTTTTACTTGAATTAGAGAGTTTCCAACAAATACTCCGTAAATAATTTCTTTGGATAGTCACAAGTATTCTTTAGAGTGTGCATTGTCTTTATTATCTATAAAGATAGAAGTAATTTTTTCACTTCGAGCCGAAATAGAAATTTTAGAAGGTGCAGATACAAAATTCAGAATAACAGTGAACTCTTCTAATGTAATTTCAAAGGTTTTAATTTCAAAATCAATCTTACAACTATATATTTCTTAAAAGACTAAGGAGTCCGCTACAAAAATTTATCAAATTTGGAAATTCGGTAATACAGTACTTCAATTATTCTGGATTTTTGAAATTTGAAGATATATTTTGAATAAATAGTCCGCCAAACTTTAGAAAGGTTTGGAAAAATTACGAGTTTTGATTAGTAAATTAATTTCGTTGTCAGTTTTTAAATATTAAAAAAATATTTTGAATTCATAAAGAATTAAGAATTTTTAAAATTAGAGAAAACGAAAGTTGAGAAATTTCACAGCTATAATCACTGCGCCGTTTGATCCTTTATTTTTAAGTTCATAAAGAATTTATTATTTTTAAAATTATAAAATTAGCTAGAAATTGAATATACTTTAAAAAAATTACAACTTTAAGTTTATAAATCAAAAATTTTGGAATTTTTATATTTTCAAATCGAAGGTAAGGATTTCTAAAACGAAAATTTATCAATTTTAGAAATTTGCAAATGCAAATTTTGGAAATGGCAAAAGTTTTTAGAAAATTTGAAAAAATGTTGACTTTTGATGTAGTAGATTGGAATATTGTTGTTAATAATTTCATTAGTTGTGAAATGTTAAAAAATATCTCGATGCTTAAAAAGTATTAATAATTATTAAATTTAGAAAATTTGACAAACTAAAAATTTAAGAATAACATTTCAACAATTCTAATATAGAGCTTATAAATCCAATCTTTATTTCTCGATAATTTAGGAAATTTCAATCAAAGCAACCGAACTTTTAATTAGGAAATTTAAAAAATTTTTGTCAAATTTACAAATATAAAAGTTAGTTTAATATTACTGGATTTTGGAAACTTAAATTAGAAGATATTTAAAATAAATAAAAGTTTTTTAAAGTTTCTAAAAATTACAACTTTTGATTTAGTAAAATGGAATGTTATTGTTAATCATTTAATCAATTTGGAAATACTAAAAAAAATATTTTGAAGAATTCATAACTCTTATGTATAAAATTTTGTAAGTTTAAGAAGAAAATTATAGAATTTCAATTAAGAGAAAGAGAAGTTTGTCTGTGTATTAAATCAATAAGATTCTTTCGGTTTTTTATAGCCAAAATATATTAACAATAATGGCATTCACAAAATTTTTCGATTGGTTAATTCCCCCCGTACTTTACCCCAAGAGTTATACAAAGTGTATAACCCTGAACAAAAAATGAGAATTTTCCTTGAGCTCATTGTGTTGGTAGTTTGGTTGGGTACTGAAAAAGTTGGTCTACTCATCAGGTAACTACGACCAAACTGCAAAAATACAATTCCTACTTAACACAGATAGTGTCAAGTAAGAACATACTGATTTAGCGAATTATATTCACTAAATTAAAATACTCAAGGAAAACCCTCATTTCTGTGCGTTTTATGCCCACACAAATATTTAAGAAAGGAAATTTCTCATTTTTTGTTTAGGGTTATACATACACTTTGTATAACTCTTGGGGTAAAGTGCGGGGGGATTGATATTTCTACTTTTTTGGTAGATTATTATAAATAATTGGCCTCTTCATTTTTTCCTGATTAACTAACCGAAAAATGTTGTGAATGCCATTATTGTTAATTTTTGTCTATAAAAAGCCGAAATAATGTTATTGATAGAATTTCAATTAAGGATTTATAAATTAATAATCTATTTCTTCAAAGTTTTGTCAATTTTGAAATTTAGAAACTATTAAATCGAAGTTACCGAATTTTTAAATTAGAAATTTCAGAAATTTAGAATATCAATAGTCAATTCTGGGTTTTGGGAATTTTAAAAAATATTTGGAATAAAATATAGTTTGCTAAAAAAATATTTAAAATTTTAGAACAAATTAATAATTTTTAAAATTAGAAAATTAGCAAATTTAGAAATTTAAAAACGTCGAAAGAATTTCAACTGAAAATTTTTAAATTAAAAATTGAATTTTTTGATAATTTTGGGAAATTTTTTACTTTTAAATCGAAGGTGCTAACTTTTAATTTGGGATATTTAAAAACTTAGAAATGCAGTACTTTAATAACTCTCGATTTTGGAAATTGTAAAAGACATTTAGGATAAATAGTAGTTTTCTAAACATTAAGAAAGTTTTGAATAATAACGACTTTCAGTCAATAATTAAATCAGTTTTGCGAAATTAAAAAAAAAAAATTGAAGTTCTTAAAGAATTACTAATTTTGAAATGTAGAAAATTTGAAACATTAAAAATCTAAATAAAAATCAAAGAACTTTAATTTAAAATTAATAAATACAATATGTATTGGTCAAAAATTTGGGAAATTTAGGAACTTAGAAAATTTTAGTCAAAGTAACCGAATTTTTTAATTAGAAAGTTTACAAAATTTACCAATTTTATAAATATTAAAGTACTATTGAATTGATTTTTATAAAACTAAAAGTTTCCTAAACTTTTAGAAACTTTCGACAGTTTGATTGGAATGTTATTTATAAAATACAAAACCGAAAAATGGCATACAAAAATGTTAGACGTTAGAACAATCGCCCAAAACCAAAATCACCTAAAAACGGAAAATAAAAAATCACCCAAAATTTAGGTTAATTTTCGATATTTGCCAACTATTGACTTTAGCGGAAGTGCGTCAATTCTTTTTGTTTTATGGTTTGGTTTCCATAATAAAATTTTTCATTTTCAAAATTTACACACAAGCAAGAATATGTAAGTAAGCAGCCGCCGAAGCTAAGCCCAATGGTGATATTTCTTTAATTTTAGGTAATAATGCCCAATGACTTGTTCCGGTCGCTATGTGAAGTATTTTCTTATAATGACCGGTCTTTACCACCCCCCCCCCCCCCCCCCCCCTATGCCACTCCCAAAAAAAATATGACATCGAATTCTTACATAATTTATTGAGTTTTGGCATGATATATACTCGTAATATCTAACATGAAATATCGAATTCTAACGTCGTAAGTTCAAATTCGGGTATAATGTTCTGTTGTAGAATTCTGACATAAAAATTCAAATTTTGGAATACATATCGAATTCAGACATGACATTTCGAATTTTGAAATCAGTAACCCAAATTCTGATGTCAGAAAATTAATTTTTGCCTCGACTTATCGAATTCTGATAATTCAATCCGGCTTGACATTTTGAATTTTGTCATCGAAAAGTCAAACTCTGACATGAATTATCAAATTCTTATTTACCGAATTCTGACATGAGATATCGAATTCTTTGATATATCGTATCAAGATTTCAGAATTCGATATATTACCCCAAAATTCGAGATGTTATATCAGAATTCGAAAATACCGTACCAAAATTCAATAAACTCTGTTGAATTCTGGGATGATATATCCAGTTCTGATATAACATCTCGAATTTTGAGATGATACATCGAATTCTGAAGTAATGAGATGATATATCAAATAGAGATAAGACCTTTCGAATTTTGACATGTCGAATTTTTACCGAATATGTCGAATACGGAAAAAGTTAAAATATCGACGTGATATAAAAATTTGACCTGTGACATCGAATTCTTACGTCATATGTAGGATTCTAAAACTCGAAAATTGAAATTCTGATATTTCATATCGAATTCTGTCATGATACATCGAATCTCAAATTCGGACATGACATATCAAATTCAGATACAATATATCGAACTCTGACATCATAAATTCAAATCCTGACTTGACATTTTGCACTATGCCATGATTGATACAAGTGATATATATATATATATATATATATATATATATATATATATATATATATATATATATATATATATATATATATATATATATATATATATATATCATAAATTCAAATTCAAATACGACATATCGAATTCTGACTTGATATCATGATATATCGAATTTTGACTTCTGGTATTAAAATTCTGACATGATTTATCGAATTTTGACATTATGTAACCAATTCTGGCATAATTTATCGGATTCTGGCATAATATCTTGAATATGTGGCATAATATAAAGAATTCTGACATCATAAATACAAATTCTGATATTGCATATCTAATTCTAACAAAAAGTAAGAAATTCTGACATGATAACCCGAATTATGGCATCAAACATTCAAACTCTGACCACGTATCGAATTCTGTCACGAGTATCGAATTCTAATATGATTAATCGAATTTTGACACCAAAGATTAAAATTCTGAGAAGACATATCGAATTCTGTTATGATTTATCGAATCCTGATATGAAGTATCTATTTTTCGCATCAAAAATGAGCCAAACACAACCAAAACTTGAAATTCTGATGTTTCATATCGAATTCTGGCATGATACATCGAATTCTCAAATTCGGACATGACATATCAAATTCAGACACAATATATCGAACTCTGACATCATAAATTCAAATCCTGACTTGACACATCGCGTGCCATGATTGACACAAATTTCGACAGCAAAAATATAAATTCTGACGTGACGTAACAAATTCAGACGTGATATTCAATCAATTCTCAAATTATAATTTCAAATTCTGACATGACATATCTAATTGTACACTTTCTGATATTAAAATTCGGACATTACTTATCGAATTTTGATATGAAGTAACGAATTCTGGCATAATTTATCGGATTCCGGTATAATATCTCGAATATGTGGCATAATATAAAGAATTCGGACATCATAAATATAAATTCTGAAATTGCATATTTTATTCTGACATAAAGTAAGAAATTCTGACATGATAACTCGAATTTTGCCATCAAACATTCAAACTCTGACATCACATACCGAATTCTGATATGAAGTATCGAATTCTGATATGATATATCGAATTTTGACATCAAAGAATAAAATTCTGAGAAGACATATCGAATTCTGTTATGATTTATCGAATCCTGATATGAAGTATCTATTTTTGGTTTTAAAATTCTAATTCTGATGTGCCATATCGAATTTTGCAATAACACATCGAATTCTGAAATGATTTGTCGATTTTTACCATAATTTATTTGACAAGATACGTCAAATTCTGACATGACATATCGATTTTTGGCACAATATATTGAGATATGCAATTTAAATTCTTGCAGGACATAACAAATTCAGACATGATCTATCGACCTCTGACATCACAATGGCATGATAGATCGAATTCTCAAATTCGGACAGGACACTTCAAATTCAGACACAATACATCGAATTCTAACATCACAAATTCAAATTCTGACATGACTTGTCGAAATCTGAAACGACTATATATCAAATTCAAATTCTATTTTTGACAACTCACATAAGATTTAGAATTCTAGCATTATAAATAAAAATTCTTTCTGACATCATTTATCGGATTCTAACATGATAATTCAAAATATGGCATTAAAAATTCAAATTCTTCAAAAATTTCAAATTCAAATTCTAACATGACTGGGAATCTGGCATAATATTTCGAATATCTGACATGACGAATTCTGAAGTGATATTATATCGAATTCTGACAAAATATATAGAATTCTGACATCATAAATGCAAATCCTAATACTGTATATATATAATTCTGACATGAAGTATGGAATTCTGACAAGAGATATCGATTTGACACCAAAAGATTCAAATTCTGACATGGCATATCGAATTCTGATATGATTTATCAAATCCTGATATGAAATATCTCTTTCTGTAATAAAAATTCAAAATCTGATGTAACATACCAAATTTTTACATACATGATTTATTGAAAGGTGGTAGCTTGCGTAAATAGACATTGGGTTGATTTAACTGGCAGTTAATTTCTGTTAGTTTTGCGGACGCAGCCGTGGATGGTTATATCTACTTAATTTTTAGATTAAACGTCCAGCCCTATTGATTTGGGCGTTACTCCGTTGAGGGTGTTCGGTTATACGAAGGTTTTTGTTGGCCGACCTCTCTAAAATTTATAGAAAATAAAAGTTGTATTGAAATGAAACTTTTTCATAAATGGCAGCTATATTCGAAAAAATGTATCTGGCGAAAAAATGATCGCAGTAATTTTACGATTGAAAATGACATAAGGTATGAAACTGGGAATTCCGATGAAAATTGGATTCTAAAATGAGTTAAGTTGAAGTTAAGTCATATAGCCAATTAGTATATAACTTGGTTAATTCTTAACCCATATGGATGAAATCCAACGTATGCGAGGGAATTTAGGATGGAACTTGCATCATTCTTAACCGATTTAGATGAAATCCGACATGTGCGATGAAAAGGCGATTCTCATATGAATTTAGATGAAGCTTTGGAATATGGCCAATTATGATGACATAAGAATTTTTTTTGTGGGATACCGTACCGGATTCTATAATTTGATCTTTTTAAATTAGGATTTTGATTTTCAGATTTTGTATTTGGAATTTAATTTTGAAATAGCGTACCGCCTTCAACCCTCGGGGCTTTTTTGCCTTCAGGATTATGATTCGTAGAGGTTTTCTTTCTCTCTATATTATGAAATTTAATGACGAATTTTATTTAATAAAATTTGCATAACAAATAAAAATTATCAATTAATATCCGTAGTAAAAATTATTCAACAATTTCAAAAATATTTACAATCTAGAAAAATTTTAAAAATCGAATAAATTTCAATTTTCCAGAATTTCTAAAATTTCAAAACATTAAAGTTTTTAAATGTTTCAAGAATATTAAGCATATAAATTAGAGTCTGAAAAAGTTATTAAGCCACCTCCTATCCATAAATTTCAAAAATAAGCCAAATACAGAAACAAAATTAAGGACTACCAATTTTAGAAAATTTTTAAAACAAAAATTTTTTTACAAATTTTAGAATTATAATTTTTTTAACGGTTTAAGGATTTTAAGAATTTAAGGAAGCAGCTAATTTAGGTAATTCAAAGAATTCCAACAATTTTAAGAATTTGTTTAAAAAATTAATAATCTTTAAATCTTCCACATCACAAATTAAAAAACACAATATTAAAATAAAATTAGAGTTTGAGGATTAGGAAACGTTCTATGAATTTTCAGCATTACCAGAAATTTCACTTTAAAGAAATATAATTATATAAATTATTTTATAAAATATTGCGGTTCCTAATAATTTTTATCCTAGCACGAAATATATTCAGCAAAAATAGCCGCATTTCTTGAATTGAACAAATTTTTGTTTTTCTCTGTCGTTTCATGAAACACGATTTCATCCGGATTAGATCAAACGTTAAGAAGTGCAGTAATAAATTGCATAAGGTATAAAGCACTACTTTTCAAATATTAAAATTTGAAATGGTAAAGCTAATTTCAGACTTAGCCTTCAACTAGTATTTGTCAATTTGATCTTAGGAGTACATAAACTTGTTTATTTATTTTCGAAGTTAACACCCTCTGCATAAACAAACAATGGTATCGAAAATATGAAAATCCGATAAATTTAGCATAAACGCAAGACTATGTATAAGTACATATGTATGTTTGTGCTGTTTGTTTTACTATGCAACAGCTACAAGATATATTTTTGCTTTTGTTTGAAATTAAATGTTGACAATCTCACTATTAAATATAAATAACTGAATAAACAAAATAATAACAAAAAATTCTAAGAGACACAAAAAACAACATACCTGTTAAAATATTTATTGTTATTTCATAGATCGATGAAATAATTTTACGGGAAGGTGTTCGTTGTTATTCAAACAAATATGTTGAAGAGAAAAAAATGTTTACGCTTTTTAAGAACTTTATAACCCTATATTATATTCAAGACAATAAAAGCTTTCACACAATCATTTTTATTAGCATTTAATTTGAATAGATTAAAATATTTTGTTGTTATACTTATCTTTTATGTATTGTACACAATACCGTTTGCTATAGGTCAATATCGATGTAATAGAGAGCGAAAAATTTGACGTAATAAAATTAGATTAGATTGACAACCATATAACATAACATGAATAAAAAAAAAATACGAAATGATTTTAATTTGCCGAATAGTGGCTTTTCCTGTACTGATAAGAACACAGTTGGTCAAAATGGTTTCACATTTGTACTTCGTTTGAATGAAATTGTAAAAATGTGATTTTTTTTTTTTTTTTAATGGAAATAAATGCCTGCGGACCTCACGGACCGAGGCTGGAGGTACTATTTAATGTATTTAATAAAAATGAATCAATATAATTTGGTGCAAAGAGAACAGAAATCAGACATCAGAAAGATTGTCTGTCAATTATCCTTTAATAAGCATTTAAATTACGGGCAAAGTTATAGAACTCATTCCTGAGGTTGATATAATTTAAAAGTTGAATTTATCATCTACAACACCCAAACAATACCGAAACTTTTTTCGGTACAAATCAAATTTCTAAGCTTGAGCTGACTTGAGAGTCGCCCGAATATTACATAAGAGAACAGAAATTCTCTGTAAAATTATAATGAGTACAGGCATCAATTAGCTCAAAGATGTTGTCTATAATCGACTTCTGTAATTAAATTTTAAAAAATCTGTATAATACCAAGCTCAACGCCATAATAATTTTCTTTAATCTCAATTTTAATTTCTAACAGCGAGCTTTGCAACTCTCCAGTAACCCTTGAAAACCTCGGGTAACCTAATAAAATATCTAAAAAATTCCAAATAATCTGGAAGCTAATCCAACCAAAGATCTGCAAATCATCGCCATATTTTCTCAAATAATCTCAGTTAAAAGAAATATCGGTGCTCTGGAAGTCATCATTCAGTTGGTCCACTGAACTAGAGTATGGTTTTGACGCGTATTCGATAAAAACTAGTTGCAACTTGGATATATCAAACGTAAGCAGTTGCTGGCGAGTAATTTTGCATTAAGATTGAGACCTCAAGTTATATAATAACGTTTGAGCGCCACAATGCAACAACCGTTTATGTTCATATTGAACTAATAGAATCGTGAATTTATATTTGTTTGGTAAAATCAATGGATGTTTATTAGTTGAGTTTAGATTTGAATTTCGAAGCCGTCCCCCAACTCGAAGAAGCCCCATCTCATCGAGAAATGGAGACAACAATTTTAAATTGCTGGAGTTTTGTACTGATGTATGGTTTTTGATTGTTTGAATTTCAGTGCCATATTCCATTCTCTGAAGAAGTTTTACAAGACTCGTCACTGACAGCTTCAGTTCATTGGCAGTCAGCTTATCTATACTTTTAACGTGTTGCTTGGGTTGAAGATTATTCATAAAACGAAGTAAATAAGCTGTAACTCGGATAAGTTTTGTAAACGATGAGTATCGGTCAAATAAGCTTAAATCGGAGGCCAAATGGCAAATTGAAACTGAAGAAATTTTGCGACTATCTAAATTTAGCAACTCTGAGCTTAATTTTAAATTCGGATTTTTGGGCCAGTTTGAATGGTTTTCTTGAAGAAACGAAGGATCTGACCACCATAAATCTTGATTTCGAAATTCAGTTGGCATTATACTTCGAGAAACGAAATCAGCGGGATTTTGTGAAGTTGGTACATATTGTTTCTAACTCCCAAAACTGTTTAATATTGTTATTTAGCATTTCCATAGTGCATAATGCGGTGGATGTACACTCTTGAACTGTGTAAGAAGATATTACTCTACCACTTACTACATAACCAAAAATGTTTGGATAAAATGGTGGAAGATTTTTGAAAACTGGTATCGATGGGGTACCAGTAAATAATTGAGTGTAGATTTCAGGTCCAAGTAATATATCAATGCTATCTGATATATGGAAATATGGGTCTGCCAATTCAATATCTTTTGGCATTGAACTAAATTTACATTAATTGGACTTACTGGTAGATAATTGGTAAAGGTGGGAATTATAAAAAATTCCAAAGTTGCTGAAAAGTCTGTTACTCTAGAAGATATAGTTATAGAAACCTTTTTTTTAACTGTACTTTCTTGTCCGCCAAGTTTTCCAGGCCGTCTCATAATTAGTCGATGTTACAGGAAGATGTTCAGTTAGACCAATTGCCTTACCAGCCCTAATGTGTGAGTTAAAATAAACAAATTTGACCGTTGCATCTATGCTAGGTTTGCTGTGAATAAGCTCCAAAAAGACATCTTCAGCCCCACTGACCGTCGGTAATTTAAGTTCAGGAAGTTTTATAACCATAGAAGGAATGCTTTGTTCTAACGCTGTACTATTAGCTGGATAATCAAAATTAACGGGTTCTTTTAGGCACGTTTTCGAGTTTCTTTAGCTCATGAAGCTTATGCAACGGTGCGCTTTCTAGCTCGTCATAATCTTCTTCAAATAAAATACGATCAGTTGAAGCGGTTTCATCCTGCAACTCGATTTTCAATTGTATTTGATGGTATTTATCGTATAATAATTGTAACCTGCGAACGTTAGATTCGATTGCACCAATACTTGACAAGCATCCCAGTTTATTTTAAAATTGAGTTAGTTGACCTTTAAAGGCACTACGTTGTCTTTTTGCAGTTTCATCTGTCATGTTGTTTAAATAAACTTTCTTGAACACTCGACTGTTAAATAAGCGCATTCACGCACGATTAATTGATCAATCACAAAAATCACTAATCCAACAACACAACGACACACCAAAAATTGTGCGAATATATTATGAGAAATATTTTGAAAATTCAATTTGGTAGTTTAAATGTAAAATTAACGTAACCCTAAGTTGTATTCAAGTGTGTAAAAACATTTTAGTTAACGACATTTAATTACTAACTTTTATGAAAACAATGAGACTTAACATAATTTTAATAACTTACAAATTGATTTAATTTTATCACCTTAATATGAAGATAATGTTGATAACTGACCAATGCAGTCGATGATTTAACGTCACAGCTTGATCGCGTTGTATTCAGCGAACTTGTCTGGATGATGTCAATAATGAATGTGTGTTATAGCCAAAATATCAAAATGATGATGAATGTACTGTATGATCAGATTAATTTAGTCAATTTTAAATTTGACGCGATAATCCGCCAACTATAAATTGCCGTATGATAATTGATCGATGATTTTTTTTTTTTTTTTTGACAATTAACGTTAACAATGACTATGCCGTTGAAGGTTAACGGTTGACTGATTTCAATACACCTCGTGCGCAATGACCTTTAATTACCACGAAATCAGATGATAACCACGTTCTTGGATGATAATGAAGCGGATATTGTGGTCTTTGCGTAAATTATGGATGGAATATCTGGCTGGTGGATATATGTATGTGCCAAATGATGATTAATTTGTCGTTCATGTACTACAATTCAATACTTGTAAATTGTATAATGTCGGTATCGTTTTTACGTGAATGATGTAATGTAATAATTTCTGTTTGTTATAACCAATCACTTAACTCTCTCGCACCAACGTACCCGAACTACTAATATGAGTATAGTTTTCGAGCAAACTGTAATCTCTTGGCACTATTCGTAACACTGCCACTTTCAATTACATGCATGACTAAATTTGCATATTGTACGTGGCAAATTAAATTGATCAATTGTAATTGATTTCACTGCTAGTAAAATTAGAAGTACACTCTAATTTTCGATGAGTTTGTTGCCATCCGGCTCGAAGCAGTATATACATGTTAATTACAAGTACATATACATAAAATTAAATATCATATGGGATATGCACCTTATTAAAATTCATTCTGAGTAATGCGTGAACATGTTTTAAATCCATATTGCTTTATTTGCTTAATTTAGCTACTGGAGCGGATCTGGTGATGGCATTTAGATATTACATTTTGCTTAAACTTAGGAATGAAATAATCGTGCTGCGTCATCAGACATCATTGCACAAACCTTTATTATTGATTGGTTTACAACAGTACTTGAGCATTGTCTAATTATCCAAAGCAATGGGGCATGTTTTACTTATGGTGGAAATGAAAAATTGTAAAACGTCATAAGGCATCATTTTGAATTATAAACTTACTATAAACTAATAAAGTAGATGGAATGACTGGGATTGGCGAATAAGAAATGAGCTTGATTTCATCAATTAATTACACCATACATCAAGTATCACATATATACATCAATCATTAACAATTTCTTGGTGTTCCATCTAATAGACTTTCGAAAATGAAAATTCAATAGAGCTCATTAAGTCATTCTGCCAAATTGTTTGGATGATACTTGATGATCGACATTTGCGGAAATTATATTTTAGTATTAAAATACAAGGGCAGACCAAGTCAGAAGACCATGCTATTGATTTCAAATTAGTTGAACTCAACAAATAGTTCAGTTATTTATCTATAAAAAGCCGAAAAAGTCAATTGATTACAGACAAACAATTTAAATTCTTAATAAATATTCGTATGGGCATAATACACACACAAATAAGATTTCTCCTTGCTTTTTTGATGAAATGAATATAATTCACTATGTCAGTATGTTGTGGCCGGATTCTTAATGTAAATGGCGAGAGTTGTATTTTTGTAGTTTGGTCGTAGCTACCTGATGAGTAGACCAACTTTTCAGTACGAAACCAAACTACCAACATAGGAACTCTGAGGAGGGTTGCCATTTTTGAAGAGTAATACATTTGTATAACTCTTGACCCTTGGGCTATAGTACGGGGAGATGGGAATGATATTTCTACTTTTTTTCAGTCGATATCAGGTATCATACAAGAGTATTTCCGATAGTGCTTTCTCCATGCACCAGAAAGTACTTTTTCAAGTCCGAAAGTACTTTTTACATAAAAACAAAATATTTTCAGTTTGCTTCTGATTTGTTTCCATGATAATATTTAAAAACCTAAATGGCTTAAGAAAGTAATTAACTAGTAAGTAAATAGTAATTAATGATGAGCTGACTAGCTGAGCGATGTCGTGATTATTTACCGCATGTCGTTTTATGTCATACTACTATGTTTGTATGAATTAAAGATTGTAAATTAACAGCCCAAAGATTGAAATAAATTTAATATTAAACTGTTTTAATCTTCCACCTCGAATTTCGAAAACCCGCATATACGAGTATTGCTTAATATTTAAATCGCTAGCTGATGGATGCTGGGCGGCCCCAAATAGATCTAATTTTCCAAATTATTTTGCTTTTTTTATAAAATATTATACAGAAATTCAGACCTAGCTCATTGGCGACTCTTTTTCATGACCACAATCTTTTGCAAATGATTTGATTGTTGTGCATTTTTCTCAAGACTTTTAATGATGACACCGGAAGGATTTTCTTTGATCTAGGAGATATATTAAAAGTTACAACAATTGGACTTCAAGTGATATCATGCCGCCATTCATCTCAATACGATGCAGGCGTTTAATACATTTTTCAACATTGTCGTTACATATTATGTCCGGGGTTATTGTATGTAGTGACAAATTTGCGATATTGTGAGAAAAATGGTTTTACATCAGTTGCTCCCGTTACTGTACCGAAATACAGGACAATACCGGAAATATATGGTATACTAAGGATGATCCAACTGTTGGTGATGGATTTGCTTTGGATTTCATTGATAAATCTACTTTGTCATCATTTTCAGTTGCAGATTTACGTGATATTATTAAGCTCGTTTCTCTACTTTCATTTTGGTTGTTGTCGTCTGCTAAATTCTTACTCTTCGTTGAAGTTTTTCTTGTTTCTGGAGTATTTAATGACACCTCACTAGTATCGCTGCTCTTGTTCTCATCCAGACTTTTACAATCACTATTATTGACAACATCTGACGATGTTAAAAATGTGCTCGAGTCGATAGTTAAACACGGATCACCGTCGAAATGGTTTGTGTCTTTCGTTCGGACTATCGACATGGGTGGTTCAACTGCAGTGGCTGTTATAATATCAGTATCAATGTTAACTTGTTTTTTCTCTGTTTTGGCAGGTTTCAGTTGTATCGCCACAGGTCTTGACCTATAAAGAAAAAGCTTAAAGAATCACTCAACTGTTACTGCTGTTGAAAAATTGGTTGCAATTTAGTTGTTCGCACTATATACGGTTGTATTCCCCGTGTTTATTTGATTTTGTTTCGAGATAACACCGTTTGTATTAAATCTAAGCCAAAAAATAAGTTAGATTATATCTTCGCCTAAATCTAAGGAGACTTTTCCACAATAATCATCAAACTGACTTATCCCATTATTTATTTTATCATTTGCCTCTGGAATCTCCTTGTACGCCCAATTTCCAGATTTCCACTGAATTGATCGGCGTGTTGATCTCGTAAGTCTTGAAGAAAATTATTTTGAGTTTGAATTATTTCGTTCACAATATAATCGATGTTTTTCAGATGGGCAAATTCGCTGTTCAAATTCGCCCGTTCCCATTTTTTTCGATAGGGAGGAATTCCACCCATCCGTCTTCTAGAGGCGCTCTGAATTTTTATTTCTTTTATACGAATGGTGTCGCTAAAAGTTTTCACTCGGGCTTTAATATTTTCAAGACCCCTCAATATGCGGTTATTGGCTATAGTTTCTGCCATTTTGTAATCAATTCACTGACCGTAATTAATTTCACAAAAAAAAAAATCGATACTTTCACAAGTATTGTTCGAAACGTTCTGAATAACTTCCCACTTTAATTTTCTCCCTGTCGCAGTTTAAATAACGATTTTTGTTAATTAATAAAAATTTTGTCACAGTTTTATTGAATTTACCAACAGATTTATTAAAAACTAAAAAAGAGCGCTAATCCGGTTCGAAGGGCCATAAACAAAGTGTCGCCAATGAGCCTGGTCTGAAGTTCTGCATAACATTCACTTATAAGGTACAATTCACCGTTTCCGAAATTCAGATACCAAAGCTTATACATTGTTGTCCGGTTTTAAAGCAGTGGTCAGTTTAATCGTGTGTGAATTCTTCGTATCCAAATGAAACAGCAGGTCGAATAATCGTGATCGTTCTCTCGCTTTCAAGTCTAATGCAAAGGGCTATAAAACGAATGCGACTTGCTTTTCTCGTATCTAATTACCACTTATTAATCTTAGTTGTTCCCACATTAATTTAAATTTAAGGTTAAAATGGATTTCCTCTTTATTAAGTACTTTATTGGGTCGAAAGTATCTTGTTCAGTTCTTCAAATTCAAAAGAGTCAAAAAAGTCCTAATCCCCCCAAAATATCATTCCTGGTAGATACGTTATGAGGGATTGGCCTCTTTATTTTTCTGATTTACCATATCGAAAATATTTGGAATGTGATGAGCAATTAATATATTTGTGTGAGCATAATACACACACACAAATGAGGTTTCTCCTTGGGTTTTTGATGTAGTGAATATAATTCGCTAAATCAGTACGTTAGTAATTAACACTACCTGTGTTAAGTAGGAATTGTATTTTTGTAGTTTGGTCATAGCTACCTGATGAATAGACCAACTTTTCAGTACGAAACCAAACTACCAGCATAGCAACTCTGAGGAGAGTTCTCATTTTTGAAGAGTAATACATTTGTATAACTCTTGGCCCTTGGGCTAAAGTATACATTTCTAGTTTTTTCAGTAGTTGTTGAGCATCTATTGAAAAACACTTCTAGGCGGGTCCTCGCTTATTTCAATATAAATTCATGACAAATTTTAGTTATTTTCTAGATATTTACCAAACTGGCTTTCTTAATATTTTGTCTTTTGAGTTTTTCCACTTATATGACCCTGACATTATTTTTTTTTTGTGTGCGACGACATCTGCTACTTTTTGTTACTCAATAATTTTATGTACCGGTTAATGTACTCTGGTCAACTCGTCGTTTCCAAGAGGAGTAGTGTAAATAACGTTTAATACCCAAAATATTAATGTAAATAACCATAAAAATCCACATGTGTCTTCATGCTAAAAAAAAAATGTTTATGTCCAAAAATAAAATTAAATTTTACATTCTTTTAATAATATCGTACAATAAATATATCTAAAGTCCTGTTTTTATTATTATTATTACAACGTTTTTGTTGTTGTTTTAGGGATTTGGAATTTTGGATAAATATTTACATAAATTTTAATCCTCTTGTACATATGTATGTATATACTCGAATAATGTTATGGCTGTTGTCTTGTTTTCGATCTTTTTTTTTTTTTTTTTTTGGTATTGTTAACTTACTAACTCTAAGTACATAGAGATAACACACAAACACAACGAGAACAACAAAATAGAATTTAGGTTTTTTTTTTTTTGGAAATGGTCAACAATAAACATAAAATTATTTTAATATTTATAAAAATAAAAGCAATAGAAAATATTTTAATTTTCTTAGTTTTTTTTTTTTGGTTTTTTTATTTTTTAACTATACATAAAAATGGTTCAATTACTTCGAACAAACTTATTTAAGTAGAAACAAAACCAACAATGGATAAAAAAAGCTAAATAAATAATAAAATTTTTCATCTCAATTAGATTATGTAAATTAGATTTTGCTCTATGTACTAGTAGTTGAGATACATTTTTTTTTTTACAAGTAGACCAATATTTACATTACATTTATGTGTTTTTCATGATTATTATGGTTCTTTATAGAAAGCTTCATTTACATGCAATAAAAAATAGTTAATCTTGTGGCGGCAGCAGATGAATATATTTGCTTTAAGCAGCCGGATTATACAATTGGTTTTGTGGAATATTTATTTTAATTGCGTAAATAAATTATAATTCCTTGTTTTTCTATTTGAAGGGAAGCAGACTACTTATTATATTTGATATAAATCTCCAAACAAATATTCCATGTTCACTGAATTGGTTAGCCGAAGTCTAGTCATTTTTAGGCAAAAATTCTAATTTAAACCAAAACTTCCTTGGGTGAAGCTGTTGAAAATTCACGAAAGACAGAAAAACTTGTTTTATTTTCTTTTCTATTGTTACATTAACTTTTATTTTGTATGTGGCGAAAACGAACAGCGATCATCTTTGATTTATAATCAATTTTTAGTATCTTATAACTCCCGAAGTTTTCGTCGATATTAAAAAATTTGGTTTAAAAAACATGCTTACCATTAAATCAAGAGTGAATGATAACAGGTCATTAATAAAGAGTAAAAACAGAGTTAGAAAAACATAATCTTGGGAGAGAGTTGAGGTTTGCATACTATTTTATTCACAATCAGAGGCATTTAATAAAACAAGCAACATTTTAACACAAATAAATAAAAACTTATCTCTATTCGCCTTCAAAGCGCCGCGAGAGGCGCCACAATTTTTATGAGCCAAAGGTGATTACCACCGCATTCACCGTCCATTTCTCTTTTTTACTATTATTGACCGCTTCAAGAGGTTAGAAACGGTTTTTTTACCAACTGATTGTGAATAAAAAAGAATTTCATGTTAATCAAATGAAAATTTAAACAAATTATTTTAAACGGCGGCAGTACAGTAAATAAATTTGAGAACTACCCAAATCCGCTTAGCATTGGTCCTTTCGGCGAAACGATGCTAATAAATTATGTTGCTTCCTTTTGTTATCATATTCTAGTTAACAAAAATGCAAAGGGCTCTTCCTTTTTACTAGGACATAATATTATTTCATGTTTTATTGGGATTTTTATTTTTGAAAATGATAGCATTCCGTTTGCTTTTCAAAATAAACTTCAAAATTGTCTTTTGATTTTAGGGCTTTTCGTAGGTTCATAACGGCTTAATATAAACAAACCCTTTCGAATAAATCGCGTCTAAAACAAACTTCTCGGCCCCCATTTTAACACACAAAAAAAACAACAAAAAAAAACACAAAATAAACATCATCGCATCTTAAATTATTTGATAATAAGACAATTAATCACTCTGAAACTTTATTTATTTTGTTCTTCCCTCCTTAATGAAATATAAAAACTATAATAAATAAGTTTGCTGCTAAGAACTAAAAAAAAAGTATTATCCTCGTAAACACACACATCAACTTATTATATGTATGTATATGTATATGATGAACGGATGGAAGACAAACTTTAATGATGATTAAGATTAAGGTTCTTTATATGACATACTGACAGAAAATAGTTTCATTATACTAGTCGTAAACTACTGCTAGATACGATACTCTATTCCTATACTAATATTGACGTCAATATAGATAAATAAAATTTTTGTGTTTGCTCTTATATTAGCAGAGATATCTTAATACGAGTTGGATGGTTTTTGATCTTACGTATTTGATAAATGAATGTATTTTGTACTCATTTATGTTGTTCTAAGGTATATATATATATATATATATATATATATATATATATATATATATATATATATATATATATATATATATATATATATATATATATATATATATATATATATATATATATATATATATATATATATATATATATATATATATATATATATATATATATATATATATATATATATATATATATATATATATATATATATATATATATATATATATATATATACATATATATATATATATATATATAGATGTGTTAGGCAAAAACATAATAATTAATTTATTATAAATCAGATCTATTAATTATATTTAACATTTAATAATTAATGAATTTTCTATTTTTTTTCGCCGTGTACGTGTATTTGTTCTAATACGCCGTATTTGTTCTAAGAAAATATATATTTATAAAATATAAAGAAATTCTTTTCATTAATAATTAATTATGATTTTTTTTTTCTCATTCTAGGTGAGTACCGTTATACAATATAAGATAATTGTTGTATGTCTTATTTGTAAAACCAAAAATGATAAATCAATACAAAAATTGATTCTAAATCGAAAAATATCCTTTTCGTAATAGGGCTGAAAGGTAAGATGGACGAGCAACAGGGCAGAGCAGTAAAAATTTTCTTTATAACATTTTTTGTTAACTATAAAACGTTTTGGTTTTGTGTGGTGGTTGGGCACTTAATGATTATATACGTTTTTTTTTATTATTTCGATCAATCAACGTTTTAGAATGCTTCCAAAATTTTAAGATTTTATTTTAATTAAGAATTTCTAAACTCAATTTTAAAAAAAATTGTATATAAGTCAAATTTATGTTTGTTGAATTTATAAAATTGACATATTTAGTTGAAACAATTTATAGAATCCATTGAAATTATTAAAAATTGATATTTATTTAAACCTATTAGAATAGACTTTGTAGAGTTTATTGGATTTAAAAAAACTAAAGAGTTTATGAAATTTGTAGAATTTAAAGAATATATTCACTGACTTCATAAAATTTACAGGGCTTATAGAATTTAGAGAATTCATTTAATTGATATGTACTAGAAATTATTGAATTTACAGAATTATTAAAGTTTAAAGAAATTACCGCAATTTTTGAATTTATAAAATTAGTAGAGTTCAAAGAATTTATAAAATTTATAGAAATTTTGAAATTTTAGTATAATTTCAGTCTGTATAGTTTATAGAACAGACAGACTTGAAACAATTTGTAGAACTCCTAGGATCAGCTAAGGATCTCTTATAGAACTCATAGGATAGAATTTATAAAATTTAAAGTATTTATACAATTTATACAGTTTACATTAGAATTAATAGAATTTGTAGAATTTATAAAATTTATAGAATTTATTGAATTTATAGAATTTGAGAAACTTATTGAATTTTTAAACATTATTCGTGGAATTTATAGAATTATTTGGCTTATCGAATTTAAAGAATTTATTCAATTTAGACAATTTATAGAAATTATTTAATTTAACCCTTATGTCAAGGCATCTTTTTTCTTATGTTAATCAATTAAGGGTTACCCAGTAACCATATCAGATTTATTCGAAAATCACTTAAAAATGTAACTGTTACAATTAAATGAATTTGGCGCTCCTAGGCCCTAGAGCCAAAATTCCATTGATAAAATAGAAATTTTATCGATTAAAATCGAAAAGGTTACCCGGGTAACCCAAAATAGACATAAGGGTTAAAGAATTATTAATGTTTAAAAAACTATCCAAATTTTTAAATTTATAAAATTGACTTTGTAAAGTTTATGTAATTTATAGAGTATACCGGATTTATAAGAAATAAAGAGTTTATGGAATTTGTAGAATTTGTATAACTAACTGAATTTATAGACTTTATTAATAGAATTTCGAGATATATTCATAAAGTTTATAAAATAAACAAAAGTTATAGGGCTTATAAAATTTATTAAATTTATGGAAATTATTGAATTTACAGAACTATTAAAGTTTATAAAAATTATCCTAATTTTAAAATTTATAAAATTTGTAGAATTTAGGGAATTTATAAAATTTATCGATCTTTTTGTAAAATTTATACAATAGAATTTATAAAATTTATAGAACTAAAGAACTTACTGAATTTTCAGACTTTATTCATAGAATAAATAGAGTTATTCATAGAGTTGATAAATTTCTTTTCAAAATTAGTAGAGTTCAAAGAATTTTTAAAATTTATAGAAATTATGGAATTTTAGTAAAAATTTCAGTTTGTAGAATTTATAGAACAGAGAGACTTGAAACAATTTATAGAACTCGTAGGATCAACTTAGTATCTCTTATAGAACTCATAGAATAGAATTTATAAAATTTAATGAATTTGCTGAATTTATACAGTTTACATTAAAATGTATACAATTTGTAGAATTTATAAATTTACAGTGTAGATTTTATTGGTTTTATAAAATTTATCGGACTTACAGAATTAATAGGATTTATAGAGTTCATAGAATTAAAGAAACTTATTGAATTATTTGTAGAACTTACAAAATTTACAGGGCTTGCAGAGCTTAGGGAATTTATTAAATTTATAAAATTTTAGAAATTATTGAATTTACAGAGTTATTAATATTTAAAGGAATTATCCAAATTTTTAAATGTATAAGATTTGAAGAATTTAGACAATTTATAAAATTTATAGATTTTGTAAAATTTATAGGTTAGGTTAGGTTAGGTTGGAGTGACTGCTTACGCACACTTAGACCGGTGACGGTCCATTGTGATACCACAAGATGTATTCCCTTTTACCCCTATTGGAACCATTTCGAGCTACTTATGTAGCGTAAGACGTCCCGCACTTTACTGTTTTCGAGATCCGAGAGGCAGGCCATCTTGAACTTACCTAAGTGTTTGTGCCTTCTGAGAGCCAATGCTGGACACGAGCAAAGGAAGTGGACCAACGTCTCTTCCTCCTCTTCGTCCAAGCAGCTTCTGCAGAAGTCATTAGCCTCCAGACCCAGCCTTCTTGCATGTTCTCCAAAAAGGCAGTGTCCCGTGAGAATTCCTACGACCGTTCTTAATTCATGTCTGCGTAAGGATATTAATGCCCTATGTAAAATTTATAGGATTTATAAAATTTATAGAATTTTTTTGTATTTATAAGAACTAAAGAGCTTATGGGACTTGTAGAATTTAAAGAACTTACTGAATTTTCAGACTTCATTTACAGAATTTAAAGAATTATTCATAGGTTTATAAAACTTTCAAAATTTATAGGGCTCATAGAACTTAAAGAATTATTAAAGTTTATAGAAATTACTTTAATTTTGAATAGTAATTAATTAATTCTAACATGCAACTGGTCAGAATTTCGAAAAATTTAATTATTTTGCAGTCAATCTCATTAGACTATAGCGACTGAATTGCTTATTACACTTTTTATTACTTTCCGTATTTAGAAAGCAACCATTAGATAAGTATTAGCGAATTATATGCAATACATATTAAATTGTTAATAATTTCAATTTTTGTTTAATTTAAGGCATAAATATGATTTCGGTTTGAAATATAAGATGTATTTTACTTATATTTCAAACCGAAATCATATTTATGCGTTAAATAAAACAAAATTGAAATTATGTAAAATTTAATATGTATTGCGTATAATTCGCCAATATGTACCTAACTACATGGTTGCTTTCTGACTGTAGAAAGTAATCAAAAGCGTAATTAGCTATTCAGTTGCTATAGCCTGATAAGATTGACTGCAAAATATTTTTCGTAATTCTCATTCAGATCGAAACTGAACTTGCAAAATTCTTGATAATTTCGCTCTACGTTGAACTATATTACTATATTATTATTTAGGAACAATCGTTTAACGAAACCGACTGATAGACATGATTCTATTGTTTTTATCACATTGATTTATTTATACCAATGGTATAAAAACCATAGAACCCTTTCTATCAGTCGGTTTCGGTCAGTTGGTAAATACTAATATACGAGTACATACTTCTACGTGTTAATTTGTAAAACACGTTAAAAATGTTCTAAGGAATTAATTAATTAACATTCAAAATTATAGGTAAATTAGCTTACACAGAAATAGAGCTGTGTGAATGTCGTGAAAAATAAAAATTGTTAGAGAATTAGGCTGTATTAGTATAATTCGCTAATACAACCCAACCCGCACACTAAATTCTGTATTTATAGAATGTAAATTGTGGAATAATCTGTCCAGTCGTCGCGGCCTGATGAGAAGATTGATTTTTTCATGTTCGAAACTGGATTAAGTTCTCTTGCAATCTTCGAAACATTTCAAAATGAAATTTTTGAATTTATAAAAATTGTAGAATTCAAAGAATTTATAAAATTTGGATTTGTAGAGTTAATAGAACAAGCAGACTTGAAACAATTTAATGAACTCATAGAATTTACAACATTTAACGAATTTACGTTATTCCTAAAATTTAGAGAATTTATAAAATTTATAGCATTTATTGAATTTACTAAATTTAAAGGGCTTTTAGAATTTATTAGATTTATAAGATTTATAGATAGTTTTGGATTTACAGAATTATAAAGTTTAGATAAATTATCGAAATTTATAAAATTTATCGGATATACAGAATTTATAAGATTTATAATTTAAAGAATTGAAGAATCTTAGTGAATTTCTATATTTTATTCATAGAATTGATTGAATTATCTATAGAACTTACAAAATTTATAGGGCTTATAGAATTTATAGAATTTATTAGATTTATAAAATTTATAGAAATTATTGAATTTACAGAATTATACAATACAATAAATTAAATTTTTAGAAATTATTGAATTTAATGAATTATTAAAGTTTATAGAATTATCAAAATTTTTGAAATTTATAGAATTTGTAGAATTCAGATAATTTATCAAATTTAAAGAATTTATTGGATTTATGGAATTTATCGGATTTACAGAAGTTACAGTATTTATAGAATTTATGGGATTTCATAAATTATTGAAGTTTTAGACTTTATTCAGGGAATCTACAGAAGTACTTATAAAATTTACAAAATTTATAGTTATAGGCTTATAGTTTTTCGAGAATTTATTAAATTTATAAAATTTATAGAAATTATTGAATTTACAGAATTATTTAAGAACAAACAGACTTGAAACAATTTAAAGAATTTACTTTATTCAGAAAATTTAAACAATTTATTGGATATATAAAATTTATCGAGTTTACAGAATTTTATAGGGCTAATAGAATTTATTAAATTTATAAAATTTATAGAAATGATTAAATTTTCAGAATTATTAAAACTTATAAAAATTATTCAGTTTTGAATTTATAAAATTTTTAGAATCCAAAGAATTTCTAAAATTTTAATTTGTAGAGTTTATAGAACAAACAAATTTGAAACGATTTAAAAAACTCATAGAGTTTACAAAATTTAAAGAGAATTTATAAAGTTTATAAAGATATATAAAATTTATAGAATTTCTCGAATTTACAGAATTTGAGAAAATGAATGAAGTATTAGACGTTAGTCAGGGAATTTATAGAATTATTTATAAAATATTGAATTTACAGAATTTATAGGGCTTATAGAATTTATTAGATTTATAAAATTTTTAGATAGTTTCAAATTTACAGAATTATTAAAGTTTATTTAAATTATCGAAATTTTATAAAATTTATCGGATTTACAGAATTCTGTACATAGGATTTATGGAATTTAAAGAATTGAGGAAACTTAGTGAATTTCAAAACTTTATTCATAGAGATGATAAAATTATTTATAGAACTTAACAAAACGTATAGGGCTTATACAGGGTGGGCGAACTTGGACTGACTGATTTAAAATACATATAACTTTCCTATTTTTTAAATTTTTTATTTGTTTTGTTTAATGAAAGTGCAATTTATTAAAGTTTTTTTTCAAATGGAAGTTTGAAAAATAATGTTCCTTAAATGACTTCGATTTTCTTGTTCGCAGAGTATGGATCTTTCTATGAGGTATTTTGTAATGAAATTTGCAATTTCTCTCCGAATATTCTGCTACAGTTTCCGAATGTTTTGTGGTTTGTTCACGTGAACCCGTTTTTTCAAGAAACCCAACAAAAAAAAAATCAGTAGCCGACAAATCTGGGGAACGAGGTGGCTAAGCAAAATTTAAATGTTTTGAAATTACATATTCGGTCATCGAAGTTGGCATCCCTTGACCTTAACTCTTGGGCCACTTGAATTTTGTCTGGAAGCATCTACAGTGATATTCTGGAGATGTCCAATTGAGTATCACGCCGAGTAGGCATAGGAAGATCATCGTTGAAACTTTCGCGCTCATCCTCCACAGCTTGTTCATTGCGAA
This sequence comes from Tipula vernalis, assembly GCA_958295665.1. NCBI lineage: Eukaryota > Metazoa > Arthropoda > Insecta > Diptera > Tipulidae > Tipula > Tipula vernalis. Next base: position 36,042,820 of record OY282560.1, read on the forward strand.
CAGATCGATTAACATTTGTTCGTAGCTCATCAAATACTGCACCCCGTTCCTCAAAACGGGTTATGAAGTTTATTATCGTGTTTGCTTTGGGAGCTGTGGCCGTAACAAAATGCCGACTGTATTTTCTTTGTATTGTAACTATAGATGATTCGAAAAAAAATTAAAGTTGAACAATTTTGACACGTTTTTGCTTTGAATATGAAGACCTTATAAAATTTTATAAAATTCTTTATAATCTGAAAAAAAAACAAATAAAAAATTTTGAAAACACGAAAGTTATATGTATTTTAAATCAGTCAGTCCAAGTTTACCCACCATGTAGAATTTATAGAATTTATTAGATTTATAAAATTTATAGAAATTATTGAATTAACAGAAATATTTAAGTTTAAAGAAATTATCCAAAATTTACATTTCAAAAATTTGTAGATCTTAGAGAATTTATAAAATTAATACACTTTGTAAAGTTTATAGAATTTATATAATTTATCGGATTTATAAGAACTTAAGAGCTTATAGGATTTGTAGAATTTAAAGAATTAACTGAATTTTCAGGCTTTATTCATAGAATTTATAGAATTATTCATAGAGTTTACAAAATTTACAAAAGTTACACGGCTTGTAGAATTTATTAAATTTGTAAAATTATTAAATTTACAGAAATATTATAGATTATTGAAATAATCAAAATTTTTAAAGTTTTAAAATTTGTAGAATTTAGAGAATTTATAAAAATTATAGAACTTATTCCATTTATGAAATCTATCGGATTTACAAAATTTATATGATTTATAGAATTTAAGAAACCTATTGAATTAGAGTTTGTTTTTGTTCTTTAATAACTCTGTCAATTCAATAATTTCTATAAATTTTATAAATTTAATAAATTCGCTAAATTCTATAAGCCTTATAAATTTTGTAAATTTTATAGGTTCTATAAATAATTCTGTAAATTACCTGAATAAAGTCTAAAACTTCAATAATTTATTAAATCCTATAAATTCTATAAATCCTCTAATTTCTGTAAATTCGATAAAATTCATAAATCCAATAAATTCTTTAATTCAATAAGTTCTTTAAATTTTATAAATTCAAAATTTTTTTATAATTTTAATAATTCATTAAATTCAATAATTTCTATAAATTTAATATATTGTGTATGGGCTATAATTTTTGTAAATTTTATAAACTTTATGTGTAACTCTATAAACTCTATGAGTAATGTCTGAAAAGCAATAAGCCCTTTAGTTCTTATAATTCCGATAAACTCTATAAATGTTACAAAGTTTATAAATTTTATGCATTTTTTAAATTGTACAAATTTTATAAACACTATGAATTTATTAAATTTTATGTATTTTATAAATTCTAATAATGCTATAAAATTTATAAATTCTATAAATTTTATGTTTAATATACATAAATTCTTAAATTTTGTAGATTCTATAAATTGTTGAAAGTCTTTCTGTTCTTTAAATTCTACAAACTCAAATTTTACGATCATTCCATAATTTCTATAAATTTTATAAATACTTTGAGTTCTACAAATTTTATAAATTCAAATATTTGAATAAATAAGTTTTAATAATTCTGTAAATTCAATAATTTCTATGAATTTTATAAATATAATAAATTCTATAAGCCCTATAAATTTTGTAAATTCTTTAAATTCTCTAAATAGTTCTATAAATTCTCTGAATAAAGTCTAAAAATTCAAAATGTTTATTAAATTAGATAAATCCTATAAATTTTGTAAATCCGATAGATTTTATAAATCCAGTAAGTTCTATAATTTTTATAAATTCTATAAATCTGCAAATTTTAAAATTTCAAAAATTTTGATAATTTCTAAGTCTGAAAATTCAGTTAATACTTTAAATTCTACAAATCCTATAAACTCTCAAGTTCTTATAAATTCGAATTCTATAAACTTTACAAAGGGTATTAATTTTAGAAATTCTCTAAATTCTACAAATTTTTTTTATTTGTATATTTTGGATAATTTCTTTAAACTTTAGTAATTCTGTAAATCAATAGCTTCTATAAATTTTAGAATCAAATAAATTCTATAAATTCTATAAGCCCTATAAATTTTGTAACTTCTATAAATAATTCTATCAATTCTATGAATAAAGTATAGAAATTCAATAAGTTTCTTCAATTCTTTAAATTCCATAAACTCTAGAATTTACAAAATATATAGGGCGTACAGAATTTATTAAATTTATAGAATTCTAAGAATTTATAATAGTAATTATGTTAAATTTGAATTTGTTGAATTTATAGAACAGACAGACTAGAAACAAACTCAAAGAATTTACAAAATTTAAAGAATTTATACTATTTATAAAATTTATAGAGTTTATGTAGTGTACACACATAATAAAATTTATAAAATTTATAAAATTGGTAGAATTTATGAAATGTAAAAAATTTGATTTTAAAAAAATTACTGAACTTAAAAAATTTGTAGAAATAATTGAATTTAAAAAATTTATTAAATTTATAGCCTTCACTTCTGTGAATTATAAAAATTATGAAATTTTTAGAAACAGTAAAATATGTGTCATTGATATTAAATCTATAGCTTTCTCACATATTTTACCGTTTTGAGTGTTAATTTTAAAGCTTTCTAAAGCATATTTGCATACAATTTTTTTTTTTTTGATTATTAACATCCGGGCTCTACTCACGAGTTATGAAATTGTAAATTGTTTTTTTTTCTGCACGCTCTACATAGAGCGACATAACCCATTTCGTCTTCCGTTGGTCATTTTTACATACTTAATGTACTTGTTGAGTAATATAGTATTACTAATACGCTTTCTTTTTTGATGAATAAAAATAGAGTAAGTATTACTAATACTTATTCTATTTTTATTCACCAAAAAAGAAAGCGGTTTTATATTGGTCACGCCAATTGTTTAAAAAGGCACTGTTAGGTGATAAAATTGATCACCGATTCTTTAGCAAAAAAAACACAGTAATTCCACTACAATTATCACATAAAATCTTTACTGGGAAATCCAAACCCTATAATAAGTTTAAGATTAAAAGTGTCATAACTTAGGTTTGGTATAACTTAGGTAGGAAATTTTCATTTTGTGTCGTAACACTAACTATAAATTCGATGGTAGAAATCTAGGAAGCCAATCCGAAACGATTGGCCTAATTTTTTCACAGAACAGGAAGGACATTGATGAATGTATACTTTATAATGTGTGAAGCGACATATAAAATTAAAATTTTTAATTATTTTAAAGAGCTTTCAAATTTATAACGAAAATCACGAATGTTTAGAAAATCTGGTTAAAAACCAAGATCAAGATTCTAAATTTCAACAATCTAAATAAAGAAATTACAATTTATAAAATTTAGAATGTTCCATGCAATGTAACGTTCAGGAGTTATGGAATTAGCTTATAAAATTGAGTTAATTGCTAAAACTTGACCAAAAATTCAGAGTTCAGTAAAGATGTTCAGATTTTCTGAACACCTAAATGTTTGAAAATGTGAAGATTTGAATATCTTCTTTACGAATTCAAACGTTTAGGTGTTCAGATGTTCCGATGATTCAAACAATAGAACGTTCAGTTGTTCATATGTTGAAATATTCAAATGTTCATTTATTCTGATATTGAGAGGTTAATATTTTCAGATGTTCATTTACATAATCAGTAAAGTTGTTCAACTATTTATATGTTCAGATGTTCAAATGTTAATATGGGCAAAAACTCAGATGTATATAAGTTCAGATTTTCACATATTCAGTATAATTGTTCAAATGGTCATTTGTTGTTTTGTTCGGATGATTAAGAAATTCACATGCCCAGAGATTTAATGTCCACATGTTTCAACATCTCTTTGTTCAAATGGATGTTCTGGTGATTTAAATGTTATGAGATTTAGTTGTTCAAATAATTAGATGGTGGAAATGTTCAACTTTTAGGATATTCATATGTTAAAGACGTCAGATTTCCATTTGTTCGTATGATCAATGAAAATGCTCAGATGTTATATGTTTTTCTGTTCAGACGGTTAGATATTCAGATGCCCAGAAGCTGTGATCTTCAGATGTTTAGATGTTTAAATGTTCTGATCAATAAATTTAAAAATATCAGTTATTTGAATTTTCATTCGCCACTGAGAATTCAGAGTTTTATTTTTACTTAAAATCTTTCGGAACATTTGACCTTTGATAAATACTTTTAAATTATTTTGTTATTTTGATTCAATTAATTTATATCAGATTTAATTTACTTGACATGACACATTCTAATGACCTTAGCGTCTAGATATATATTATTATATATTTCAAGATTAAGTCATTCGTAATAGTGATCAAATATAAATAAAATAAAATACACCGCGTGAATAATAAAAATCCATTTATTTTCATCATTTTCCCGACGAAAATCCATCGATTTAAAATTATTAATCACTTTCACTTAAATTATTCCTCCGCATCTTATGAAAATTAATGTTTGTTTATTTTTTTCTTTATTTCGTATACATTTTCATAACCAAAAAAAAAAAAAAAAACGAAAAACTTGGCTAAGTGTTTTTCACTTAAGCAAGAAAAAAAAAATTCTCTGCTTAAGAATATCACAAATTTTTTTTTTTCTGTTGCTTGTTCTTGTGTGTTTTTCTTACGTAAATTTTCTTGATGACAATCGAAAAATAATTTATTTTTTTATTTATTTTGATTTATGATGCTTATAGCAAAATAATGTGTGTATTATACGGACTAGCTATATTTATACTTGGCTTATTTATATAATCTTGTGAATGTCTTAACTTTGCCAAAAATAAAATATTTTTCAAAAGCTTTTGTTGCCTACATTTAGAATATTGAAAAATGGATATAATATTTATGTATTTTTGGTTGAATGTTAATTAATTAACGTAAACATGCCATATATAGTGGAAACTTAAGTATTTTGCCTGATTGGGACCATAAATTGTGATTTTTAAATTTTAGGTTATATAATATTAGCCATTTATATAGCAAATCGAACTTTTTTTGTAGATTACAACATTTTTAATTTTTTTAATTTTGTTTTACGGGTCCTGAATTCTTAATTATTCTGAAGTTGAAAAAAATTGGCCTTGAGTGTCAGTGAAAAGATTAAAATATTATAAAAATTTCAGAATTTCAAAATATTCAAAAGACTCAAAAATTGAATGAATTTCAAATTTGCAAAACGGCAGTGGTCTAATTTTTAGACTAAGAATAAATCGTTCCGATCACTATCAGGTATTTTATGAAGACATGCCCAATAATTTCGTCTCGCTTGCTGAATCTGATTTCACTGAAATAAAAATGCCTTTAGGTTCTGACAGATATTTAGGTTTAGAAGAAAATTTGCTAAACTCGATGCGAAATCAAAGCTTTCGACATCAAACGATAATGATTTTAGTATTTGCTGGAATAATTTATTTGTAATTTACGTTTTGAACTCCAAAATCAGCGTTTTGCAAATCAAGTGTTAACTAATCTGCTTTGCTGAAGAAATAAGAAATCGGTTAAACATTTTTCCTATAAGAATAACTAACCATGACTGACTCTTGTTTCCATAATTAAAAGTGTTTTTGTCTTTAGAAAAGGAATCAATGGATTAGGGATGGTGTTTCTTTGTTTGTTGCCGGCGCGATTTTCCTGATTTTGGAAATTCTCGTCGCTTCCCGATTTCATATCCCCTTGTGTCAGTTTTCATTTTTTGATCACTTATTTTGAGTTTAGCATGAAGATGGAACGAGAGATGTTGGAGACTTAATTGTCGGATGTATTTGATTGTTTGATGTTACTCGAGAAGCTTAGAGCCTAATGGAATCCGATACTATTGGAGAGTTGCAATCTTATTCGAATTTTGCTTATCGTTTTGCTGAGCTTAATAGCATCTTGCTTAGTAGTTTTAGTAACATTAAGTTACTTGACAAATAACGGAATTTTTCCAAATTTTCATTTCCTCAGATCCTTCATTTTCTAGATAGTTTTTAAAAATTATTTATTAAGACACAGATTATTCGAAGTTTATTCGAGATTTCTTTAGGATTTTGCGATTTTGAGATTTTTAGAGATTTTTGAATTTCCTAGGTTAAAAATTATTGAAATAACGAAAAATATCGAATTCTCTTCCAGTACTTCCTACAGTGGATGCTTTTTTCCAGTTCTTCGTTATGCGTCGATTCAGACGCAAACTGAGTCGTCTGGACCGGAAATGCGTACTTTGTGTACTTTGAAAATTCGACCGAATTCAAAATCCCGTATCCAAAATCCCGAATTCAAAATCATGGTTTTCAAAATTCCGGTTTTCAAAATCCCGGTTTTCAAAATCCTTTTTTTGAAAGATATATTTTATTAAAAATGTTGATGAAGGAAAATTTGAATTTTGAAACGGGATTTTATAGTACAAAACCGGGATTTTTATTTTTGCAGAACCTGGATTTTAAATAGCGCGATTTTGAAAACCGGGATTTCGTAACACACCCAATTTACCAACTTCTAAAGATTACAATTTACGCTCGTTTAGTACAATTTCTGAAAGCCTATCCTCGAATTCAGATAATTTTCATTAATGCGAAGCTGGATAATAGGAAAAAGGATCATAATTTGTAGTTACGCTACTGCTTTTGGTCTTGCTCAGTTATCCAAAAACTTGCTTGGCTTAAATATTTCTTTGATTTTACGGAAAGTTCCGCTACAATTTAGGCTTTTGGCTTGCACATTGAGTTAAGCAAATATTAATTGCACATGAGATGATTTGGCGTCTACAAACATTATACTGCTTCTTCATTTTGTGTACTATAATTTGCGTGAAGGATCTAGTGAGTTTTGGAGGATTTTAATTACACGACTAATTTTGAATTGTACAGTAGTTTGAATTAGTCACAGTTTAGTGCGACTTCTACTTGTTTGACAATGAGCTAGATTTTTGAGCTATATTTAGCGAAGAAGTTCATCCTAGTTTACGGCTTTGAGTGATTTCTTCTATTGCTTACAATAGTTTACCACTGACAAGGATAGATTGGATAGATGGAAATTATTGGCGGCTAAAGTGGTGGTATTGGTTGACGCCTAAAAAATTGGTTGTACTCATGACATTGTTACATATCCCATAAGCTTGGGATAACCTCTCGTTGGAATAAATCACTTATTCCGATGCCACCGGCATTGCAAGTATGACATAAAAAATTCTTACCATCAACATTTTAAATAAAAGAAATGGCCCGCAAAAGTCATCTGCAGTAAAACAAAGTGGTAAAACTTAGTTATGAGTATTGGTACTCTTGCATAAATAATATAGGCTCTATGTCACCTTCATGCAGACTCTTCTTTCAACTGAGTAGAAAACAAAAAATTTTTTGCATATTAGATTTGACGAATATGATAATCAAGCAAACTTGAGTAATCCTAACTAACAAAGACAATGATTTGAGCGTCTTTCTCGTCAGCATTCTTATATTTTTGGCCAATTTTTACCTGTTTCTAAAATTTTCATTTAAATTCGGAGTAACCATTGATTCAGGTCAAATTTTGTCCCACTAAGGTAACTAAGCATTTAATCAGTTTGATTCTAAAAGATAGGCGGGAAACACCAAAATTTAATTTATTTCTAGCAATATATTGGAAAATGGAAACATGTCTACTCTAGAACATTTCTTGCCAACTATCTCTGATTCACTTTACCCAAAACCCAAAATAAACTGAGTCCGTAGGATTGTGCAGTTCACAAAATGATTGTAGTCTTCGAAATTAGGTTAGAAGTATTTAAGACTAGGTCTTCTAGCTTGGCCTACGCTACTTCCGATTATTAAGGCTGCAGCACGTGTTTATGATTGAGGATAAAATTCCTGATTTGTTCCATGAGCCCTTTGTGACATTCAGTCGTAAAAATGCCAACTATTCCCACTTATTAAAATTTTGGCTTGTTAGAAAAAAGAATTTTTCAAATCAGGTTATTTACCCCATTATACATTTCCAATTTCTACGAAATAATCATAGTTTTAAAAGTTTATGTGTCCATTTTGTCTAGACCAGCTGCAAATTTCTGGAATACAAAGAGAACGCTATCAGGTTTGTGGGAAAGACACATATGCCGTCTTACTTTGGTCACTGGAATAGTTATTGGTATAAAAATAAAAATGCAAATTATGCTCAAAATAAAAACTGAAAATAATTTTCTTTTTACTTTTATCAATTGACATTAAAAATTAAATAAAAAAACAAAAAAAAAATTTCAAAAATATTCCTAGAATAATTCTATACCAACAAAAACTAGTTTTGAAACTATTCATTCCGGAATGAAAATACATGGCATTGTTGTTGTAAAATGCTCAAAGTAAGACGGCAGTTATTGGCCTAATCGAATATTAGCCTACTAAGTAGAAAATTTCGTCCTACGAGGAAGGAAGAAAATATTTTCCAATTCAAATTATTTTTAGTGATAAATAACAGATAAGTTGTGTAATCTTTTTAAGGAGTATAACCGTTAACTCTATCTTCAGGATATTTAAGTAAATAAAATGTGGTTGTGGAAACCCTTTAATTTTTTTAATGTGGTCTAATACTTTTTAAGATTTATTTAACCATTTAAAGTGTCGAAATTATTTTCGAGATTATGTCTTTCGAGATTTTCTATTTTCGACACATTTTCACATTCTTCAGAGTTTCTTTTTTTTGGCCAATTTTGAAATGGTGCTAATAGAGTCTGCACTGACAGGTGACAAAGGCAGGTAGTATGAACCGAATAATAGAAAAACGAAAAATGTGTTTTAACGTAATAAAGTTGGGAATTCTATTTATGGTTCTAAAATTCGACATTAAGTTCATATAATTACAATACTAAATATTTTAGATGCTGAAAACAGTTTAAAAAATTTACAAAATTCTATAATTTATATGTTTTCAAATTTGTTGTTCAATGTTATGTTTCTTCCAATTTATATCAAATTTTGGAAATTTTCCTTAAGAGCTTGATGAAAATATCTCTTAAGGCAACCCTAATTTTTATATTTACGGAGATTACATATTTTTATAACAATACAGCATAAAAATATGTAATATTATTTAATATTTAATAAAACAAAAATTGATATTCCCGTTCGTGCATACTGCATACATATGGGAGTATTGTAATATGTATATGAAAATTACGAGTACATAAATTCAAAATCCGATTGACGGTAGAAAAATCACATTCAACTAATATTAAATTTGGTATACGCAGAATAAAAAATATTTCACGTTTTACATCATCCCGCGTTTGTGTGATGTGCGTGTGTGTGTGATTTAGTACAAATATAAATATATATACAATAAAGGAAATATATGGCACAATTGTGGCAAAAATTATTTATATGTACATTGGTAGATTTAATATTTATATGTGTACATTTTGTTACGCGTAGCCACATCTGGTAGCCAATTCTTCGCCCCATTGATAATGATTTATATTTGATTTTGATTTTTTTTTTTTGGAATCCATCTATTGCCCTGCATTATAACAATGGTGCCTTGGTCACTTAATTTCAGTGAAAAAAAATGTTTCCTTATTGTAACAATGATTTTTTAATAGTACGTTGGAGTTCAATTTCGGACAGCTCCTTCGTCGGTTCTTTCTAACCGATTATTCTCTTTTAATATTTATTAAAAAGTACTGACAAAATAGCTATCTGAAATTGTTGTTCTAAAGTATTATTTTGAAATCATTGTTACTATAAGGAAAATTTTTTTTCAAATAAATTACTTTTAAAAGTAACTAAGCTTCTCTGTTAAGACAAATTTCCCTCATTGTATACGCTACTATTTGCAAAGTGCATTAAACCGTCTATATTTGTACAGCAAATAAAATATATTACGTATTCGTGCTTTTTGTTTTACGAAAAACTCATGTATCCCTCAACAAGTTTACGGATTTTAAGCTTTTCGCTTTTTTTTTGTTGTACAAAAAAAAAATGTAAATATTGGAAATTATAAAAACCATATTTGCGGTTTGTAAATATATACTGGCAGCAAAATGCCCAACACAGAATTACCACAGTATTTTATTCCAATGAGAGCGAGTATCATGAATTATTCCCTTTGAGATTTCCGTGCTAATTTTTATTGTCATTCTCCAAAAAAAAAAAAAAGCTTTGATGACATTATTTTTCCCATATACACGAATACACGTTGATATAAGCTTTTTTGATTTGTACAGTAACAAAAACGTTTTTTTTTATTTCTATAAATAATGCGTGCGTGCGCGACACTCTGAAGAGTTAAGCAAGGAATATAAAAATATAAAAGTGACAAACAAATGAAAAGCTTATAAATTATTAAACGCAATACTAGATGTAGTACAATGTACTTGTGTAATAATGGTACAAAATGTTGTTGTTGTTTTGTGAAACACGTACATAAGCAGAAATAAATGTTTCAGGTTTTTTTTTTTTTAGTGAAGGAAAATTATTTTTCTCAACAATGCCAGCAACAATAAAAATATGAGAAGATAATATGATTATGAAAATGATGGTGCGACAAACGACGACGAGGACGACATTACAATGAAAAAAATGTTTTTTGGTGTACATATAAGGCGGTTTTGAGTTATGTATGGATGTATGAATTTTGAGTGGTGCGGAGTAAAAAAGAAAAGGGACTAAAGGATGCTGTTATATATGTACCAGGAAAATTCTTATCAATTTGTTTAATCCGCATATAATATAATTGGATAAAATTTAGCAAAACCGTTTATTTTGGTTTTCAAGTGAAATGTACACAGAGGAAGAGCGCGTAATTTATAATTTATTATGACAAAGTTGTGTGATAGGTCTGTAGACATTGTATTCCGTTGAGTTATGGTTTTCATAAATTACACATTCAAATTTTTAATATTTAAATGTGAATTTCAGTTGATTTTTAAAAATATTCTCTCTTTGTAACAAATCCTGAAACCAACCAAATTTGAAAGTATCAAAAAATTTGAAAAATGTAACCTACAACTCAACTCCCAAATTATTCCTTAAATGAACCCCTTAATCCCTTACTCAACCTCCAATGTCTGGGTCTCATAATTCTACTTGAAGTGTAAGCTTAATTTTAAATAAATTTTTTAATTTCGAATGTTTTCGATATTTAAAAAAAAAATATTTTAAAATTAAAGTTAAATTCTGAAAATTTACGAAATTATTTCAGAAATTTAGGTTTGAGTGGATTAGCACTGGAAACTCAAATTGTATAGCAAACAGCGTGCTAATCCTAATCCGTTCATATTTTTGTTTAAATTTGTTAAATTGACCCACCTAATTCCAACAGCGTACTTATAAAAGTGTCATCTACAAATTTAATTATTCACGATTTGTGTACAGACTTCGCAAGGAATAATCGCATATTTCATTAAATGTTCTCAATTTATTTAAAGTAGAACAATTGGTAGACAAACCTCATTAAACATGCGACAGCCAAATCCGTGATACATAAGATATAAATAGTCAAATATTTTATACAGCAAACTAAAATAAAAATAATTTCAATAACCATCAAATTCTATGTATGTACATATATATGTAATTGTGTAACTCGTTAAAAAAAAAATAGAAATAAAATGCAGGAAGACTGCATTTTTTTATTTCATTTAATTTTATTTATAATTTAATTTATATACAATTTCTATGCTACACTGCTAATAATATGCAAATTAAATTAACGTAAACATTTTTATTACTCCCTTAATAAACTTATTTCGTTCTTTGAGTTGCATTCGAGTTCTCGAGAAAACATGAAAATGCTAATCTACTCTGATACACATAAATATTAGATACGCTACCAGTTATGTATATGTACTATATATAATTTATAAATGTACCAGGTTTTTTATGATTTTCAAAAGCTCCCGAAATAAGTCAACTATATACGTATATACATATTTATGCACTACAGAACTACCAAAACTTATATTCAACTGTCGTTCCGTTAGTTTTTTTTCGTTCCTATTAAAGCAGTACACAGTACATTTATTTCTGTAGTTTTATTAACTTTAATTTTAAAAATATAAAAATAAAATAAAATTAAATTACCGTCTTTTTTCATGGAAAATAAACAAGCAAAAAAGTGTCCTTACTTTAAAGACGAATACAAACAACACAATTTCTAATTTAGGTAATTAATTTTCCTTTTAAGGTAAATTGGTTTTTTTTTCAACTTTTGCTTATACAAGTTTATGTAAAATTATTTTAATTTAATTAAAATAAATTAAAAATTTTAATTTTGCTTTTGGTCTTTTATCCCTGGGATTTATTAATTCGGGATTCACAAAACATTTTTTGATTTTAGGAAAATATTATTGGTACCCTTATTGGGGGTAGGTGGTCTTAATAAAAGAAAGATCATTAGAGTTTGTAAACAACACAGTGTTTGATCTATGATAGTAGATATTGGTTTTTGATTAATTTCAGATATCTTATAGTCTTAGCTTTAGCAATAAAAACTGTCCTTTAAAGTGGCTTCCGCTGGTAGCTAACCGGCTTATCTTAACTGAAGTTAAAATTGTTCATATCGAAGACAATTCTATCTTCTATTTCAATTGCTGTTGCAAAGCAGTAAAAAGTATTATAAGTAGTCGTATTTGATATAAGTATTTTATATTTTATATTTTATATTTTATATTTTATATTTTATATTTTATATTTTATATTTTATATTTTATATTTTATATTTTATATTTTATATTTTATATTTTATATTTTATATTTTATATTTTATATTTTATATTTTATATTTTATATTTTATATTTTATATTTTATATTTTATATTTTATATTTTATATTTTATATTTTATATTTTATATTTTATATTTTATATTTTATATTTTATATTTTATATTTTATATTTTATATTTTATATTTTATATTTTATATTTTATATTTTATATTTTATATTTTATATTTTATATTTTATATTTTATATTTTATATTTTATATTTTATATTTTATATTTTATATTTTATATTTTATATTTTATATTTTATATTTTATATTTTATATTTTATATTTTATATTTTATATTTTATATTTTATATTTTATATTTTATATTTTATATTTTATATTTTATATTTTATATTTTATATTTTATATTTTATATTTTATATTTTATATTTTATATTTTATATTTTATATTTTATATTTTATATTTTATATTTTATATTTTATATTTTATATTTTATATTTTATATTTTATATTTTATATTTTATATTTTATATTTTATATTTTATATTTTATATTTTATATTTTATATTTTATATTTTATATTTTATATTTTATATTTTATATTTTATATTTTATATTTTATATTTTATATTTTATATTTTATATTTTATATTTTATATTTTATATTTTATATTTTATATTTTATATTTTATATTTTATATTTTATATTTTATATTTTATATTTTATATTTTATATTTTATATTTTATATTTTATATTTTATATTTTATATTTTATATTTTATATTTTATATTTTATATTTTATATTTTATATTTTATATTTTATATTTTATATTTTATATTTTATATTTTATATTTTATATTTTATATTTTATATTTTATATTTTATATTTTATATTTTATATTTTTATATTTTATATTTTATATTTTATATTTTATATTTTATATTTTATATTTTATATTTTATATTTTATATTTTATATTTTATATTTTATATTTTATATTTTATATTTTATATTTTATATTTTATATTTTATATTTTATATTTTATATTTTATATTTTATATTTTATATTTTATATTTTATATTTTATATTTTATATTTTATATTTTATATTTTATATTTTATATTTTATATTTTATATTTTATATTTTATATTTTATATTTTATATTTTATATTTTATATTTTATATTTTATATTTTATATTTTATATTTTATATTTTATATTTTATATTTTATATTTTATATTTTATATTTTATATTTTATATTTTATATTTTATATTTTATATTTTATATTTTATATTTTATATTTTATATTTTATATTTTATATTTTATATTTTATATTTTATATTTTATATTTTATATTTTATATTTTATATTTTATATTTTATATTTTATATTTTATATTTTATATTTTATATTTTATATTTTATATTTTATATTTTATATTTTATATTTTATATTTTATATTTTATATTTTATATTTTATATTTTATATTTTATATTTTATATTTTATATTTTATATTTTATATTTTATATTTTATATTTTATATTTTATATTTTATATTTTATATTTTATATTTTATATTTTATATTTTATATTTTATATTTTATATTTTATATTTTATATTTTATATTTTATATTTTATATTTTATATTTTATATTTTATATTTTATATTTTATATTTTATATTTTATATTTTATATTTTATATTTTATATTTTATATTTTATATTTTATATTTTATATTTTATATTTTATATTTTATATTTTATATTTTATATTTTATATTTTATATTTTATATTTTATATTTTATATTTTATATTTTATATTTTATATTTTATATTTTATATTTTATATTTTATATTTTATATTTTATATTTTATATTTTATATTTTATATTTTATATTTTATATTTTATATTTTATATTTTATATTTTATATTTTATATTTTATATTTTATATTTTATATTTTATATTTTATATTTTATATTTTATATTTTATATTTTATATTTTATATTTTATATTTTATATTTTATATTTTATATTTTATATTTTATATTTTATATTTTATATTTTATATTTTATATTTTATATTTTATATTTTATATTTTATATTTTATATTTTATTTTTATATTTTATATTTTATATTTTATATTTTATATTTTATATTTTATATTTTATATTTTATATTTTATATTTTATATTTTATATTTTATATTTTATATTTTATATTTTATATTTTATATTTTATATTTTATCAAATGTTATCAACACTTTCAATAGACTGATTCCGGAGCGCAATTCGATAGAAATTTTGATACTTGACATATAACGTTCTTACAAGGACATTAGGGAGATTCTCTTTAACAGAGGAATCGTGTTCTGAATCTGATTATGGAACGACTGAAAGAAATTTTGATTTTGATCGTGGAAGCAATAACTCATCTAATTAATGTTGTATGATTCTTAGGAGCAAAATATCGAATTTTGTCTCTTCAAGCGTCAAAAGAATGATGCTTCAAAATGGTGAAATTTTAATGTCGGTCAACTAAATTGTTCCTAGCCACATTTGGTAATAATTGCAAGATATGTTAGCGTGCCGAGCAAACTAAATTAAAATGCGAATGAACTTTATCTAAAATGAATGAACTATTCTAAAATAAAGCCAGAAAAAACCACAACAACAAATTTACATATGGGTGTGTTTTAAAAAGTATACATTCGGGCGAATTAATATAAAATAGTTCTCTATAATAATATGCGAATGAAATATATTTATTTAATACCTAAGAAAATCGATATTACAAGATTTTCAACGATCGCCATACATCTCGTCGGTAGTCCTGTGTGTCTATATTAATCATGACAACCCGTTTGAAAAGTTATTGGGGTTAACCTAGTTAATCCTAGATTATTCGAAAATGTGACCAATTTTTATCTTAAGGGAATGTCTAAGAAAATCAATAACCCGAGACATGTTTGCCGATCGGTGAAAATTTCGAAATAATGATTTTCTTAGACTATCTATTACGATAAAAATTGGTCACATTTTCGAATAATCTAGGATTATCTAGGTAAACCCCAATATCTTTTTAAACGGGTTAGTATGAATCAAAGCACACACATAGGCCTACCAAAATATCATAGTGAGATGTTTGCCGATTGGTGAAAATCTCGAGATATTGATTTTCTTAGACATACTTAAGAAAATATTTATCACGTTTTCGAATAATCTAACACTAACTAAGTAAACCCCAATAACTTTTTAAACAAGTTGGCATGATCAAAACACACGCATAGGCCTTTCGAAATAACATAGTGAGATGTTTCATGTTAAAAATTCTGTTAAAATAAAAATTGGTCACATTTTAATGTAACGTAAACCCAAATAACTTTTTTAACGGGCTCGCATAATTAAAGCACACACATAGGCTTACGAAAATATGATAGTGACATGTTTGCCGATCGATGAAAATCTCAAGATATTGATATTTTATACATACTTAAGACAAAATTTTTCACGTTTTCGAAGAATCTAGAATTAACTAGGTAAACCCCAATAGCTTTTTAAACTAGTTGGTATTATCAAAGGCGTACCGAAATATCATAGTGAAATGTTTGCCGATCGTTGAAAATCTCGAGATATTGATTTTCTTAGACATTCTGTTAAGATAAAAATTGGTCACATTTTCAAATAATCTAGGAGTAACTAGGTAAACCGCAATAAATTTTTAAACGGGTTGTCATGATTAATGTAGATACACAGTCCTACCGACGACATGTGTGCCGATTTTTGAAAATCTTTAAATATTGATTTTCTTAGGTATTAAATAAATATATTTCATTCGCATATTATTATAGAGAACTATTTTATATTAATTCGCCCGAATGTATACTTTTTAGAACACATACATATGTAAATTTGTTGTTGTTGTTTATTCTAGTTTTATTTTAGGATGAAGTTCATTCGCATATTATTTTTGGGTTACCGGCACTACTCTTTTGTATATTAGTTAACTTGATGTAGGTAATTGCAGCAGGGAAACTTTCTAATTTTGAAATGAAACTTCCCTCATCGATAGAGCCGAATTTGTGCTAATTAGTGCTCAGAGGAAAAAATTAGTGCTAGTCCAGGAACCGAGAAAACAGCAAACAAAAATTCAAGATTTCGCCTGAAAGACGATAAATAAATACTAAAACTAAACCCGAGTCACAGCAAACACCGGTAAACATCAGTAAAAAACAGTAATATTTTCAAAAGTTAGATTAATTGAGGAAATTTGTGCTTGGCCTAGAAAAACTAAATTTTAATATTTTCATTCTTAAAATGAAGAAAATCGAGATTACCCTAAATGATACTATATTGAAAAGAAAAGTATTTAGTTGTTCAATAATATTTTAATTGAATAATATTAAATAAGTAGATAATAAAAAATATCCAAAAAAAATGTTTAGAAATTATTGAAAAATTCCCTTTCTATCACATAATCGATTCAACATATTCATAGACATATAAAAAATAGGCTGAATTTCTAATCCAGATTTGGCCCAGTTCAATTGAACATGAAGAATGCTTGATAGAACGAATTTCTGACATAAAATGTTCTACAAACCAACGAACATAGCATTCTAATGATATAATCCGATTGGGAATTATCATACCCATTCGAAAAATATGGTGGCTGAATTTGTGCTAATCCAGATTTGGCCCAATTCCATTGAACATGAAAAATGGTTGATTCAACGAATTTCTGACAAAAAATGTTCTACAAACTTGAATTGGACCAAATCAGGATTAGCACAAACTCAGCCACCATATTTTTCGGATGGTTTTGATAATTCCCGATCCGATTATACCATTAGAACTGCTAAGTTCGTTGGTTTATAGAACATCTTGTGTCAGAAATTAGTTCAATCAACCATTCTTCATGTTCAATGGAATTGGGCCAAATCAGGATTAGCAAAAATTCAGCCACCATATTTTTCGGATGGATATGATAATTCCCGATCGGATTATATCATTAGAATGCTATGTTCGTTGGTTTGTAGAACATTTTGTGTCAGAAATTCGTTCTATCAAGCATTCTTCATGTTCAATGGAATTGGGCCAAATCTCGATTAGCACATATTCAGCCACCATATTTTTCGGATGACTATGAATATTCCCTATCGGAGTATATCATTAGAACTGCTAAGTTCGTTGGTTTGTAGAACATTTTGTGTCAGAAATTCGTTCAATCAACCATTCTTCATGTTCAATGGAATTGGGCCAAATCAGGATTAGCACAAATTCAGCCACGATATTTTTCGGATGGTTATGAATATTCCCTATCGGAGTATATCATTAGAACTGCTAAGTTCGTTGGTTTGTAGAACATTTTGTGTCAGAAATTCGTTCAACCAACCATTCTTCATGTTCAATGGAATTGGGCCAAATCAGGATTAGCTCAAATTCAGCCACCATATTTTATGGATGGTTATGAATATTCCCGATCGGAGTATATCATTAGAACTGCTAAGTTCATTGGTTTGTAAAACATTTTGTATCAGAAATTAGTTCAATCAACCGTTCGTCATGTTCAATTGAACTGGGCCAAATCTGGATTAGAAATTCAGCCTATTTTTTATATGACTATGAATATGTTGAATCGATTATGTGATAGAAAGGGAATTTTTCAATAATTTCGTAACATTTTTTTGAATATTTTTTATTATCTACTTATTTAATATTGTTCAATTAAAATATTATTGAACAACTAAATACATTTCTTTTCAATATAGTATCATTTAGGGTAATTTCGATTTTCTTTATTTTATGAATGAAAATATTAAAATTTAGTTTTTCTAGGACAAGCACAAATTTCCTCAATTAATCTACCTTTTGAAAATATTAATTTTTTTTACTGATGTTTACCGGTGTAAACTCGGGTTTAGTTTTAGAATTTATTAATCGTCTTTCAGGCGAAATCTTGAATTTTTGTTTGCTGTTTTCTCGGTTCCTGGACTAGCACTATTTTTTTCTCTGAGCACTAATTAGCACAAATTCCGCTCTATCGATGAGGGAAGTTTCATTTCAAAATTCGAAAACTTCCCTGCTGCACTTACCTACACGTTAACTTGCCCAGAATATTATCAATATTCATTTGGAGTATGTATACATTTTAGTATACAGATTTTTTTCTGGATTGTGGAGATAAAAGACAATAATCGGTTTTGTTTTAAAAATATTCATTGCGTGGTTATGAACGTGGCTATAAGATTTTTTTCATTTATAACACCTTTAATTTGACACAAATCGTACAGCAAAATGCAAAATAAATAACAAATAAATAAATAAAAAATGTATCGCATCAGATTATTAAAAATAGATTGTTTATGTCGAAAATAAGTCATTAGTGTATCATCTGCGATTTTTGTGGGCAAAAATACCGCGCAAACCTAAATAATGATCGGTGTAATTATCGGTGGATCTATAATTATGCACGGTACTCGTAATGTGACCTTGTTTTAATGCAATACTTGTGGTCTCTAAATAACCGTTCATAACTCTCGAAATTAAATTAAAAGTAAAAAATTTAATAATCAAACTTATTAATTTTTTTATAGCACATTTTTTACTTGGAATGGTGTGAAAAATGGGGAAAATCAGTTTCTTTTTATTATTCATTTACCGACTAACTATGTAAAATACATCATAAACATTCAAAATGAATTTAATTCAAAAATTTTAACACACATTAAGATTTTATTACAATTTTCATTTTTATATTAAAAGAAAAAAAAATTTTTTCAAGAATATGTCTGAAATCTTGAAATTTTTGTTGGATTGCTCACAGCATTATGATTTTTTATGCTATATGTACATACATTAGACATATGTGTACATATAAGCGAAATATAAATTACTCGAAATTTTTTTTTATACAAAAATTTTATTATGTTATGTACCGTTGCTATAAGAACACGTCATGTTTACTCTACCAGCAGGAATGTTCATAAAGAATTTAACTAGAAACTTGGAAAATTACTCATAGTGATTCAAATTATATAATTTATGTAGCAATAACGCATCGTATGAGATGGCAGGCATCCGGTGGTGTTTAAAGAAGATAATGAAAAAATTAACAAGAGAACCTATATGTTTGACCTATGTATATTGACACAAATAATTTTGCACTATGTTATTCCTAATACTTCCACCCAAGAGAAGATACTGAGCCGAGTCGAGCGGTCTTGAAAGGGCCGTCAAATAAATCAGAAAACATTGGCTTTGCGAGATAAAATCTTACAAAGATGGTTTCTAATAATTTTTTTCAAAGATTTTCATATCGATAACTATTTTGTACTTGATTTTGCACGATGGAACTTCAGAAGCAAAGACAATTCCATAAAATTAATTGTTGCTTTAGAGTTCAGAGAAATTTGAGTTGGTTTTGAAGAGAAAGGATTTAAATATTGTATTTTTAAAAAAAAAAATTGATTCAATTTTAAAAAAATTTTGGGAAAATCGAATCAAATGGTACTTTAAAATTTAAAAAAAAAAATTAGATTGGGTTTGAATCAAGTTTGAATGAAATGAAAATAAAAAACATAAATTCGGAAAATGATGGAAGAACATACATAAAAACAAATTGTATTTGATTCCCGTTATACAGTAGGTACATATGAAATTTGATTTAGTTTTGAATCAGATTGGAATGGAATTTGAGTACAAACACAACTTCTAAAATTCATACAAATTTATATTAATTGAAATATAAAAACATGAAATACGATGCCAATGTTGCTTTCGAATTTTATTAAATTTGAAAGGGGTTTGAATAGTTTGACAAAGCAAAAACTGTGCGCAATAAATTTCCATATTAAAATTTATATTTTAATTAGAATTTTGGAGTTTGAATAGCTGTATTCGCTGTTCAAATTTAAAAAAAAAAAAATCGAAAAAAATGCATTCAGCCAACAAAAAATTCTTTTAATTTCGAAAATGCTACGCGGAGGAGGACTTTTGGGCTACATTCTTTTGGACTTTCTAATCCAAAAATTATTTATATTAAAACTTGTTTAAATATAATATAATTCAGAATATCTCTCTACTCATAGGCATAATTTGTAATTATCTTTCACTCTAATTTGATTTAATAAAATTTAATATTCAAACAAAACATCTCAAAAGGGTAAAGCAATTTTTAAAACAAAAATTGAATGAAATTTGAACCTTAAACCTGCAAAAAAATGTGTATACGCCAAACTTCAGGCACCAAACTTGATTTACCACTCGATTTTGTTCAAATGTCCAAATACAACGACAAATAGTTAAGAGATTTAATCGGATTTTAATTGAACCGCAAATAGAATTTGTAAGTTGAAATTTAAATTTTATCATAAAAACCATTTTCCTGTGGAAATGTATTTTAAACTGAAGTACACAACTTGAATTAAATTTGATTAACAATCCGAAAATCGAAAATTCTTGGATTATCAACAAAAAAAAAAATTCTTTCAATTGAATAATTTTGCAGTGACATCATTTTTGAACAAAACTTGACTCTGCATCAAAATTGAATTGCTTCATTAATTTTTCCTTAGAGCTTAAAATACGTTTAGGGAAATATTGCGGTTGCTATTCAAATGTGTTTTACATTTTTTCAAATAACTTTTTTAATGAAATATCAAATTAATCAATCGTACAGAATTGGGCATCCTACCAACAATATTGGGTGTCCTAAGCTTTTTATATAGCTGGACTGTTCCCGCTTATTAAGGGACTTAATCGAATTTGAATGGAACTTGAACATCCGACCCGAGTTCCAAAATAACTTTTAAATCTCTTGTAAATTCATTGCAACCGATGCTTTTAGATTTAAATGAAATTTGTCTTTTTTAATCAAGTTTGAATGGAATATGATTAGAAAATGCTAATATTTAAAAATCCACAGATTTTTCCGAAATAACTTTTATTACAAACTGTTATTTTAAGATTCATTAGATTAAAATCTTATAGAATTTGAATGGGGGGTTTGAATCGGACTTGAACGGCATTTGAAAAAAGAGCAATCTTTGGTAAAAAAAATAAAGAAAATTAGATTTGATTATGGTTTGAAAAAGAAAAGTGCGCTAACAATCTAAACAAAATTTAAATCTAAATTTCAAATTTTTTTAAAATTTGAAAATTTATTTATTGGCTGAGTAGTCGAGTTTGATTAGATTTTAAACAACGAATTCAACTTCCAATAAATTTTAATTGTTTTTGAATTAATGTTGAATGAAAAGCAAACAAATGTTCTTTGAAAAACATTAATTTTAAATTAAATTTGAATCGAGTTTGAAAGAAATTGAACATACACAAGCAAAGCTTAAATACTATGTTGGAAAAATATTTTGTCACTAATATTGAGTTTCTCAACTCCACTATAGCCTTTTCACTTTAGCTTGTATTTTGTAATAACACCAAGTTGGATTTCAAATTGAACACCAATTTCTTATAAATATCCGTAATTATTAGGCTTTAGATGGGGTTTGGACATTAAATATGACAGACTACCGTTTTTGTTCGGGTGTAAAAAGGAAATTGCATCGGATTTGAATGGAATTTGGCTATAACCAGAATTAAAATTAATCGGGTTTTAGGTACAATCAAATATTCTTCTATTATCAACCAAGGTTAGGTTAGGAAAATCGATCATTAATTGGTACACAATTCTGAAACAGTTCCGCACTTGCATACTTCTTTTTATTCTGAAACCCGTTTGGGGAAATTGCGTTTGCTATTCAATTCTTATTCAAATATTTAATTTTTTTTTAATCTGGTTTGAATGGAATTTGACTGCAAAATAGAACTCTTAAAAAAGTCATTCAAATTTTAAAGTAATCAAGACATTTAGGTTAGGCTAGGTTAGGGTGGATGTCCTAAGGGACAGACAAAAAGGGTACACTAAGGGGCACAGACTCAAAAATGGTCCGTAGCCATACCACAAACAATTTTTCTCGGCTGTACTCAATAAACCGCCCATAGCTTACATGAAGACAATCAGTTTTAAAACTTTACTTAAATTTCAATTATTTTTTTATTTAATTAAAATCTAGTTTGAATTGAATTTGACCGCCATTTGAAAAAACTGTAATTTGTAAACTTTTCTTTAAAAATCGAAATATTTTTAAACAAACTCAATTTTATTTGGGCACTCTCTAAAATAAAATTGAGGAAAATTTGATTTGATCCTATTTTGAATGGATTTCACAAACCGCACCCATTTTTCAAAAATAAATGCGATTACAGGCAAGTATACTTGTTCAATTATGAATAAGCCATACAACTCAATTAAGATTTACATTTTAACTTTGATTCTAAAATTTGAATGGCGGATGCAACTTCCAAAAAACAATCTAAATAAAATATGAACCTAAAGTACATGATTGCCTATATAAAAAATTTCAAATTTCAAAATTTATGAAACTTTGTTTGCATTTGGAAAAATACTTTGATTCATGTATACTTTGCTCTAAACGGAATTTCGCACGGCAAATTTTATTTTAAATTGTTTTTGAATTTAGCTTGATTGGAACTTGAACATCAAAAAAAAATTAGTGAAAAAAACATGATTTTTATGGAATCATAAAATCAGAAATTCTTTGATTATCGATGCAAAAAATGTAAAATTATATTAAATTTGAACAAAATTTGATTCACGTTTGAATGGAATTGTAACCGATTTAATACGATTAAATGAATGAAATTTGAATAAAAACTGGAGTCCAAATACAAAATTAATCCACATGTTAAAAAAAAATTTATTTGAATAAAATTTGAATCTAGTTTGAATGTAAATTAAAAAGTAAAGAAAATATCACTAGTTTCTAATAGAAAAAAATCATTCAAATTTATTCTAACCATAAAATTGGGTTGATATTCAACGATTAATTTCAAATATTATTTGAATGTAGTTTGAATGGAATTGACAATCAAATTGTATTTAAATCAACTATAATTAGAGTTATTGTATTATATATTTTTTCATGGTCCGTAGTTCGTTCAACGTACATTAGTGTGACACACAAAAAAAAAAAATCGAAATCAAACAAGAACTCGTAAATAAATTACCTGCACAGCATTCCAATGAGAAAATGTGACATGAACTTGATAGTACGAGTAGCAAAAAAAAAACACAAAGTAAAAATGTAAACACTTATATATATAAACTAAAGTGACTCACGACACGACGAATAGAGTAGTCATACTGCCTCTAATGACTTGGCACCAAATAGGTTAAATATTCCGCCAAAATATTTCGTCAGAATTTTACTTGTGCACAGTCATTCATAATTAACTTGAAAATGATTTTGTTTTGCAAATAACACATAATCTATTTATTTTGATTTTATTTTTAATTTTTTTTTTTTTTTTATGTAAATAAAATCAGTTTAAATTAAAAATCGCGAACTTTAAGTCTATGAAAAATAGACATAGATTTATTTGGTTTTGTGTAAATATTTAAAATTTTTAGTGATAATTAATTATTACAAAAATAAATTTAATTAAATTTTTAATTTTTTTTTTTTTTATTTATTAAAATAAAGTTTTTAAGTGAATTAGGCAGTGGAAAGTGAAAAAAATGGCAACAAAGTGTTTAATAAATAAATTGTTAGTATTTAGTATTGCATAATAATTTTAATTCATTTGTTTCTTAGACAATTATTTACTGTTATTTATAAGTTCAATTGAAATTCAAAAGATTTTCATTTCCAATTTAATTTATGGTTAAAAATTATCTTAAGGATTATAATCAAAAAAAGGGGTGGAATTTAGATTTTTTTTTCTGTTTTTGTTTTTTTTTTTTTTTTTTAATCTGGAATAAATAAGCTTCTAGCAATTTTCGGTTTTAATACTTAATGCTGGTTGGTTTTAATCAGCTACGTGATTTTTTTTTTTTGATTTTTTTTTTGTTATAACAATAACGCGAAAGACCTTTGGCTATTTTGAATAAATTTTCGATAAACAGATTAAAAAGTTGATGTTACGTTTGATTTTTGCTATTATGGCTTTTGCGTTTTATTTTCATTGAAGGCCAAATAATTCAAATTAGAAAGCAGGGGTAAATAACACATATTTGCAAATATGTATTTATTATCAAAATTTTTGCTGAATTGTTTGATTACTGATTCTTAGGAAAAGGTGGTCAACCGGTGCCAGCCGTATGACCTAGTTTCACTTTATCCCATCATAGGCTCTCAGACACTTATATGTAGTATATATGTATCACAAATTGTACACAATCTATAACTAGTTTATATCGAAGAGGTTGTTTTCAATATTGTGATGTAATTATTCTTAATGATTATCTACTTATTAATTTTTTTAAACCCCTATTCTATTAATTTAATAGATCGAAATTACGAAAGAATTCAAGTTTGTTTACAGTTATGGTAGTTACGTATACTAGTACTGTGGGCTTATTTGTGATATATTGATTAAAATGATTCCAAGTAAATATAATTATACCGGACATTTTACCACATTCAAATTTCTGATAGTTGTTATTATTTTATTCCTTTTGGTTATCTTAGTAAATTGTGAAATTGAATGAAGAATCATTTTAATCTATCTAGTATCAATTTACATGGTCACTGGAATACCATTGTAGTTAGTATTGCTCCACCTTATTAAAAAAATTGTTAGTGGATTAATAGTAGGTGTTTTACTTCATTAGAATTATTAAGTGTAACTATTTGAATTATACCCATCACCTTAAGTTTTTATACATCAATTTATATCATCTGTGTAGTTGGAAGAATTGATGTCATTTACCTAACCAAATTTAGTTTGTGATAAATGTTTATTGCTGTTTTTCTTAATAATTCTAGCTTAATGAACTGTGAAATATATGGAATTTTGCGTTAATACTAATTTGTATTTATTTATAAAGAAGTTAGAGTAGTTTTAGATGAGTATTGTTAATCCTCCACCTTTGTATAATTATTAGTAAGTTAGTAGGAAGTGTTATAAATCATTTTGCAATAACTTAATTATTTGTATTAATTTTGAATTTTGTACCCATCACCTTATATACAATTCTTTGTCTATTTTTTTTATCTATCCCTTTGACCCCTGAATTTTCAAAAATAGTATTTTTAAATAAGTTATGCCTGTTATTTACAAATTTGAGGTCAAGGAACTCAGAAAAGCTGTATAGAACATTGTCAGATTTTTCATTGGCCCAGAAACTTCCGGCATCATATGTTGCCAATACGAGTCAACTGTTCTAAGTACATATTTGCATTTCGAGTCAAAATGCTTTCAGAATAAAATAACTGACAACATAAAAATTTAATTTAAGTGACTTTATTTATTCTATAATTTTCTAAGAGTAAGTAACAATTTTATTGACTTCAGGTACTTAAATTACAACTCACAATTAGTTAGTTTCATTTTATCACATTTTACTTCAATAATTTGCAGGTTCACACGAACATGCGATTATATAATATAATATTTAATAAAATAAAATTAAAATAAAGATTAAAGGTATTGTTATATCGATGGTTCATTTGTTATGAAAATCATAAAAGCAGTCGTTGTTAGCATTGATACATAAATATACTTGACATTTTACGCATATAATGCGCGATCGTCCCTTACATCCCGGATTTTTGCATCTAAATGCAGAATGAGATGCTTGAAATTGTGCTAAATGGTCAACTCTATCAAAACGGATATCTTTTTCTGGTCGGTGTTCCATAGATCGTACAGAAGGTCCTGGTTGTTCCAAATTCGCCTCTGAGCAACTTCTCTTCCTTTTACAGTGGTTGGACTGAAAGGCATCGATCTTAGTTAGACACCATCCTGGCGCATACAGCAAGATCAACGAAATGGAAAATTACTCTTAAGGTCCACTTACGACAATTTCAGGTTGTTTTATCTTTACGTAGGCTTTAGCATTTTTGTCCCAACGACCTACGACATATTCAGTTCCCTTTCCAATAAAATTCGATGCCAGATGAACTGCTCGGTTGTCTTGCCATTTGACTAGGACAATATTGCCATTACGACTCGTGATTTCTTCAGATGTTCCACGTCCTTTCTTTTTCATCGTAGCATTTGTACTGAAACATGGGCTATTAAAACGGTTAACTCGAATTGTGCCTGCTGCATTTATTTTATTTGAGCTCAATATCTCAAATATTTGGAAGGTGCTAAAATAATTATCAAAGAACAGATTATGTCCTTCGGCCCTAACACGTTGAATAAAATGCTTAATGACTGCCGCACCAAATCCCAAACTTGTTCGATCGATCAAGTCGATTTCGGTAGCATTCCCTTGATACAGGACAAAGTCATAAGGGTACCCTGTTTTTCCACATAATATAAATACCTTCAGGCCCCATGGAGACGGCTTACCTTTCACGTACTGCTTTATGCTGGGATGTCCTTTGAAAGGTATAATTTGTTCGTCAATTGACAAGGAACGCTCCATTGACATTTCATTGCATCTCTTACGAACGAGTATTCTCACTTTTTTTACTTTTTAATTTTGTTGAATGTTAATTAATTCATGTAATTTCTAATATGCTACCGGCGATTAGACCATTTTAAATGAGTTTTTATTAACACTAGAAGTATATTAGTATAACACACAGCACATTCTGGATATATAGAATGTAAATTGTGGTATAATCAGTCCAGTCGCCACGGCCTGATGAGAAGATTAATTTTTTCATAATCATAAGCTCATCAGTTCGAAACTGGATTGAATTCTCTTACAATCTTCGGAACGTATTAAAATCATATAAATTAAAAAACTCTCACTTTACTATGATGGGATGCACCTTGTTAAACTTATCCTTACATTGCTTTGGTATTTTACAATTGTCGACCAAATGTAAATGGCTTTTCAACCAATAAAAGCGATCTCTCGTCATAACCTTCGAAATTGCTTGGAGCTCGATATGGCAGTTCCAATACATGACAATTTGAGGAAATCCCAATACTCCCATAATTAAATGCATCCCAAAAAGACTCATTATCTCTTTGGGTGTGGCATGTTTAAAGTTGGTAGAACCGAATTGGAGGGCGTAAGTGTTCGTAAATTGTGCCATTTGTTCATACAAATCAAATGGAATGTAATGGCTGAATGTTTCAAACGGCGTCTCTATTGAATCTGATGAATAAGATTCAGTTGAATTAAATTCAAATGGTGAACCATTAAATTGGCGAGTTCTCCATTTTATATGTATGTTTTTTCTTCGTTATTAAATATTTTGCATCAATGAGCTCAACGCTCGACTCAACGTCATAATCATCTTCTTGTAGTAGGGCTATGTCATCATAGTTCATAACAATTTCAGCTAGATCATAGATTGTCGATGTTGGTTGCACGACCTGTATCTCTGGATGTTGCTCCAACAGCTTCTCTACTACATCTCCTGCCGTTGGCTCATTTGTTTCTTCCAAGTCCTCTATATCAGAATTTTCTGCCATAATTAGCTCAGTCGCTTCTTCGCAAGTCAAAAAATATTTTGGGGGATATTTTCTGGATGCCATTGTTCTCAAAAACAAAAGTTATAAAATCTCATGGGCCAAACATATGAAATATGATATTTCACTCGGAATGGCAACAAATGTTGCCACAAAGTAACTAACGTAAACTGAAATTATACGCAGTCAACTATTACTAAATTTGATTAGAATTATAGTTTATATTTATATGAATAATAAAAACCATATTTTAGACAAATTTCGTAATAAAATCAGCAATATTTATACTTCAAACTCAAACTTGTATGGACACAAAAAATTTACGCAATCGGTTGAATCTTTCAAAAAATAATACTTCGGTCTAAAAAGACCAAAGTATTGAAATCCTGTCAAAAATGATCAAAAATTTGGTTGGTCCAAAACCACTTTTCTCGACGTTTTGAAAGTCTGTGTGTCTAAAAAAGCAAAAACAAAAAAAATGTCCTTCCGTCTGTCTGGATGTCTGGAGGTCTAGATGTCTGTATGTCTGTACCCATGACATCTCGAAAATGGCTTGTTCGATTTAGAATTTTTTTTGCCAATCTGTTTCTATGGTCAAGGCCGAGATTTGAAAAGGTTTTTGGAACCAGTGCGTCATGAGGGTCAGGTATCTGCCATACGAATTGACCCAAAATACCCGGTTACAGAAATATTTACCAATGTTTCATGTCTGATGGTTTGAATATTGAGTTGGGTATTGAGTTTGGGGTAGAGTTGAAGGTTAAGTTAGGGATCAATTTGCGGGTTGAGTTCAAGTTGAGTTGAAGTTGAGTTGGGGTTGGGTTAAGATATAGTGAGCAGTTGACCAATTTTTTATATATGCTGGTTTGAGGATTGAGTTGAAAGGGGGTTTGCGGTAGGGTTATCAGGGTTGAGTTGGGGACCGTTTCCGAGGTGTTGGACCAGTGTTTAGTGCGCAGTTGACCAATCTTATAAAATAAAGTGAGTGTTTGTATGTATGTACAACATATGTGTATGATATTTAAACAAATCCACACGACTTGAACGATTTGAATCAAACCGTACACAAATATTGTTTAAGACTTAAGAAAGGTCACTGTGAATTAGGATGGGACTTATCTATTTCTTAACTGATTTTAGTGAAATTTGATTTACGCAATGGAAATGGGATTCTAAAATGACTTTTGGATGAAATTCTGGAACATGGCAAGTTAGGATAGAAATTGTCCCTTTTTTAACGGATTTTAATGGAATTTTACATGGCCAAGTATGATGGAACTATTGCTCAACCAAATATGGTGAAATTTAATATATGCGTTGGAAATGTGATTCTAAAATGATTTTTGGATGCAGTTCTGTAATATGGCCAATATGAAGGAACTTGCCTATTTCTCAACCGATTATGATAAAATTTGACATGTGCGTTGGAAATGGGATTTTAATGTTAATAAATATGCAAGTTCCATCATACCTGGCCTTATTGCAGAACTTCTTCGAAAAATCATTCGAAGAAGTTCTGGTATATGGCCAAGTATGATGGAACTTGCCTATTTCTCAAATTTGACATATCCATAGAATGGAAACTTGCCTATTTTTTAGTCAATTATAATGAAATTCGGTTTGTGCATTGGAAATGGGATTCTAAAATGATTTTTGGATGAAGTTCTGAAATATGGCCCATAGGGAACTTGTATATTTCTCAACCGATTATAATGAAATTTGACAAGTGCATTGGAAATGGGATTCTAAAATGATATTTGGATGAAATTCTGGCGTATGGCTATGTATGATGGAATTTGCCTATTTCTCAAACAATTATCGTGAAATCCGGGTTGTGCATTAGAAATGGGATTCTAAAATGATTTTTGGATGAAGTTCTAGAATATATGGTCAAGTATGATGCAACTTGCCTATTTTTCAACCGATTATGATGAAATTCGACATTTGCTTTGAAAATGGGATACTAAAATGATTTTGGATGAAGTTCTAGAATACGGAAAAGTATGATGGAACTTGCATATTTCTCAACCAATAATGATGAAATTCGGCGAAGTTCATTTTGAGGTTGTTTGGGGTTTGATTATTGAAGACCGAAGTTCTGATCACCTTATTATGTTTCAGCCCATTATCTTTTATTTAATAAAATTAGCTATTTACATATTGCTATCAAGGAATTATTGATAAATTCAAACAGAAAAATCGGAAATTGTATCTAAATGTTTTGGAATATGAACAGCCGCAATTATGCTAGATAGTTCATAAATTTTATTTTGTAAGTTGCTCCAATCTGAATATATAATCAAAGGATTGGCAAATAACGAGAGTGTGTGTGTGTGAATGTGCTACTCTCGCTCATTTCACTTTAAGGCGGATGAACCACTAAATATAGGGGATACGTTTGGGGCTGTGTGTAATCTTTGGATCATAACGTCACTATGCACTATCGCAATAGCCCTTTTCGAAAAATTAAAGCACGAAACTGTCTAAGATTCAGATTACATCATAAAAAACTCTACATAACTACTTACAGGTGGTAAAATTGGCTACCTTAAAAAACCTTGGCTATTCTTGAAAAAAAATTCTCGCAAAGATCAATGCAACAGAAACTACCAACATTTGGAAACCTGAGAGATCAAGTTTTAATATCAAACTGGATTCAAAGGGATTATGTGAGCACGCGTTCTGGGATCTCAGATCAGACGACCAAGCTTTTGATCATTTTATGTGTGGAATCCCATCCTTTTTACGCTTTTAAAGGAAGTTGTTCATCTAATAAATTATTTACCTAATTTCTTTAAATAACAGTATTGCAATAATTGGAAGTAGATGCTAACAAATATTGGTGTACAAAACAGCACCAAAATAATAAAGCGCTGTATCCAGTAACAAATACAAATGATGAATTCAAATTGGGGGATCCAGATGTACAATTTGTGCTCTATTTCCCCTACAAACGATACAGAATCTTTAGAAAAAGAATAAAATTGTCCCTTATCCATTAAATATTTGAAGTACATTCGATTTAAGCTTAATTCATGTTTTCATTGTTTCTAAGGATGATATTATAGCTGAATTTGACATTTAGTTTTCTAAGTAGGTTTAATCTCACCAATTGTTTTCAAAAATTGTCACTTTTCCGTTAAATCTCTGAAATACATGCAGTTTTAATTTTATGAAAGAAGATGAAAATAAATCAAATAAAATGATGTAGGGTTTTTAGTTGTACCGGGAAATTCAGGGTTCTCACTCCCAGTCCGATCCCGGAATTTTAAAAACAGTGAGGAAAGTACTGGACTCATATTTTCCAGACCTTAGGATATCGGAGCTGGGTCCTTTTGTCATCTTATCCTTCTCGGTCAGATTAAGTTTGGCACTAAGGGGACTTTTAGAGATATGAAAGGGCCCGGGATATTAGTAATTTGAGGCTCTTTATGAAAAATATGTTTCCTGTTTTAATTTTAACAAAATCAATTTTTCATGATATTAATTATGGAAATAACGTTATTCATGCCTTTTTCATGACTCAGTTGATATCACTTCTTTTTAAAATTAGGCATCGTTTGAATATTATTCGATAATTCGTTTGCTTGAAAGAAATATTGTTAATGAGCTATTGGAATGCAAACTGCTGTTAAAGGATGACAGTGCAAAGATAAACGTAGCTGATTCGTATTATATGCCGCACAGTGATATCTGATGGAAGAAAATTCGTATACAATTATTGTAACGTTCTTTATTTGAAAATTTGTTTGGTTTAAAATTTGGTAATTAAATTAGTAAAATATTAATTAATAAAAATTATATTATATGAAATTTTTTATAAATAGCTCACTTGACAGACATTGTCCTGTCTTAGCTTTGAATATTCAATTCGAACTTTATGCTTTTTGATACACAACATTGTTAGTTTTGTTTTCTGGCGCGTAAATAAATAGTGTTGATGGTTTTCCGACACGGGAAGAGACGACATAGAATTGACCATGTGAAAAACATGGATTTTCAAGATTAATGCCACAAACACTTAACGACTGTCCTTGCGATTTATTTATCGACATTTCAAATGCAAGTTGCACTGGAAATCGTAACCGTTTAGTCGAATGGCATATCGTTTGGAATCATAGGGATGCGTGGAATCAAAACATATTTGCCTTTATACTTCCCTATCAAAATTGTGGCTTCGATTGCTTTGTTCATTAATTTGTTCACAGCAGCCGGGTGCCATTACAAAGACGTGGCTGATTTATGTTCCGCAACATAATGATTACCGATCCGACTTTTAATTGAAGATTATGAGGTGGTAATCCGGGTAATTCCAGCGAATTTAAAAATTCCGATTTTTTTTCTCCGAATCAACCGATTTGTATGTCATTAATTCGCCAGTTATCTTATTTTGAATTTGAAAATTCATGTCGTTGACATCAACGTTTTTTGCAATTTTGAGCAATGTTTGGGAACACCATCTCGATGAGTTCGGTCTTTGATTCAGTAAAGTGACAAAAATTTGCAGGGAATTTAATGTATCCAGACGATGTATCAACAGGAATTTTGCTATTACTAATGTCGAACAATTGTATGGAAAAAACTTCTCCAGCTCGGTCGTCCTGCAATTCGACCCGCATGTTCATATTTAATTTGAGTGTTTTGACGTATTTCACTCGTCTTGGCTGGCTTAGATTGTGTAAAGTCGTCCTAGTGCATCGGTGGAAAATACTTGTGGGTAACCTGGAACTAGCTGTCTTTCTTTTCGGCGTTGAAATTTCTTTGACCATTGATTTCAGGTATAATATATCTTGGCATTTCCGAGTAAAGCAGCGTTCGGGTAAAGTCATCATTCTGGCATATTTGAAAGAAACTCATCATTGTGTGCGACCTGTCAGCTCGTTGTAATATGTTCTAAGATAGGATATTGTAACGCATCATATGATCGATGTGTTTCGGATACACGCTGCAGTTGATCGTTCCGCCGATGTAAAACAATGTCTCGGTTTTCTAAATTTTCACTCACGACGACAATAGCGACTTCATCAATTGTAGGCGCATTAAAACATCTTGCGTGTTGTCCTGCAGGCGCCTTATCGGCTCTGATGAAAATTTTGTGTTGATGGAAAAATGGTTGGAGGTCTGTGAAGTTAGCACGAAAATTCATCCCGAAAAGGTTTTTTATTTTATTTATTGGTTTGTTTCCTTGCTAAATTAGATATCAGCCCGAAAATCAAGAAAAATATAGAAGAAAATTGCAGTTCATCCCGAATTCTTTATTTTTTATTTAATGAAACACTTAATATTTTGCAATACAAATAATGCTTTAAAAACATGTTTTAATTAAAGATGTTCGTTCGAAAAATATTATTAAGAAATCACGGGGTTCTTTTAGTGAACGGACCGTTATTCTCTAACAATTCCATACATTTCAAATTAATAAAATTTGTACGTTTTGGAAGACACATAGCGCCGTTCTCAGAGATGTCTACCTCTAAAGGGCTATGGCCGGATGTTTGTATAACCTTACGTGATATATGGAAAAAAATTGGTTAAGAAATCACGGGGTTCACTTAGTGAACGGACCGTTATTCTCTAACAATTCCATACATTTCAAATGAATAAAATTTGTTACATTTTAAAAGGGTCGAAGGGCCGAATTATTATTTTTTTTTTGTTTTGTTTTTAGAAATATAATTTTTTAAATTTGCTATTTTAAGGAATATTTTGTCGATATAAAATATTGTATTTCAGAATGTTGCATTAACATAATATTGCTTTTTGTATTAATCTTGCAACTACAAAATCTTGCATAACAAAATAGTGCAATTATTTTTCTTTTTAGTAGGTGTCATTAATAGATTCTGTGTAATCCGCTTCTATGTGCGGCACGCAGTGCGACATGTTTGCTTATTCCGACTCCTACGTCCCCCGGAATTCAAATCTAAAGCCCCTCGGAGGGCTAAGGGGAGGGGGGGGGGTGAAAGGTTACCGAAGCCGTTAGCCTCTACAGTTCGGGATTAATAGATTCTATATAATCCGCTCCTATGTACGGCACGCAGTGCGACATGTTTGCTGATCCCGACTCCTACGTCCCCTGAAGAAATTCCCCGTTTTCCAAAATTTATATTTTTGGTTATTTTCGTTTCTTAACCGAAATCCCCATTTTCCAGAATTTATAAAAAGCAAGATTTTAAATTCAAATCTAAAGCCCTAAAACGCTTTAATTAAAATATGTTTTTAAAGCATTATTTGTATTGCAAAATATTAAGTGTTTCATTAAATAAAAAATAAAGAATTCGGGATGAATTGCAATTTTCTTCTATATTTCTCTTGATTTTCCGGCTGATATCTAATTTAGCAAGGAAACTAACCAATAAATAAAAAAAAAACTTTTCGGGATGAATTTTAGCGCTAACTTCACAGACATGGAGTTGTTCCACAGTTGGTATTTTCACCGAATTGTTGTGTGCACAACGTCTGTCTGGCTGAATTGCCCATAAAATAAATTAGCAAAAATTTGTAGTCACTATCCGGCGTTGGCAATAAGGAACCTGTTCAATGATATATTTGATACTGAATCTGGAAACGAAAATACATGTAATATAGGTAATTGTATAGCGAAGTGTTTGTACCGCCGTGTGGCTAGCAAAATATGGTGGCAGCACTGTTGGTAAAAATTTATTGTTTCCCATTATTCTTACCTAGAAAATAGGCATACAATTATCTCGAATAACTTTTATTGCGCCAAATGACGACATTTGAAAGCAATTATTGTATTGCTGGATATGAATCAAAAAATGTTTAGAATCTGGGCCATTTCCGGAAACCAATGAATGTAGTGGCTCTGGTGGTGCTACCAATGGCGTCAATTTGACTTTGTCACTTTGGCAACACAATCCAGCGGCTTGTCCAATAGCAACGATTTGCAGTGAACTGTAATCAATTGCCACGTTATAATTGAATGCAGCTCGATAGGGGTTATTCCACTGAACTTCATTTTGCGCTTCGCATTGATCTAAACATTTTTAAGATTTAGCTAATTATCTAGAGCCCCCATTTTCTGGCCACTAATTTTGTGAATTGTCCTTATAAATTGCTCCATTTAAATATTTGTTTTAGTTAATTTCTACACAGTTTCAACCTCATAAACCATTTTCCATTTTTTTTAACATAATATTTTTCAACTAAATACTTAAGTTTTGTACATAAAGTACTCTTTTATAGTCGATTGTTACGACCAATTAAGTTTCAAGTATTTTTTAACAATTAACCACTTCCCAATAATTTTTGCTTTCATTCTTTGTTTGTGTGTGTGTGTTTAAAAAATTTCTTGTGAAGAAAAGTCACTTGGGACAAAAAAGAAAAAAAAAATTTGTGATAAATCTGACTTTAAAATAGTTTCAATTTAACAACACGACAAAAAAAAAATAAAAATAAAAGAAAATATATAAAACTGTCAACAAGAAAATTTAAAACAGATTCTTATTATTTGTTGGTTTCGTTTGTTCGTTTCAGTCGTTTCGTCTCTCCGACTTTTTTTTTTTTTTTTAAGTTTAAATTACATAATTTTTTGAAAAATCTAACGAAAATAAGAAAAATGGTTGGTTACAACTAAGTACACAACTTATTTTTCATTGGGTGGTTTTTGTGGAAATGTGGAAATGTAACAACACAACAAAAAAAAAATCCGAAAATGTTATTGTGGTATAATTCTAGAGAAAATTAATGAATACCAACAACATTTTTATTTATAATTGGGTTGACTTATATACTATATATGAAACACTTTGATTTATATAATTTACTATGTTGTACATAGTGATTACTTACGACAATAGTAAATATATTATATAGCATTGCAAGTGATGTGACATTTTTATTCTTAAGTTTTATAGAGAAATTAAAATTTATTTATTTATATCCATCTAACTACTCGAGTGTTTTATTTGTAAAATAAAATTGCAAGAAGTTAAACAATTATTTTGTGATTTATTATTGTTACATATTTGATAAATGTTATGATGTGATAAGTTTACAATCATAATATCTACCATTACATTGTATACGTCTCTGTGAAACTTGGAAATTTATTTATTTTATTTTATAAATGTTTTCGGGATTAAAGTTTATACACATACTTGTAAATTATATAAATTGTATGTATGTACATTAAATAAATGTAGAGTAAACTACTTTTGATTTATGAAGATAATCCGTAACTTATTTTGTCATTTTTGGTGACACTTCCTACGTCTCTAAATATACCAATCTATTTTAGATAAAGATAAAGGTTAGCACAAACGATACAATTTTAAAAACTTCATAACCGCTAGATGCTTGAATAATCTAGAAGAGTGAGACCGGTTCGATGGGATTTCCTGAAAATTGGTTAACAAACAAATTATAAATTAATACATAGATTAAAATTTGTTTAATAAAATCCCTCTACCTTCCCCCCTTCTCCATAACTGAATTTAAGAACTATTTAATTCAAATTTAAAATTTAAATATTTAAAATTTGTAAAATTTAAAATAATCTATAGGTTAATAAATTTAATTAAGATGCAATTCCCAATCCAACCCATCTTAGTAAGCCGAGTAAGCCAGAATAATGTTCTAGAAACCTTTTAAAAAAAATATATTTTAAATTTGAAATCCAATAAATCAGTTAGTAATATTTGCTAAATCGAACTAAAAGTTATTTAAATTTAAATTTAGACTCTGAAACAAATTATAAAATAGTATATCAGTAAAAATAATGAATTAAGAATTCATAATTCGATATTCGCTTGCTGCTTTAGGTATAATCTGATTGATTGATTTCAATGTACGACCAAGCCTAAGCAAGAAATCCCGTATTAGATCGCCGGGTCCCATCATACACCCTTTTTACATATAACAAAACGGAAGGATAGGAAAGGTTTATAAGTATTAAGGAATCGACCCGGTTTCAGACACCTAGGTAGTCGATAGTTAGTATGTTTTTGTTAGTAATTTATATCACAAAATAGTTAACACAAGGCAACACAATATCTAAACTATGCTTAAGTTTCTGGAAATCTGATATTCGATATTTCTGAAAATCCAGATCGAAATTAGTTATATATCGCTAAGTACTACATTAATAATAAGCTAAAGAATTATTAAAAACTCTGAAATCCCAGTGGTTTTGTTTGCTGAATCAGATTTCTGGGCACGTCTCGTTAATCGTAATAATTATTAATTTAAATTTAACTTTAAGCTTATAAAACAGTAACTCAGAGGCAAGTTATGTAACCTAATAAATATAATATGTATCAGCCGTTCATTCAAATGATTTTCACCGTAGGTCGCTGTGTCAACTATGAGTGTGAAGTTTATGCTAAAAAAAATAACAAAAAAATTACACTGTTAAATTAGCTATTTTCCAATTGGAATTTAAATTATATGAAAATTTAAATTTTTTGTAATTTTGGATTTTTCGTACCACCAAACAGATTCTTTTCATCCTTTTCAGATAGCTGGACCATATGTTTATATCGTTAACCAAAAGCATCCAATTGTGTTGAACATTACTATATTTCAGATAATTTAAAAAGTTGACTGAATTTTGATGGTTTAAATAATTATTTAGCGCCGATCCTGGAAATGTCCCGAAGGCCCAGCACATTTCTTAGAATAGCTTAGCCATATAGCGGTCAATGTCACCAAGCCGATCCCATTACGATGAACTATAATATATTTCAAAGTTTTTGGAATTTTTAAGAATTTTCCATTATTTTAAAAGTTTTATATCGCCGACCGAAGAGATGTCCAAAAGGTCTTGCCCATAGTCTCGGATAACCTGGCCATTTGCCAGTCTACGTCGTCAACCTTATCCAATTGTGATGAACTATACTATACTTCAAAAATTTAGAATTTTTAATAATTTTATATACTATATACTCGTATACGAGTATATCTCCGATCGCAGAGATGTCCACAAGTTCTGGCCTATATTTTTGGATAACTTGGCCATATGCCAGTCTACGTGGTTAATCTTATTTAATTGTGATGAACTATACTATACTTCACTCAATTTAGAATTTTTAATAATTTTATATACTATATATATATATATATATATCTCCGATCACAGAGATGTCCACAAGGTCTGGCCTATATTTTTGGATAACTTGACCATAAGCCAGTCTACGTGGTCAACCTTATCCAATTGTGACGAACTATACTATACTTCAAAAATTTAGAATTTTTAATAATTTTATATACTAAATATATATCTCCGATCGCAGAGATGTCCACAAGTTCTGGCCTATATTTTTGGATAACTTGGCCATATGTCAGTCTACGTGGTCAATCTTATTTAATTGTGATGAACTATACTATACTTCACAAAATTTAGAATTTTTAATAATTATATTTGTTTTAAAAATTGTATCTCTGATCACAGAGATGTCCACAAGGTCTTGCCTAAATTTTTGGATAACTTGACCATATGCCAGTCTACATGGTTAATCTTATTCAATTGTGATGAACTATACTATACTTCACAGAATTTAGAATTTTTAATAATTTTATAGTTTTAATAATTGTTGTATCTCCGATCACAGAGATGTCCACAAAGTCTGGCCTATATTTTTGGATAACTTGACCATATGCCAGTCTACGTGGTCAACCTTATCCAATTGTGATGAACTATACTATACTTCACAAAATTTAGAATTTTTAATAATTTTATATACTATATATATATATGTATCTCCGATCGCAGAGATGTCCACAAGTTCTGGCCTATATTTTTGGATAACTTGACCATATGCCAGTCTACGTGGTCAATCTTATCCAATTGTGATGAACTATACTATACTTCACAAAATTTAGAATTTTTAATAATTTTATATACTATATATATATATATATCTCCGATCGCAGAGATGTCCACAAGTTCTGGCCTATATTTTTGGATAACTTGGCCATATGCCAGTCTACGTGGTCAATCTCATTCAATTGTGATGAACTATACTATACTTCACAAAATTTAGAATTTTTAATAATTTTATTTGTTTTAAAAATTGTATCTCTGATCACAGAGATGTCCACAAGGTCTTGCCTATATTCTTGGATAACTTGACCATATGCCAGTCTACGTGGTCAACCTTATCCAATTGTAATGAACTATACTATACTTCACAAAATTTAGAATTTTTAATAATTTTATATAGTATATATATATATATATATATATATATATATCTCCGATCGTAGAGATGTCCACAAGTTCTGGCCTATATTTTTGGATAACTTGGCCATAAGCCAGTCTACGTGGTCAACCTTATCCAATTGTGGTGAACTATACTATACTTCAAAAATTTAGAATTTTTAATAATTTTATATACTATATATATATCTCCGATCGCAGAGATGTCCACAAGTTCTGGCCTATATTTTTGGATAACTTGGCCATAAGCCAGTCTACGTGGTCAACCTTATCCAATTGTGATGAACTATACTATACTTCAAAAATTTAGAATTTTTAATAATTTTATATACTAAATATATATCTCCGATCGCAGAGATGTCCACAAGTTCTGGCCTATATTTTTGGATAACTTGGCCATATGCCAGTCTACGTGGTCAATCTTATTTAATTGTGATGAACTATACTATACTTCACAAAATTTAGAATTTTTAATAATTATATTTGTTTTAAAAATTGTGTCTCTGATCACAGAGATGTCCACAAGGTCTTGCCTAAATTTTTGAATAACTTGACCATATGCCAGTCTACATGGTCAATCTTATTCAATTGTGATGAACTATACTATACTTCACAGAATTTAGAATTTTTAATAATTTTATAGTTTTAATAATTGTTGTATCTCCGATCACAGAGATGTCCACAAAGTCTGGCCTATATTTTTGGATAACTTGACCATATGCCAGTCTACGTGGGCAACTTTATCCAATTGTGATGAACTATACTATACTTCACAAAATTTAGAATTTTTAATAATTTTATATATTATATATATATGTATCTCCGATCGCAGAGATGTCCACAAGTTCTGGCCTATATTTTTGGATAACTTGACCATATGCCAGTCTACGTGGTCAATCTTATCCAATTGTGATGAACTATACTATACTTCACAAAATTTAGAATTTTTAGTAATTTTATTTGTTTTAAAAATTGTATCTCCGATCACAGAGATGTCCACAAGGTCTTGCCTATATTTTTGGATATCTTGACCATATGCCAGTCTAGGCCAGTGCTCGGCTTGGTGACATTGACCGCTATATGGCTTAGCTATTATAAGAAATGTGCGGGGCCTTCGGGACATTTCCAGGATCGGCGCTAAATAATTATTTTAAACCATCAAAATTCAGTCAACTTTTAAATTATCTGAAATATAGTAATGTTCAACACAATTGGATGCTTTTGGTTAACGATATAAACAGATGGTCCAGCTATCCGAAAAGGATGAAAAGAATCTGTTTGGTGGTACGAAAAATCCAAGATTACAAAAAATTTAAATTTTCATATAATTTAAATTCCAATTGGAAAATAGCTAATTTAACAGTGTAATTCTTTGTTATTTGTTTTTTAGCATAAACTTCACGCTCATGTGTCAACTTAGAACTAAAATTTAGCTCAAAGAATTTCCGCAAACCTACCACTAGGATTATATAAGTTTACCCTGTGATGGACGCTGTCCTGTAATCGTTACCATTAATGTTACCAGTATCCAAAATTACTTGATGACACTAATTAATTCTTACAGTATTAAGTCCGAGGCTACGTGCTTGTAAATTAAGAAAATAAAATCAAGACAACACAATTTCTAAACTACATATCCATTAGATATTTGCAATTCCTGGAAGTTGAATCAAATTCCTCGGGAATTTCTGAAAACAAAATCAAAATTAATCCATTATTACTAAATACTTACGACTTAATTAACAGGATTTAAGTTATATAAATCAAAATCACGGCATTCGATTGCAACTTGGATTATACCTTTTGTTAGTCAAATACGATAAATTTGTTTGCACAAGACAACACAATTTCTAAACTACGCGTCGTTGGATGCTTCATGTGAACCACCTATGCAGTCGATAACTAGTAAATTTGTTAGTACTACACGGTGAATACTAAAGTGAGTTAGTTAGCATAAGGCACAATTTCTAGACTATTTGATTATTTACTGCTTGTTGTTCCTGAAAAGCGAATTGTTAATGCACAAGAGTAGATACAATCTCTTCAGCGTTCCCATGTTATACCCGTAAGTTCTGAACCGCAGGTGGAACAGGAAGTACGGCCAACTGGATATGAACTTAAATATCCCTTTAACCACCGTAATTCTTGATAGTTTAGGCGTGTACGGAACTTCATAACCGCTAGATGCTCGAATATTCTGGAGGAGTGAAACAAGTTCGATTTGATTTCCTGAAAATCACCCCCTTAAAGTTATTCCAGACTTTCATCCCAGGAAAATTTGAAATTACCTCTGACAACACGAGCATAAAATTTCATCCCAAACGTATTGCCTTTCTTATGTTAGAAATAAACAAAAAGAATATCATAAAATTCTTCTGCTCAGGATTATGGCGGCCCTGCAAATTTTTGTATCGGTTCAGTAGATGGACCCATTGGCTACCTCTTGGCCAATTCTGAACGAGGTTTTCTTGTCAGAATTTTCGCTACATCAATAAAAATGTTGCCTTCCCATAGTTAAAAAGAAATTCTAACAAACGATCTGCGTTTAGAATTTGCCAAGAGGTAGCCAATG
This sequence comes from Tipula vernalis, assembly GCA_958295665.1. Lineage (NCBI taxonomy): Eukaryota > Metazoa > Arthropoda > Insecta > Diptera > Tipulidae > Tipula > Tipula vernalis. The sequence continues at coordinate 36,084,760 of OY282560.1, forward strand.
GGTCCCATGGGTACTGAACCGACATAAAAAATTTTCAGGGCCACCATAATTCTGTGGATTATTTATCTATGGGAAGGTAATACATTTATTGATGTAGCAGAAATTCTAACAAGCGAACCGCGTTCAGAATTGGCCAAGAGTTACCCAAAGCGACCGCCTACTGAACCGATATAACAAATTTGCAGGGCCTCCATAATACTGAGCAGAAGAATTTTATGATATTTTTTTGTTTATTTTTAATAATGGAAAGGCAATACGTTTATTGATTGTTTTCTCCCTCACCAAGGAAATATGTACCATCATACTCAGCTTTTCATGAAGCCAAACATAGCAATATTCGCCCTGTAAAGAAAGGCGCCACATCGATAACCACATAAGTCTAATATCTAAATTCAAATGTAAAGATGTTCCTATCCCTAAAAATAACATTACTAAGCCTTAAGGCATTAATTACAATAAGGATCAATTATATTAAATTCTTCTTCCTCCAGCATACCCCATCTGAAATAAAATTTTGAATCATAAGTATACTCCAACTAGTTCTAATAGATGTCTCTCCGCTCATTATTAATGAAATTTGTTAGTTGTTAAGCTAAAAGTTCCTATTCTTTAAAAATAATATTTTATGTCAAGAAAGCTGCAATTTCTTGGCCAACCAGCATAACAAATACTAATGGCTTCAACAAATACTAGTGGCTCATTTACATGTTTATGAACTTCGGACGGCAAAACAAATGATTAACATTTCATGATGATTCACATTTTAATGATGACCATAAATTTTACTGCCAGGATAAAAATTTGGTGATTCACATCAATTAGCCTTTGCCACATTTTATTGTGCCAACGAATTCTAGTTTCGTGGGCCAGAGTTAGTAAAATGCAAATTCGGAGTATAACCCGAAACAAAATGTGTATGTATGGAAAAAAATTAAAATGTCCTAACTAAAGCACTAATAGATTCCATCTCTTGGTCAGCTAGATAATTCTGAGGAACAACGCTCATTTTGTATTAAAGAATTCTAAGTCTGCACGTTGTTTACGTGACGACTTGTTTACGACGATCTTTGAACCGTTCAACGATACCAGCCTTGATGTTTAAGCTCAATGAATTACCAATACCAATCGGAATCATTCCTCTTTAGTAGGATACCAAAATTATCTCTCAAAATAACTTCAAAGGGTAGGTTGTACACTATCCCTCAGTAATTGTTTAATTTTGTGAACTATATGGAAGAACTTCTAGTTAGTTGTATCTCCTAGGAATTTGCTGATATGACCGATCTACCCTAAATTAGTGTAATGCTACTAGTTGGAATCTAGATCCAAATATTTCTTAATATACATTCGTATCAGCATTTGCTTCAATACGACAGCAAATTTCACAAATCGTTACAGTGCAATTTCAATTTTAAGACTTCTGATGTTGGTGCTTTTTTCCATAGTAAACTATCAAACACTTTTTATATTCAACCATTCGGAAGTATTACAGATGTTTTAATCGTATGAAACAAGAAAACTTAAGCGAAAATTTTCTTCTGATATGCCAACATTATCTGCCAATCTGTTCTATAGTCGATAATATAATGTCGATCGAGGTGATTTTGCATACACAGGCAATAAACTCCACAGCTATTTCAATTACAGCAAGGATTTCCTCACTTTTGTAATAATAACTGTAAGATCAGAACAAGGAATGTTCCTATTTCTTGCGTTCCAAAAATGGGCGGAGGGAGGGGGATAACTCAAATCTGAACCAGACGCAATCTTAACTGTTCATTGTAAGGTAGGCCGAATGCTTTCAATAGCTTGGTGTTTGAGAGACCAACACTAAACTAATATTGTAAAGCAATTTATTTCCGAAATGTTCTGAATAAAGAATTTTTCAATTCTCAAATTTTAAGAAATACCAATTTTGGAATGGCCAAATAAATTTTAGTAAACCTAAAATAGTGAAATTTTGGTATTCATTTTTCGGAGTTGGCTAAACTCTATCAAACATTTTTAGTAGTTTGATTGGTTAAACATTGAATCAATTTGCCAAAACAAAATACACTAAAATAGGATTTCGGAATGGCATTATAAGTAATAACGATTCGGATTCGGAGTCAATGAAATGTCAAACTTTTAATTTTTTAAATATATTTTCGGAGTTCAACTAGGTTTGATTGTAAAGAAAAATTTAATGTATTTTTGATAGTTGGATTAGAAAAAGTTTCCGAAGTGAATAATTGCAGGTCTTTATTTTAACATAAAGATCCATAATGAATTCATATGTTAATTTTACCAACAATACAAGCGAGGCGCGTCTTACTTTCAAAAATGATAAAGGCCACACGTGCTATACTAAAAAATGGTTTATAGAACTCCGAAAAATGTCGCAAGTGAATGTTAAGCTACTAAGCTGGGTATATTAAGCTTAATATCTAAAATTTTGAATAAATAAAACAGTTCGAAATTAATACTTAACTAATAAATTTAATTTTCGGAGTTAAGGTGGATTTTCAGAATTTACAAAAAAACATAATCGAATGGACATCTTCCAAATCTATTTCAGATGAACTCCGAAATAATAAATGCTTATCCTAAGGTAATAACAAATTCGGAATTAACAAATGTGCTTCCTTTTTTTAGTGGTTTAGATTTTAATATTTTTGTCAAATTAGAGCTGCCTGGTGCCACATTACAATAAGATTTAAGACCCATTTTTATTAAAATTTCGGAGTTAAGCACCATGACCGCTTTAGCAAAACTGCGTAAATTCAAATAATCAGTAGTCCATTGATAGTTTCTTAGTTTGCTGCCGTATTACTATTTTGCCAATATGAAAAATCAATTTTGTAGAAAGATGTATTAAATAGATTAAAATTTGTTTAATAAAATCCTCACTTCCTTCCCCCTCCTCCATAAACGAATTCAAGAACTATTAACTTCAAATTTAAAATTTAAATATTTAAAATTTGTAAAATTTGAAACAATCTGTAGGTTAATAAATTTAATTAAGATATAAGCCGATGAAAGCGCAATAATATTCTGGAAACCTTTTTAAAAAAAATATATTTTAAATTTTAAATCCAGTAAATCGGTTAGTTATAAGTAATACTTGCTAAACCGAACTCTAAAATTATAAAATAGAATCTCAGTATGTTTCTCAGTATGTTGTGTTGTAATGCCTGTCTAATTCTTTTTTCATGATGTAGCCAATACTGTTTTCCGCCTACCGTTGGTCGGTACCCCTTAATCCTGTTACAATCTAACCTCAATATCCAACTCAATCCCCAACTCAACCTCCAATTCAATCCCAGCGGAGGATCCCATTTCCAATGCACAAGCCGAATTTCATCATAATTGTTTCCAAAATAGGCAAGTTCCGTAGAATGGAACACACTTGGCCCTATTCCAGAACTTCATCCAAAAATTATTTTAGAATCCTATTTCCAATGTGCAAGCCAAATTTCATCCTAATTGATTAAAAAATAGGGAAATTCCATAGAATGGAAGTGTAGATGCCCATTTCCATCTCATATGTCAAATTTCACCATAATCGGTTGAGAAATAGGCAAGTTCCGTCATACTTGGCCATATTCCAGAACTGTATCCAAAAATCATTTTAGAATCCCATTTTCAATGAAACAAGTCGAATTTCATCATAATCGGTTGAGAAATAGGGAAGTTCCATAGAATGGAAGTGTAGATGCCCATTTCCATCTCATATGTCAAATTTCACCGTAATCGGTTGATAAATAGAAAGTTCCATCATACTTGGCCATATTCCAGAACTTCATCCAACAATCATTTTAGAATGGGAATTGCAAATCGCCTGTAGGTCACCCAGCTTTAATAAAGGAAGGCTAAATAAAACTGGAGGGTGCCTGGTATCCAGAGTCCGCATATTTTGACTGATTAACCTATCAGCCATTCATCCATCGGCATATGCTGTTCCACCTTAGATTAGGGTTTTTTGTTAATGTTTTCTCCTTTAGCGCCGTACTTTAGCCTGTGCCAAATGGCCAAAAATATGCCAAATGACATTAGTTACCAGTGGTTGCCACGAGGAGGCAGTACGTACACTTGCGAATTGTGAACAGGTTACCTCTTACACAATTGTACCCATCACGCAGCTGCCTAATGACAAGACCAGAACAGTTCACGTGATGCGCATCCTACTGGAAGGTTACGGAGCTGGTAGATTAATCTCTTCAACTTTGCCCCCCCCCCCCCTCCAATAGACGCCAAACCACCTATCTATCTAAATAGTAATTATGGAACCTGAATACAAGAATTGAAGATTTTCATTTGCCTTTAACTCGTCTAAGCCTTGTAAAGTTATTTGTTGATTAATGGTATGTGTGTTGAACACAGTTTTTATTTATATGGGGTCGATAGTTTCTATCAATGCAAGGTTTACTAATTTTGGGTTTATGAAGGATTTATTGCTATTAGTAATTTAAGAAGTAAATTTTGGGGGCCCTTTACATGAATATAGGGTAATTTAGTCGATTATGTTTTTCCCGGCATATTCAATCCCTGTATGAGTGAAAGGCCGCGATGATGTAACTCTTGGTGAAGCTATTTCTCCCATTATTTGTGTTGCTTCTTGCGTTTTAAAACGGTAATGGAGTTTTTGATGCTTCCGCCTACTCGTAAAATACCTTTTTTGTCATAGAGCGCTCTTCTTATCTAAACAATAACCCCTCTGTAGAGCCCTTATTTCTTCTTGGAAGTCTAATGCTTGGAAGTTGTCGATTATTGTGTCCCGACTATTTCTTAATTTGATTATCATAACTGTTTACTTCTGTTTTAATTGTGTCAGATTTTATAAATGATTTATTTAAATATTTAATCCGCCGTGAATTATTTATTTAATGTTTAATATTCAACATTGAATATTCAATATCCATTATCCAACACCAAATATTTATCCGATTCGATCCGATCGATCTTTCATTCACAATCATATAATTTTTGAGTGAATGATCAAAGCTTACTGTGATTATTTTCCAAATCTGGGTACAGAGCATTCTCTTTGTCGGACACAGCACACAGTCTAGTCGAATGGTTACAGTCAATTTGGACCTATTCATACCCATCAACACATGATTCGTTTTACTTAGTAGGATTATTTTCGTTAAACCTACAATAATTTCAAAATTTTGCTTAATAATTAGCAAAATCTTAACCGTCAAAATATTCGTTATTTATTTAAGCTCGGGATGCACTTTATGCATGTAATTTACAACAAACCATCATCCTCCGCAACGACGTTTGGTTTTAATTTGTATACTTACCCATTTTCTGACACAGTCACAGTCTGGACAGATCTGTTCTGCCGTCCCCCTTCATAGTGTTGTCGGCACAGTGTAGTTGAGGTACGGTTTCCAATTTATTTCATCTCCTTTGGATAGAACATACGTATGCCAACTTTTTTCAGTCTTCAGGAATGCTTCTAAGGCACAATTCAAAATTTTAATTTTACCATCTTAAGGCCAGTAAATTCTGGCCCCAACATCTAAAATTTAATTATTTACAAAATATTTAATTTGAAATCTGGTTAATTTTTAATAAATTCTGGTTAGGAATTTCTGACTTGATTGTGTTCAAATGACCACGTGAAATAAAATGAGGTCTTGTTCAGAATTTGACAAAGTAACTGATTGATTAATTGATTGAGATGTATGACCAAAGCATAAGCATGCCAAATTGTTAAAGCACAAGACAACACAATCTCCTAATATAGCGTTCGTTCCCCCATTATTAGAACCGCAAGTTCTGAAAAGCTGTGAGAAGATCCACTTACATTCGATGCAGTCACCCAAATGTTGATTCACGTTGTTGTGGTAGTTGTTGCGTTTCTTATTCCTCATCTATTCGCCCCCTCCCCCACAAGGTTCAGAATTTGACAAAGTAACTTGCCACAAACGTGTAACAATTTATTTTTATTGTATTAGTAGGTCCTTTTGTTCTAACAAGGGAACCTTTTGAACTTTCAATAATTCAAAACATTATGTGGCCACCTGTGAGACATGAACGAAACTATTTTTTTTATCGGCAACCAAGCCCTTTTTAGGGGTTAAAACCACATAATCTAATTTACTATGGATTACCTGTACTTTTTATGAGGAATAATTACCAATTTGTTTTATCAAAAAAAAGTGGAATAGAAACGATTTTGAGGTTAAGCTAAGGGGCGATTTTAACCCCTAAAAAGGGCTTGGCTGCTGATAAAAAATAGTTTTTATAATTTTTTTAATTTGACAGTTCAAAAGATTCCCTTGTAAGTTCAATTAGTTTTCTATAAAAATTATTTTCTTAAACTATTTAAATTCAACTCAATTCACACAAACTTTCGACTAATTTTCATTTATAAATAATTGCACTAAAATAATTGTAAATTTGGTGATTTTACATTTACATTTTAAATTTTCAATTTAAACTTAAATCAAAGTTTACTCAATCCTCATAATACAGCATTAACATCAAATCAAATTTGCTTCAAATTTTGATAAAGACATCTAAATTTTATTTCCTGTTCTACTTGAAATCTGTTTTAATATTGAATTCCTAGTGGTATACGCTAATTAATTTTCAAACCTTAATTCAAGCCATTTCATCTTAAATTAGTTTCGGAACTACTAAAATTGACCAATACTAAGAAACAAATGTCCATTCCTCTGTTTCTCTATTGTCAAGGTAGAGAGTTGTTAGGCTTTTGAATCCTGAATTGACCCAAAACCACCTATTTCAAAAATATTTACCAATTTTTGATATATGCTGGTTTGAGGATTGAATTGAAACAGAGTTTGCTGTTGGGTTCAGAGTTGAGTTCGGGGCCGTTTGCGCGTTCAATTGGGATTGAGATAGTGTTAAACCAGTGTTTAGTGCGCAGTTGAGCAATCTATAAAATAAAGTGAGTGAAATCCACACGACTTCACCGATTTGAACCAAACCTTACACAAATAATGTTTAAGACTTAAGACAGGTCACTGTTAATATCTAAAACCTCAAATTGAACCTTTTACATTTCAAATTAAACCTTTAGCAAATTCAATGAATGGTCAATTAGGATGGAACTTATCTATTTCTTAAACTGATTTTAGTGAAATTTGACTTCCGCGATGGAAATGGGATTTTAAAATGAGTTTTGGATGAAGTTCTGGAATATAGCCAAGTATGATGAAGGATGAAGTTCTGGAATATAGCCAAGTGGAACTTGCATATTTATCAACCGATTATGATGTAATTCGACATGTGCTTTCGAAATGAGATTACAAAATAATTTTTGAATATGGCCTAGTATGGCCTGGAATATGGCCTAGTATGATGGAACTTGCCTATTTCTTAATTAATTATTATGAAATTTGACAAGTGCGTTGGAAATGGGAACTTGCCTATTTTTTAATCAATTATGATGAAGTTCGGCTTGCACATTGAAAATGGGATTGTAAAGGATTTTTGGATGAAGTTCTGGAATATGGCCTAGTATGATGGAACTTGCCTATTTCTCTTCCATTTATGATGAATTTCCGCTTGTGCATTGGAAATGGGATTCTAAAATGATTTTTGGAACTTCCCCATTTCTCAACCGATTATGACGATGTTCGATAGGTAGGACTAGTATTGGAATTCTAAAATTATTTTTTGATGAAATTCTGGAATATGGCCAGTTAGGATAGAAATTGTCCATTTTTTAACGGAGCTTAATGGAATTTTACATGTGCGATGGTAATGGGTTTTTAAAATGATTTTTAGTTCTGGAATATGGCCAAGTAGGACGGAACTTTCCTATTCCTTAACCGAATTTAGTGAAATCTGAGATTGGGAATGAGGATTTAAAACCATTTTTTTTTTCAATGGAACTTGAATATTGTTATGTAGATCTTGATCGGCTTGAATTTAAATATTATGTTTAGGTTGTCTTAAAGAAACCTCAGCAGCTGCATAATTCAAATAGACAGCCATATTGACATTTATCTCATAACCTCGTCTAAAAATAATTTTAGAATCACATTTCGAAAGCATACCATATGTCAATTTTCATCATAATCGGCCAAGCTTCATCCTAATTGGCCATGCATATAATTTGTTAAGGGTTCAATTTGAAGTATAAAAGGATCAATTTGAAGTGTAAAACTTGTATGATGGTATAATGGTATGTTAGTATGTTGGTAAGATGGTATGATGGTATGATGGTAAGATGGTACGATGGTATAATGGTATGATGGTATGACAGTACGATGGTATGATTATATCGGGATAAGATGGTATATATGATAGTATGATTTTGTGATGTTATGATGATACAGTGGTATGATGGATTGTTATTATGGTATGATGGTGTGATGGTATGATTGTATATATGATACAATGGATGATGGTATGACGGTATTTATTCCAGAATTACGGCATAATGTTATGACGTAGGATGGTATGATTATAGGGACGGTAGGATAGTACGATGGTATAATAGTATGATACTATGATTATCTGATTGTATGATGGTACGATGGTATGATTTTATGATGATATGATGGTATGAAGGTGTGATTGATTGATGGTAAGATATACATCATGTTGTGATGGTGGGATAGTTCGACGTCACTATGGTACAATGGTAGGATTGTATGATGATTTAATGGTATAGTGTTATGATGGTATGATGGTATGATTTTGATGATTTGAGGGAGATGGAATGAGGAATTGAGATGGATTTGAAAGAGAAGTTCGGTTAGGGATTAATTTTAGGTCGAGTTTAGGGTTTAGTGGGAGGTTAGATTGAGTTGATTTCATACAAGCATGTAGCTTTCGAATCGAGTTAATTTTGGGATTGGGTTGGAAAATAAGTGTAGAGTTGAGCAGAGGGTTGAGATTTGGGTCGAGCTAAGTTGAGTTCATTTGGTGATTGCGTTTAGGATTATGTTGCTATTGAGATAGAGGTTTACTTGAAAATTGACTTTAGAGGTTCATTTCGGGATTGATTTGGGACTCGAATTAACCAAGAACGAAGTTCTGATCACCTTATGAGGCCATTTATATTTTGAGGCTGAGTTGACGGATTTGTTAAAAAGTCATTGGTTGATTTAGCGATTGTGTTGCGATTGAGTTAGAGGTTGAGTTGGAGATAAAGCCGAAGTTCTGATCACCTCGCGGTGTTTCATCAGCCCTTTCAATTTTTTTACTGAATACCAAATTTAAATGAAAAACCAAACCAGGTTGCCTTCAGTAAACCTATGTCGTTCTAAAAGTTACAGATGAATTTACGCCCATTGTTCAAATCCAGATTAATGAAAAATTTAAAAAATCAATTGTAGGGTTAAGAAATGTTTAACGAATATTCAAATTAAAAAAAAAAAAGAAAAATTAAAAAATTGTTGAATCATTATATTATTTACAATGCACTAAAACAAACAACAAAACCAAACAAAATTCGTAACACAAATGAATCAGTTTCAAATTTAAATTTATAAATAACTTTATGAGTCTATTTACATTTTGTCTAATTACATCGAACCTATTTATTTTGGCGTCACGCGCATAAAGCAAAATCTTAAATTAAATTTTTGTTGGCAGCATTTTGCAAAAAAAAAAAAATTGATTCATGTTTGAAATGATTCAAATTGTTGGTATTGAACCTTAAAGGCAGATCCGACCCACATAACCTTACAGTTGAAAATTGAAATCGGGTTATTTGTTTGCTTTGCTATATCTAGGCGCCCGCTTTATTAGTGTACAACAATTGGAAAATCCTGCTCTCCATGGGAAATTTTTTGTGGAAAATTTAATAAAATTTTCGGATCATGAAAATTAATAATATGATATATTGTTACACTATATGTGTGTGTGTTTGTAATCAGAAGAGATTGTGTCTAATATTTGATTTTTTTTTTTTTTTTTTTTTTTTTCGTATCATAAATCTTGCTTAGTGAAGGTAGAATTTTGCCGTAACATACATGATAAATGACATGGTGTATAGTTTGTACTCCGTGACACGAAAACAGATACAGAAATATGTGTATTGAAGATTTTTTTTTTTTTTCTTTCAAAATGGTATTTCGGGATAATTGATTATGTTGTATACAGATGAAATTTTTTTTTTTTTTTTTGTAATGCGTTCGACTATTTTGATATTCCTACGTGATTAATATAAAATAATAACCTTTTATGTACGCGTTCGCAAATATTTCCTCATACACGATTTATGATGCTTATAGTGTCTTATTTATTAAATCAGCGTATATTAACCTTTTATGTTTTTGTTTTGTTACAAAATTATGTTGTGGAACTAAAATAAGAAACTTCATCTTTAATTGTGTCTTGAAGAAATTGGTTTTAAAAATTGTATATCAAAATCAAATTCGAATTAAAAATTGGGTTTGATTTCAAAAGTAATCTCACATTACGTATAATAATGCCAACATACCTGACCGTTAGTAAAATAATTGTCGATGCTCACCGAAGAGTGCTCCTACTCATATTGCAGGGAACGCAAGCATCTGGCCAATCGAGGTCACTTTTTTCGCAATCTTGTTACAAGAAGGCGAATTTATTTCATCAACAGGGCAAGAATCTGTACCAACTTTCTTTTACAGAAAGAGCCTTCATAAATCAGGGATCACAAGTTTCTTTCCGAACAATGAAGAAGCGGTACAACGTCTCCGGTTAATATTATAAAACTAAAGTGAAATTGTACAGTAGTACATAACAGCAATTTTGAAAAAGGTGTCGTGAAATCTCTTCTAGTAAAGTATCAATCTCGCTACCTTCATTCACTTGGATTACAACTGATTCATTGATCATTAAACATGATGTTTAAGCCAGATACCAAATTTCAATGGAGTTGGTGCATAATCGCAGAAGTTCCGATTTGGGGAACGGTTGGAGTTTCTTTAATAAAACATGGCCATAAGTGGCCTTATACAAATATTGCAGACACTACTAATACTTTGGTTCATAACTGCAAATCATAATTCAAAAAAGTGAATTCGCCAAAAATAATTTTTTTTTTTACATACATAACGAATCCAGGCATTTACTACATTCCCAGCACCAAATGGAACTAGCATATTTATTAATGGATTTTACGCAAATTTTAGATCTGAAATATTTTCTAGATCCTATAAATAGTTCATAACAAAAAAAAACCTGTTATTTCATGCCCTGAAGTTTTGAGCCATAATGTTGCGCTGGAAATCAGAATTTTTCAAATAAGGCATGACCCAAACACGATTCGTACTCGTCATTTTGTATCTGAGACATTAAGGCGATTCCTCCGAAATTTTTCATTGCCGCTCATAAATATATCGATCTGAATGAATATTATCTAAAAATCAGAACAATGTTTGATATTTTTTCTGACGCCTACAGAAGTTTGAAAAACCAGTTGATGATCAAAAACGATTTATTTGTTGACAATTTACTAACTAGTGCAGATATGGTGGAGTAGGCTCAACATATATAATTCCAAATAACCCAACTACTTCATAAATAGGGATACCCCATGAGAAGGACTTGACCAGCGACCTCTCCCTTATGGATGAACAATCAATTGAGACTTTAGGAATAGATTACAGCCCAACTTGAATTGTCTTTGCAACATTGAGCTTTCTGGCACTACTGATTTTCAGCTGTACTATGTATCAGACCCTAAGGAGTATGGATTTAAGTTTGGACGACACGCCGTCCTAAGGAACTGGCCTAGATAGAAAAATGGTCCGTAGCCATAGCTTACCAGCTAGAGCTTACAATGAAGTGTTGAATACACCTAACGTCCATCCCGTCACTGAGGAGAGGATCTCCTAAAAATTTCCATCTGCTTAACGCTAGACGGGAACAAGTGCAAAGTAAATGGAGTACAGTTTCTTCCTCTTCTACATCTTCACAGCTTCTATAGTAATCATTAGAGGAGACTTCTAGTCTCGGCGCGTACTCACATAAGAAACAGTGTCCTGTAATAACTCCCACAACTATATTAATATAGCGACGCTGAAGTATTAGCAGCTGCCTAGTTCTTACTTGATCGGGTCTTAGCCAAATCTGCCTGGTTATAACCAGGGGTTATAACTAGGAGGTTATACAGGTACCATTGGACCATCTATAGTTCGTTGCCCTCCTAGCTTCTTTCTGAAGCAAATGTTTGCATACTACTGCTTGGTAAAATGAGGCAATTTGTACACTGAAGTGCCGTGGCACCCACGTTAAGTGGATGTTGAACTGATATGCCGTCTCGTTAAGAGATGAGAGACAGCTCTGGGCTACCTTCGACGTAAGGAAATAAGCTCGTAGCGTTTTAATAGCGGCCTGACTATCCGTAAAAGTACGAATATTCCTTACAGATACTACATTATACCTCAACCAATCCACGGCCTCAATTATCGCAATTAATTTAGCCTGAAAAATGCTGCAAAAGTCGGGGAGACGGAATGAGAGGTTCACATTTAGTTTCTCACTAGAACCAACCCTACCATCCACTTTTGAACCACCCGTGAAGAAGTTCAAAATTTCAGGATTCAACATCTCTTCACTCAGCCAGTACTCTTTGGAGGTAATATCAGTACGAAACCTTTCCTCAAAAGATGGTAATGGAATCATGTAATCGGCTGTGCTCTTGGCCATTTGAGTGCCCAGAATATCTAGGGGTAAGAGATGAAAAAGAACCTCTAATGCCTGAGTGGGTGTACTTCTGAGTACACCGCTAATACACAAGATGGAAGTTCTCTGAATTTTCATCAGCAACTTTTGGTTAGCCATACTGTTTAAGGCTGGCCACCAAGCAACAATCCCATAGAAAAGTATGGGCCTTATCACTGAAGTATACAGCGAGTATATGATATGGGGTTCAAGACCGTTTACCGTTTTTACAGGAGTTTAGCGCTATAGCAACTTTCTTTACCCTTTCTAAAATATTAGGCTTCCAATTAAACAGTTTTACGTGGAATGACATTTAGTCCACAATTGTTGGCCCAATTAGAAAGAAATTTCCTTGTCCAGACCAGGTTTCAAAGCAAGGGGACAAGACTACACCTTGCGGTGTACCCACACCTAAAAATCTGCTAATGGATGATTGGCCCAGCTTAGCCTTCACGCTCCTGCATCTTAGCATCTTACCAACCCAGCCAACGAGCGATTCATCCACACCCAGACTCGACAAAGCCCGAGTTATTGCTACCGGTTTAACGTTCCTAAAGGCACCTTCTATATCCAGGAATGTTACAAAGGAGTATTCTTTAAATTCTAGGGATTTCTCAATAGGACAAATCAAGGAGTGTACGTATTACAGTAAGCATGTTGAGATTTCTAATATGAGCTTCTATTTATCTGTCTACTATTTTTAGTAGAAAAGAGCATACATACGCTTATAGGCCTAAGGTCCTTGGCATGGCAATGAGAGCTTTTTCCCACCTTAGGTATAAATATTACGTTTACCTCAGTCCATTTCCTAGGAATGTGGCAAAGTACCAAGCTGCCTCTGAAGATAACTTCCACCCAGGGTAGAGCCAAGTCAATGGCTTGAAGGACATCCGCAGGAATAATGCCATCTGGTCATCTAACTTCCTCCTGCTTATTATTCAACTTGCGACGCCGGAACCCGTAAAAGCTTTCGGCACTCCGGAAAGTGCGTTATCAGTAGTAACTCCAAAGATTCAGCACTAATTGTAGTCCAAGAAACATCCGGTCGCTGGGGATGACACGGGATGATAGGACTTGGAGCAACTACTTTGCGTAGCCTCGCAGCATCCGAGGACTTCTGTATTTTACCACAGTAGAGCCTCCAGCTCCACTTATTTTGGCACTTCTTCTCGTTTTCTTTGCTTTCCTAAAAAGCTTTTTGCATTTTTGACGAGAGCTTTGGAGCTGTTTTGACCACCAAGGTGGCTTCCATCTCCAAGATGATGCTCCCAACATAGCTACATGAAAAGCATCTGATAGCTTATCTACTAAGTCATCCAGCTCCTGTGTAGATTCAGGGGGCTTAGGAATCGGTACTGGTAATGAATTGTCTAGAATGGTTCTGAAGGTATCCCAGTCGGTTTCCCTCCTGTTTCTAAACATAGCCCTATTTATGGGTTCTGTAACCAGTTCATACTGAAGATAGCAGTGATCAGAAAAGGAATGGTCATCAGATACTTTCCAATTCACCAAAATATACTTAATAAAATCTGAGATAACCGTGATATCTAGTGTCGAATTTCTCGCACAACGGCGAGTCCGACATCAAGTCCTCCTGGAGTCCACATAGTGTCCCCAAGGATTTAAACATCTCGGAATTTGGTACTCCGGGACCAGTTTTGCTAGAACTTTTGTCCTGTCCCAAAGTGTTAGAGGAACTAGGTTTATGCGAGCTAATGTCCTTTTTATAGGTCACCGCTCCACCAGCAGTTGTTGTAATAGAGAGACCAGCAATATTTTTGCTTATGTCCCAATTCAAAACTTGGCTTTCAGGGCGGTACTTAAAAGCCGATATCTCTCCAGCCGTAGTTTCCGGGTGTTTAAGAGTCCCGGCCTCTATCTTTCTGTGCAGATCTTTCATAAGAATCCCACGGGTAGCGGAGAAAAGACAATGCCCGGAGATAAAGTTGTCGATTCACAATTAGAAATCTTGTTGACATCAAGCAAATATCGTTTAAGTCAGAATTTTGGGCAGACAATTCTTGGTTTAACACTGCACTCGATGTTCATGACCATTTGGTTAAAAATTCGACGCGCATATCATTTCGCAACCGCCCTATTTGTCTGATTTAACTCCCTCTGATTTCTTACTCTAGCTATTACTGAAGCTTAGTGGACATCGTTTTGACTCAATTGAAAAGATACAAGCCGTAAGGCAATTGTCTTACCACTTTGTTGTGTTTTTGCGAGATAACAGCACCTAGGACGCATTCTGATGCGTCTGTTAATAGTATAAAATTTGTTTGATAAAGCCGACTGCCCAGGACCAGGTATAATTCAGTTTATTCTAGATTATGGGGACTTTTTTCTTAACAAGATTTTTAGTGCAATTCGAAATTATCCATGATTATTTGAGAATATTCATTATTATTTATTTGATTTTGGTGGAATTCTCTCATAGAAGTCATAGAAAGTGATTAAAGCATTAAATGCTAAAGGTTCACGAAAAATATTCGAATTTGGCTTGGAGCTGAGTTCCTCGATGCTAGAGACCTACGATCGTTATTAATTGAGAATCTTAGAGCCATCCGAAATTTACAATTTTTCGAAATTTTCGAAATTAGCCGAGACTATTTGAAGGTACTCGAATTATACTACTAGTAATATTCGAGTTTTGCGCACGCTTTAGAACGCTTAAGTATTAACTTGCTTAGTATTACTGATTGCTAAAACATTTTGAAAATTTCACGACTATTTCGAATTTTTCGAAGTTTCTAAATTTTTGTTACAAACTTTACGGATTTTTTGCTATTCTTAAAATTCTTCATCAATATTTGAGGTTATTCGAGATTATCGATTTTATTCGATATTTTCAAGACTTTGACATCGAATAGTCTCTAATAATTCCGAATAACTCCGAATAATGTCGGAATTTCGAAAAATCTTAGATAGTAATTTTGAATAGTCAAAGATAATTAAGTTTATATAAAACGTTTGAATCCTCAAAGTATCTTGTAGTATGTTTAAAATTCTCAAAAATATGCACCCATCTCGAAATATGGATCATTCAGGATTTTAGAAAAACAATTGGTTCTTCTAGGTTCTTTGGATTCGCTGCTTGGTCATATTCAAAATATGTTTTTCTTTCTGTGGGTTTTGTTTCATTTTGTACCAGGTTTATGGTTTTAGTCTAGAAAACTTGTAAAGCTATAGCTATTTACTTCTTTCAAATATACTCTTTAAATAACTTCGGCAATTTTTTAACTTTAAGATGGAGATATCATTAATCCTTAAATATTTTCCGTGTATTGCAGATCGGTTAGACATCCCTGAATATCCCTTTTTAACAGCCATATAAAATGTTCCTTTCCTTAAATATAAACAATCACATTAATTCATAAGAACGCAGTAAAATATGATAAAATTTGATATTATCATTGATCGCTATCATTAATTACCGCCTATATACATACATATATAACCTCATAAATATCCTTGATGTGAACGCAATATCCTTAATTTCATTATGAATATTGATGCCACATATAATTAATGATTGTTACGTGATTTGGCTGTCGATTATTTATTCAAAATCAATATTTTCAAGCTTTTCGTTTGCGTTGCGCTGCTTTATGTTTGTATCTAATCGTCCTTCAATAATAAATACTGTAGGAGAGGTGGTTTCATGTTTTTTTATGTCATTTGCTTTATTTATGAATGCTACACATAGAGATATCAAATTTCTTGAATTGTTTGGTACCTATTTTGTGTTGAAAACATCATGAATAAATTGCTTCACTATATTCACACAAGATTTTTCAATGTGACACGAAGAAGATATTTTCGATTTTTTTTTTTTTTTATGTTTGAATGCCAATATATCTTGATTGGTGATAAATGACTTTATTTGTCATCGAATTTATTTATTTACCAAGAAGTTCTTTGTTCAAACTTTTTTTTTCTGTATTTTTTTTAATGTTGTTTGAAGTGAGCGCACAAACAAATGTTTTTAAATAGTTTTAAGATCAATAAAATGGTGTTTTGTCAACACAAATTATATATGTGGAATAATTTTTTCTACAGTTTCTTAAAATAGTTGTTATTTGAACATTTTATAGTTGGTTTTGGGTTGGAGCTTTTATTTTTAAACGTTCTTAAATTACTTCTAACTGCTCAGCACCTCTCTTGTTAAGTGGTCCTACCTTACCCAGTAGACAAATCGTTTAACATAGACCACTTGCAAGCTGTGTAGCTATATACTATTGAAATGAGTAGCCGTTTGGTCTGTATTCGAACGAAAGTTCTTACAAAATCGCTTAAAGCTCAATAATTTATCAAATGAACAAATGTAATCCTAAAACTGTTATTAGAGTTATTTAATTGCTGTTCAGTCCAATTAGAAAAAAGTCTCAATTTTCTGGAACGCTTTATCTTGTTTTATTTTTAAAACCTTTCAAAAATCCTTCTTGTAATTGTTGAGCTTTACTTAATTTGGAACAATTTATGGTGTTCTTTTCAAGCTATCATTAAAGGGCGTTAAATGAATTTATTTCAATTTTCGTTCCTTGTATTTGAAAAAGCTCTTACAAAATTGTTAACAGCTTAGTGATTTAAGGATTTATTACCATTATTTATTATATAATTTTTTCGGGGAGCTTTTTCTTATTTTATGTTCAGTTCCTCTTAATAATTTATAAAACTTAATCCCAAAATGGTTAAAGCTTTTATGATAGCTGTTTATAAAAGCTGAATTAATTTCGTACAGGATTTAATGAAAGCTCCCAATTTTCTGATAAGCTTTTTCTTGGTTTTTCGTCCTTGTAATTAATGAGCTGTAGTTTGAAACAATTATTAGGATTTTTGGAAATTACCATTTCAACATGTTAAATGATTTTATATCATACATTCATTGTGAAAGCTTTCAGAAAATCTTTTAAATCTCTCAATAATTTAATAAACTTAATCATAAAAGTTTGAAAAGCTCTTTGAGTAACATCCTAAAGAATGTATTAAGCTATTGTTCCACAATTTTTGTTCAGTTCAATGAATAGAAGCTCTCAATTTCTTCTTTTTTCTTATAATTATAGAGATTTTTTATAAAACAGTTAACAGGTTTCGTATTGAATTTTAGATTAGCTTTTATTCTTATTTAATATTAGGTTTCTTCCGTTGTATATGAAGGAAGCTTAAAAGTTTAAAGCACAATAGTTTAACAAACGAAACTTTAGAATTTTAAAATTGATCGATTAATTTTATTTTAAACGATTTATTAAACAACAAGGTTACTATAACTTTCTAAGCTCTAATTCTTAAGGATTTATTAGCCTTCGTTATTCTATAAGCTGCCAATTTAAGGGATGTTTTTCTTCTTGTTTTATTTTAAGATTTACTAAAAACTAACACTAATGACAGCTTAGAATTATTTCAAAACCCAATTATTTATTTGTAACTAAAACTCGACAGGCACAAAGAAATAAAGATATATCAAGAACGAGCTTATCAAAAAAAATTGGGAGCTGTGACCATTTAAACTGAATAAAATTTTTAAATTATAGAGGCTAGTAAATTCTTTAGGAAATTAATCCAAAAGCTTTTTATTTTTTAACACTATAGTCGTTCATATACAAGCTAATATAGAAGCAATTTACACACTAGAAATAAAAGCTTTTATTGTAGTGTGTAAATTTGTTCTGTATAAGCTCAATAATTTATCTAGCGTAATCCTAAACTATTTTAAAACATAAAAGCTTTCAGAGTAATTTCCTTAAGTTTACATAATCACAGCTCCCAATTTTGTTGGTATGCCCTTTATTTATATATTTTTATTCTCTTGTACCTGTCGAGGTTAAGCATGAAACCATTTATTGGATTTCTTTTGAAAGCTGCCATTTCGTTGTGTTGAACAATTTTATCGCTTGTATGTACATATATGAACGATCCTAAAATTTAAAAAATAATCTTTGATTAATTTCCTAAAGGAATTGTCTTCAGAGTTCTAGAAATATTGTTTAATTAAATTAATAAAAGCTAGCTAATTTGAAACTATTGATGGTTTCCTTTGAAAACTCTTATTAGAGTGCGTTAAATGATTTTATATTAACATGGGTTGCTTATATTAATATGTACAAAAGCTTTAAATATCAATTATAGCTTAATCATCTGGCAATTGCAATCCAAAAAATGTATACCAGATTTGGAGAATTTTATAAATGATTTATTAGCCTTCAGACTTCTATAATTTTTGAACCATAACATTAATTAAAGTAACCAATTATCTGGAAAGCTTTCAGCTTTAGTTTAATACTAAATTTTAATATTTTTAAATTCGAAATTTTACAATTTTAAATAAAACCTCAAAATTTTCTAGTAAGCTGAATACTAGCCGGTAAGCCGTTAGTAAATTATGTAAAACTGTATAATTTAACAAACTTAAAGCTACAATTTTTGAAGAGGTTCAGAATGAATATTGAAAGTCATTTTTTAGACTCCAGAGTTCTATAATTTTTATTCAATTCGATAAATAAAAGCTGCTCATTTTAAGCCAAGCTTTTTTAAGTTTTATGTTTTCTTCCTTGTAATTATTGAGTTTCACTTTCAAACCATTACTAAGTATAATTTGGAATTGTATTTGCTCCTTGGATATGAATGAAACCGCATAAAAAATCATTTAACGTTTTAAGAGCCACATTAGGATAGTTTTTTTGTTCAGTTCAAAACAAAAAATACTCCCAATATCCTGCTAGCAACATAATACTTCAACATAAGCTTTTCTAGTTTCAGTTTTAATATAATTTGTTAACTTTAGCTTTACTTAGTTGTATGTAAGCGAAAGCTCTTTTCAAATTATTTAAATCACAATTATTTCCCAAATGCAATCCAAAACGTTAAAAAGCTACTGAATGAATTTCCTGATGGACTTATTAATTTCAAAAGTTTTTTTTTCTTTTTTGATCAGTTCAATTAATAAAAGCTCCCAATTTTATATGAGGTTTAGTTCCCTACGTAAGTGCGACAGCTTTAACCAATTCATTTAAATCTCAGTAATTTAACAAATCTTGTTTTCAAATTTTAAAAAATTGATAACTTAATTTTCTAAATGATTTATTAGCATTCATAATTTCTAGTTATTGGGCTCTGTGTGTGAAATACTTTTAGTTTGATTTTCTAAAGTTTAATAAATGGTATCCTAATACTTTAAAAACTCTTTAATTAATTTTCAAAATCTATCAAAAAATCATTTAAAGCCCAATAATTTAAAAAGTCCAAAACTTCTTGAATTAATATCATGTAGAATTTACTAGCCACCAGTGCGTTTTATTTGTTGTTCAGTAAAATTTACCAAAAACTGTCAATTTTTCCTTTGGCTTTTGCATTAATTTCCTAAATGATTTATTAGCGTCTAAAACTTTCCCATTTTTGTACAGTTTAATTAATAAAAAGTTTAGTTGTTGAGCTTTCAATGATTTGTCTTAAAAAATTTTACTTTAGTTTTGCTTAATTGTTTATGACCGTAACAGCTCTTATAAAATTATTAAAATCACAATAATTTATCAAACTTAATTCCAAAAAATTAGAAAGCTTCTGTATTAATTTCCCAAAGAATTAAATTTCCAAAATTCTTTTATGTTTCATCTGTTGAATTAATAAAGCTCCTAATTTTATGATAGGATATGGTTTGGTGTATTTAAACTGTTTAAATTACTGAGCTTCAGTTTGAATGTGATGAAATACCAAAGCTTTTAAAAAATATTTTAAAACTCAGCAAATTAACAAATATAATTTTAGAATGTTGGAAAGCTCTTAGAGCAATTTAAAAGTTAAAGCTCGCAATTTTTTGGTCAGATTTTGAAGTTGTATAATTTAATAAATGGAATCTTAATTTTTTTAAAACGTACTAGATTAATTACCGAAAGCCGTTAAATGCCGTCTTTTGTAATTATTATTCAGTTAACTTGACTAAAGCTACTTACTTTCTGGTAATTGACTGTGGATGGACGAAAGTTTTTAAAAAGTATTTAAAGCTGAATAGTTTGTTAAACTTAACCCGTAAATTTTGTCTTAAACATTTTGATTAAGTTCTTAAATAATTTATTAGCATCCATAGCTCAATCAATTTTGTGCCGTTAAGTTAGTTAAATTTCCCAATTTTATGATAAGCCTTTTTGATTATATTTTGTTGCCTTCAAATTTTCTCGTAAGCTTTTATAAGTTTTATTTTTACTTTGTAATTATTGAGCGTTGATTTCAAACCATTTATAGGTTTCCTTTGACAGCTGTAATTATAGTGTGCTAATTGTTAAATGATTATATTTAAGCTTTCGTTTCTTGTATATTCGTAATCATAAGATTTTCGAAAGCTTCTGCGGTAATATCCGAAATATTTTATAAGTTTGTTTGGTTCAATTATTAAAAGGCCTTATTATTAAAATAAGCTTTTTAGAGTAATTGAACTTGCTGGTAAATGCTGAGCTTTAGCTTGAAATTATTAATGAGTTTTGTAGTTTTAAATATTCACACCTACGAAACAAAAGCTTTGGGTTAATTTCTTAAAATATTTATTAGCCTGCAGCGATCTATAATTCCTGTTCAGTTTAATTAATAAAAGCTCCAGTTATTCTGGTAAGCTTTTCTATGTTTTATTTTTACTGCCTCTTAATTGTTGAGTTTTGAAAGAGCAATAGTGTTAAATTTTCAAAACAGACAGCTCAAGCTGATTATAAAGCTTAATTACCTTTCGGTAAAGCATATTTCATAACTTTAGCTTTCCTTAATTGTATAAGACCGAAAGCTCCTTTCAAATTATCTAAATCACAATAAATTCCCAAATGCAATCCCAAAATGTTTAAAAGATACTGAATTAATTCCGAAAGTTTTTTCAAACCATTGAAAAATTAAATAATTTTATATTAGATTTTATTCCCTACGTAAGTGCGACAGCTTTAACAAATTCATTTAAATCTCAATAATTTAACAAATGTGGTTTTAAAATTTTAAAAAGTTGTTAACTTAATTTACTAAATGATTAGCATTCATCATTCATATTTCTATCGTAATACTTTAAAAACTTTTTAATTAATTTTCAAAAACTATCAAAAATCATTAAATTTGCATTAATTTCCAAAATGATTTATTAGCGTCAAAAATTTTCTCATTTTTATACAGATTAATTAATAAAAAATACCAGCATTCTGATAAGCTTTTCCTAGTTTTATTTTTATTCTCTTGTTGTTGTTGAGCTTTTAGTTTCGGCTTAAATATTTTCTCTTTAAACCTCTCAAAATACCATCTTAAAATATTTTACTTTAGTTTTTCTTAATTGTTTATGACCTTAAAAGTTCTTGTAAAATTATTAAAATAACAAAAATTTATCAAACTTAATTCCAAAATGTTAGAAAACTTCTGTATTAATTTTCCAAAGAATTAAATTTCCAAAATTCTTTTATGTTTCATTATCTGTTAAATTAATAAAGCTCCTAATTTTCTAATAGGATTTTGTTTGGTGTATTTAAACTGTTGGAATTATTGAGCTTAAGTTTGAATCAATTAATGTTTTTTTTTTATTTCTGAAGTACCAAAGCTTAAAAAAATATTTTAAAGCTCAGTAAATTACCGAACATAATTTTAGAATGTTGTAAAGGTTTTAGAAAAATTTAAAAATTAAAGCTTGCAATTTTTTTGTCAGATTTTGAAGTTGTTTAATTTAATAAATGGAATCCTAATTTTTTTTTAAATTTACTAGATTAATTACCGAAAGCCGTTAAAACAAGATTTAAAGCTCACTAATCTAACAAATAAAATAGCTTTTGGATTAATTTTCTAATATTTTGTTATCCACTAGTCTCTTGTATTTATTATTCAGTTAACTAAACTAAAACTACTTATTTTCTTGTTTTTAAAAAGTATTTAAAGCTCAATAGCTTGTTAAACATACCCCTTAAATTGTATCTTAAACATTTTAATTAAGTTCTTGAACGATTTATTAGCCTCCATAACTCAGTCAATTGTGTGCCATTAAGTTAGTAAAAGCTCCCAATTTTATGGTAAGCTTTTACTTGTTTTATTTTTACTTTGTAATTATTGAGCGTTCATTTAAAACCATTTATAGTAAATAATTAATTGTTAAATGATTTTATTAAAGCTTTCGTTCCTTGTATATTCGTAATCATAACATTTTATAAAGCTTCTGGTTTTATTTCCTAAATAGCTTATAAGTTTGTTTAGTTTAATTATTAAATTATTAAAAGGCCTTATTATTAAAATAAGCTTTTTTTAAGTAATTGAACTTGCTGGTAAATGCTGAGCTTTAGCTTGAAACCATTAATGGGTGTAGTAGTTTTAAATATTCATACGCATGAAACAAAAGCTTTGGGTTAATTTCGTAAAATATTTATCAGCCTGCAGCAATCTATAATTCCTGTTCAGTTTAATTAATAAAAGCTCCAGTTATCCTGGTAAGCTTTTTCATGTTTTATTTTTACTGCCTTTTAATTGTTGAGTTTTAAAATCATTGAAAGAGATATTCAGACACCTCCTTCAAGCTGCTTATAAAGCGCTTAATTATCTTACCGTAAAGCTCATTTCATAATAAATTTGAGTTTTATGATAAAATTGGTTTATAATATCTTTAGACATTTTATACTAATTGAATTTTATTTTTTAATATATTTTCAGTATCACCTTCGAAAACTCTGAGGAGAAACCAGCATGTCTCGCCAACTCAGCTGTATTGCGATACCTTGAAGAGGAAGAAGCAAAAAAAGCTAAAGGTAAAATCATTACCAATATTTCTTTTTCTGTAAAATAAATAATACTTGCTCACCTTTTTTGGGGCTGTATCTAGAGGATCACAAATATATATATACACATATAAATAAAATTCACAGAGGCAAAACTATTTATAAGGTACATACACACATATATTCGTATTCACGGGAAATAAAAGAAAATTGTGATCCAGAAATAATAACAATAAAGAAAAATCCTAATCCTTAACAATAATATTACATAATATAGAACAACAAGCAAACGGAAAACCAATTCGAATAACCGCACACCCAAGTATACCACCGACATCATGCAGAACAGGAAGAAAAAAATAAAAGAAAATTTGTAACATATTTTCCTCATTCAATATATTATTTTTATGGTTTTTAGTTTGTTCTTCTTCATCCTTTCTCTCTTCACGTCTTTACTT
Organism: Tipula vernalis; assembly: GCA_958295665.1. Lineage (NCBI taxonomy): Eukaryota > Metazoa > Arthropoda > Insecta > Diptera > Tipulidae > Tipula > Tipula vernalis. Next base: position 36,108,557 of record OY282560.1, read on the forward strand.
TATCCTTGTATTATGATTATTATTATTTGTAAATCGCAATTTTCTTATTTTCCACACAAGATCACGAATTGAACACAAATAACCCTTTTTTTTGTGTGAATTCTTGTTTTGTGTATGTGTGTTTCCTACAAATAACTTCACTGTATACAAGCTTTACGTATATATATATACATATATATATATTGGAACATCCCTTGTCTTTAGTTTTTATTTTTTTTTACAACGTGTGAGATAAATTCTTGATGCTTATGTGGAAATTTCGTTATTTAGTCCGCACCGACAACAACAAAAAATAGTGCGAAAACCCAAATCGGCATTTTCCTCTTGTGAAGTGCACAGTATTTGTTTTTGGTTTTATGTTTGAAGAAGAAACCAGAAGCTTGTTGGATTTTTTTTTATTTTTTGGTTTGGTTTAACCTTTTCCATAAAACGTACACCCAAAATCGAATTTTTTTTTTTTTTTTGGTATATTTATTGGTTTGTAATAAATAACATGCTGTAAACCATTTAGAAATACGTTATAGGTTTCTAAATTTACTATATGCTGGATAAATGTACATACATACATCTATATATACATACATGTATTTAGGCATTCAATCGTACAACTGCGCTTAACAGATTAAAATTATTAAAAGATAAGATATGGAAAAATCATAATAAAAAGCACAAAAAACAAGAAAAGCTCAATATGTGATTTATAAAATTTTTATTTTTTTGTTTTTAGGTTATCGTTGAGATGTGTTTTGAAATTAGAATGCTGGTTTATATTTTGACGATACATATTTGATGTTTTCGATGCCAAATATGTATAAGCGAATTTATGGTTATTTCATCTCTACTTAGATTTGATTAAATGGATGTACAGAAAAAAAAATATTAAGGGGTAATTCACTCCATGTATCGACATGTTCAAGATATGTTGTAGTTCTAATCCTAAAAAAGAATTTTGAAAAATAATCCTTCCTTCATTACCTACTTCCAAAGGATTGAGCTTTAAGCTCTTCCAATTTTTTTATCATTTTGACGAAGCTGAGAGGATTAAGCCATTACTGATTCATTTATTGTAAGCGAGCTGTTAAGTATTATTTTAAATGTTCACTGATAAAAGCATTAAGCTCAAACATTTTTATAATTAGACAGACATCACACAGAGACCCAAAGTTTAAATTAGACAACTGATACACAATCAATCGGATTTTGCGAATGACATCGATATCAACAATAATCATATAATTATAACATCCTACTACCATACTATCACACCACCATACCATAATAACAGCGCACCATTATTCCACCTATCAAACCATCAAACCGCATCATAACATCATCCATAAAATCAACTGTGCTATAGCCCACAGATTTTGGACGGCAAAAATCTAAAATGCTCCGATTACGTTGGTCAATAGCTCTATCAATAGGCTTCATGATCTGTATTTATTTTTCCAACTTGCATTTGGATTGCTCGAATATTTCTAAACATTTCATAGAAAATTCGATTTTATTGAAAATCAACTGTGCTATAGCCCACAGATTTTGGACGGCAAAAATCTAAAATGCTCCGATTACGTTGGTTAATAGCTCTATCAATAGGCTTCATGATCTGTATTTATTTTGCGAACTTGCATTTGGATTGCTCGAATATTTCTAAACATTTCATAGAAAATTCGATTTTATTGAAAATCAACTGTGCTATAGCCCACAGATTTTGGACGGCAAAAATCTAAAATGCTCCGATTACGTTGGTTAATAGCTCTATCAATAGGCTTCAGGATCTGTATTTATTTTGCGAACTTGCATTTGGATTGCTCGAATATTTCTAAACATTTCATAGAAAATTCGATTTTATTGAAAATCAACTGTGCTATAGCCCACAGATTTTGGACGGCAAAAATCTAAAACGCTCCGATTACGTTGGTCAATAGCTCTATCAATAGGCTTCAGGATCTGTTTGTATTTTGCCAACTTGCATTTGGATTGCTCGAATATTTCTAAACATTTCATAGAAAATTCCATTTTATTGAAAATCAACTGTGCTATAGCCCACAGATTTTGGACGGCAAAAATCTAAAACGCTCCGATTACATTGGTCAATAGCTCTATCAATAGGCTTCAGGATCTGTTTGTATTTTGCCAACTTGCATTTGGATTGCTCGAATATTTCGTAACATTTCATAGAAAATTCGATTTTATTGAAAATCAACTGTGCTATAGCCCACAGATTTTGGACGGCAAAAATCTAAAATGCTCCGATTACGTTGGTTATTAGCTCTATCAATAGGCTTCCTGATCTGTATTTATTTTGCCAACTTACATTTGGATTGCTCGAATATTTCTAAACATTTCATAGAAAATTCGATTTTATTGAAAATCAACTGTGCTATAGCCCACAGATTTTGGACGGCAAAAATCTAAAATACTCCGATTACGTTGGTTAATAGCTCTATCAATAGGCTTCAGGATCTGTATTTATTTTGCCAACTTGCATTTGGATTGCTCGAATATTTCTCAACATTTCATAGAAAATTCGATTTTATTGAAAATCAACTGTGCTATAGCCCACATATTTTGGACGGCAAAAATCTAAAACGCTCCGATTACATTGGTCAATAGCTCTATCAATAGGCTTCATGATCTGTATTTATTTTGCCAACTTGCATTTGGATTGCTCGAATATTTCTAAACATTTCATAGAAAATTCGATTTTATTGAAAATCAACTGTGCTATAGCCCACAGATTTTGGACGGCAAAAATCTAAAACGCTCCGATTACGTTGGTCAATAGCTCTATCAATAGGCTTCAGGATCTGTTTGTATTTTGCCAACTTGCATTTGGATTGCTCGAATATTTCTAAACATTTAATAGAAAATTCGATTTTATTGAAAATCAACTGTGCTATAGCCCACAGATTTTGGACGGCAAAAATCTAAAACGCTCCGATTACATTGGTCAATAGCTCTATCAATAGGCTTCAGGATCTGTTTGTATTTTGCCAACTTGCATTTGGATTGCTCGAATATTTCGTAACATTTCATAGAAAATTCGATTTTATTGAAAATCAACTGTGCTATAGCCCACAGATTTTGGACGGCAAAAATCTAAAACGCTCCGATTACGTTGGTCAATAGCTCTATCAATAGGCTTCAGGATCTGTATGTATTTTGTCAACTTGCATTTGGATTGCTCGAATATTTCTCAACATTTCATAGAAAATTCGATTTTATTGAAAATCAACTGTGCTATAGCCCACAGATTTTGGACGGCAAAAATCTAAAACGCTCCGATTACGTTGGTCACTAGCTCTATCAATAGGCTTCATGATCTGTATTTATTTTGCCAACTTACATTTGGATTGCTCGAATATTTCTAAACATTTCATAGAAAATTCGATTTTATTGAAAATCAACTGTGCTATATATAGCCCACAGATTTTGGACGGCAAAAATCTAAAACGCTCCGATTACGTTGGTCAATAGCTCTGTCAATAGGCTTCAGGATCTGTATTTATTTTGCCAACTTGCATTTGGATTGCTCGAATATTTCTAAACATTTAATAGAAAATTCGATTTTATTGAAAATCAACTGTGCTATAGCCCACAGATTTTGGACGGCAAAAATCTAAAACGCTCCGATTACATTGGTCAATAGCTCTATCAATAGGCTTCAGGATCTGTTTGTATTTTGCCAACTTGCATTTGGATTGCTCGAATATTTCGTAACATTTCATAGAAAATTCGATTTTATTGAAAATCAACTGTGCTATAGCCCACAGATTTTGGACGGCAAAAATCTAAAACGCTCCGATTACGTTGGTCAATAGCTCTATCAATAGGCTTCAGGATCTGTTTGTATTTTGCCAACTTGCATTTGGATTGCTCGAATATTTCTAAACATTTAATAGAAAATTCGATTTTATTGAAAATCAACTGTGCTATAGCCCACAGATTTTGGACGGCAAAAATCTAAAACGCTCCGATTACGTTGGTCAATAGCTCTATCAATAGGCTTCAGGATCTGTTTGTATTTTGCCAACTTGCATTTGGATTGCTCGAATATTTCTAAACATTTAATAGAAAATTCGATTTTATTGAAAATCAACTGTGCTATAGCCCACAGATTTTGGACGGCAAAAATCTAAAACGCTCCGATTACATTGGTCAATAGCTCTATCAATAGGCTTCAGGATCTGTTTGTATTTTGCCAACTTGCATTTGGATTGCTCGAATATTTCGTAACATTTCATAGAAAATTCGATTTTATTGAAAATCAACTGTGCTATAGCCCACAGATTTTGGACGGCAAAAATCTAAAACGCTCCGATTACGTTGGTCAATAGCTCTATCAATAGGCTTCATGATCTGTTTGTATTTTGCCAACTTGCATTTGGATTGCTCGAATATTTCTAAACATTTAATAGAAAATTCGATTTTATTGAAAATCAACTGTGCTATAGCCCACAGATTTTGGACGGCAAAAATCTAAAACGCTCCGATTACATTGGTCAATAGCTCTATCAATAGGCTTCAGGATCTGTTTGTATTTTGCCAACTTGCATTTGGATTGCTCGAATATTTCGTAACATTTCATAGAAAATTCGATTTTATTGAAAATCAACTGTGCTATAGCCCACAGATTTTGGACGGCAAAAATCTAAAACGCTCCGATTACGTTGGTCAATAGCTCTATCAATAGGCTTCAGGATCTGTATGTATTTTGTCAACTTGCATTTGGATTGCTCGAATATTTCTCAACATTTCATAGAAAATTCGATTTTATTGAAAATCAACTGTGCTATAGCCCACAGATTTTGGACGGCAAAAATCTAAAATGCTCCGATTACGTTGGTTAATAGCTCTATCAATAGGCTTCATGATCTGTATTTATTTTGCCAACTTACATTTGGATTGCTCGAATATTTCTAAACATTTCATAGAAAATTCGATTTTATTGAAAATCAACTGTGCTATAGCCCACAGATTTTGGACGGCAAAAATCTAAAACGCTCCGATTACATTGGTCAATAGCTCTATCAATAGGCTTCAGGATCTGTTTGTATTTTGCCAACTTGCATTTGGATTGCTCGAATATTTCGTAACATTTCATAGAAAATTCGATTTTATTGAAAATCAACTGTGCTATAGCCCACAGATTTTGGACGGCAAAAATCTAAAACGCTCCGATTACATTGGTCAATAGCTCTATCAATAGGCTTCAGGATCTGTTTGTATTTTGCCAACTTGCATTTGGATTGCTCGAATATTTCGTAACATTTCATAGAAAATTCGATTTTATTGAAAATCAACTGTGCTATAGCCCACAGATTTTGGACGGCAAAAATCTAAAACGCTCCGATTACATTGGTCAATAGCTCTATCAATAGGCTTCAGGATCTGTTTGTATTTTGCCAACTTGCATTTGGATTGCTCGAATATTTCGTAACATTTCATAGAAAATTCGATTTTATTGAAAATCAACTGTGCTATAGCCCACAGATTTTGGACGGCAAAAATCTAAAACGCTCCGATTACGTTGGTCAATAGCTCTATCAATAGGCTTCAGGATCTGTTTGTATTTTGCCAACTTGCATTTGGATTGCTCGAATATTTCTAAACATTTAATAGAAAATTCGATTTTATTGAAAATCAACTGTGCTATAGCCCACAGATTTTGGACGGCAAAAATCTAAAACGCTCCGATTACATTGGTCAATAGCTCTATCAATAGGCTTCAGGATCTGTTTGTATTTTGCCAACTTGCATTTGGATTGCTCGAATATTTCGTAACATTTCATAGAAAATTCGATTTTATTGAAAATCAACTGTGCTATAGCCCACAGATTTTGGACGGCAAAAATCTAAAACGCTCCGATTACGTTGGTCAATAGCTCTATCAATAGGCTTCATGATCTGTTTGTATTTTGCCAACTTGCATTTGGATTGCTCGAATATTTCTAAACATTTAATAGAAAATTCGATTTTATTGAAAATCAACTGTGCTATAGCCCACAGATTTTGGACGGCAAAAATCTAAAACGCTCCGATTACATTGGTCAATAGCTCTATCAATAGGCTTCAGGATCTGTTTGTATTTTGCCAACTTGCATTTGGATTGCTCGAATATTTCGTAACATTTCATAGAAAATTCGATTTTATTGAAAATCAACTGTGCTATAGCCCACAGATTTTGGACGGCAAAAATCTAAAACGCTCCGATTACGTTGGTCAATAGCTCTATCAATAGGCTTCAGGATCTGTATGTATTTTGTCAACTTGCATTTGGATTGCTCGAATATTTCTCAACATTTCATAGAAAATTCGATTTTATTGAAAATCAACTGTGCTATAGCCCACAGATTTTGGACGGCAAAAATCTAAAATGCTCCGATTACGTTGGTTAATAGCTCTATCAATAGGCTTCATGATCTGTATTTATTTTGCCAACTTACATTTGGATTGCTCGAATATTTCTAAACATTTCATAGAAAATTCGATTTTATTGAAAATCAACTGTGCTATAGCCCACAGATTTTGGACGGCAAAAATCTAAAACGCTCCGATTACGTTGGTCAATAGCTCTGTCAATAGGTTTCAGGATCTGTATTTATTTTGCCAACTTGCATTTGGATTGCTCGAATATTTCGTAACATTTCATAGAAAATTCGATTTTATTGAAAATCAACTGTGCTATAGCCCACAGATTTTGGACGGCAAAAATCTAAAACGCTCCGATTACGTTGGTCAATAGCTCTATCAATAGGCTTCAGGATCTGTATTTATTTTGCCAACTTGCATTTGGATTGCTCGAATATTTCTAAACGTTTCATAGAAAATTCGATTTTATTGAAAATCAACTGTGCTATAGCCCACAGATTTTGGACGGCAAAAATCTAAAACGCTCCGATTACATTGGTCAATAGCTCTATCAATAGGCTTCAGGATCTGTTTGTATTTTGCCAACTTGCATTTGGATTGCTCGAATATTTCGTAACATTTCATAGAAAATTCGATTTTATTGAAAATCAACTGTGCTATAGCCCACAGATTTTGGACGGCAAAAATCTAAAACGCTCCGATTACATTGGTCAATAGCTCTATCAATAGGCTTCAGGATCTGTTTGTATTTTGCCAACTTGCATTTGGATTGCTCGAATATTTCGTAACATTTCATAGAAAATTCGATTTTATTGAAAATCAACTGTGCTATAGCCCACAGATTTTGGACGGCAAAAATCTAAAACGCTCCGATTACGTTGGTCAATAGCTCTATCAATAGGCTTCAGGATCTGTATTTATTTTGCCAACTTGCATTTGGATTGCTCGAATATTTCGTAACATTTCATAGAAAATTCGATTTTATTGAAAATCAACTGTGCTATAGCCCACAGATTTTGGACGGCAAAAATCTAAAACGCTCCGATTACGTTGGTCAATAGCTCTATCAATAGGCTTCAGGATCTGTATTTATTTTGCCAACTTGCATTTGGATTGCTCGAATATTTCTAAACGTTTCATAGAAAATTCGATTTTATTGAAAATCAACTGTGCTATAGCCCACAGATTTTGGACGGCAAACATCTAAAACGCTCCGATTACGTTGGTCAATAGCTCTGTCAATAGGTTTCAGGATCTGTATTTATTTTGCCAACTTGCATTTGGATTGCTCGAATATTTCTCAACATTTCATAGAAAATTCGATTTTATTGAAAATCAACTGTGCTATAGCCCACAGATTTTGTACGGCAAAAATCTAAAATACTCCGATTACGTTGGTTAATAGCTCTATCAATAGGCTTCAGGATCTGTATTTATTTTGCCAACTTGCATTTGGATTGCTCGAATATTTCTAAACATTTCATAGAAAATTCCATTTTATTGAAAATCAACTGTGCTATAGCCCACAGATTTTGGACGGCAAAAATCTAAAACGCTCCGATTACATTGGTCAATAGCTCTATCAATAGGCTTCAGGATCTGTTTGTATTTTGCCAACTTGCATTTGGATTGCTCGAATATTTCGTAACATTTCATAGAAAATTCGATTTTATTGAAAATCAACTGTGCTATAGCCCACAGATTTTGGACGGCAAAAATCTAAAATGCTCCGATTACGTTGGTTAATAGCTCTATCAATAGGCTTCATGATCTGTATTTATTTTGCCAACTTACATTTGGATTGCTCGAATATTTCTAAACATTTCATAGAAAATTCGATTTTATTGAAAATCAACTGTGCTATAGCCCACAGATTTTGGACGGCAAAAATCTAAAATACTCCGATTACGTTGGTTAATAGCTCTATCAATAGGCTTCAGGATCTGTATTTATTTTGCCAACTTGCATTTGGATTGCTCGAATATTTCTCAACATTTCATAGAAAATTCGATTTTATTGAAAATCAACTGTGCTATAGCCCACAGATTTTGGACGGCAAAAATCTAAAACGCTCCGATTACGTTGGTCAATAGCTCTATCAATAGGCTTCATGATCTGTATTTATTTTGCCAACTTGCATTTGGATTGCTCGAATATTTCTAAACATTTCATAGAAAATTCGATTTTATTGAAAATCAACTGTGCTATTATAGCCCACAGATTTTGGACGGCAAAAATCTAAAACGCTCCGATTACGTTGGTCAATAGCTCTATCAATAGGCTTCATGATCTGTATTTATTTTGCCAACTTGCATTTGGATTGCTCGAATATTTCTCAACATTTCATAGAAAATTCGATTTTATTGAAAATCAACTGTGCTATAGCCCACAGATTTTGGACGGCAAAAATCTAAAACGCTCCGATTACGTTGGTCAATAGCTCTGTCAATAGGTTTCAGGATCTGTATTTATTTTGCCAACTTGCATTTGGATTGCTCGAATATTTCTAAACATTTCATAGAAAATTCGATTTTATTGAAAATCAACTGTGCTATAGCCCACAGATTTTGGACGGCAAAAATCTAAAACGCTCCCATTACGTTGGTCAATAGCTCTATCAATAGGCTTCAGGATCTGTATGTATTTTGTCAACTTGCATTTGGATTGCTCGAATATTTCTCAACATTTCATAGAAAATTCGATTTTATTGAAAATCAACTGTGCTATAGCCCACAGATTTTGGACGGCAAAAATCTAAAACGCTCCGATTACGTTGGTCAATAGCTCTATCAATAGGCTTCAGGATCTGTTTGTATTTTGCCAACTTGCATTTGGATTGCTCGAATATTTCTAAACATTTCATAGAAAATTCGATTTTATTGAAAATCAACTGTGCTATAGCCCACAGATTTTGGACGGCAAAAATCTAAAATGCTCCGATTACGTTGGTTAATAGCTCTATCAATAGGCTTCATGATCTGTATTTATTTTGCCAACTACATTTGGATTGCTCGAATATTTCTAAACATTTCATAGAAAATTCGATTTTATTGAAAATCAACTGTGCTATAGCCCACAGATTTTGGACGGCAAAAATCTAAAATACTCCGATTACGTTGGTTAATAGCTCTATCAATAGGCTTCAGGATCTGTATTTATTTTGCCAACTTGCATTTGGATTGCTCGAATATTTCTAAACATTTAATAGAAAATTCGATTTTATTGAAAATCAACTGTGCTATAGCCCACAGATTTTGGACGGCAAAAATCTAAAATGCTCCGATTACGTTGGTTAATAGCTCTATCAATAGGCTTCAGGATCTGTATTTATTTTGCCAACTTGCATTTGGATTGCTCGAATATTTCTAAACATTTAATAGAAAATTCGATTTTATTGAAAATCAACTGTGCTATAGCCCACAGATTTTGGACGGCAAAAATCTAAAACGCTCCGATTACGTTGGTCAATAGCTCTGTCAATAGGCTTCAGGATCTGTATTTATTTTGCCAACTTGCATTTGGATTGCTCGAATATTTCTAAACATTTCATAGAAAATTCGATTTTATTGAAAATCAACTGTGCTATAGCCCACAGATTTTGGACGGCAAAAATCTAAAACGCTCCGATTACGTTGGTCAATAGCTCTGTCAATATGCTTCAGGATCTGTATTTATTTTGCCAACTTGCATTTGGATTGCTCGAATATTTCTAAACATTTCATAGAAAATTCGATTTTATTGAAAATCAACTGTGCTATAGCCCACAGATTTTGGACGGCAAAAATCTAAAACGCTCCGATTACGTTGGTCAATCTGTCAATAGGCTTCAGGATCTGTATTTATTTTGCCAACTTGCATTTGGATTGCTCGAATATTTCTAAACATTTAATAGAAAATTCGATTTTATTGAAAATCAACTGTGCTATAGCCCACAGATTTTGGACGGCAAAAATCTAAAACGCTCCGATTACGTTGGTCAATAGCTCTGTCAATAGGCTTCAGGATCTGTTTGTATTTTGCTAACTTGCATTTGGATTGCTCGAATATTTCTAAACATTTCATAGAAAATTCGATTTTATTGAAAATCAACTGTGCTATAGCCCACAGATTTTGGACGGCAAAAATCTAAAATACTCCGATTACGTTGGTTAATAGCTCTATCAATAGGCTTCAGGATCTGTATTTATTTTGCCAACTTGCATTTGGATTGCTCGAATATTTCTAAACATTTCATAGAAAATTCGATTTTATTGAAAATCAACTGTGCTATAGCCCACAGATTTTGGACGGCAAAAATCTAAAATACTCCGATTACGTTGGTTAATAGCTCTATCAATAGGCTTCAGGATCTGTATTTATTTTGCCAACTTGCATTTGGATTGCTCGAATATTTCTCAACATTTCATAGAAAATTCGATTTTATTGAATATCAACTGTGCTATATAGCCCACAGATTTTGGACGGCAAAAATCTAAAACGCTCCGATTACGTTGGTCAATAGCTCTATCAATAGGCTTCAGGATCTGTTTGTATTTTGCCAACTTGCATTTGGATTGCTCGAATATTTCTAAACATTTCATAGAAAATTCGATTTTATTGAAAATCAACTGTGCTATAGCCCACAGATTTTGGACGGCAAAAATCTAAAACGCTCCGATTACATTGGTCAATAGCTCTATCAATAGGCTTCAGGATCTGTTTGTATTTTGCCAACTTGCATTTGGATTGCTCGAATATTTCGTAACATTTCATAGAAAATTCGATTTTATTGAAAATCAACTGGGCTATAGCCCACAGATTTTGGACGGCAAAAATCTAAAACGCTCCGATTACGTTGGTCAATAGCTCTATCAATAGGCTTCAGGATCTGTATGTATTTTGTCAACTTGCATTTGGATTGCTCGAATATTTCTCAACATTTCATAGAAAATTCGATTTTATTGAAAATCAACTGTGCTATAGCCCACAGATTTTGGACGGCAAAAATCTAAAACGCTCCGATTACGTTGGTCAATAGCTCTGTCAATAGGTTTCAGGATCTGTATTTATTTTGCCAACTTGCATTTGGATTGCTCGAATATTTCGTAACATTTCATAGAAAATTCGATTTTATTGAAAATCAACTGTGCTATAGCCCACAGATTTTGGACGGCAAAAATCTAAAACGCTCCGATTACGTTGGTCAATAGCTCTATCAATAGGCTTCAGGATCTGTATTTATTTTGCCAACTTGCATTTGGATTGCTCGAATATTTCTAAACGTTTCATAGAAAATTCGATTTTATTGAAAATCAACTGTGCTATAGCCCACAGATTTTGGACGGCAAAAATCTAAAACGCTCCGATTACATTGGTCAATAGCTCTATCAATAGGCTTCAGGATCTGTTTGTATTTTGCCAACTTGCATTTGGATTGCTCGAATATTTCGTAACATTTCATAGAAAATTCGATTTTATTGAAAATCAACTGTGCTATAGCCCACAGATTTTGGACGGCAAAAATCTAAAACGCTCCGATTACATTGGTCAATAGCTCTATCAATAGGCTTCAGGATCTGTTTGTATTTTGCCAACTTGCATTTGGATTGCTCGAATATTTCGTAACATTTCATAGAAAATTCGATTTTATTGAAAATCAACTGTGCTATAGCCCACAGATTTTGGACGGCAAAAATCTAAAACGCTCCGATTACGTTGGTCAATAGCTCTATCAATAGGCTTCAGGATCTGTATTTATTTTGCCAACTTGCATTTGGATTGCTCGAATATTTCGTAACATTTCATAGAAAATTCGATTTTATTGAAAATCAACTGGGCTATAGCCCACAGATTTTGGACGGCAAAAATCTAAAACGCTCCGATTACGTTGGTCAATAGCTCTATCAATAGGCTTCAGGATCTGTATTTATTTTGCCAACTTGCATTTGGATTGCTCGAATATTTCTAAACGTTTCATAGAAAATTCGATTTTATTGAAAATCAACTGTGCTATAGCCCACAGATTTTGGACGGCAAACATCTAAAACGCTCCGATTACGTTGGTCAATAGCTCTGTCAATAGGTTTCAGGATCTGTATTTATTTTGCCAACTTGCATTTGGATTGCTCGAATATTTCTCAACATTTCATAGAAAATTCGATTTTATTGAAAATCAACTGTGCTATAGCCCACAGATTTTGTACGGCAAAAATCTAAAATACTCCGATTACGTTGGTTAATAGCTCTATCAATAGGCTTCAGGATCTGTATTTATTTTGCCAACTTGCATTTGGATTGCTCGAATATTTCTAAACATTTCATAGAAAATTCCATTTTATTGAAAATCAACTGTGCTATAGCCCACAGATTTTGGACGGCAAAAATCTAAAACGCTCCGATTACATTGGTCAATAGCTCTATCAATAGGCTTCAGGATCTGTTTGTATTTTGCCAACTTGCATTTGGATTGCTCGAATATTTCGTAACATTTCATAGAAAATTCGATTTTATTGAAAATCAACTGTGCTATAGCCCACAGATTTTGGACGGCAAAAATCTAAAATGCTCCGATTACGTTGGTTAATAGCTCTATCAATAGGCTTCATGATCTGTATTTATTTTGCCAACTTACATTTGGATTGCTCGAATATTTCTAAACATTTCATAGAAAATTCGATTTTATTGAAAATCAACTGTGCTATAGCCCACAGATTTTGGACGGCAAAAATCTAAAATACTCCGATTACGTTGGTTAATAGCTCTATCAATAGGCTTCAGGATCTGTATTTATTTTGCCAACTTGCATTTGGATTGCTCGAATATTTCTCAACATTTCATAGAAAATTCGATTTTATTGAAAATCAACTGTGCTATAGCCCACAGATTTTGGACGGCAAAAATCTAAAACGCTCCGATTACGTTGGTCAATAGCTCTATCAATAGGCTTCATGATCTGTATTTATTTTGCCAACTTGCATTTGGATTGCTCGAATATTTCTCAACATTTCATAGAAAATTCGATTTTATTGAAAATCAACTGTGCTATTATAGCCCACAGATTTTGGACGGCAAAAATCTAAAACGCTCCGATTACGTTGGTCAATAGCTCTATCAATAGGCTTCATGATCTGTATTTATTTTGCCAACTTGCATTTGGATTGCTCGAATATTTCTCAACATTTCATAGAAAATTCGATTTTATTGAAAATCAACTGTGCTATAGCCCACAGATTTTGGACGGCAAAAATCTAAAACGCTCCGATTACGTTGGTCAATAGCTCTGTCAATAGGTTTCAGGATCTGTATTTATTTTGCCAACTTGCATTTGGATTGCTCGAATATTTCTAAACATTTCATAGAAAATTCGATTTTATTGAAAATCAACTGTGCTATAGCCCACAGATTTTGGACGGCAAAAATCTAAAACGCTCCCATTACGTTGGTCAATAGCTCTATCAATAGGCTTCAGGATCTGTATGTATTTTGTCAACTTGCATTTGGATTGCTCGAATATTTCTCAACATTTCATAGAAAATTCGATTTTATTGAAAATCAACTGTGCTATAGCCCACAGATTTTGGACGGCAAAAATCTAAAACGCTCCGATTACGTTGGTCAATAGCTCTATCAATAGGCTTCAGGATCTGTTTGTATTTTGCCAACTTGCATTTGGATTGCTCGAATATTTCTAAACATTTCATAGAAAATTCGATTTTATTGAAAATCAACTGTGCTATAGCCCACAGATTTTGGACGGCAAAAATCTAAAATGCTCCGATTACGTTGGTTAATAGCTCTATCAATAGGCTTCATGATCTGTATTTATTTTGCCAACTACATTTGGATTGCTCGAATATTTCTAAACATTTCATAGAAAATTCGATTTTATTGAAAATCAACTGTGCACCCACAGATTTTGGACGGCAAAAATCTAAAATACTCCGATTACGTTGGTTAATAGCTCTATCAATAGGCTTCAGGATCTGTATTTATTTTGCCAACTTGCATTTGGATTGCTCGAATATTTCTAAACATTTAATAGAAAATTCGATTTTATTGAAAATCAACTGTGCTATAGCCCACAGATTTTGGACGGCAAAAATCTAAAATGCTCCGATTACGTTGGTTAATAGCTCTATCAATAGGCTTCAGGATCTGTATTTATTTTGCCAACTTGCATTTGGATTGCTCGAATATTTCTAAACATTTAATAGAAAATTCGATTTTATTGAAAATCAACTGTGCTATAGCCCACAGATTTTGGACGGCAAAAATCTAAAACGCTCCGATTACGTTGGTCAATAGCTCTGTCAATAGGCTTCAGGATCTGTATTTATTTTGCCAACTTGCATTTGGATTGCTCGAATATTTCTAAACATTTCATAGAAAATTCGATTTTATTGAAAATCAACTGTGCTATAGCCCACAGATTTTGGACGGCAAAAATCTAAAACGCTCCGATTACGTTGGTCAATAGCTCTGTCAATATGCTTCAGGATCTGTATTTATTTTGCCAACTTGCATTTGGATTGCTCGAATATTTCTAAACATTTCATAGAAAATTCGATTTTATTGAAAATCAACTGTGCTATAGCCCACAGATTTTGGACGGCAAAAATCTAAAACGCTCCGATTACGTTGGTCAATCTGTCAATAAGCTTCAGGATCTGTATTTATTTTGCCAACTTGCATTTGGATTGCTCGAATATTTCTAAACATTTAATAGAAAATTCGATTTTATTGAAAATCAACTGTGCTATAGCCCACAGATTTTGGACGGCAAAAATCTAAAACGCTCCGATTACGTTGGTCAATAGCTCTGTCAATAGGCTTCAGGATCTGTTTGTATTTTGCTAACTTGCATTTGGATTGCTCGAATATTTCTAAACATTTCATAGAAAATTCGATTTTATTGAAAATCAACTGTGCTATAGCCCACAGATTTTGGACGGCAAAAATCTAAAATACTCCGATTACGTTGGTTAATAGCTCTATCAATAGGCTTCAGGATCTGTATTTATTTTGCCAACTTGCATTTGGATTGCTCGAATATTTCTAAACATTTCATAGAAAATTCGATTTTATTGAAAATCAACTGTGCTATAGCCCACAGATTTTGGACGGCAAAAATCTAAAATACTCCGATTACGTTGGTTAATAGCTCTATCAATAGGCTTCAGGATCTGTATTTATTTTGCCAACTTGCATTTGGATTGCTCGAATATTTCTCAACATTTCATAGAAAATTCGATTTTATTGAATATCAACTGTGCTATATAGCCCACAGATTTTGGACGGCAAAAATCTAAAACGCTCCGATTACGTTGGTCAATAGCTCTATCAATAGGCTTCAGGATCTGTTTGTATTTTGCCAACTTGCATTTGGATTGCTCGAATATTTCTAAACATTTCATAGAAAATTCGATTTTATTGAAAATCAACTGTGCTATAGCCCACAGATTTTGGACGGCAAAAATCTAAAACGCTCCGATTACATTGGTCAATAGCTCTATCAATAGGCTTCAGGATCTGTTTGTATTTTGCCAACTTGCATTTGGATTGCTCGAATATTTCGTAACATTTCATAGAAAATTCGATTTTATTGAAAATCAACTGGGCTATAGCCCACAGATTTTGGACGGCAAAAATCTAAAACGCTCCGATTACGTTGGTCAATAGCTCTATCAATAGGCTTCAGGATCTGTATGTATTTTGTCAACTTGCATTTGGATTGCTCGAATATTTCTCAACATTTCATAGAAAATTCGATTTTATTGAAAATCAACTGTGCTATAGCCCACAGATTTTGGACGGCAAAAATCTAAAACGCTCCGATTACGTTGGTCAATAGCTCTGTCAATAGGCTTCAGGATCTGTATTTATTTTGCCAACTTGCATTTGGATTGCTCGAATATTTCTCAACATTTCATAGAAAATTCGATTTTATTGAAAATCAACTGTGCTATAGCCCACAGATTTTGGACGGCAAAAATCTAAAATGCTCCGATTACGTTGGTTAATAGCTCTATCAATAGGCTTCAGGATCTGTATTTATTTTGCCAACTTGCATTTGGATTGCTCGAATATTTCTAAACATTTAATAGAAAATTCGATTTTATTGAAAATCAACTGTGCTATAGCCCACAGATTTTGGACGGCAAAAATCTAAAACGCTCCGATTACGTTGGTCAATAGCTCTGTCAATAGGCTTCAGGATCTGTATTTATTTTGCCAACTTGCATTTGGATTGCTCGAATATTTCTAAACATTTCATAGAAAATTCGATTTTATTGAAAATCAACTGTGCTATAGCCCACAGATTTTGGACGGCAAAAATCTAAAACGCTCCGATTACGTTGGTCAATCTGTCAATAAGCTTCAGGATCTGTATTTATTTTGCCAACTTGCATTTGGATTGCTCGAATATTTCTAAACATTTAATAGAAAATTCGATTTTATTGAAAATCAACTGTGCTATAGCCCACAGATTTTGGACGGCAAAAATCTAAAACGCTCCGATTACGTTGGTCAATAGCTCTGTCAATAGGCTTCAGGATCTGTTTGTATTTTGCTAACTTGCATTTGGATTGCTCGAATATTTCTAAACATTTCATAGAAAATTCGATTTTATTGAAAATCAACTGTGCTATAGCCCACAGATTTTGGACGGCAAAAATCTAAAATACTCCGATTACGTTGGTTAATAGCTCTATCAATAGGCTTCAGGATCTGTATTTATTTTGCCAACTTGCATTTGGATTGCTCGAATATTTCTAAACATTTCATAGAAAATTCGATTTTATTGAAAATCAACTGTGCTATAGCCCACAGATTTTGGACGGCAAAAATCTAAAACGCTCCGATTACGTTGGTCAATCTGTCAATAGGCTTCAGGATCTGTATTTATTTTGCCAACTTGCATTTGGATTGCTCGAATATTTCTAAACATTTAATAGAAAATTCGATTTTATTGAAAATCAACTGTGCTATAGCCCACAGATTTTGGACGGCAAAAATCTAAAATGCTCCGATTACGTTGGTTAATAGCTCTATCAATAGGCTTCAGGATCTGTATTTATTTTGCCAACTTGCATTTGGATTGCTCGAATATTTCTAAACATTTCATAGAAAATTCGATTTTATTGAAAATCAACTGTGCTATAGCCCACAGATTTTGGACGGCAAAAATCTAAAACGCTCCGATTACGTTGGTCAATAGCTCTGTCAATAGGCTTCAGGATCTGTATTTATTTTGCCAACTTGCATTTGGATTGCTCGAATATTTCTAAACATTTCATAGAAAATTCGATTTTATTGAAAATCAACTGTGCTATAGCCCACAGATTTTGGACGGCAAAAATCTAAAACGCTCCGATTACGTTGGTCAATAGCTCTGTCAATATGCTTTAGGATCTGTATTTATTTTGCCAACTTGCATTTGGATTGCTCGAATATTTCTAAACATTTCATAGAAAATTCGATTTTATTGAAAATCAACTGTGCTATAGCCCACAGATTTTGGACGGCAAAAATCTAAAACGCTCCGATTACGTTGGTCAATAGCTCTATCAATAGGCTTCAGGATCTGTTTGTATTTTGCTAACTTGCATTTGGATTGCTCGAATATTTCTAAACATTTCATAGAAAATTCGATTTTATTGAAAATCAACTGTGCTATAGCCCACAGATTTTGGACGGCAAAAATCTAAAACGCTCCGATTACGTTGGTCAATCTGTCAATAAGCTTCAGGATCTGTATTTATTTTGCCAACTTGCATTTGGATTGCTCGAATATTTCTAAACATTTAATAGAAAATTCGATTTTATTGAAAATCAACTGTGCTATAGCCCACAGATTTTGGACGGCAAAAATCTAAAACGCTCCGATTACGTTGGTCAATAGCTCTGTCAATAGGCTTCAGGATCTGTTTGTATTTTGCTAACTTGCATTTGGATTGCTCGAATATTTCTAAACATTTCATAGAAAATTCGATTTTATTGAAAATCAACTGTGCTATAGCCCACAGATTTTGGACGGCAAAAATCTAAAATACTCCGATTACGTTGGTTAATAGCTCTATCAATAGGCTTCAGGATCTGTATTTATTTTGCCAACTTGCATTTGGATTGCTCGAATATTTCTAAACATTTCATAGAAAATTCGATTTTATTGAAAATCAACTGTGCTATAGCCCACAGATTTTGGACGGCAAAAATCTAAAATACTCCGATTACGTTGGTTAATAGCTCTATCAATAGGCTTCAGGATCTGTATTTATTTTGCCAACTTGCATTTGGATTGCTCGAATATTTCTCAACATTTCATAGAAAATTCGATTTTATTGAATATCAACTGTGCTATATAGCCCACAGATTTTGGACGGCAAAAATCTAAAACGCTCCGATTACGTTGGTCAATAGCTCTATCAATAGGCTTCAGGATCTGTTTGTATTTTGCCAACTTGCATTTGGATTGCTCGAATATTTCTAAACATTTCATAGAAAATTCGATTTTATTGAAAATCAACTGTGCTATAGCCCACAGATTTTGGACGGCAAAAATCTAAAACGCTCCGATTACATTGGTCAATAGCTCTATCAATAGGCTTCAGGATCTGTTTGTATTTTGCCAACTTGCATTTGGATTGCTCGAATATTTCGTAACATTTCATAGAAAATTCGATTTTATTGAAAATCAACTGGGCTATAGCCCACAGATTTTGGACGGCAAAAATCTAAAACGCTCCGATTACGTTGGTCAATAGCTCTATCAATAGGCTTCAGGATCTGTATGTATTTTGTCAACTTGCATTTGGATTGCTCGAATATTTCTCAACATTTCATAGAAAATTCGATTTTATTGAAAATCAACTGTGCTATAGCCCACAGATTTTGGACGGCAAAAATCTAAAACGCTCCGATTACGTTGGTCAATAGCTCTGTCAATAGGCTTCAGGATCTGTATTTATTTTGCCAACTTGCATTTGGATTGCTCGAATATTTCTCAACATTTCATAGAAAATTCGATTTTATTGAAAATCAACTGTGCTATAGCCCACAGATTTTGGACGGCAAAAATCTAAAATGCTCCGATTACGTTGGTTAATAGCTCTATCAATAGGCTTCAGGATCTGTATTTATTTTGCCAACTTGCATTTGGATTGCTCGAATATTTCTAAACATTTAATAGAAAATTCGATTTTATTGAAAATCAACTGTGCTATAGCCCACAGATTTTGGACGGCAAAAATCTAAAACGCTCCGATTACGTTGGTCAATAGCTCTGTCAATAGGCTTCAGGATCTGTATTTATTTTGCCAACTTGCATTTGGATTGCTCGAATATTTCTAAACATTTCATAGAAAATTCGATTTTATTGAAAATCAACTGTGCTATAGCCCACAGATTTTGGACGGCAAAAATCTAAAACGCTCCGATTACGTTGGTCAATCTGTCAATAAGCTTCAGGATCTGTATTTATTTTGCCAACTTGCATTTGGATTGCTCGAATATTTCTAAACATTTAATAGAAAATTCGATTTTATTGAAAATCAACTGTGCTATAGCCCACAGATTTTGGACGGCAAAAATCTAAAACGCTCCGATTACGTTGGTCAATAGCTCTGTCAATAGGCTTCAGGATCTGTTTGTATTTTGCTAACTTGCATTTGGATTGCTCGAATATTTCTAAACATTTCATAGAAAATTCGATTTTATTGAAAATCAACTGTGCTATAGCCCACAGATTTTGGACGGCAAAAATCTAAAATACTCCGATTACGTTGGTTAATAGCTCTATCAATAGGCTTCAGGATCTGTATTTATTTTGCCAACTTGCATTTGGATTGCTCGAATATTTCTAAACATTTCATAGAAAATTCGATTTTATTGAAAATCAACTGTGCTATAGCCCACAGATTTTGGACGGCAAAAATCTAAAACGCTCCGATTACGTTGGTCAATCTGTCAATAGGCTTCAGGATCTGTATTTATTTTGCCAACTTGCATTTGGATTGCTCGAATATTTCTAAACATTTAATAGAAAATTCGATTTTATTGAAAATCAACTGTGCTATAGCCCACAGATTTTGGACGGCAAAAATCTAAAATGCTCCGATTACGTTGGTTAATAGCTCTATCAATAGGCTTCAGGATCTGTATTTATTTTGCCAACTTGCATTTGGATTGCTCGAATATTTCTAAACATTTCATAGAAAATTCGATTTTATTGAAAATCAACTGTGCTATAGCCCACAGATTTTGGACGGCAAAAATCTAAAACGCTCCGATTACGTTGGTCAATAGCTCTGTCAATAGGCTTCAGGATCTGTATTTATTTTGCCAACTTGCATTTGGATTGCTCGAATATTTCTAAACATTTCATAGAAAATTCGATTTTATTGAAAATCAACTGTGCTATAGCCCACAGATTTTGGACGGCAAAAATCTAAAACGCTCCGATTACGTTGGTCAATAGCTCTGTCAATATGCTTTAGGATCTGTATTTATTTTGCCAACTTGCATTTGGATTGCTCGAATATTTCTAAACATTTCATAGAAAATTCGATTTTATTGAAAATCAACTGTGCTATAGCCCACAGATTTTGGACGGCAAAAATCTAAAACGCTCCGATTACGTTGGTCAATAGCTCTATCAATAGGCTTCAGGATCTGTTTGTATTTTGCTAACTTGCATTTGGATTGCTCGAATATTTCTAAACATTTCATAGAAAATTCGATTTTATTGAAAATCAACTGTGCTATAGCCCACAGATTTTGGACGGCAAAAATCTAAAATGCTCCGATTACGTTGGTTAATAGCTCTATCAATAGGCTTCATGATCTGTATTTATTTTGCTAACTTGCATTTGGATTGCTCGAATATTTCTAAACATTTCATAGAAAATTCGATTTTATTGAAAATCAACTGTGCTATAGCCCACAGATTTTGGACGGCAAAAATCTAAAACGCTCCGATTACGTTGGTCAATAGCTCTATCAATAGGCTTCATGATCTGTAGTTATTTTGCCAACTTGCATTTGGATTGCTCGAATATTTCTAAACATTTCATAGAAAATTCGATTTTATTGAAAATCAACTGTGCTATAGCCCACAGATTTTGGACGGCAAAAATCTAAAACGCTCCGATTACGTTGGTCAATAGCTCTATCAATAGGCTTCAGGATCTGTTTGTATTTTGCTAACTTGCATTTGGATTGCTCGAATATTTCTAAACATTTCATAGAAAATTCGATTTTATTGAAAATCAACTGTGCTATAGCCCACAGATTTTGGACGGCAAAAATCTAAAACGCTCCGATTACGTTGGTCAATAGCTCTATCAATAGGCTTCAGGATCTGTATGTATTTTGTCAACTTGCATTTGGATTGCTCGAATATTTCTCAACATTTCATAGAAAATTCGATTTTATTGAAAATCAACTGTGCTATAGCCCACAGATTTTGGACGGCAAAAATCTAAAACGCTCCGATTACGTTGGTCAATAGCTCTGTCAATAGGCTTCAGGATCTGTATTTATTTTGCCAACTTGCATTTGGATTGCTCGAATATTTCTCAACATTTCATAGAAAATTCGATTTTATTGAAAATCAACTGTGCTATAGCCCACAGATTTTGGACGGCAAAAATCTAAAATGCTCCGATTACGTTGGTTAATAGCTCTATCAATAGGCTTCAGGATCTGTATTTATTTTGCCAACTTGCATTTGGATTGCTCGAATATTTCTAAACATTTAATAGAAAATTCGATTTTATTGAAAATCAACTGTGCTATAGCCCACAGATTTTGGACGGCAAAAATCTAAAACGCTCCGATTACGTTGGTCAATAGCTCTGTCAATAGGCTTCAGGATCTGTATTTATTTTGCCAACTTGCATTTGGATTGCTCGAATATTTCTAAACATTTCATAGAAAATTCGATTTTATTGAAAATCAACTGTGCTATAGCCCACAGATTTTGGACGGCAAAAATCTAAAACGCTCCGATTACGTTGGTCAATCTGTCAATAAGCTTCAGGATCTGTATTTATTTTGCCAACTTGCATTTGGATTGCTCGAATATTTCTAAACATTTAATAGAAAATTCGATTTTATTGAAAATCAACTGTGCTATAGCCCACAGATTTTGGACGGCAAAAATCTAAAACGCTCCGATTACGTTGGTCAATAGCTCTGTCAATAGGCTTCAGGATCTGTTTGTATTTTGCTAACTTGCATTTGGATTGCTCGAATATTTCTAAACATTTCATAGAAAATTCGATTTTATTGAAAATCAACTGTGCTATAGCCCACAGATTTTGGACGGCAAAAATCTAAAATACTCCGATTACGTTGGTTAATAGCTCTATCAATAGGCTTCAGGATCTGTATTTATTTTGCCAACTTGCATTTGGATTGCTCGAATATTTCTAAACATTTCATAGAAAATTCGATTTTATTGAAAATCAACTGTGCTATAGCCCACAGATTTTGGACGGCAAAAATCTAAAACGCTCCGATTACGTTGGTCAATCTGTCAATAGGCTTCAGGATCTGTATTTATTTTGCCAACTTGCATTTGGATTGCTCGAATATTTCTAAACATTTAATAGAAAATTCGATTTTATTGAAAATCAACTGTGCTATAGCCCACAGATTTTGGACGGCAAAAATCTAAAATGCTCCGATTACGTTGGTTAATAGCTCTATCAATAGGCTTCAGGATCTGTATTTATTTTGCCAACTTGCATTTGGATTGCTCGAATATTTCTAAACATTTCATAGAAAATTCGATTTTATTGAAAATCAACTGTGCTATAGCCCACAGATTTTGGACGGCAAAAATCTAAAACGCTCCGATTACGTTGGTCAATAGCTCTGTCAATAGGCTTCAGGATCTGTATTTATTTTGCCAACTTGCATTTGGATTGCTCGAATATTTCTAAACATTTCATAGAAAATTCGATTTTATTGAAAATCAACTGTGCTATAGCCCACAGATTTTGGACGGCAAAAATCTAAAACGCTCCGATTACGTTGGTCAATAGCTCTGTCAATATGCTTTAGGATCTGTATTTATTTTGCCAACTTGCATTTGGATTGCTCGAATATTTCTAAACATTTCATAGAAAATTCGATTTTATTGAAAATCAACTGTGCTATAGCCCACAGATTTTGGACGGCAAAAATCTAAAACGCTCCGATTACGTTGGTCAATAGCTCTATCAATAGGCTTCAGGATCTGTTTGTATTTTGCTAACTTGCATTTGGATTGCTCGAATATTTCTAAACATTTCATAGAAAATTCGATTTTATTGAAAATCAACTGTGCTATAGCCCACAGATTTTGGACGGCAAAAATCTAAAATGCTCCGATTACGTTGGTTAATAGCTCTATCAATAGGCTTCATGATCTGTATTTATTTTGCTAACTTGCATTTGGATTGCTCGAATATTTCTAAACATTTCATAGAAAATTCGATTTTATTGAAAATCAACTGTGCTATAGCCCACAGATTTTGGACGGCAAAAATCTAAAACGCTCCGATTACGTTGGTCAATCTGTCAATAGGCTTCAGGATCTGTATTTATTTTGCCAACTTGCATTTGGATTGCTCGAATATTTCTAAACATTTAATAGAAAATTCGATTTTATTGAAAATCAACTGTGCTATAGCCCACAGATTTTGGACGGCAAAAATCTAAAATGATCCGATTACGTTGGTTAATAGCTCTATCAATAGGCTTCAGGATCTGTATTTATTTTGCCAACTTGCATTTGGATTGCTCGAATATTTCTAAACATTTCATAGAAAATTCGATTTTATTGAAAATCAACTGTGCTATAGCCCACAGATTTTGGACGGCAAAAATCTAAAACGCTCCGATTACGTTGGTCAATAGCTCTGTCAATAGGCTTCAGGATCTGTATTTATTTTGCCAACTTGCATTTGGATTGCTCGAATATTTCTAAACATTTCATAGAAAATTCGATTTTATTGAAAATCAACTGTGCTATAGCCCACAGATTTTGGACGGCAAAAATCTAAAACGCTCCGATTACGTTGGTCAATAGCTCTGTCAATATGCTTTAGGATCTGTATTTATTTTGCCAACTTGCATTTGGATTGCTCGAATATTTCTAAACATTTCATAGAAAATTCGATTTTATTGAAAATCAACTGTGCTATAGCCCACAGATTTTGGACGGCAAAAATCTAAAACGCTCCGATTACGTTGGTCAATAGCTCTATCAATAGGCTTCAGGATCTGTTTGTATTTTGCTAACTTGCATTTGGATTGCTCGAATATTTCTAAACATTTCATAGAAAATTCGATTTTATTGAAAATCAACTGTGCTATAGCCCACAGATTTTGGACGGCAAAAATCTAAAATGCTCCGATTACGTTGGTTAATAGCTCTATCAATAGGCTTCATGATCTGTATTTATTTTGCTAACTTGCATTTGGATTGCTCGAATATTTCTAAACATTTCATAGAAAATTCGATTTTATTGAAAATCAACTGTGCTATAGCCCACAGATTTTGGACGGCAAAAATCTAAAACGCTCCGATTACGTTGGTCAATAGCTCTATCAATAGGCTTCATGATCTGTATTTATTTTGCCAACTTGCATTTGGATTGCTCGAATATTTCTAAACATTTCATAGAAAATTCGATTTTATTGAAAATCAACTGTGCTATAGCCCACAGATTTTGGACGGCAAAAATCTAAAACGCTCCGATTACGTTGGTCAATAGCTCTATCAATAGGCTTCAGGATCTGTTTGTATTTTGCTAACTTGCATTTGGATTGCTCGAATATTTCTAAACATTTCATAGAAAATTCGATTTTATTGAAAATCAACTGTGCTATAGCCCACAGATTTTGGACGGCAAAAATCTAAAATACTCCGATTACGTTGGTTAATAGCTCTATCAATAGGCTTCATGATCTGTATTTATTTTGCCAACTTGCATTTGGATTGCTCGAATATTTCTAAACATTTCATAGAAAATTCGATTTCATTGAAAATCAACTGTGCTATAGCCCACAGATTTTGTACGGCAAAAATCTAAAACGCTCCGATTACGTTGGTTAATAGCTCTATCAATAGGCTTCATGATCTGTATTTATTTTGCCAACTTGCATTTGGATTGCTCGAATATTTCTAAACATTTCATAGAAAATTCGATTTCATTGAAAATCAACTGTGCTATAGCCCACAGATTTTGTACGGCAAAAATCTAAAACGCTCCGATTACGTTGGTTAATAGCTCTATCAATAGGCTTCATGATCTGTATTTATTTTGCCAACTTGCATTTGGATTGCTCGAATATTTCTAAACATTTCATAGAAAATTCGATTTTATTGAAAATCAACTGTGATATGAAAATCAACCATAACATGGTACCATCCAACCTTCATATCATCATGCCAATCACCTTAAAAAATCCCATTCGTTTCAACGTTGTTTTGAGGTAGACGACAAATTTTTGAAATTCTGCGCTTGTAAATTACATGCATGGTAAAAATTTCAATCCTCGGCCGAGTTTCCATTTAAGAGACGATTTATTCTAATCTTTGAGAACTATTAACTCACGAACAGTGAGGTGACGTGTGGTTTTCTTCCATTTGTGGCGTTGCTGGAATGATCGTAAATATTCTGTTGATCATCGATTCCAAAACAAGCAGTATTGAAAATAAATCTGCTTCCAAGTATCGATCACGTACCGCTAGAATTTTAAGTAGCTGCCCATCGGGTCCTAGTGGTTTGGAGTTGAGAACCAAATCCACTTTTATGAAAAGTGGAGTAAAAGTAATCAGTTGCTCTTAATTAAATTTGTAAACATCAATTGTGCATCACAGATGAAACTTGAAAAGTGTTCCACCTGTATCATGAAGGCCACCAAAACTTAAACTTCTTAATATTGTGGGAACATTAAACACACACAAATGAGGGTTTTCCTTGAGTTTTTTGATTTAGTGAATATAATTCGCTAAATCAGTACGTTCATACTTGATTCTATCTGTGTTAAGTAGGAATTGTATTTTTATAGTTTGGTCGTAGCTACCTGATGAGTAGACAAACTTTTTCAGTACGAAACCAAACTACCAGCACAATGAGCTCCAAAAATCGGATTCAATTAACCTTTCGGACACCACTCCTCGAGAAATCAGATCTGATGGATTATACTCAGTGTAGCTACAATTTCTGGAGAAGATTCTGCCTTCCTTATTTTTACAGGTCTCTTCTTCCCGTTCTCTTTTAGGATACAGTCAGTTTCTTCTCTTAGTTCTTCTTCGTCAGTGTGGAACTCTGTAGCACACTCTTCCTCGAGTTTCTTAAAGTACATTACGTCTAAAGTATTGCGGTCATTGGATATCGAGGACTAGCGGCCCGCTTGCTCACTTCTCAAAGTCGCAGGCACTGGGTTTCCGTTTCCCTGCACCATGATGTTTACTTCTTCCGGGTCCGCCATATTGGTTATTATATTCAGGCTACCACCTTTAGCTTGTTTTACTCCGCGAATGGTATTTTATTTCCCATCTACCCGCCGACAAGTCGGTTAGGTCTTACCCCTATCCGTCATCTGGGCACGCGGCCGATGGGAGGCTAGCAACTCCCCACAGGAATATGGTAAGTTCTAAGTTGATGAGTTGCTCCACAGTAATTCACTGTTTTTCTTTGCAGTCCATCCTTCTTCAGCTTTTCAGTTGAGGTCTGCTCGCAAAAAGTTTTTACCGTATCCATTATCTATCTGAGGTGATTAGATTTTGTGTGATACGTTTCCAACAAATTCTAATAATTCAATCCGCAACGTGAATTCCCATAGAATTCACTTTGCATAACGTTGCTGCGCTACAGACAATTAAATTAAATAACAGCTCTGTAACATTAAAATAATGATTTTCATCTTATGTGTATTTAAGAAGTATACATAATTGTTTTTATACTTAAGATAATCGTGAACAAAACAAAAAAAAACGAAAATTTTTAATTAATAGTGTTAGTCTATTATAATACTCATAGAGTAGATAGTTTTTTGTGCCTTCGTTGCAGACGCCCACCCTCTTATAAATAAATGTACGTATGTTATAGAAAAAAATGTGGAAGAATTTTTGTTGTATGTAGTACACACGTACACATTCTTATCCTTACAAAATAATGAGGATTTATTTAAATTTTAATATGCTAATTAAACAACGAAGGAACAATTTTGTATAGTATGTACTACTTAGTTAAGTCCTGTTAATAGCTTCGATTTTCTATATATTTTAAACTTTTGCAGCTTTATGTTTCCACTTAACAGCATAAGGCTTATCATAAATATATACCAAGGCAAATTTATTTTAGAACTAATGCGGTATTTTTATAATCCTTAAAGAAAAACAATTTTCATTTTAATTTTGACGACTAATTTTTCGCAACTAGCTAGGAAACGATTAATATTTAATACAAAACACAAAAATTTACCTTAGTTTGTTTTAAAATTGGCTAAAAAAAATAGCGCAAAGAACCTTCAGAATTATTTATTTTGGATACAACGCATTAATTGTTCTTTATGTGCCTATTTACACATTTTGTTGACCTAAATTACCTGTTGAGTTATGCATGCAAAATAATAACAAACTATATACTAATTGGAACCAATCCAATTTCTGTATAGTGAGGTCAACTGATGGTCATACAATGCACTTAAATCATGAGTTAATTTATAATAGTCATCGAGTTATTTTTAATGTTTGTGTTGAGAATTTTAAAATGTTTAATTGTGGATAGGTCGTATTTAACCTTTATCCGCCAAATTTGACCAAGTTCTAAACATTTATTTTAAATTTCACCGGTTTTACCGCTGCCTCTCACAATCCATCAATTGGCGGGATAAAAAGACGATTCTTAATTATTTTGGCCCAGAGATTCTGAAATCACATAATTATTTGTAATGCCTTTAATTAATTTACTTGCATGATCAAGCGAGCACTGTGCACCAATAAAATTAGAACCATTATTGGTGTATATTCATTTTGGCAACCCTGCCAGGAAGGCTATCCTACCCACTCGAAATATTTTATTCAATCTGAATTCGCCTTCCAATAGGTGCTATCATGTTGGAGAAAGATGACCTAAAAGGAAATTAATTCAATTAGCTCAACTTATATACATGTTGCTTTATCATATTAGTTTCGCTAATCGATAAGAGATGTCAGTATCATTTTTTATTTAAAATTGTTTTAAAATAGTGCAAAATGGAGGGGTTAAAAAAGCAGCGAGCCGTTATTAAGGGTTCTATGACTAAGCTAGTTAATTTTGTGCGAGGTAATTTAGATAACGCTAGTCCAGATGAGATCAACGTAAGGCTACACAGAAGCTATTAATCTAATTCATGGCTATTGAACGCCAGATATTTGATCAAGACGGCAAAGTGGAATCAGACCATTCCGAATTCGAGGACAGCTACTATGTATTGCTTGTGGGACTGAATGGATCTATACAGAAGCATAGCCTTATGACTATAAAACAAAACGAAAATTTTATGAACGCTTCCGAGCATTCACCAATCGAGGTACGATTGTCGGAAATTAACATCCCGACATTCGATTCATATTTATAGCTCTTCCATTCATGACAGGGATAATTTGACTGGAGCTCAGAAATAACAATGCCTTAGAGGTCTGTTGAAAGGCGAAGTAGCAGCACTAATTCGCCATCTTCCTGTCACCGATGCCAATTACCACAAGGCATTTCAGAAGCTTATTAAGCGATACAACAGGAAGCGCCATACAGTAAATGCGTTCATTAAAACGTATTTAGAGCAGCCAAAGTTAACCGATACACTTGAGAACTTAAGAGGACTTAAACTTAACCAAAACAAACTTGGTAATGAAACTAGATCACTCTGATGAGTTGTTTGTGTTGGATGCGACAATCAACTACTAGATCTTATCCTGTTGTAGCATCTCCAGCATACTACTCGTATGTCTGATTTGCAAACAAAACGGTCATAGAATTCTTGATTGTGACAGTTATAAAAGAATAACGTCAATTGAAAAATCGGAAGCAATAAAAGGGAGCAATAGATGCTACAATTATTGATTATATGGCGGTCATAGGGTGCAAGATTGCAGATCGAAGGCTAGGTGTCAACATTGTCAAAGGAAGCATCATGGATCACTTCATGGGTCATCACGAGATGGAAACACTTCTGTCGAGAGTAGCATGGTAAGTGCAAACGTTAATATCTCATCAGCCACAATTCAGGAACCAGGAGAAAGTCGAAGTGAAGCCGAAGTTAAAAGGACGTACGCTACAATCCATGCAACTCGGAGAGGAGTACTACCAACTGCACTCGTAAAAATTTAAGATGGTAATGGCGAATGGCAGACTTATCGATAATTACTCGACTCGGCGTCACAAGAGTCGTTCATCACAAAAGTGTGCAGCCAGAATCTAAACATTTAGGCGAAACTGAAGTGGGAACAACCAACGGTTCAGTTGATCTAATAATAGCAACAAACGACAGTGCAACCACATTGACGACTCAAGCGTTCATCATACCTAAGGTATCGGGCACATTCAGAAATTTTACATTAGCTGAGGAAGATCTACGAATGCTGAATGGGTTGCTATTGGTTGAGCCCACATATAACAAACGAAATCAGGTAGCATGCTTGGAATAACGTACAATACTACTTTAAATCGTCTAAAAGCCATGGAACGAAAGTTTAAACGAGACAAGGAATTTGACAAAATGTATAAGACATTCATGGACGAGTATGAGGAGTTAGGCCACATGGTGCGAATAAAAGGTACCACATATGGAGTGCTGTTAGAAAGCAGTTTAACCACGAACACAGCCAACTCAGCCAGAAGCAGCAGAAGCCATACACTACCGTGTGCCAAAAAACTAACAGAGCAAGTAACAAAAGCACTAGGAATTCATGGATTCAAACCAAGGAAATTTCTGATGAACGATAACGAACTTCGATTATTCATCCACAACACAACGAAGAAAGACGCTAAGGAGAAGGATGTTAAGGAGATTGGAGAATATAAGGATCCATCAAAGGTATTAGGTCTTCAATGGAACCCGCAATGGAAGGGTACACTATTATCAGTACATGACTCGCTTGGCTGGTTGTCTCCGATAATAATTAAAGCCAAAAATTATGTTCCAGAAGCTCTGGATGCAAAGCGTGAATTGGAATAATGAGCTTCTCCAACACATTCTAAAGGCATGGATGGAGATCAAAAATGATTTATGCAAAATCCCACATTATTCGCATTCCAAGATGGATAAAATCAAGCGACCAAGTCAAATGATTGGTTTTTGCGACGCAAGCGAAAATGCTTTTGCTGCCGTTGTTTACGCTGTGTTGGATACAGGTCACGGTGTAGTTTCTAACATAATTGCATCTAAATTATGTGGGATCGGTGAAGCAGATTAACTTACCTTGATTGGTGAAAATCACTAATGTTTCCCTATTCACCGATTCACAAATTGTATTACACTGGTTAGCAGAACATCCATGACGATGGACAACTTTCATTGCGAACAGATCCAGTGAAATAATCCAATTATATAAACGAGACCACTGGTGACATGTTTCTTCCAAGAATAATTCGGCTGACATTGCATCACGAGGTGCAAATGCTATAGCTGTGGTGTTATGGACCTCAATGGTTAGTCGATGCTGAACAGATTAAAGTCATACAAGGAACACACGAGCACAAAATATGACGACTGAAGAACTTCGCTCCTTCAAAGACGGAAAATTTTGTAGTAACTATGAACGATTTTATGCAAAATTTCCTTAATAGATATTCCAGCTTCAGTAAAATGACCAAGATATTAGCACTCATATGAAGATTTATCGGCAACCTTAAAAACCCCCTAGGGAAGAAAGATATGTTCTGTAAAGAAATCGATCAAGCGGAACACATTCATCAGACCACGGAAAACTACCAAAACGAAGCAATCTAATAACTTTGCATCCGTTTATAGATGACCAGGGTATTATTCGGATAGCAGGACAAATCCAATTCTTGTGTGCCATTTAATCCAAGACATCCTAGCATCCTACCAATGAACCATCATGCTGGTAAATGCTTAGTGAGAGACGCGCATCAAAGGGAGTAAGTCTTCCCACTAGTATAATTCGTCGCCAATTTTGGATAGTTAAGAGTGATATCCAGAGTGATACTCCACAATTGCATCAACTGGATCAAATGCAAAGGCCTAAAACACAAGCTTTAGAGTCTAACTCTAGAGGAATTCACAACTTAATTACCAAGATCGAGGCTATCATGAATTCAAAGCTGTTTTGGCAGTGGTCCGGCTCACTTTTTAATCGGGCGTACATTTACCGATACGGCAGATGATGATCTGCAGCAGCAACATATTTCACCATTGGCTAAATTGGATTACCTCACCATTCTACAAAAAAGCACAAAATGGGCTACAGAAAATGACAATGTAGTAACTGGAGATGTCGTATTAGTATCTGATGCAAACCTACCATCAAAATGTTGGGGATTAGCAAGAGTTGTTGAAGCACATAAATCAAGTGATGGGAAGGTACGTATTGTAAGCCTACATTTAGCCACCAATAAAATAATTCAATGTGCTATTCACAAATTGTGTAAACTGCCGATACAATCTTGCGAAATATGAATCAACCGATTCGTGGGCGGCGGAATGCAACATCTAAATCTTCAAGATAACCTAAAAAGAAACAAATATTTTGAATTAAGAAATTTTTATTAAGTACAATAATATTGTAAAACGATGAACTGCACTTACAATCACAATACAACATTTATTTATTTACACTAACATTTCTGACAGCTCATTTAGCAGTGTTAAAAAAATTAATTCAATTAGCTCAATATATATTGTTACGTTTTTGCCTTGTCAATCAAGGTTCGTATCACTGGATTGTGAATAATACAAAATCAATTTAATTTATCACCAACGAATTTATTCAGCTAACATAAGAATTATTACAACACAATTTATTAATAAAAATTCACAAAATCACTTT
The DNA here is from genome assembly GCA_958295665.1 of Tipula vernalis. NCBI lineage: Eukaryota > Metazoa > Arthropoda > Insecta > Diptera > Tipulidae > Tipula > Tipula vernalis. The sequence continues at coordinate 36,140,961 of OY282560.1, forward strand.
ATATAAATTATTCTCAAATTTTAGTGATCACTTTTACTTTTTATTTCGCACAAAAACACTTTTTAAATCACTTTTTAATTCCTTTTAATCTTTACACTATCGCTTACCAAATATTACTAATCCAATTCGACTTCGTTCGCCTTTTTATATACACAAACCAAACTTCTAGAAAGCTCATGACTTTTCCAGTTAGAATAGTGTAGAAACATTTAGAACAATTTTATCATGGAAAATTCCATTTTAGTACAGTTTAAAATTGAGCTATTAATTTAACTTATTCTATTATACACTAGGTGTCACCGTCATAATATGTACATGTAACTTTATAATATTAGTTTCGCTAGTCGATAAGAGATGTCAGTATCATTTTTTATTTAATGTAAATTAATAAAAATAGATGTCTCTTTAGGCAATTTTTATAATTATTGACGGTTTATAACCAGTTTCTTAATATCTAGAAAATTTTGTTAAAGAATTAGGTAGAAATAAAAATGTATAATAAATTGGGAATTAGAAGTGAAAACATCAAAGTGTTATCATTAAAAAATCATTCTGAGTGGATAAGGACCGACAAGAGAGGAGTGTCGAATATCTAATATCCGGACAAAATGCATGGCTTTTTATTTACTGCCTGCGACTGTCGCGGATAAACTAACCATTCTAGGCCTCTCAGCCATTGTGTCAGGTCGATTAACTTAGCCTTATAGAGCCACACCTCCGGAACCACGGTTTGCAGGATTATCCTTAGATTTGACATGAGCCCAATGTTATCTAGGAAAACTGTCTAATATTTGGCTGGTTCTGTTGGCAATAAATGTTTTGTGGAAGAGAAATTTTTTTGACTGCAACTACTTTCGTTTTAGACGTAAGTAGTTGAGTTGCAATGCCTCCACCTGCGTCCACTGTTCCGTTGTGTACCGCTGCACAGTAAGCTAATTCGCTCGCATCTGAAAATCCATATATTTGAGTTTCGTTATTTTAGTTTGTAAATCTCGGAATGTTGGTATCTCGAAATGTACAAATTGTTATCCCAATCTATTTTCAGCAGCCATAATATTTTTAAAACAAGGTACGTTCGACTTCCATTTCACTGGTCAGTTTCTCTTTCAACTCACCAGCTCATTTCAAATTATCACTGAATGTTAAAAGATCATCTACGTAGAAATCAGTAAGTACCTATGTGTCTCTTAATTTCATTATCATTGGTATTCATTGCGAGTTGCTGCAACGACCTGATTGCGAGGAAAGCAGAGCATGCTAGTCCAAATGTTATTTGAGTAGCTGATAACATTCACCTTTAAGGAGTCTTATAACCTACTGGAATCTCTTTTAAATGGTAATTTCACTATGAATCGCCGATATTATCTTCGTCCGGAGTTAATTTCTCGCTGTTGGGTATTTCCTCAATTTCCCAAACTTTACGTAGCATGTGGTCCAAATTCGGGTTCTCTTGCGTGTATGTAGTAAGCGCTTCAGTGCTCTCAGTATCAGTAACCGTGATAGTTTTATTTAAAATTAAGCACAACTTTCTGATACGAACGATGACTGCGATCCGAAATCTAATAACGCTCTACATTTCCGCATTTTGCCAAAACTCATCTTCAACTAAAATGAACGCCGTTGATAAAATACAATAGCTTGGAATAAATTCGTAGCACAATTTTCAGCTTTCACAGCGAGATATACACTTGACATTAAGCCTTTAGTAGAACCCGTAGACCCTTGATCAGTTTGACCGTCACTAGCATCAGCCTTTAAATCTACGAGTATATGTAACGTTTTGTGATGTTTTCGTTTAAATAAAAGGCACGAGAGCTTTAAGCGACAAACCGTAGCTTAGTGTGCAGATGATAACACAATTTTTTGTTTGCGACAAATTCCTTTTGTTCATTAGTTGGTAATTTAAGGTATGTGCCGTATTTGCCTGTGTAATGATAACCCCGAATATTGCACATGAACCGACCACCGCAGCTTGCATTACCATCGCCTCGACTGTTTTGGATAATACTGGTTTGTGTTTCTGGGAAGAAGTAAGAATCATGAGCACATGCTTTCTTAGGTTGTGCATCCATCCAAAATATACACTGACCATGGATCCAGTTTCTCAGTTTCTTCTCCAAGATTTTTAAACCACGAATAACTTCGCCAGACACATCAGTGAGGTGATGAAGACCCTTGGCTGAGCTTTGTTGTATGGTTGGTTGCTCCATAAATTGTGTCAGCAAAGTATAAACTACATGGTTTGGTTTGTTGTATCTAGCTTTCATCTTTTCCCAGGCTTGCATATAATTGGTGTCAGTTACAGTCAAGTGTTTAATGAAGGCATAAGCATGACCTTTTAATTAACTTTTCAAATATTTCAACTTAAGCGTTTTGAAAATATTCTCATTTTTTTCTATTGAGGCTTCGAAAAGATCTTTAAAAGATGAAAACTCCGAATAGTTTCCTGAAAATGGTGGTATATTCACACGAGAAACATACCTCACTGTCCGCTGAACGAATTGGGTTTGGTTAGTCATTAAATCGTCCATATTGCCGATTAAGTTTAAATTTTATTCATAAGCTTCATAATTGAGCATCGGTAAATTTCCCGTCAAGCGATTTCTCAATGGATTAGAAATCTCTTCATTCGTCATTTAACATTTCTATGAATGTTTTGATTTCATTAATATGATTATCACGGTGAAATTCAGTGGCTTTTTAAATTTCATTGCTTCGTGTTGTAGTACTTAGTATATCATAAATAAGAATGACCGTATGCAGTTGAAAAGCAAGTTTATGCACTCGTGTGAGCACTTATAAGAATTTATAATTTACTTACTCTAATATTGATGTAAATTTCTATTAAATTTTGCCAAATATATTAAAATTGAGTGTTCACGTAGTTCTGAGTCACAAGAAGAAGAAATTACCAATTTTAGAATTCTGAAAATTATAAATTAAATTAAATTCATTTTTATTTTATAATTAAATTTCAAAATAAAAATTTTTGAAATTAGCTCAGAATTCTAATTTTTATTTTAGAATTTAAAACCCAAGGTTTCATTTCAAATTAATTTTTTAAATTTTCTGAAGTTTTGTCACCGAAATTTGCTTTTATAATTCAATTTTCAATTTTTAACAGGTTTTTCAAAATATTAAATTTTAGTTTTCCTAAAAAACTCGGAAAAGGTAAATGTTATATCAATATTTTGGATATTGGGCGTATGTATTACCAATTTTGTTACTTAAATATTTTAAATAAATCCTATATCCTAAACTTGAAATTTTAAATCCCTCTACTCTTTAAAAATATTTCAAAATTCATATCTAGCGAAATTGACAGTTTACCAAATGGTCCGATTACGATGGTTGGGACCTCTATCAATTGGTTTCGGGACCTGTAATTGCTGTGACAATTTTCAGTTTGATTGCTCGATTATTTCTTAACATTTCTTAGAAAATTCAATTTTATTGAAAATCAACTGAGCTATAGCCCACAAGTTTTTGGGCGGCAAAAATCTAAAATGGTCCGATTACGATGGTTGATACCTCTATCAATAGGTTTTGGGACCTGTAATTGCTGGGACAATTTTCAGTTTGATTGCTCGATTATTTCTAAACATTTCTTAGAAAATTCAATTTTATTGAAAATTAACTGTGCTATAGCCCACAAGTTTTTGGGCGGCAAAAATCTAAAATGCTCCGATTACGATGGTTGATACCTCTATCAATAGGTTTCAGGACCTGTAATTGCTGTGACAATTTTCATTTTGATTGCTCGATTATTTCTAAACATTTCTTAGAAAATTCAATTTTATTGAAAATTAACTGTGCTATAGCCCACAAGTTTTTGGGCGGCAAAAATCTAAAATGGTCCGATTACGATGGTTGATACCTCTATCAATAGGTTTCGGGACCTGTAATTGCTGGGACAATTTTCAGTTTGATTGCTCGATTATTTCTTAACATTTCTTAGAAAATTCAATTTTATTGAAAATTATCTGTGCTATAGCCCACAAGTTTTTGGGCGGCAAAAATCTAAAATGGTCCGATTACGATGGTTGATACCTCTATCAATAGGTTTCGGGACCTGTAATTGCTGTGACAATTTTCATTTTGATTGCTCGATTATTTCTAAACATTTCTTAGAAAATTCAATTTTATTGAAAATTAACTGTGCTATAGCCCACAAGTTTTTAGGCGGCAAAAATCTAAAATGCTCCGATTACGATGGTTGATACCTCTATCAATAGGTTTCAGGACCTGTAATTGCCCAGACAATTTTCATTTTGATTGCTCGATTATTTCTAAACATTTCTTAGAAAATTCAATTTTATTGAAAATCAACAGTGCTATAGCCCACAAGTTTTTGGGCGGCAAAAATCTAAAATGCTCCGATTACGATGGTTGATACCTCTATCAATAGGTTTCAGGACCTGTTATTGCTGGGACAATTTTCATTTTGATTGCTCGATTATTTCTAAACATTTCTTAGAAAATTCAATTTTATTGAAAATCAACTGTGCTATAGCCCACAAGTTTTTGGGCGGCAAAAATCTAAAATGGTCCGATTACGATGGTTGATACCTCTATCAATAGGTTTCGGGACCTGTAATTGCTGGGACAATTTTCAGTTTGATTGCTCGATTATTTCTAAACATTTCTTAGAAAATTCAATTTTATTGAAAATTAACTGTGCTATAGCCCACAAGTTTTTGGGCGGCAAAAATCTAAAATGCTCCGATTACGATGGTTGATACCTCTATCAATAGGTTTCAGGACCTGTAATTGCTATGACAATTTTCATTTTTATTGCTCGATTATTTCTAAACATTTCTTAGAAAATTCAATTTTATTGAAAATTAACTGTGCTATAGCCCACAAGTTTTTGGGCGGCAAAAATCTAAAATGGTCCGATTACGATGGTTGATACCTCTATCAATAGGTTTCGGGACCTGTAATTGCTGGGACAATTTTCAGTTTGATTGCTTGATTATTTCTAAACATTTCTTAGAAAATTCAATTTTATTGAAAATTAACTGTGCTATAGCCCACAAGTTTTTGGGCGGCAAAAATCTAAAATGGTCCGATTACGATGGTTGATACCTCTATCAATAGGTTTCGGGACCTGTAATTGCTGGGACAATTTTCAGTTTGATTGCTCGATTATTTCTAAACATTTCTTAGAAAATTCAATTTTATTGAAAATTAACTGTGCTATAGCCCACAAGTTTTTGGGCGGCAAAAATCTAAAATGCTCCGATTACGATGGTTGATACCTCTATCAATAGGTTTCAGGACCTGTAATTGCTGTGACAATTTTCATTTTGATTGCTCGATTATTTCTAAACATTTCTTAGAAAATTCAATTTTATTGAAAATTAACTGTGCTATAGCCCACAAGTTTTTGGGCGGCAAAAATCTAAAATGGTCCGATTACGATGGTTGATACCTCTATCAATAGGTTTCGGGACCTGTAATTGCTGGGACAATTTTCAGTTTGATTGCTCGATTATTTCTTAACATTTCTTAGAAAATTCAATTTTATTGAAAATTATCTGTGCTATAGCCCACAAGTTTTTGGGCGGCAAAAATCTAAAATGGTCCGATTACGATGGTTGATACCTCTATCAATAGGTTTCGGGACCTGTAATTGCTGTGACAATTTTCATTTTGATTGCTCGATTATTTCTAAACATTTCTTAGAAAATTCAATTTTATTGAAAATTATCTGTGCTATAGCCCACAAGTTTTTGGGCGGCAAAAATCTAAAATGCTCCGATTACGATGGTTGATACCTCTATCAATAGGTTTCAGTACCTGTTATTGCTGGGACAATTTTCATTTTGATTGCTCGATTATTTCTAAACATTTCTTAGAAAATTCAATTTTATTGAAAATCAACTGTGCTATAGCCCACAGTTTTTGGGCGGCAAAAATCTAAAATGGTCCGATATACCTCTATCAATAGGTTTCGGGACCTGTAATTGTTGGGACAATTTTCATTTTGATTGCTCGATTATTTCTAAACATTTCTTAGAAAATTCAATTTTATTGAAAATTAACTGTGCTATAGCCCACAAGTTTTTGGGCGGCAAAAATCTAAAATGGTCCGATTACGATGGTTGATACCTCTATCAATAGGTTTCGGGACCTGTAATTGCTGTGACAATTTTCATTTTGATTGCTCGATTATTTCTAAACATTTCTTAGAAAATTCAATTTTATTGAAAATTAACTGTGCTATAGCCCACAAGTTTTTGGGCGGCAAAAATCTAAAATGGTCCGATTACGATGGTTGATATAGGTATCAATAGGTTTCGGGACCTGTAATTGCTGTGACAATTTTCATTTTGATTGCTCGATTATTTCTAAACATTTCTTAGAAAATTCAATTTTATTGAAAATTAACTGTGCTATAGCCCACAAGTTTTTGGGCGGCAAAAATCTAAAATGCTCTGATTACGATGGTTGATACCTCTATCAATAGGTTTCAGGACCTGTAATTGCTGTGACAATTTTCATTTTGATTGCTCGATTATTTCTAAACATTTCTTAGAAAATTCAATTTTATTGAAAATCAACTGTGCTATAGCCCACAAGTTTTTGGGCGGCAAAAATCTAAAATGCTCCGATTACGATGGTTGATACCTCTATCAATAGGTTTCAGGACCTGTTATTGCTGGGACAATTTTCATTTTGATTGCTCGATTATTTCTAAACATTTTTTAGAAAATTCAATTTTATTGAAAATCAACTGTGCTATAGCCCACAAGTTTTTGGGCGGCAAAAATCTAAAATGCTCCGATTACGATGGTTGATACCTCTATCAATAGGTTTCAGGACCTGTAATTGCTGTGACAATTTTCATTTTGATTGCTCGATTATTTCTAAACATTTCTTAGAAAATTCAATTTTATTGAAAATTAACTGTGCTATAGCCCACAAGTTTTTGGGCGGCAAAAATCTAATATGGTCCGATTACGATGTTTGATACCTCTATCAATAGGTTTCAGGACCTGTAATTGCCCAGACAATTTTCATTTTGATTGCTCGATTATTTCTAAACATTTCTTAGAAAATTCAATTTTATTGAAAATCAACTGTGCTATAGCCCACAAGTTTTTGGGCGGCAAAAATCTAAAATGCTCCGATTACGATGGTTGATACCTCTATCAATAGGTTTCGTGACCTGTAATTGCTGTGACAATTTTCATTTTGATTGCTCGATTATTTCTAAACATTTTTTAGAAAATTCAATTTTATTGAAAATTAACTGTACTTTATAGCCCACAAGTTTTTGGGCGGCAAAAATCTAAAATGCTCCGATTACGATGGTTGATACCTCTATCAATAGGTTTCGGGACCTGTAATTGCTGTGAAAATTTTCATTTTGATTGCTCGATTATTTCTAAACATTTTTTAGAAAATTCAATTTTATTGAAAATTAACTGTGCTATAGCCCACAAGTTTTTGGGCGGCAAAAATCTAAAATGGTCCGATATACCTCTATCAATAGGTTTCGGGACCTGTAATTGTTGGGACAATTTTCATTTTGATTGCTCGATTATTTCTAAACATTTCTTAGAAAATTCAATTTTATTGAAAATTAACTGTGCTATAGCCCACAAGTTTTTGGGCGGCAAAAATCTAAAATGCTCCGATTACGATGGTTGATACCTCTATCAATAGGTTTCGGAACCTGTAATTGCTGTGACAATTTCCATTTTGATTGCTCGATTATTTCTAAACATTTCTTAGAAAATTCAATTTTATTGAAAATTAACTGTGCTATAGCCCACAAGTTTTTGGGCGGCAAAAATCTAAAATGCTCCGATTACGATGGTTGATACCTCTATCAATAGGTTTCGGGACCTGTAATTGCTGTGACAATTTTTATTTTGATTGCTCGATTATTTCTAAACATTTCTTAGAAAATTCAATTTTATTGAAAATTAACTGTGCTATAGCCCACAAGTTTTTGGGCGGCAAAAATCTAAAATGGTCCGATAAACCTCTATCAATAGGTTTCGGGACCTGTAATTGTTGGGACAATTTTCATTTTGATTGCTCGATTATTTCTAAACATTTCTTAGAAAATTCAATTTTATTGAAAATTAACTGTGCTATAGCCCACAAGTTTTTGGGCGGCAAAAATCTAAAATGCTCCGATTACGATGGTTGATACCTCTATCAATAGGTTTCGGGACCTGTAATTGCTGTGACAATTTTCATTTTGATTGCTCGATTATTTCTAAACATTTCTTAGAAAATTCAATTTTATTGAAAATTAACTGTGCTATAGCCCACAAGTTTTTGGGCGGCAAAAATCTAAAATGGTCCGATGACGATGGTTGATACCTCTATCAATAGGTTTCGGGACCTGTAATTGCTGTGACAATTTTGATTTTGATTGCTCAATTATTTCTAAACATTTCCTAAAAAATTCAATTTTATTGAAAATTAACTGTGCTATAGCCCACAAGTTTTTGGGCGGCAAAAATCTAAAATGCTCCGATTACGATGGTTGATACCTCTATCAATAGGTTTCGGGACCTGTAATTGCTGTGACAATTTTGATTTTGATTGCTCAATTATTTCTAAACATTTCCTAAAAAATTCAATTTTATTGAAAATTAACTGTGCTATAGCCCACAAGTTTTTGGGCGGCAAAAATCTAAAATGCTCCGATTACGATGGTTGATACCTCTATCAATAGGTTTCGGGACCTGTAATTGCTGTGAAAATTTTCATTTTGATTGCTCGATTATTTCTAAACATTTCTTAGAAAATTCAATTTTATTGAAAATTAACTGTGCTATAGCCCACAAGTTTTTGGGCGGCAAAAATCTAAAATGGTCCGATTACGATGGTTGATACCTCTATCAATAGGTTTCGGGACCTGTAATTGCTGTGACAATTTTGATTTTGATTGCTCAATTATTTCTAAACATTTCCTAAAAAATTCAATTTTATTGAAAATTAACTGTGCTATAGCCCACAAGTTTTTGGGCGGCAAAAATCTAAAATGCTCCGATTACGATGGTTGATACCTCTATCAATAGGTTTCGGGACCTGTAATTGCTGTGACAATTTTCATTTTGATTGCTCGATTATTTCTAAACATTTCTTAGAAAATTCAATTTTATTGAAAATTAACTGTGCTATAGCCCACAAGTTTTTGGGCGGCAAAAATCTAAAATGGTCCGATATACCTCTATCAATAGGTTTCGGGACCTGTAATTGTTGGGACAATTTTCATTTTGATTGCTCGATTATTTCTAAACATTTCTTAGAAAATTCAATTTTATTGAAAATTAACTGTGCTATAGCCCACAAGTTTTTGGGCGGCAAAAATCTAAAATGCTCCGATTACGATGGTTGATACCTCTATCAATAGGTTTCGGAACCTGTAATTGCTGTGACAATTTTCATTTTGATTGCTCGATTATTTCTAAACATTTCTTAGAAAATTCAATTTTATTGAAAATTAACTGTGCTATAGCCCACAAGTTTTTGGGCGGCAAAAATCTAAAATGGTCCGATGACGATGGTTGATACCTCTATCAATAGGTTTCGGGACCTGTAATTGCTGTGACAATTTTGATTTTGATTGCTCAATTATTTCTAAACATTTCCTAAAAAATTCAATTTTATTGAAAATTAACTGTGCTATAGCCCACAAGTTTTTGGGCGGCAAAAATCTAAAATGCTCCGATTACGATGGTTGATACCTCTATCAATAGGTTTCAGGACCTGTAATTGCTGTGACAATTTTGATTTTGATTGCTCAATTATTTCTAAACATTTCCTAAAAAATTCAATTTTATTGAAAATTAACTGTGCTATAGCCCACAAGTTTTTGGGCGGCAAAAATCTAAAATGCTCCGATTACGATAGTTGATACCTCTATCAATAGGTTTCGGGACCTGTAATTGCTGTGAAAATTTTCATTTTGATTGCTCGATTATTTCTAAACATTTCTTAGAAAATTCAATTTTATTGAAAATTAACTGTGCTATAGCCCACAAGTTTTTGGGCGGCAAAAATCTAAAATGGTCCGATGACGATGGTTGATACCTCTATCAATAGGTTTCGGGACCTGTAATTGCTGTGACAATTTTGATTTTGATTGCTCAATTATTTCTAAACATTTCCTAAAAAATTCAATTTTATTGAAAATTAACTGTGCTATAGCCCACAAGTTTTTGGGCGGCAAAAATCTAAAATGCTCCGATTACGATGGTTGATACCTCTATCAATAGGTTTCGGGACCTGTAATTGCTGTGAAAATTTTCATTTTGATTGCTCGATTATTTCTAAACATTTCTTAGAAAATTCAATTTTATTGAAAATTAACTGTGTTATAGCCCACAAGTTATAATAAATTATATTGAAAATCAACTGTGTTATAGCCCACAAGTTTTTGGGCGGCAAAAATCTAAAATGGTCCGATTACGATGGTTGATACCTCTATCAATAGTTTTCGGGACCTGTAATTGCTGTGACAATTTTCATTTTGATTGCTCGATTATTTCTAAACATTTCTTAAAAAATTCAATTTTATTGAAAATTAACTATGCTATAGCCCACAAGTTTTTGGGCGTGACAATTTTTATTTTGATTGCTCGATTATTCCTAAACATTTCTTAGAAAATTCAATTTTATTGAAAATCAACTGTGCTATAGCCCACAAGTTTTTGGGCGGCAAAAATCTAAAATGGTCCGATTACGATGGTTGATACCTCTATCAATAGGTTTCAGGACCTGTAATTGCTCGGACAATTTTCAGTTTGATTGCTCGATTGTTTCTTAACATTTCTTAGAAAATTCAATTTTATTGAAAATTAACTGTACTATAGCCCACCATTGACAGAATACCTTATAAAATTTTCAATTTTAGTTGTCCGAAATTCTGAGTTACAAGCAAATATAACCCAGTCAGTAGTTGTTTGCGCTTCTACTGCACAAAAATATATTTTGGTAACGAAAATAAAACACATCTTGTTTATACAAAAGTTCTATTGCGATTAAACGTTTTTTATTACATTTTCTTACTTGACAGCGATTAATGCGTTCGGCTTCTTAATAGTAGAAATGTTCATCCCTAGATGGCATTAGTTCACATAAAATAGAAATAATATTTTAGTAATACTACAGAACTATAGATGGCACTAATTAATAGTTATATAATTCAAATAATATCCGTTAATTCAAATAAGGTCTGTTGGTTTATTTCCATTACGGTGGCCGTAACATCCTGGCCGGCTAAACGAACAAGATGACCCCATAGTGGTTTCCAATACAACTAGGCGGTACAACATGCTCTTTTCTTATACAAATTTTTATAATCAACATCCAGCATTTGCTCAAGGACGCTGAGAAAACCTTAGGGAAAACTTGAATTGAGGACCCTAAGGAAAACCAGCCTCAGATGTGACTGCTTCCTTCTCCATTGGTAATAAACATAACTGAGTGAGTGGCCGTACCAATTCGTCTCTTTCCGTCTTTAACTTACATGTTCGTACCTTGTCATCTCGTCCACTAAATACTTCGATGATTCTGGCCATCAGCCATTGACTTGGTGGCGTCATTTCATTTTTAACAAATACCAGGTCTCCTACCTTCAATGACTTATCTTCGCTAGCCCATTTGTTACGACGTTGCTGTTCTGTGATGTATTCTTACGACCATCTTGCCCAGAATTCTCGCTGCCTCTTCCGGACTCTCTGCCAAGCTGATAACCGGTTTGATGGTACCTCAGCCAGCATAGATTCATAAGGGGTAATAATTGGTTGACCAGCTAGAAAATGACCCGGCGATAATGTTAACAAATCAGTTGGATCATTACTTATCGACGTCAAAGGTCTTGAATTCAAATATGCAGCAATTTTTGCTAACAACGTGGTTAATTCCTCAAAGGTATACAACTGTGCTCCACCTACTTTTTTCAAGTGATTTTTGACTGATTTAACTGCGGCTTCCCAAAGACCTCCTTGGTGCGGGGCTTTCGGTACATTATAGTGCCACTGGATAGAATGCGCCTGCAGATAATTCATTACTGCTGCGGTTTGCCATAGTTCGACCGCCTCATGGAGACTTCTCTCAGTCCCAACAAAATTACCACCGTTGTCACTATACTTTTGATGGACGGCTCCTGCTCTCAGATTCACAAACCGAGTCAATGCAGCAATGAAGGAGTCGGCATCCAATCTGCTGACCAACTCCAAATGAACCGCCTTGTATACCATAGAAACAAATACCGCTATATAACCTTTTAAAGTCATATTACGACCTTGCTTTAATTGTACAGGGCCAGCATAATCGACGCCGGAGTGGTAAAACGCTGGTGTGGGCTCTAGTCGGTAGGCCGGCAAGTCTGCCATCATCTGTTTGGCCGCTTCTTGTCTGTGTCGGCAACATCTCATACACTGATGCACGACACGGCGCAGCAGAATACGACATTGCACAATCCAGTGCTTGTTTCTTTAATACTGCGTAGAAAGTTGCACCCCCCCCCCCCCCATGACATAAATCTTCGTGAGCCTTGATAGCCATTTTATTTGCTAGCTTGCTTTTATTATCCAAAATAATTGGTCTCCTTTGACTGAATGGTAACTGTGTGATATCTAATCTTCCACGTATTCTCAGCATCTTCCTGTCATCCATCCATGGTGTTAACATCCATAGTCGACTGGATCTTGGCAACCCTACATTTCGAAGCACTGCCCTATATTCAGCTGGAAATGATTGTTTTTGAGATGTAATCAACCAATAATTCAATGCATTGACAATTTCGTTAACTGATAATCCAGGAACGAGGACTCTCACTCCTCCTATCATCACTGTGACAACGTTGCTCCCTTCTAACGTTGGTGTTTCATAGTCAACCAAAAGGCTGTTTGCCTTATTATCATTAGTCCTTACTCGTCTCCTTCTGACAGTTTCAAAACACAACCTACAAAATCGAATAACATACACCGTTATACGACATACTGACTCATAAGACGATATTTTGTTCATTAAATCGATTTCTTGATTATCACTCCCGACCATCGTTAGCAGGACATTATCAAACTTTACCAGTGGATCCTTGCATTCCGACTGAATCTGCTCCGTTACCTGTTTCCCAAATACCTTCGGGGCCCATATTGGCCAACCTTCAACATCCTCCCTTAACAAGTCTGGACCTTTCCACCATAATTTGTTAGTTAACAAATTGTCAGCCTTTATGACACGGGATATTAGGTCGGCGGGATTTTGGCTAGACCTGATATATCGAAATTGTTCCAATGTTGTTCCTCCTAAAATTTTACTAACTCGATTAGCTACAAATGGTCTCAACTCATTTATTGGTTTCCTTAACCAGGTGCAACACTATCTCTGAATCTGTCCAAACACTAATTGGTGCTGCTCAAATATGGGTATTCCTTTAATCTTGGGAATCAATTTACAACCTAGCTCTACTGCACATAATTCCAACCTTGGTATTGTGACTAATTTGATGGGTATTACTCTACTCCTGGCGCATAACAAGCTCACGGTCCATTGGCCCTCAGTATAGGCTCGCACATAAACTGCAACACCATATGCTTTGCTTGAAGCATCCGCAAACACGTGAATTTGTACCTTTTGCTCACTGAATGTTTGAAGCCATCGTGGTATTCTCAATTTGTTAATTAATTGTAATTCGCTATAAAAATCTTTCCACTCCTGCTGTATGGATGCTAGCAACGGATCGTCCCAACCACTGCCCATACGCCATAACTCCTGAATGAACAACTTTGCTCTAATGGTTACTGGTGACACCCAACCCTGCGGGTCAAAAATCCTTGCGGCCTCATTACTGATCTCGAGCCTGCACGTGAAACTGAAATTAGTTCACATAAAAGAGAAATAATATTTTAGTAATACTACAGAACTACAGATGGCACTAATTAATAGTTATATAATTCAAATAATATCCGTTAATTCAAATAAGGTCCGTTGGTTTATTTCCATTACGGTGGCCGTAACAGTAGTTGCCTACAATTCTGACTTAAAATTGTCCTTAACTCGCAAAATTTACGATTTTAGAAATTAAAATTTCAGGGAATTAAAAATTGTTAAAATTATTAGATTCTAAAAATTCGTATTTTCTTGGGCTTCGATTTCGAGAATTTGCAAATCATTAAGTTCTTTCTATTTTAATATATACTTGGGGCACCACTAGCTATACCCTAGTTTGTCAATACTAGATCCGTGGTAAATTATCCAAACGACTTTAACTAATCACGTTTAGTTAAATCTTAGTCTGTCAATGGTAATATCGACGATTTATAAAATTTGTGAAATTTTAATTTTAAACATTAAAATCCGTAAATTTCTCATTTTTCTCAATCTGCTTAAATTTAGTAACAAATAATTCTAAATTAATCCCTTGTCGGAATTTGCTTTTAATTTCGGAATTGCTAAAAAACATTTTTTATAAAATATTAAATTTTCTAAGAAATTCTAAGTTTAAAATTACAATTCAAATACAAACTCCTCGGATTCTGAATTTAGAAATTGAAAAAAAAATCTCAGAAATTTTAAAATTCTGAAAATTACAATTATTTAGAAAATTCGAATTTTCAGAATTTTTTAGGCCTCTAATCGAATCAACCACCAGGAATGACATTTAGATTAGCTGAACCTGAACTTAGTCTGTCAATGGTACTTGTTATCTAAGTCTAGCATAAACTTCACACCAGGTATGACGATTTATAAAATTTGAAAACTTATAATTTCCAAAATTCGGTAAATTCTTACAAAATAATATTTACAAATTTTGAGATCTTAATGGTGGTTACAATAGTGCGCGAATGGCTGATTATATTGCTCACCATCAGGTTAAAAACTTACGTTGCAGAAATAAATTCAGAATTTTCAGAATTTTCAGAATTTGAATTAACCGTTTATATTTTGATATACATATAGGAAAATTTCATTTCATATGCCGATGCGGTGCAGTCATAAACTCATATGTGACACGTGTTAAAAAATTATTTTAGCCAATTCTAATTTATAAGTATACTACTATTTTATTTTAGCAAATTACAACCACCATTCACAACCACAGCACCACAAATGCCGTAGCATTGATCGTGAAACAGTATTAAAACTAAATCGTGGGCATCGTATTCGTCGTGATTCCAGTTGGCCACCAAAAGAATCACCAAACGAAAATGATCACGATACGAGTCTATCCAGAATTGAACATCGACACGAATTAGTGGATACAATAAAACATGATTATCTTGAACGCGCCAATGCAGACTCGCCTCGTAATCACACGAAACGAAATCGAGCCCGATCAGAAGATAAAATCGAAAAAATATTTCAACCAAATATTAAAAATCGTTCAATTTCAGTAGACAAAACGATAACGACAAAGTCGGAAGAATGCAATTTGGAAAAGTATCAGAGTATAACAAATCTAAATGAAATTAAATCAATTAATTTAAAAAACGAAACACAACGTCGTTCCATAACACCATGTTTAGCCGATTTAAAACCACCGATGTCACCGCGTTCAAATCGTAAATTACTAAAACAAGCAAATATCTCTATATCGGACGAATCCACAGACGACGATCATAATATTTCAGAAAATGTAACCGATGAATTTGTTTACGTCAATACTAATAACGGTAATAATAGTAAACGGAATTGTTTGAGCCTGTCAAAACAAATTCTGCAGGAGGCCGAACAGCATCTAAATCAATTTGAACAGAATTTAAAACAAAATGTTTATGATGATACGGATCGTGAAGCGATTTGTCAAAATTTATATACACTAGAACATTCCATTATGGAGTTGATAGCGAAATTGAATCGAATAAATCAGGTGGACGACGGTTGTGGTGAGCCGCCGCCGGTCAAAAATGTTGTACTGCCCACAACGATTTGTGATGATGAGAAACGTTTCGAATCGAGTCACGATAAATTTTATCAAGCCGCACGACTTTTTATGGCTGACCATTTTGAACGGGGTGAAGGTATTTTGTTTCTATGTTGGCTTTTTTTTCTATGTTGGTTTCCGCACTTACACGTGGAAGTTTATAACAATATATCATAAATTATCATTGGTAAATAAAATGCTGTACGATATTGCTCGTATACTGTAGACGCGTACTTTTGTGCTAGCTAAGCACGGAAGAACATTTTAATAATCATTATTTTTTGTATTGAACATTAATATTCAGTTTTACTACAATATGTGTCTCCCCGTATATAAATGCTATTGTTTATTTTATATGTACATGATATAAGCACCCCTTGAGACATAAATGAAATGTTGGATTTGTTTCCATTAAAATTATGAAAATGTTATTTTATGCAACCTGTACGTAAATTTATTGATTCAGAATAATTATAATTGAAATCGTTTCTATAATTTTCTACTTGATAAATTTATAGAATTAAACTTGATTGATTATTTCAGCCTCTCCACAAAAATTTAACGTTTCCAATATTTTGTAAAATATTTTAATTCAAAACGATATTTTAAGCACTTTTAAGACTTATTTTACGTTTTTTTTTTCGGATCCTTAAAATTAATTCAGGTTCCCAGAAACTACGCATTTCAAAATTTAAAAAAAAATTTAAAAATTTCAACACAATCGAATTTTGTAAAATTTACAAAATTTTGAAATGTTGGGTAACTCCAAAATTGTTAAATTTATTTGAAAAAGTTTCTGGCTCTAAGTTTAACTTCGATAAATCAAAACGTTTAATTCCTTAATTTGAAAATTCAAATCCCGAAAGTATTTCGATTATTTGAAATTCATGTTTTAAAATCAAAATTAAGGACTCTCAAATCTTCTAAATAAATTCTTAATTTATTAAAATAAATTATGTAACACTGGACAAATTATTGCTTAAATTTAGAATTTGTAAATAAATTCCTAAATTATTATACCAAGTTTTATAATTATGAAATTTAAATCTCAATTCTAATTATCAAATTCAAAATTCAAATGTATAATTCAAAATTTTAAAATTAATAAAATTTTGAAGATTTTTTACTAACCACATTCAAATTTAGATTACGTCATTCCATTCCGGGATCAGAAAAAAATTTTGACATTTATTTAGAAGTTTCTGGAGTTTTTCATTTATAATTAAAACATCGAATTTCTTTCATTTTCAAATATCAGAAACGAAAATCTTAAATTTTAAACAAAATTCTGAAATTTTAATTTAAATTCTTAATTTTTTTTTTTTTTTTGTTCAAAAGTATAATTAAATTTGCGTACCAATTTTAAATTAATTTCCAATTTCTTTGGTAAAAATATTTGAAAATTATGGATAACTCTAGACTTTTAAATTTCTAAACCCAATATTACAAATACTTTAAGTCCTAATTTAAACTCCTATACGTCAACAATTTAAATTTCTAATCTTTAAAAATCAAATTTCCAACAATTTTCAATTCTTTAAATAAATCCGTAATTTTTTAAAACAAATCTTAAAATTTCAATTTTAGCCTTTTCAGAGATCAAAAATTTTAAACAACCGCCCTTTAAAACTTTTTTTTCGGATTCACAGAACATTTACAATATCATCAAAATTTTTTAAATTCCGAAACAGAACGGAAAAATGTTTAGTTCTAAAGTAAAAATTTTCAAATTTTCTAAGGTTCAATTTAATGTTTTACAACGAAAATTCAGATTTTGGAAGAATAATTCGGCTCCTTAAAATTTGTCTTTTGAACAGTTCGGGTTCCGAGAAGGAAAATTTGTTAGTTCGGCTCTTTAAATTAGTCTTTTGATTATTTCGGGTTCAGAAACTGAGCATTCAAATCAAATTTCTTATGTGTAGATATCTAACCACAAATTTCAAATTTCTAAACCGTATTTTAAACACATTATAGTCCTAAGATTAAATTAATATCAAAATAACTTGATATTTCTAGAATACTAAATTTTACCAATTTCTATTTCAAAAAACAGCTTGAATTATTGAATTTGTAAATTCGCATAAATGATTTTTGAAATATTGCCTAATAAACGAAAATCTTAAATTTTAAACAAAATTCTGAAATTTTAATTTTAATTTTTTTTTTTTGTTCAAAAATATAATTAAATTTGCGTACGTACCAATTTTAAATTATTTCCTAATTTCTTTGGCTAAAATATTTGAAAATTATGGGTAATGCTGGATTTTAAAATTTCTAAACCGAATTTTCTAAACTCTTTTAAGTCCTAATTTAAACTCGTGTATGTCAACTATTTTTCTAATCTATAAAAATCAAATCTCCAACAATTATCAATTCTATAACTAAATCCTTAATTTATTAAAACAATTTTTAAATTTTAATTTTAGCCTCTTCACAGATCAAAAGTTTTAAACAACCGCCGAGCTATGTTGAAATTAATTCGGCGAAAATATGAAATCTTCTTAGAAATTAGAAGTTTTAATTATAAATGAAAAATTCCAGAAACTTCAAAATAAATGTCAAAATTTTATTCTGATTCCGGAATGGAATGACGTAATTTGAACTTGAATGTGATTATTAAAAATCTGGTTTGATAGTTTAATAAATTTGAAAATTTTGAAGAAAAAATTTTGACCTTTTTACTAAAGAAATTGAAAATTTTAGAAGAATGCTAAAATTTGGTTTAATAATTTAAAAATTTACAAAAAAATTCTGAATTTTGGGCAACGTAAGTTCAAAACTCTTTATTTCCAAAAGCTTTAATTGGTTGGTTGGGAATTAAAATTAAAATTTCAAAAACCATTTATGCGAATTTACAAATTCAATAATTCAAGCTGTTTTTTGAAATAGAAATTGGTGCAATTTAGTATTCTTGAAATATCGACTTATTTTGAAATTAATTTTGCTTCGAAAATACGGAATTAGACGGTGAATAAAATTAGAACAATGTGTTTAAAATACGGTGTAGACATTGGAAGTTTAATGGTTAGATATTTAAGAAATTTGATTTGAATGCTCCCATTATTTGAACCCGAAATAGTCAAAAGACTAATTTAAAGAGCCGAATTTTCAAACTTTCGCTCTCGCGTATATGCATTTTGCTAATTTTAAGTTTCGGGAAATCCGACCTGTTCAAAAGACAAATTTTAAGGAGACGAATTACATATTAGTGTGTGGAAATGTTAAATTCGATAATTAGAAATGAAAAACAATTGAAGCTTAGAAAATTTGAAAATTTTGACTTTTGTGAAATGTGGGTTAGAACTGAACATTTTTCCGTTCTGTTTCGGAATTTAAAAAGTTTCGATAATGTTGTAAATGTTCTGGAAATTCGAAAAAAAAATTAAAGGACGGTTCTTTAAAACTTTGGATCTGTGAAGAGGCTAAAATTAAAATTTTAAGAATTGTTTTAATAAATTAAGGATTTATTTAAAGAATTGAAAATTGTTGGAAAATTGATTTTTAAAGATTAGAAATTTCAATAGTTGACGTATAGGAGTTTAGATTAGAACTTAAAAGTGTTTAGAAAATTCGGTTTAGGAATTTAAAAATCCAGCGTTATCCATAATTTTTAAATATTTTAGCCAAAGAATATAGAAAATAATTTAAAATTGGTACGCAAATTTAATTAATTTAATTATATTTTTGAACAACAAAAAAAAAATTAAAAATTTTAATTTAAATTTCAGAATTTGGTTAAAAATTTAAGATTTTCGTTTATTAGGCAATATTTAAAAAATCGTTTACACGTTTATAAAAATTGAATATTTCAAGCTGATATTTGAAAATGAAAGAAATTCGATATTTTAATTGTAAATGAAAAACTCCAGAAACTTCTTTTTAAACACAATTTAGTCCTAAGTTTATTCTCCGTCTAATTTCGTATTTTCGAAGCAAAATTAACTTAAAAACAATAATAAATTTTACCAATTTATATTTCAAAAACCAGCTTGAATTATTGAATTTGTAAATTCGCATAAATGATTTTTGAAATTTTAATTTTAATTCCCAACCAACCAATTAAAGCTTTTGGAAATAAAGAGTTTTGAACTTACGTTGTCCAAAATTCAGAATTTTTATATAAATTTTTAAATTATTAAACCAAATTTTACCATTCTTTTAAAATTTTCAATTTCTTTAGTAAAAAGGTAAACATTTTATTTGAAAATTTTCAATTTTATTAAACTATCAAACCAGATTTTTAGTAACCACATTCAAATTCAGATTACGTCATTCCATTCGGGGATTAGAATAAAATGTTGACATTTATTTTGAAGTTTCTGGCATTTTTCATTTATAATTAAAACATCGAATTTCTTTCATTTTCAAATATCATAAACGAAAATTTCAAATTTTAAACCAAATTCTGAAATTTAAATTTAAATTTTTAATTTTTTTTTTTTTTTGTTCAAAAATATAATTAAATTTGCGTACCAATTTTAAATTATTTTCTAATTTCTTTGGTAAAATTATTTTAAAATTATTGATAACCCTGGATTTTTAAATTTCTAAACCGAATTTTCTAAACGAACTTTAAGTCCTAATTTAAACTCCTATACGTCAACTATTGAAATTTCTAATCTTTAATAATCAAATTTCCAACAATTTTCAATTCTTCAAATAAATCCTTAATTTATTAAAACAAATCTTAAAATTTCAATTTTAGCCTTTTCAGAGATCAAAAGTTTTAATCAACCGCTTTTTAAAATTTTTTTTTTCGGATTCACAGAACATTTACAACATTATCCAAGACTTCTATATTCCGAAACAGATGTCACAAATGTCAAAATTTTCAAATTTTCTAAGCTTCAATTTCATGGTTTATAACCAAAATTCAGATTTTCAAATTTTTGAACACCTTAAATCAACAAACCAGATTTTATAATTATTAATTTCATTTCTAACTGTCGAATTTTACATTTCGACATGCTAATATGTAATTCGGCTTCTTTAAATTTGTCTTTTGAACAGTTCGGCTTCCCCGAAACTTAAAATTAGCAAAATACATGTTCGGCTCTTTAAATTAGTCTTTTGATTATTTCGGGTTCAGAAACTGAGCATTCAAATCAAATTTCTTAAATATCTAACCCTCAAATTTCAAATTTTTAAACCGTATTTTAAACACATTATAGTCCTAAGTTTATTCACCGTCTAATTTCGTATTTTCGAAGCAAAATTAATTTCAAAATAAGGGCCGCGGCGACTGGACTGATTTGTACCACAATTTTCATTCTATATATACAGAATGGACTATGCAGGTTGTATTAGCGAATTATACTAACACAGCCAAATTATCTTACAATTTTTTCTTCGTTACATTCACACAGCGATATTCCTGTGTAAGCAAATTTATTTTAATAATTTTTCTTTTTCTACTCTACTTTGAATTAATTATTTAATTCGTGTAACCTCTAAATATGGAACCGATCCTAAAGATCATTTTAATGTGTTTTACAGATTAATACGTAGAAGTATAACAGAATGAACTGTGCAGGTAATATTGCCTAGTACTCGAACTTTAATTTTTAAACGCAATACTGAAATTTTAATTTTAATTCTCAACCAACCAATTAAAGCTTTTGGAAATACAGAGTTTTCAACTTACGTTGACCATCCTGAACAGACATCAAAATTCCATTCCGGAATCAGAATAAAATTTTAACTCTTATTTAGAAGTTTCTAAGAAAATTTCTTATTTTCGAAACTGAATTAATATCAAAATAGGTCGATACTTCTAGAATTCTAAATTTTTCCAGTGTCACCAGTTTCAATAAAAAAATTTTAAATTTTTAAACCGAATTCTAAAATTTTAATTTTAATTCTTACTAGTTTCAAATTTCCTCAAACTTAATTTCGCTATGAAAATTTACACTTTGGGAATTTGTAAAATCGGAATTAGCAAATTAAATTTTCTTGATTGAATTTTATGAATTCTAGCTGAAATGGAATCTTAAAAGCAATTTTTAAGTGCAAAAGCTTTTCTCAATAATAAAAACAAACTTTAGTCTTTGTAAAAATTATAAATAACAGAAGAAGTGTTTGAAGTTTCGATTTCTCTGTTAATGTATATTTGTAACTTATAACTTCATTCAAACTAATTTATTTATTGTAGAAATGCCCATCTAACCATAATTATTTTTTCTTTATTTTCAGGTAAGCCAAAAAGTTTAAGAAAGCTTTCTTAATTGATCGTAAGTACACAGAATTTGTAAACTAAAACCTGAGAAATATGAACAGTCGTAATACCCCAAAAAATGTATTGTTTTCTAATCTATTCATAAAAATGATATTCGAAGTACAATTTAATCAATCTGACTATAGTTAAAATATGGAAACCCGCGTCAGTTTAGGTACTGACCATAGTAATTAATTTGTAATTAATCGTAATAATTATACAGGTTTAAGCGATTATTGTAAAACAAAGCTAACATGACATTAATGAGGCGATTCCGTCGAAACATTTTAACAGAATCGATGTTTTGATGAACAATTAAATTCTCATACGCTTTCAAACTTATAAATTTTTAATCGATTTAACAAATTGGTGAATCCGATTCCAAACTGAAGATCGTTCGATTTCGATCGTTCGAATTAATCGGAAAATAGTTTTAGTTTGTTGCTTGTTCGGGGGCTTGTTCTAAAGTTTATTCCAAGAATTTACTGGATTATAGCTGCTTTCGCGTTAAATTTAATTATGAAGTTGCATTAGGTTTGAAATTCGAATGACAAAACCAGACAGAAAGAGCAACTTGTAAATTAAACTAGTAAATTGTGCTCAACACATTTCAATTTTCAGATTTGCAAAATTTGCGAGTATAAAGAAAATATTTAGGAATATTTTAAAAAAATTCTGATATACTAAACTCATTTCATATTTTCAAAATTCAAAATTTCAAAATGTATTATGTAAGCTTGTAAAAGTTTAAAAATGTTGAATGACAAATTATAATTTTTATTGGCAATACCTATTAGCTCCAATATTTTATAATTTTCAGATTTATGAATGAATTTTAATGGAAAGTATTTTGCCCGTAAAAACTTGCATCGAACTAATCCACTGTACATTGTACTAACAAACAATTTAAGTAAATAACTGAGTAAAATTTTATTCAATTTAATTATTAATTTCTATTTTACTAATTTACTAAACTCCATATGATTCGATACACACCACACATGTGTTATATACCGCGCCAATTTTACATCATTTGGCAACTCTTTAACGACACGTGTAACATGAGATGCCTTTCGTTTTTTTTTTTTTACGACATTCCGTTTTGATGTTTGCTCGTCTAGTAATAAACGCGTAAATTACTGACTGTACATATTTATTTATACGGGAGGTTACAGCGAAAATTTGCAAAATTGAAAAAAGAAAACATTAAACTAGTTTGGTACATGCGGGGGTGGACAATTTGATGTTGATCAGATAATTATTTATGCTCTCGCTGATTGTAATCTCTTTTTTGTTAAAACGAAACAATTATAAGATATTTATAAATAGATTAGCAATTTTTGTATTTGCATAAATTAAATAACACGAAAAAACAAAAAATGAAAAATTATTTATAAAATAATTTGTTTAATTTTGAAAATTCTTTTTTAATTTTTTTAAACATTTGTAATGCCAAATTAATTTTTATTTTTTTTTTATTATCGTTTTGTGCAGATATTACTAATTAATCTTGCACGGTTTGAATTTTTTTTTTTATTTCGTGCTGCATTGGAAATGATTAATTAATATGCGTATGGTATGGTTTATCTAATAGTAGAAGAAAATAAGTGGGTTTACATCCGAATTGAATTTGAAACAAAATTACCGACAAGTATTAATAAATTTGATAGAAGTTTCATTAGTTTAGCGTACAGCAATAATTGTATGCCTTAATGTCACTTATTTTAAACTATTAAAGCGCGCCTGAGATGTATACAATACGATTTACTTTGAACTGTAAACAACTTAATACCATAAATTTCGTAAAATTATTTAAATATTTTTTCAATAAGATTCTTTCGGCTTTTTATAGACGAACTGTATTAAAAATAATGGCATTAACAACATTTTCGACTTGTTAATCAGAAAAAATGAAGAGATTAACTCCAAAAAATTCTCTAAAAAATTAAAACTTTCCTTGAGTTTTCTCAAGGTTCTTAGGTTGGTTTCGCACTGACAAGCTCGCACGAACAAAAAATTCGGTCTACTCAACAAGTAGCTACGACCAAACTATAGAAATACAATTCTAACTGCACACATTACATATCAGGCAAGAACGCATTGACTTAGCGAATTATATAATTCACCAAATCAAAAAACTCAAGGAAAACCCTCATTTCTGTTTATTTTATGCCCGCACAAATAATAAAAAGAGAAAGTGTCTATTATTTGTGTAGCCATAAAATACACAGAAATGAGGGTTTTCCTTGAGTTTTTTGATTAATTATATAATTCGCTAAGTCAATGCGTTCTTGCCTCATACGTAACGTATGAAGTTAGAATTGTATTTTTGTAGTTTTTTCATAGCTACCTGATCTCCAGTCTCAGCAACAGGTCATTTATAACCAAGTTCCAAAGCAGGCGGGAGAGTACTCCAGCATGCGGTGTACCTCTGGTTGCAAATCTTCTTTCGGAGAATTCCCCAGACTGGAATTTATGATCCTGCATCCTACTATTTGACCTATCCTAGTTATAGTCCCTGGAAGCACGTTGTTGAAGACTCTCTCAATGTCCAAAAACTAGGCAATGGTAGTCTCTATACTAGAAAAAAATTTGGATAAAATATATAAGAGAATGAAGAGCAGTCTCTACAGATCTCCCCTTCCAATAAGCATTAAAATATAAATCAGCTGATGAAAAACGACCAATATTGGAGACCCCCTTCCCACATTACTTACTGATTATTCACTGGCTAATTAATTATTCACACAGTATTCTCTCATTATTCACTGATTATTCACCCTTTATTCCCTGTGTGTTCACTGAAACATTAATCATGAGTAAAACGTAGTGAATGGACAAGGCATTGACTAATCTGTGATCACAAATCATAATGGCTTAAGTGTCAAATTCTCATTTTTCAGGAAAACGTTTTTAAAATTAAGAGTTATTTAAAATCGTTTGCCGGAATATTACAAAAAATTGATAGGTATGATATGAAATCGAATTTGAAGATTTCAAATTTGAGATAATACGTAAAAGGGTTTATCTCAACTTAGGCCATTGTGATTTGTGACCACAGAATTAGTGAATAATGAGTGGTTAATAACTGAACCATAAAAGGTGAATTACGATTGCTTAAAGTAACAATGAATAATGGCTGAATGATAAGTAAATAATCGTTTCCTCTTTCTTCCCGCCCAAATTAAGACAGCTCTGATCAAATCGACAGTGCGCAATAACCGTTATTCATTTATTTTATGAAGCTTAAAATTCTTAGAGTCTTACTAACAGTAATTAAATCCTTTAATTTTTGTAAATTTATTGAAGGGGAAATTATTAAAATTCTGATTATTTGGGTAAATTTCTTAAAATTTGTCGAAATTCTTTAAATTTATTAGTTACATACTTGAAAATTTGGAACTGTAAAATTCAAGGTATTCTGAAATTTTTAAAATTCATGAAATAGAAAACTAGAAAGTTAATCCACTTCAACATAAATAATTCACTAACGAGAAACACGTAACTATGTGTGGTAATATCGTTATGGGCCTTTAAAAATTACTGCTCTAGCTACCAGACCCATAAGAGTTATATGGATCGAATCTATGCTTAAGCGTCACATTATTGAGGTTGAGATGTAGATTGTAAACATGTATTGAATTCATTGAATAATCCCTTGACCATTCCCAACAAAGTCATAAACCGTAAACATTTCATTGACCTTCTTTTTTCTACTAATAGAGTTACGGTCTTATGAAGAGATTGCGAAGCTTGTTCGCGATTGTTTGATGACTCAGTCCTGAATCAGCGGCTACATTATATTTTAGAAAGTCATTTTCCTAGGCTGCCTTCTTTCACTTGCCCCAAACTAATTCAATTTTCCCAATCATCCGTGAGGATTTGCAGAACCATTACAATGTACTGACAGTAGCTTAAAGAACACGTTACTCTAAAACTTATTCCTACGACATATACTGTCTCGTCACAGTAATCGCCCACGAAAACTATAAAGAATACTGGAAAATGGTCTGAAATAATCGGGCCCTGATTCAATCGAATGGAATTTTGTGAAATTTCCTTAATCTCTACTGTAGCAGCCCAAACACTTCTCGTCTCTCTTAGGCTTATTTGGATTTTTCAAGATTATTTTCCGATTTATTCTGGAGAAGATTACACATGGATTGGTAATCCAGAGAAACTCTCTTACTATTTGTCTCCAGTCGAGTTATATTTCCGGTTCATTTTAATTGTAAACCTTTCTCAGCGTCTTCTAAATCGAATTTTTTAGTGATGAGAAGAGCCTTTCAAGCGGAACTTGTAACTTCCGTTGATTGTTTGAAATGACGCTATACAGAAACCCATAAAAATTTTCAACTAAATATTTTCTAGAAACCATACCAGAAATATAACCATAACCAGAATCGATATTTCTCCAATTTCCTGTAGGTTATTCGAAATTATTCAAGAATGTCCAGGTTATTTACGTTGTATAGTGAAACCCATTTTGGATGAAGGATATTTACATTGAGAACAAATATTCTGAACTTTTTACAAAAACTACCCTTTGTAATATCAAATTTCTGAATTTGTGTTGAAAAGCTTCGATAAATGAAAGCTCTTAAAACTAAAAGTTTTCAACATTTCTTCCAAATATATGATTTATGCTCATAAAATATTTTAACGAAAGACATAATTTATGGAAATTCACAAAAATTACCGTGAAAATATAAATAAATTTTCAAGCTTAAAGCTCATTGAAAACAAATATTCTAAATTAATCGCAAAATACCACTTTCCTTTATAATATCAAATTTGAAAATCAAATGGTTTGATTTAAAAAGCTCTTGAAACTAAAAGCTCTTAATAGTTTACATTAAGCACAAATATTCTAAATCTGACCCTAAATTCCGTCATCCTTTACAATATCAAATTTCGAATTAAAATTGTTTGTTTAAAAAAGCTTCGATAAGTGAAAGCTCTGAAAACCAAAGCTCTTGACAATTTTTTCAAATACATAATTTATGCTCATCACACATTTGGTTATAAACATGAAATTATTAAAAAGTAAAAAAATGTTAAGTTCAAACCCCAAAAGGTAGGAATTAATTGGTCAAGCTTAAAGCTTATTGAAAACCGATATTCTAAATTTTGGTTAAAAAGCTTCGATACGTGAAGCTTAAAGCTTGAAAGACATATTTTAAAGCTTAAAGCTTGAAAGACATATTTTAAATGTATACCCTTTGCAACGGAATTTAGGGATAAATTATTTAAAAAGTTTCGATGAGTGAAAGCTCTTAAAACTTTTTGCAAATACATATTTTTTGAACCTAATACATTGTAACAAAAACCTGAAATTATTAAAAGGCTCAGGAATGTTAAGTTTAAATCAACCCAAGTACATAGTATAACTTAATTATCAAGCCTAA
Organism: Tipula vernalis; assembly: GCA_958295665.1. Lineage (NCBI taxonomy): Eukaryota > Metazoa > Arthropoda > Insecta > Diptera > Tipulidae > Tipula > Tipula vernalis. The sequence goes on from OY282560.1 coordinate 36,168,487, forward strand.
AGCTCATTGTTAACAAATATTCTAAATTTATCCCAAAATTTCGTCGCCCATTTTAACACCAAATTTCGGAGTGAAATGATTTGATTCAAAAAGCTTCGATAAACGAAAGCTTACATTATAATAGTAAGTTTCCTAGTAAAATTGTTAGGATTGACTAAAAGCTCTTGATAATTTACATTGAGAACAAATATACTAAATTGTCCCTAAATTGCGTTACCCTTTGTAAAATCGAATTTCTGAGTAAATAGTTTGGTTTAGAAAGCTTTTCTAATTGAAAGCTTTTAAAACTAATAGTTCTTGATATTTTTTGCAAAACATAATTTTTGCTCATAAAACATTTTAACCAAAACCTGAAATTATAAAAAGCCTTACAAATGTTAAGTTCACAGCCAAAAGGTATAATTTATTTATCAAGCTTAAAGCTTATTGAACCAAAAATACCTTCCTTTATAATATCAAATTTTACAGTTAAAAGGTTTGGTTTGAAACTTCTTAAAACTAAAAGCTTTTGATGGTTGAGAACAAATATTTCAAATTTTAGGCAAAATTCTGTCACCTTTTGTAAAATCATATTTTTGATTAAAATGGTTTGGTTAAAAAAGCTTTGACAATTAAAAGTTCATGATTTTTTTGCAAATACATAAAGCATTTAAATAAAAACTCGAACGATCTCTCGAATCATCTTAGAATTCTATAATAATCTAGATATTGAGAATATTTTCAAGCGATTCAAAAGCAATGATAAATATTTCTGTTAGAAATAGCTGAAAGTTAATAGTTTTGAATCGGACTTAGAGAATTTTACCTAACTCAAAGCTACTCTTAATGCAATCCAAAACTTTTTCGATATGTGTCATCTACACTCAAAATCAGATACAATAAATTAATGCGAGACTAAACGATAGGAAGATATAAGTTTTTCACTAAAAGCTTTACTTGTTCATAGGTGCCCAAAAAAATGATGCGGGGGCCCGAAATTTGTAGTTACGCCGCTGTTTATGAATCGTATAAATCTTATGAATTCTATCATCTCTTGAATATTATGAACCTTATGGATTTTATGATTCTTAAGAATCCCATGACTCTCATGAATCTTATGTATCTCACTAATTTTATGAATCTTATGAGTCATATGAATCTTATGAATCTTGCGAATCTTACGAACATCTTACGAATATTTTGGATGTTATGAATTTTTCAATTCTATGAACTTAAACGAATCTTATGAATCTTTTGAATCTTGTGCGTCTTTCAAATCTTATGAATGTTATGTGTCGCATAAATCTTATGAATATTTTGAATCTTAGGAACTTATGAATCTTAAGAATTTGTTAGATCTTGTGAATCTAATGTATGAATTTCGACAAATAGATTTTTGACAAAGTTCTGGAATATGGCCAATTAGGATGGAATTTTGCTACATCTTAACCGATTTTGATAAAATTCGATACGTGGAATGGAAATGGGATTCTTAAAGTTCTGGAATTTGGCCATTAGGATGGAACTTTGTTATTGCTCAATCGATTAAAACGAAATTCGATATTTGCGATGTAATTGGGATTCTTAAATGATTTTTTGATGAAATTCTGGAATAAGGCCAATTAGGATGGAACTTGGCTACTTCTTAACCGACTTTGATAAAATTAGATACATGTGATGGAAATGGGATCATTAAACGATTTTTTGATGAAGTTCTGGAATTTGGCCAATTAGGATGAAACTTTGTTTGTACTCAACCAATTTGACGAAATTCGATATTTACGATGTAAATGGGAATCCTAAATGATTTTTTGACGAAGCTCTGGAATATGGTTGTGCTACACTCAGCTATTTTTAACCGAATACATAAAATTCGTCAGTTGTAACTGAATAGGGATTATAAAATGATTTTTTAATAAAGTTTCGGAATTTGGACAATTAGGATAAAACTTGGTTATTACTCAACTGATTTTGACGAAATTAGACATATGTGATATAAATGGGGTTCTAAACGATTTTTTGATTATGTTCTAGAATATGGCCAATTAAGTTGGAGCCTGGCTATTTCTTAACCGATTTTGATAAAATTCGATATATGGGATGAAAATGTGATTCTTAAATAACTTGTTGATTTAGTTCTGGAACATGGCCAATTAGAATAGCTCTTACCGATTTCTTCTTAACCGATTATGATGTCTTTCGACATGTACTATGAAAATCGGAATATTAAGACGTTTTCCATGATGTTCTAGAACATGGCCAATTCGAAGATTATCTATTTCTTAACCGATTGTAATGAAATTCGACATGAACGGTGAAAATAAAGTAAACATGGAACTTGGCTATTTTCAACCGATTTTTATGATTCGAAATGTACGGTAAAATGTGACTCTTTAATTATTTTTAGATAAAGTTCTAGAATTTGGTAAATTAGCATGCCACTTGAACCTTAATTAATAACGAAATTTTAAATGTGTTGTTTCTGTAGACATTTTATCGAGGATCACAACAGGTTACCGAACATTTATTGCTAAAATTAAAACATTTAAGTCACCTGTAATTGGACAAAAAATCAGTTCTCTATTCCTTTTATTTTCTGAGTTAACCGTCATGTTTAAAAAAAGTCGTCTCACTCTTAAAGATTGAATTGTACGAAGCTGGAAATTTGTCAACCTAAGCGAAGTTAATTGAAATGTTAAAAAAATGGTCAGGTAGATCAGGAACGCTTCTACATATAATAACAAAAATAGCACAAAATGTTTGTAAGACTTTTAGAAGGACTCTTAACCTAGATAATCTCTTCAATTGAAGAGTTGCAGAGCGCTCAGGTGATCAAAAACTATGAGATAAATAAAACTTGCAAACTTGTAGTTTGTGTATTTAAACTGTAGCTTGCAGAATTTCAATGCTACCTTCATCTTTCAGGACGGCCAAACGTTGGACCTTAGGCACAGTGGCGTAACTAGGTAACCGCAGCACCCGCGGGGGCCCACATTTATAATTTTAGTTCAGTCAAGGTTAGATAGATGGTGTTCACACGGAGACCCTCCCATCTGGATACTGAAATACTCGCGCATCTCATTAAGAGATGATCGACCATCCAGCGCCACCCGTGACCTCAGACAAACCGCCTCTAGTGACCTGACCGCCGCCTGACTGTCCACATAAATTGCGATATCCCTTACTGATACCACATTATGCTTCAACCATGTCACGACTTCCCCGATCGCCACCACTTCAGCTTGGTACACGCTGTAGTAGTCAGGAAGACGAACAGAAATATTAACATTAAGCTTCTCACAGAAGACTCCGGCTACTACCTTACCATCTAGCTTAGAGCCGTCCGTGAAAAATTGCACTGCCTCGTTTTCCAGTATTGATCCGTCCCTCCAGGATTCCCTTGAAGGACAGACGGTCCGGAACCCTTTCTCGAAGCACAAGGTTGGTATAACATAATCTAGGTTCACCAGTTCATCCCTTAGTGATCCAACTATCGTCGAGTGCCCCACCTGCAAACACTTCCACTGAGAGACAGCCGTAAGTTGCATAGCAACCTCGGCTGCCTTCTGCTTACCAAAACCCTCTACTGGAATAAGGTGGAACATAACCTCCAAAGCGCGAGTAGGTGTCGTCCTAAGCGCCCCGGTTATAAGCATGCAGGCCGTTCTTTGCACCCTTTCCATTCTACTCCTGTATGTTACCTTGTCCAGAGCTGGCCACCACACGCCCACTCCGTACATAAGTACAGGTTTCACTACGGCAGTGTACAGCCAGTGTACCAGCTCCGGTTTCAAACCCCATCTCTTACCTATGGCGTTAATCAACCTACTTATAGAGTAATCCACCTTCAAAGCTGTCAATCCCTCCATGATCGCCTCCGTCTTTACGTTATTAAAAGCACCTTCAATATCGAGGAATGAGACCATACAGAACTCCTGCGAGTAAATTGACTTCTCAATTGTGCGTACCAAAGCGTACAAGGCTGTGTCCACTGACCTCCCTTTACAGTACGCATGCTGTGACATTGCCCAATTGCTGGGTTCAATTTTTGATCGTATAAATATATCCACCATCCTTTCCAATGTTTTCGGCAGAAAGGATGATATAGTTATAGGCATCAGGTCCTTCGGATAAGCATGTGAGCTTTTCCCCGCTTTCGGAATGAAGACCACCTTAACCTTCGTCCATTTCCTAGGGATATTGACAAATTTCAGACATCCTCTGAAGATCATCTCCAGCCAGGGAAAGATAACTGCCAAGTTCCTCTGGATCTCCGCTGGTATAATCCTATCTGGGCCAGCCGATTTATAAAGCTTAAACCCGTTCATTGCCCACGCGATCCGTTCTCTATCCACGATGCCCTCCATTTCTATTGATGGTATTTCTCGATGAGCCCCCGGCTCCGTCGAGTAATCGAGGCTTCCCGGAAAGTGCGTATTTATTAGAAGCTCCAGAGCCAGAAAAGAACCTTTTGCATAAGGTTAATTTGATAAGAAAAAAGGAGCAATTACTTATCTGTTTTGCTACTAAGCATCTTGCAAAGTATCATTTTGATGTTCATAAAAATCAAGAAGAAACTGTTGAACATTTCTTCTTAGAAAAATATCTAACCACAACTGAAAACCATTTCTTGTTTCCTTACAACGTACACTTGAGTCAAACCAGTCAGTCTGTATAATCAATTAGTGGTCGTTCGACTTATAGTTTCTCATTTACCGGATCTTCTGATTACCGGTAAACGGTAAATAAAAATAAAGCCGTTAAAATCGATTAATTTTTAAAAACTATTTTAAATACACATGAGGAAAATGCAAATGCCAAAATAATTTTGAAATTAGTGTTTTTTCGGTTGTTTTTGGCGGGATTCTCCCGATTTTGGAAATTTCCATCGCTTTCCGATTTAATATCCTTTTAACTTTTTCTTTTGATCCTTCTTAAAATTTCTCGAGATTTTTATAGTTTAGCATGGAAATGAGATGCGTGATGTTCGAGCCTTAATTGGTGATTCGGTGTTTCGAAACAAAGGTTTTTCGAAATTTTCAAGATTATTCATTTTATCAATAGACAAACACCTTCCAGAATTATATATTTTATTGGTCGTATGACTGTACAATTTCGAATGACGAAGGAGAAGAAATTACAAAATCAGGAGAGAGACTATTTTTAGTGTTTTGCTCAGCTAATGATGACAGCAAGGTTCTAGGTGGTCTACGATAAAAGATCTCAGCTGGAGATCGATAGCAATTGGCAAAAATTATATGAGTGCTTCTTCACAAGATGTTCCATTAAAACAATTTTTTTTAAAACCGATTTGAAAATACGCAGGAATCGTTCGGCCTCACCATTGGATTCGCCATTTGGCTTCACTATTTTTCAGCTGACGTAAACTGCGGACCATTATCGCTTACTATCGTTTTGGGTAAGCCTTCGATAGCAAATAGTTGCTGGAGAGCATGTATAGTGCAAGTCGACGTTGTCTTTGACATTTATTATAAAACATACGAAACAAAGGCGTCCACGAAAACTAACCACATTTTTGTCATAAATGTCCTAGCAAGCTGCTTCATTCTAGTTATGCTCCAGTGTCCTTCATGCAGCAATTCGCGGGTTTTGTACTGGAGTAATGGTGGAATGATCACGCGTGTATAATCTGTCTGTGTCAAGTGGGCAGCGTTCTCGATAGCTGCTTTGAGTTTCTGAAACGCATCGGTTTCCACTATTCCCCATTGAAAACGAGAATTTTTCGAAAGGAGTCGATTTAAAAATAATAATTAATAATTTACCCTTCCAATAAAAGATTCCACTTCCTTCAAGTTCTGTGGACAAGGTAATTTTTTGATCACTTCCAAGCCCGTGTTTGAGGGTCGGATTCCATGTTGTGTTCCATGCGAACTCACACTTATTGACCCGACATCTAAAACCATTTTCTTCCAATCGGCCCATTAACATTTCGAGATTTTTCAAGTGTTCATTGTTTGACTTCCCAGAAATGATAAGGTCATCTAAATAAAAAATCTAAAATTCTAAGTCGACCGTCAGTTGTTCCATCAGCCGTTAGAAAATTCGGGGGGCGCTGGCAATTCCAAATGGTAGTCGCTGAAACTGATAAAGCCCAAAATGTGTGTTCACTATACCATCTTTATAACCGATTTTGGTATAACATTGCCACCGTTGTAGTTTATAAAATAGCTCGTCGATTCTGGGAATCGGATGTCAATCAGTTTCGATTTATGGGTTTACCGTTATCCTGAAATCGGCACATAAGCAAATTTCTCCGTTTGGTTTTTTGTACAGGTACAATTGGTGTTTGCCCATTGGGTTTGAAATATTGAGGTTTGAAATATCGAGACTCAGCGTCAGGTCTTAGCCTTATTCTCAGCTTTATATGATTAACATCGTCCAAACGTGTTTTCAAAGAGTTTCTGATGTTTATGACATAACTCGGAAATTCTGCATTTCAATTCACCAGCGAAATTGTTCTGGGTAACTGAAAATATATCGTTATTATCGTGTACAATTTTAAAATTTAAAGATTCGAACCAATCGATGCCCATAATATTTGAAATATCCTCCTGGTCAACCACAATCAATGGTAATAGTGCATTTATAATTTGTATATACCACTTCCACATATGCCCGGAAAACTGTTGTTGTAGGTATGCAAGTCGGACTTATGCACTTTGCATATGCACTTTGAAAATTCGAAATTATTGATATTTTTTCAAATTATATGTTTCGTTTTGTTTGAGGCTATTGAAATGAATCACGTTCTGTTTCGCCTACAAGAAAAACTTCGGGCCCAAAAAAAATGTGCAGGGAGGAGGGCGGAATTTGTAATTACGCTACTGACAAGGGAACTTGATTACGTATTGTTTACTATATACGACTGTGACTTGAGCACGAAGCGGTTATTTCCAGATTCCTAGGCCCAATTCCAACTTGAAAAAATTGGTTATCGTCGCCTAACCACTATTTCAGAACCACTTTTTCAAGTGTTACAAACGTTCTAGACAATTTCCAAATTACAAGCTATTAAAAGTTAGTCAGAATTAAAAATAAACTTCATTTTTAGTTTTTAATTATTTCAATTACACAAGTACAAAAAAACTAACTTTTTCATCCACTGTATATAAACGTATTATATTTATTTTTAATGAATATTTTTATTTTTACCTGTACAAAAAAAAAAATTAAATTTAAAATAACAAAAAAAAAATTTTGTTCACAACAAAAAAATTTTTATTTTTAAAAATAAATTTTACATACCTCACCTCATCGTATAAACAGTCAGTTTTAATTTAACATTTGTGTGAATTATAATAAAAGTGAAAATAGTAAAAAAAAAAATATTTTCCCCCTTGTGCTGCACGTTAGAAAAAAAAATATTAAAATTGTTAAGGTAATAATTAATATTATCAAAATTATTTTAATTTAATTATGGAATTTTTGTGTTATTTTTTTTTCGTTGGTCCATATTATTAATTACGAAAATTTTATAAAAGTGTAGAGTGTGAAAAGCTCCACGATGTTATAAATGTTATAAACAAACCAAACCAAATGGTCATCCCCCTATATTCTCCTTAGAGCGTACAAATTTTTTTTTGTTTTACATTAATTAATAGAGACTAGAGATACTTGCAACAAAATAATTTTTTTATAATTAAATTAATATTCATCTCACGTAATATGAAGTCACTTTATTATTTTCATTACGTTTTCCTACGCGCAAATTTAGGAAAGTTATCAAAATGTTTATGGTGCTTATGGGTACAGTATAAAGATATGTGTTCACATGGTACGGCCGAGAGAGATCCCGCCGCTTCTATGAATTTTAATTAACGTATTTTAAGGTTCAACGCATCAATTACGAAATGGAACGGACGTGCGCTTGTTTTACTTTATATTTATTTAATACGGATGTACGCACAATAAAGTACTGCTTGCGATGATTAGGTTTAGGATGATTTTTATGACAAATAATTAACGATTTTTTTTTTGTTCTAAATATCTTTCAATTAATTTCAATGCGAATAAATTATATGTAGAATACGTGTTTAGATGACTATTGGCTGGCCACAAGGTATATATAAATGACGGGTGTAATAAAATTATTGTTTAGCGTATGATGCGAATATAGTGTAGGAATTTGGAGTATGGCCAATTTTTTAAATTTAATGTCCGTATACACCTCGTTTATAGACGTTTAACTTCAAACACATTTTGTTTTTTACTAGATACTTCTGTGTAATTCATGTATCATCACACAATGTATAGTGTTTAATATAATTTCTCGAGTTAATTATGTGACAACAAAAAAAATTTTGGTTAAGCACGTGGCTATTCGATATTGAGTCTAATAAACTTGGCATTATAATTAAAGTACTGGGTAATTTAATCGCGACTAAGCAACATCCTTGAAAAATATGTCAAACATAATAATAAAAATTATTCACAACTGTCAAAACAATAATAAGGTTTTGCAAACATCTCAAAATCCTTCAGCACTAAATATTATAAACCTTGAAATTTTGAATTCAAATTCGACATGAAAATCTACTGATTATAGAATGCTAAATATTTTAAAGTTTTGTAGTAGAATTCTAGTATTGTATAGCATTACTCTTCAACTTTTACGATAAATGGTTCATTCTAGTGTTGACTATCATCAGGAAGTATATACGACAGCACCGAGAGTTGTCAAGTGTCTAAAATTTTTTAGGCTTTGTCCACCTATGAGCTTTTTGTATGTTTGTTCTGCAAATAGTCCAACCAAGCGGTACGTTATATCAAATGACACGTTACTCTTGGAATTCTATATATCCTTTGAATTAACTCTAAGACCACCAATTCATCGACGAACACCGATTCAAACCAAAAGTAGAATACTCAAACACTAAAAGCTCAATGGAACAATTTCTGTATGGTAGTGCAGTGTGCCCATCGCTTATGCTACAAAGGCCAATTTCTAGATTTCTATTACCAAAAAATAGATTTCGCAAATAGGGGTTGAGAGGTTCACCCCCAGAGGGGCAAAGAACACAATTTTTAAGGGTTTGTCGCGTTTATCTTTAAAGTAGTGTTTCCAAATGTATTTTTTATGGGAAACGGCGGAAATACAAAGCCCCTTAAATATATGTTATTGCAAAATCCCGAATTTCTAAATCCCGTATTTATCCCGTGCCGCTTACCCAAAACAACGTTAAGGCGACGATGCTATGCTCCAACTCAATTTTGAGTTCTTGAAAAGCATTTGACTCCATTTCCAAAGTTGAAAACAGATCAAAATTCAGGGTATATTGGAACACGCTTTTTTATTTGAATGAACCAGAAATGTAATTTTGTTTGAACCATGTTTCAATATTTCTATAGACGACCTTTTTTGGGGTACGAATGCCAAACTTTTAATCATTTAAATTTGTATGGCAAACGATTCCGAATTACTGTATTTCTGCTCCAACCATTCTTTTTGTGCCTTCCCTCAGATGATTTGGCCAAAATCATCCGAGTTTTGTCCAAAGTCGCAAATAATTCTTTTAAGATTCAAATTAATTTTTTACTCTAAACCAAACTCCCTCGTTAAGCAAAAAACTAAGGCACTATTTCTCCTTCAATATTACCATGAATTGAAAATAGTTGCCTCCATCCGTCGCAGAATTAGTTTAGAGAGTTACTTACCACGCTGCTGTTTCGAGTTTAGTTCTTGCTGCTTACCAATAATTTAATTAAATAGTAAAAACATGCTTCAACGGACACAAAAACTATTATGTATTAAATCATTCATTGGGCTGACCACGGCATTTTAAAAGATAGGATTTTGGAATGCTGGATTTCAGAAACGAGATTTTGTAATTAGGGATTACGCATCTAACCTAATTTTTACGCATTTTATTCAAAAATTTAGCAAATTTTCTTTCGGAAATTTAGCAAATTTACGGCAAATTTACTCCCTCCCACCGCAGTAATATCGATGTAAATTTCGATGTTTAAATAATTTTTTTTTACTGTCCCAAATCCGTATAATGGCTATATCGATCAAGATAAGAGTTAAGCAAGATGTCTCTAAAAATTTACGAAATTCTGATGGACTTTGCTACCTAAGTATTAAAAACTGTTATTTCGATTTACCGTAGTAAGGCCTGAATGTAAAAGTCGATGTTTAACTAAATCTTTTTCACTGGCTCAAATCAAGTTAAATCTCTCTAAAAATTTAGGAAATTCTGATGGACTTTGCTACCCTTAGCATTAAAATCTGAAAACCACGATTTACCGCAACCAAGGCCCGAATGTAAAATTCGATGTTTATGTCAAACTTTTTACTGGCCCAAATTCGTATAATGGCTGTATCGATCAAGATAAGAGTTTAACTACATCTCTTCAAATAGTGAGGAATTTCTGATGAACTTTGCTACCCTTAGTATTAAAAACTGAAAATTTCGATTTACCGTAGTAAGGCCCGAAAGTAAAATTCGATGTTTAATTAAAACTTTTTCACTGGCCCAAATCCGTATAATGGCTATTTCGATCAAGATAAGAGTTTAGCTACATCTGTCTAAAAATTTAGGAAATTCTGATGGACTTTGCTGCCCTTAGTGTTAAAAACTGAAAATTTCAATTTACCGTAGTAAGGTACGAATGTAAAATTCGATGTTTAATTAAGACGTTTTCTCTGGGCCAAATCAAGTTAAATTTCTCTAAAAATTTAGGAAATTCTGATGGGCTTTGCAACCCTTAGTATTAAAATCTGAAAACCACGATTTACCGTAACAAGGCCCGTATGTAAAATTCGCTGTTTAATTAAAACTTGTTCACTGGCCCAAATCGGTATAATGGCTATTTCGATCAAGATAAGAGTTTAGCTACATCTCTCTAAAAATTTAGGAAATTCTGATGGACTTTGCTACCCTTAGTATTAAAATCTGAAAACCACAATCTACAGTAGTAAGGCTCGAATGTAAAATTCGATGTTTAAGTCAAACTTTTTACTGGCCCAAATTCGTATAATGGCTGTATCGATCAATATAAAAGTTTACCTACATCTCTCCAAACACTGAGGAAATTCTGTTGAACTTTGCTACCCTTAGTATTAAAAACTGAAAATTTCGATTTACCGTAGTAAGGCTCGAATAGAAAATTCGATGTTTAATTAAAACTTTTTCACTGGCCCAAATCCGTATATTGGCTATTTCGATCAAGATAAGAGTTTAGCTACATCTCTCTAAAAATTTAGGAAATTCTGATGGACTTTGCTACCCTTAGTATTAAAATCTGAAAATTTCGATTTACCGTAATAAGGTACGAATGTAAAATTCGATGTTTAATTAAGACTTTTTTTCTGTCCCAAATCAAGTTAAATCTCTCTAAAAATTTAGGAAATTCTGATGGATTTTGCTACCCTTAGTATTAAAACCTGAAAACCACGATTTACCGCAGCCAAGGCCCGAATGTAAAATTCAATGTTTAATTAAAACTTTTTCACTGGCCCAAATTCGTATAATGGCTATTTCGATCAAGATAAGAGTTTAGCTACATCTTTCTAAAAATTTAGGAAATTCTGATGGACTTCTCTACCCTTAGTATTAAAAACTGAAAATTTCGATTTACCGTAGTAAGGCCCGAATGTAAAATTCGATGTTTAATTAAGGCTTTTTCTCGGCCCCAATTCAAGTTAAATCTCTCTAAAAATTTAGGAAATTCTGATGGACTTTGCTACCCTTAGTATTAAAATCTGAAAACCACGATTTACAGTAGTAAGGCCCGAATGTAAAATTCGATGTTTAAGTCAAACTTTTTCACTGACCCAAATTGGTATAATGGCTATTTCGGTCAAGATAAGAGTTTAGCTACATCTCTCTAAACATTTAGGAAATTCTGATGGACTTTGCTACCCTTAGGATTAATTTGAAAATTACGATTTACCGTAGTAAGGCCCGAATGTAAAATTCGATGTTTAATTCAAACTTTTTCATTGGCCCAATTTCGTATAATGACTGCATCGATCAAGATAAAGGTTTAGCTACAACTCTCTAGAAATTGAGGAAATTCTGATGGACTTTGCTACCCTTAGTATTAAAAACTGAAAATTTCGATTTACCGTAGTAAGGTACGAATGTAAAACTCGATGTTTAATTAAAACTTTTTCTCTGTCTCAAATCAAGTTAAATCTCTCTAAAAATTTAGGAAATTCTGATTTACTTTACTACCCTTAGTATTAAAATCTGAAAACCACGATTTACCGTAATGTAAAATTCGATGTTTAATGAAAAGTTTTCACTGGCCCAAATCCGTATAATAGCTATTTCGATCAAGATAAGAATTTAGCTACATCTCTCTAAAAATTTAGGAAATTCTGATGGACTTTGCTACCATTAGTATTAAAAACTGAATCTCGGTCTCCCATAGTAAGTCCGATATGTAAAATTCGAGGTATAAATAATACTCCTTTACAGACCCAAATCCGCATGATCGCTATATCGATCTTGATAAGAGTTCTGCTAAATCTCTCCAAAAATTTAGGAAATTCTCTTGGACTTTGCACCCGATCAGATATAAAAAGATATTAAACGTGGCCTGTAACATCGAAAATATGGACAAAGTGAACATTATACAGTGTAATGTGTGGTAATACGAAATATGGTAGTTAGGTGTGGTCACGCATAGGGCGCAGCATATATAGCAAAAAGGTATTGGTGTAGCGAAGACACCAAATGGAATTTATATTTTCATTTTTAGTGAGTTGACCAATAGCGATGTGAACTAGCGTGCTGAAATAAATCGGAAAGCTCAAATTACATTTTATAATTCGAATTTATCGATTTAATTTATTTTCATTTAATTATATGTCCCTCTTATGTTGACGTTCGACGGCAACATATCCATCAGGCAAATAGCAATACCATCGTTGGTATCAGCACCTTTATTAATGTCAACTTCAGTAATTTGTCTTCTCTTGCTACCGTACTAAACATTTCTTTCTCAACTTTATCTTCCATCTCCAGTTCCAGTGATTCCGTTCACGTTACAATGTTCAATGCAAGCATTCTTCTATCTAATTCCCTGTTCATTTGCCAAAAATTCTTCTCGAGAAGTATCACTCAGAATCAGGATATTACAGATTGAAATATTTCGTCCTATCATCTTAGAATTTCTTAGTCTTGAATATTGTGGTATAAACCGCATTACCAATTCCATCAAGCTCCGAATGCTGTAGTCTCATTTGTGTAATATCAGCTTCTCAAATTTTCAAACTTAACGTTCAACGAATTATAGCACTTTATTTGGTGTTCCATGAGTTAAGAGGTATAAGGTGGCCATATTGGCTTTCCACCAAAACTAAAACATAGACCACGTCATGAGTGGATTCGTACCAGTCAAATTATAAAATTTTGACTCACGTTCATAGGATACTGTTCAATCACTCATTGTGTATATTGTGATGAATTGGTTGCATTAATCTCAAGTAAGCTTTAATCGTTATGAGTTACTATGAGGTATACCTAGAGTAGATAATTATTTCGCAGAAATCCTATCTCACAACATAGTATATTAGTCTATCTTCCTTCAATAAATTGATACCGTATGAGAAGCGATCGAATTTATAGTATTATCTCTTGTCTTTCTTTGCAAGTCCCACGTTGACATGTGAGAAGCCATAACTGATGTTAGAAAACATTTTGCTTTCTTGTGATATTGCTTGTTCTAACATTGTTGATTCCTTCATAAATTGTTCCTGATTGCTCATGTCATGCTTTGAATGCATATTTATAAAGTTATTCATGAACTTTATATTACGAGATATTACCGATCGCTTGCAGACTCGATGCAATTCCTAGAACTCTCCGCGGTTTCTGCTTAGCACTAGTACGCCTTCGATGGACCAGTTGCCTATAACGTTTGTCTTTATTATTGAAAACATGGAAGTACCGCTGGTCTTTCAGACTAGTGGGTTTTCCGGGATGGGCAAATCGGCTTTGGATGAAACGTTTGGGACTGATTTACCAGATTCGTATGTTTTGATTGATCAAAAATTGATTTCAAGAAATATGACCGAAACAGAGAAAGTCAAAGGAGCAAAAGTCGATTTTGGAGAAAATCAATTAAGGTTAGCGAAACACCAAATTATTTCCCAAATTCTTGTTAGAAGCCTGCCTCATATAGCTTAGAGGCTTGCCTTATATAGAATAACGAAAATTTTAATCCTGCTGGTATACAAACCTTATAGAGCTTTATCAAACAATAAGTAGGCTCAGCACTGAGGTAGGTGTTTAGAGAAAGTGGCGACAGCAAACCCTAATTAAGTAAGTAAGTTAAAGTACAGGCTTTGGGACAACAACTGAAATCAATCTAAAAAATTATGATAAGCAAAGCCATCAGCGCATTGGGGTCAAAAGCAGACATAGCAGTTCTCAATAAGAGATCTTACTGAAGGCATTCTAGCTAGAAACTGTCCATTTGTTATTAACCACGAGATACCCAACCACCCAAATCTAGCCACAACAGGGAATATTGACTTAGCTAGGACGATGAGTGGTTTGGTAAGAAAAGTATTAAATTGGTCAGTTCTATAAAATTGAACGTCCAGTAACCAAAGAGGGAGACCCTCATTAAAGGTTCCTTGCTATAAGTGCTAAAACATTCAAACTGAAATCGGTTCAACAATCTTTTGGCATAAATTCCATCGCACAGCAGTCATTAAAAAGAAGTAAAGCGACCAATGATAAAAACATCATTATTAGCAAGCAAAGCAAATAGATTATAGACTTACCGAACTACTACCGGAACATTGCAAAAGTAGTAAAGGTTAGAGCTGCCTGTAAAATAAGGAAAATGCAGCACTTTATACGTAAAGTGCTTAATAACTTTCTTCACTGATAAATTAATCAATGGTTAATAGTCTCTTATTTTTATATAAGGAACTGGTATAATAATTGTTTAATCACGTTCTAGCCAGAGAACTCGTTCTTGATTGCAGTTTTGATTTCGCTTTATTCTCAGTTAACGCTCATTGTAACATAGACGTCTCAATCCCTGAAAATTGAGAAAAAACCATTAAGGTCAGTTTGATTTGTCAAATAAAACATCAGCCCATTCAGACAGAATCCTAGAAACAAGAAATTGAACTATCAAAAATTATCAATGAAAATCTGATAGAGTTGTCTATAAACTGCTCAAAATCATAAAAACTTTAAATGCGGACCATCAAACTTTTAAAATTCAATCAAATAATTGACCTCGTACGATACAACTAAATTCTCGAAATTTAATTAAAAAGCTTTAAAGTTGTTAAAAATATCCGATCCATCAAATTGGAAAATTTTATTGGCTTTAGTTAGCAACTAATAAAATGAATTACAATCATAAATTTAACGGGGTTATCAAAAGTAACCAACTGCGATTGTAGGTCACAGTGAAAAATTTCCCATATAGAAAGTTCTAATAATTCAAATGAGAAGTTCCATAAGAATTTGAAAAAACATCTAAAAATCTAAAAATAATTTTACAACAAATATGCGGCTAGACTGTTCATTCCACAGAACCAAAAATAGATCAAAAATCGCATCAGTCCATCATTTGCCACGACATAAAAATGATCTAAACATTTCATCGGATTATCACATCAAATACATAGATACCCAATATATAGATATACTGCGAAAGAGAGACACTCGAATGAATTGACACACTTTAATTGGCACGAAATTGTCTCAATTCAATATTGTTGTTTGATCGCATGCCAACAACATGAAAATCGTTTAATTTTTATAAACCAAAACAATTACAGTACAGATTTTGTCTGGTCGTAAAGGTGGAACTCTATATAATGTGGAAGATTTTTTATATATGGCCTGATATAATTTCTGGTCCATTACAATTGCACTTTGTAACCTCTTTTAACTTTCGTTGGCCTTTACAAGAGTAATATGCAATACAAAATCATCCTCACAACCTCATGACACACACAAGAACAATAACAATATACTAGTACTCGTACGTACATACATATGTAGTTTACCATGCAAAAAGTAAATGGAAAATATTTTTGGATAACGAACAAAACCATATGTGGATACAATTTTATTGTCAGCATGTGGTTTATGACTAATTTGCATTACAAATTATGTATGTACGTTGAGTATGTCGTTTGACATGATAAAATGAAGTGAAAAAAAAAAAATGTTAAAGCTATTCTCATGCGCGCAACAACAACCACCACATACGATGTGGTCGCACGTAAACAGATTCATAATTAATTGAATCTCAACGTTTTAATTGACTATGGCAGATGAACAAAGGCCACCACAATGTAAAATATTATATATTCTAGAGCACAATGTAAAATATTATATATTTGTGTGTCCCTATTGTATGGATTTAAATCTCTTAAAAATATCCTTCGAATACCCATTTTATCACTCAAGGAAAAGATCAAGTCCCACAACCGGTAAAAGTCATAAATCAAACAAAAGTCGGAATTACACATTCCAAAAACACATTAAATCAAACAATCGCCTAATTTCAATTTATAAAATTTAAGTTCCACAAAGTCTAAATTAAGTCCCACAAATATCGTAAATTAGTTGAAAACCATTCATAATTAATTTGTTGCATACATAATTAATTGATGTTAAGTCTCAAAATTGTCAAAAGCCACAAGTCAAACACAGGCCAGAATTAAACAGTAAAAAAATCAATTAAGCCAAGCAATCGCGCTAACTTCAAATTATAAAAAATAACTACCACAAAGTCCAACTTAAATCCCACAAAATGGGTTTTAGCCTCCAAAAAGTAATTTTAATCCTACCAATAACTAGTTTATCCTCCCAAGGAACAAATTAAACTTCACGAATGCCAAATTCCACAAGTTATTCAGGCCCCCAAAAATTAAGTAAAACATTCCCACAACTATTTTAAGTAAATTGGAATAATTATTTTAATTAACGTGTTTCCTACAAAATCGATCTAAGTCTCTCACTCTTTTATTTCTCAAAAAATTAAGTCCTACAAATGGAAAGGCCACAAGACAAACAAATACCGGAATTAAACATTGAAGGAACAAATTAAGCCAAACAAACGCCTAATTTTAATTTATAAAATTTAAGTTCCATAAAGTTCACGATTAACCACCACAAAATAGTGACAAGGGAAAGAATTTGAATGGACTACATAGATAACGTAAAGAGCTGAAATTTTTGAACCAAAAATCGATTTTCAAAGGACTGACGGGAATAAGCTTGTAAATTCACTGGTTTGTGGAAATTCAATTAAAATTAGTCGAATATGGATTGCAATACCAGGATCTGAGAACTAAACACAATTTTTTTGCTAATTAGCTAATAAATTACTACCTTCTACCTGCGAATTACCCGACCAACAATTACAACAAATTTGAGTTTAGGGGGCCTAAAATCAATTTAAAAACCACCAACAAATCTTTCTTTCCTTATGTAATGGATTAAGTCCCACAAAAGTCAAAGGTCATAAGGCAAACAAAAGGTAACAAGAACAGGGTCCCCCTCCAATATACGCCACACCACCACACACAGACACACAAAGTCTATCTATAATTCTACAAATATCCTGATTAAATTGGAAACCTTTAATAATTAGTGTGATTGTGACATAATGGATTTAAGTATCCTAAGAACCTAAAAATGATTTAAATCCCACAAAAAACTATTTTATCGCCTAATTTTAATTTACAAAATTTAAGTCCCACAAAGTCTACTTGAATCCCACAAATATCGCGAGTAAATCGAAAACCATTCGTAAGTGGTTTGTTTCATACGTTATGGATTTATGTTTTTTAATAAATAAGTTGAGTCCCACAAATATTTATTTTACCCGTTAAGGAAGAAATTAAGTGTCACAATTGTTAAAAGCCACGAGCCCAACCCGGAAGCCGGAATTAGACAATCGAAAAACAAATTAAAAACGTCAATCGCCAAACTTCAATTTATAAAAAGTAGATTCTACAAAGTTTAACTTAAATTCCACAAATATCGCATAGCTAGTATTCAGATTACTACTATCTCACAATTATCGTAAGAAGCTCCTTAATAATTTAAATCTCTTAAAACTATCCTTTGAATATCAATTTTATCACTCAAAGAAAAGATCAAGTCCCACAACTGGTAAAAGTCACAATTCAAACAAAAGTCGGAATTAAGCATTCCAAAAATAAATTAAGCCCGACAATCGCCTAATTTCAATTTATAAAATTTAAGTCCCACAAAGTCGCACAAATATCGGGAGTTAGTTGAAAAACATTCATAATTAATGTGTTTCATACATATTGGATTGATTTTCGTTACAAATAATTTAAGTACCACAAATATCTATTTTGGCCCTGAAGGAATAAATTAAGTCTCAAAATTGTCAAAAGGCATAAGTCAAACAAAGGCTGGAATTAAACAGTAAAAAAACCAATTAAGCCAGGCAATCGCGCTAACTTCAAATTATAATAACTAAGTCCCACAAAAGCCAACTTAAATCCCACAAAAATATCGAGCCAACCCTTAATAAGTAGTGTGTTCCTAAGGATATGGATCTAAGTCTCCCAAAAATATTTAAATCACACAATGCCTCTTTTATTTCTCAAAAACTTAAGTCCTACAAATGGAAAGGCCACAAGACAAACAAAGACCGGAACGGTTAAACGTTGAAGGAACAAATTAAGCCAAACTTTTAAT
Source organism: Tipula vernalis (assembly GCA_958295665.1). Classification (NCBI taxonomy): domain Eukaryota; kingdom Metazoa; phylum Arthropoda; class Insecta; order Diptera; family Tipulidae; genus Tipula; species Tipula vernalis. The sequence continues at coordinate 36,187,152 of OY282560.1, forward strand.
TTATAAAATTTAAGTTCCATAAAGTTCATGATTGACCAATCATTCAAAATAGTGACAAGGGAAAGAATTTGATAGGAAGAATTTCCCAAAAGGTTTGTGATGAAACTGGACGTTCATAGATTTTGATACAAATACTTACAATTCTCTTATATCTTGGCGTAATCGTATTGACATAATATCTTGGCGTATATCTCAGTAAATCGGATACGAAAAGACACATAAAGAATATTCAACAAACTAATGTGTAATCTGAATAAGCATTTTTAATGGCGGATTAATCTGCACAAAAATCAGCTCCCTATTCAATGAAAAAACTTTGAATTGAACCGCGAAATACTGTTATTGGTTTGTTTATTAAAAAAACGTTGGAATCCCTTTATACGATTAACCACCACAATATTAGTTAAAATTTTACTGATATGAGAAAATTTTAAATTGCGTTTAGCCTTTGCTGAGCTCCAAGGTTTATTGCAAGTTAAAGTTTGTTGGCTCTTCCCAATCAACGGAATATGTTTCGCAAATAACAATGAGCCAGGTAACCAACAGAAAAAATGGATTCCACATAGAACAAATTCAAATAAGCACATTTACTCAGTAGGGTTCTCTAGCAATTTTCAGTAGTTTTTACCAATAACCAATTGAAGCCGCAAAAATACCATTTACTATATGGCTTAATGTGATAATGTTAAGATAGTTAGAAAACTAACTAAGTTCCATAAACAACAAATTGAATTCCATTAAAAACAAGCTAAGTTTTACAGGCAAAGTATTTTTTCATTGTCTGGGAGTTTACAAGTTTTTCTGAAATCGCCATTTTTCAGCAATCGGTTAAAGTAGAATTTAGGCGTACAACAAAAGAATTTTCGATAAGTAGATTAGTTTTGAAATTTCTCTGAATTTTTCAAATAAATTTTGAAATTCATGAGACCAAGTAAATCTCGAGTCGTTTGCACTAATTTATCAAGAGATTCCACGGGTTCTTACATTTTTGAGGAGTGTATTCAAGCTGATTCGGTTACACTAAGCCGGTCAATAAACCCCCGATTTTTGGTCTATAGTTTCTAAACATACATACGGACCACAGCCGCTCCTTTTCTACCCTAAATTCCTGCGCTTGATTTGTGGAATCCGTGTTAAACATCGTAATTTGCATATCGATCTAAAAATTTCATCCGAAATTACAAAAACTATTACCTCGCAGCTTAAATAAAAATGTTTTGACATTTGAAAATTATCTAATCACCAACATTTTGAAAATTTTACTGCACCAGCAAAATATTTGCTGCATTAAAATAATAATTAAAATTAAAACTGTGACATTTAAATCATAAAATATTTTTTTTTTCTCTTTTTGCATAAACACAAAAACTAAATCTAAATACACCTGTTACGCTACCAATTATTTGTTTAATAATTTATGTCACATCTTAGTCATAATTAATAACGTAGAGTAAAGTTGAATAACATTATAATAATTATGTAAATTTTATCTGTGAGTTTGCGGGCCTATAATTAATTATATTTTAATTAAAACAAAAAACAAAAATTTCTTTATTTTTAGGTTTGAAAAAAGTAGCTTGGCCACCACACCAAAGTTCGCCCGCTCGAACACTTGGCCAGCCGCATCAACCATCCCCACAATATCAGCAACCACCCCAACAACAGCATCAACAGGTATGTCATTAATTATAATTCGTCTAATGATTTTATTATTAAATGTATCAGTATTTACAAATTACACATTACTAAGTCTCTAATAATTAAAATAAACAACAACAAAATGTAAATAAATAATTATTTTTTAAACCACCCTGTGATATTCATGTATGCTTTAATTGTGTCCAAATATATTTTAAACGTATACATCAAACTACAAAATAAATTTTTATTTGCGCGCTTCTAAATCTACAGCTATACATTTTGTGTATAGCATATTTCTTTAGGGTGACAACAGCAACAACAACAAATCAATCAAAGCGAAAATACGCAATTTTCCAGTGAAATGAACACAAACAACAAACATTTTTTTTTTTTTTTTTTTGAATTCAACAAGTTTGTGTTGATTTTTCGAATTTTCTTTGTAGCAGCAGATAAATAAAAGATTTTTTCTTATCCTTATCATACACGTAGTATACGTGTTATGTATGTAAGTTTTTGTGCGAGGGTGTTTAATAAAAAGTAATTTGCTACTTTATCACCAGAATTCGTTCATTCAAAACTTCCGCTAAGCAGTGTGTATTATAATATCATCATAAAATTAGGATTTGATACAAAATTTCGATGGTCAAACGGGCGAAACATTCTGAAATTTTGTGATTCTAGCGTAAAACGAAAATATCTAAATTGTCTTTAGGCCCGCAACCGATTCTAAAATGCAAATGGTTTTTGTGATCAGCTTCCTCCAATAATTATAAAATTTTGAATTTTGTAAATTTATCAAAAAGTTCTACCAAATCTAAACACTAAAACCTTGATAAACTAAATTCTAAATTACAATCTAATTGAAGTAAATTTTCTAAATTTTTAAGTTTGTAAGTAGTTTAAATTTCAAAATTGACAAATTCTTCGCTCTGGAGCTATTTCTTCAGATGTGACGTTTTCTAAATTTCAAATATTTTTAAGACTGTTTCCATGGACTTTGAATACAAGAAACCAACAGAAAATTGTTCTAAAGTGAAAATTGGCTTTCGTGCCACACAATAAATCTAACTTAAATTTAAAGAAAAACTCGAATAACCTCTTAACAAAACATTCGATATCTAAGAAGCTTTATTCAATAATACCAAAATTTTAAACTTTCCAAAGTTACTCTACTTTGCCTAATTTTACAAAATGTTTATTTCTTCTTTCCTACTTTATGTTACTAAATTTCATAAATAAGTGGAATCAAGAACTTTTATGCCGAAATCTTCATTCGAATTTTCAATATTCCTATGCCTTCTCAAATTTTCTATTTTCCTAAATTAATAACCCTAAAATAACCAAATTTGTAAAATTAAGAATTTAGTTAAAATAAGAAATTTACTAGATTAGAATTCATAAATTTAAATAATTCGGGATTTTGGTATTTGGATTTCCCTGACTTTAGGGTTTAAAAATTTGGAAAATTTTGTTTTAGAAATTCTCATCTCACTCTCAATTTTTAAACCCATAAAATCTTACAAAATTCTAAATTCCTAAATTTCTAATTAAATAGAGAGGTTTTACTCTACTTTTAAAATAAATTCTGAGTAAAAATCGATAATTAAAATTACACCGAACTAATTAGGAAATTTTTCAATAAAATATTGGAGTAATTTATAAATATTGTATTTATAAGCAATGGTTACAACGCCACGGTATCGATTAGAGAGACATTAAAATCGATCGTATGTAAGAGCGTTCGTTGGGTTTAACCGGGTCAATATTCACTGATACGTTACAAGAAATATCAGAGTTGTCTGATAAATTGATGAAAACTACAAACAAAACTCAAAATTTTCCGACTTTGTGCTGAAATTATAAATATTTAAGAATTTAGACGAAATTCTCTAATGTTGTGAAGTTTTGAAGTTTCGATACGAAATTCTATTGTAATTCCTTTATTATTCTAGAAAATCAGGGAGTTTCCCATTTTGAGCTATTAAAAATTTTTAAAGCCTCAAATTTTGTAAACAACAACTCTTATTATAATTTGAAAAACCTCGATTTTTAAAAAATTTTGTAAAATTTCGAAATCTATAAAAATAAAAACAATAATTTAAAACATTTGAAATTTAGAGTTTTCTACGTAATTCAGATTAAATTCTCAAAATTTTGTAAAGTACCGATGTAACTTTTTATTTTTTTTAAATTAGAATTCTAGAAAGAGGGAAAGTTTCCTCAAATTTTATAAAAAAAAATCTAAACCCCTAATTTTATATTATCAAATTTCTCAATTTCTAGATAAGTTTCAAATTCTCTAATTTCCCAAATTTTTTAATTTTTAAATACGTATTTTTATTAAAAATTAAAATTTATCGGTTCACACAATTTTTCAAATTTTGTAAAATTTCGGAATCTCACAAATTTTCTAACTTCAACAAATTGTATCACAATTTGAAAACAACTCAAAACATAAAATTTTTAAAAACAAAAAAACAAAACATGTTAATTTTATCACTACACAAAAATGGACAATTCGGTCAATTTTCTTCTCAAATTAAATTAATTAAAATGAAATCGAAACTTACAAGATTTTTAAAATATTCCAAAATTTTGTAAAATATGTTCCAATCAAATAAATTTCTGATTCCTAATTTCTCAAATTTTAATATAAATTCCGATTATTTAAATTCCATTTAAATTTCTATTTTTGATAAAAATTTGAAAGTCTGACCTTTTCCGATCTGAATTTTTTCAATAAACCATTTCGAATAATTTTATAACCAAAAATTTAACAATTCAAGTTTTAAATTCTTAAATTTCCAATTTTTTTTTAATTTTTAAATTCGTATTTTTAATATTATTATATACCGATTCACACAATTTTTAAAATTTTTTAAAATTCGGAAATCTGCTGCGACAGTTCTTTACTATGTTGAATGAAAGGATTTGTGAGATTAAGAATGAACGTTAGTGAAAAATGACTTTAACTCTTAAACGATCATAAGTTGGAAATCGTTTTCCCACCTAAACATGAAAATCACCTAGCATCCTTAATTTAAATTCAAAATGAACTTTGGGTTTAATTATTTGATTTCTAAAATTCCGAAATTCCTAAACTATTACATATTAATTTTTAAAAAATCAAAAATTTTCAATTTTGGAAAAAAAAAATTTAATTTTTCAAATTTTTAAACTCAAAATATAAAATCTATAACCAAACCCCGATTTTTTAAATTTTTAATTCTAAATTTCTAAATTTCTCTAGAATTTTTAAATTTAATAAACTTTTACAATTTCTAATAAGTTTCCTAAAATTAATAAATTTTTAAATTTCAATTTTTTTTAAAAACGATTTAAAAATTAAAAATTCTGATTTTTTCCGATCTGAAGTTTTGCAGAATTACAAAGCTAAATAAATTCATACATTTGAAAATTGGTGATTTGTAAAATTTAAGATTTTCATCCACAAACAATATTATAAGCAATCAAAATTCAACAATTCAAATTTCAAATTTTTCAATTGCCCAATTTTTATGTCCATAAATCTATAGCAAATTTTACTAATAAAACCACGAATTTTAATTCTAAATTTCTACATTTCTCTCGAATTTTTTAATTTAATAAATTTCTACAATTTCTAATAAGTTTCCTAAAATTAATAAATTTTTAAATTTCAAATTTTTTAAAAACGATTTAAAAATTAGAAATTCTGATTTTTTCCGATCTGAATTTTTGCAGAATTACAAAACTAAATAAACGCATACATTTAGAAATTGTTGATTTGTAAAATTTAAGATTTTCATTCACGGGTACAAACAATATTATAACCAATCAATATTCAACAATTCAAATTTCAAATTCTTAAACTGCCCAAATTTTATGTCTATAAATCTATAGCAAATTTTACTAATAAAACCACGACCAATTTTTAAATTCTAAATACCTAAATTTTGGATTTCAAATTGCTCAAATTTCAATATAAATTCCAATTTTTTAAATTCCCTTAATTTTTAGAATTTTATAAGTTCCTAAAATTATTAAACATTGAAATTTCTATTTTTGATAAAAATTTGAAATTATGACCTTTTTCGATCTGAATTTTTCAAAATTAAAAAAACTGAACAAATGTTCAATAAACCAGTTCGAATAATTTTCTAACCAATCAAAATTTAACAATTCAAATTTTAAATTCTTAAATATCCCAATTTTTTTTTTTAATTTTTAAATTCGTATTTTTAATTTTATATATACCGATTTACACAACTTTTCAAATTTTCTAAAATTACAAAATCTCATAAAATTTTTAACTTCAACAAATTGTATCAAAATTTTAAGAAAACAAAAACCTTATAATTGTCTAGTTGATATTAATTTTATCACGACTCAAAAATGGTCAATTCGAAGGAATTTAATGTTATTCTTCACGAACTAGAGTTCCAAAAGCATAGATTGACTGAAATCTAAATTTATAAAAACTTTGGAATCAAATGCTGCTGCGATAGTTCTTTACTATGTTGAATGAAAGGATTTGTGAGATTAAGAATGATCGTTAGTGCATAATGATTTTAACTCTTAAACGATCATAAGTTGGAAATCTCCCACCTAAACTTTGGGTTTTATAAATTTATCAATTTTTGCTTAATTCATAAATTTCAAATTATTTGATTATTTGTTAAAGAATATTTAATTTTCTAAAGTTCTGAAATTCCTAACGTTTCCTAAAATTTCCAATTTTTATATTTATTTTTCAATGCAATCAACTTAACGAAAAAAAAATTTAATTTTTAAAATTTTTAAACCCAAAATATAAAATACCAAACCCCGATTTTTTAAATTTTTAATTCTAAATTTCTACATTTCTGTCGAATTTTTAAATTTAATAAATTTTTACAATTTCTAATAAGTTTCCTAAAATTAATAAATTATAAAATTTCAATTTATTTAAAAACGATTTAAAAATTAGAAATTCTGATTTTTGCCGATCAAAATTTTTGCAGAATTACAAAACTAAATAAATTCATACATTTGGAAATTGTTGATTTGTAAAATTTAAGATTTTCATTCACGGGTACAAACAATATTATAACCAATCAAAATTTAATTAAAATTTCAAATTTTTAAATTGCCCAATTTTTATGTCCAAAAATCTATAGCAAATCTTATTAACAAAACCACGATTTTTTTAAATTTTTAAACTCCAAATACCTAAATTTTTGATTTCAAATTTCTCAAATTTCAATATATCCGATTTTTTAAATTCTCTTAATTTTTAGAATTTTATAAGTTCCTAAAATTAATGAACATTTAAATTTCTATTTTAGATAAAAATTTGAAATTCTGACTTTTTTCGATCTGAATTTTTCAAAATTACAAAACCTGAACAAATGTTCAATAAACCAGTTCGAATAATTTTCTAACCAATCAAAATTTAACAATTCAAATTTTAAATTCTTAAATTTCCCAATTTTTTTTTTTAATTTTTAAATTCGTATTTTTAATTTTATTATATACCGATTCACACAATTTTTAAAATTTTGTAAAATTCGGAAATCTCATAAATTTTTTAACTTCAACAAATTATATCAAAAGTTTAAGAAAACAAAAACCTTATAATTGTCTAGTTGATGTTAATTTTATCACGACTAAAAAATGGTCAATTCGAAGGAATTTAATGTTATTCTTCACGAATTAGAGCATAAATTGACTGAAATCTAAACTAATAAAAATTTTTGAATCAAATGCTGCTACGACAGTTCTTTACTATGTTGAATAAAAGGATTTGTGAGATTAAGAATGAACGTTAGTGAAAAATGACTTTAACTCTTAAACGATCATAAGTTGGAAATCGTTTTCCTACCTAAACATGAAAATCGCCTAGCATCCTCAATTTAAATTCAAAATGAACTATGGGTTTTATAAATTTATCAATTTTTGTTTACTTCATAAATTTCAAATTATTTGATTATTTGTTAAAGAATATTTAATTTTCTAAAATTCCGAAATTCCTCAACTATTACATATTAATTTTAAAAAAATTAAAAATTTCCAATTTTGGAAAAATTTAATTTTTCATATTTTTAAACCCAAAATATAAAATCTTTAACGAAACCCCGATATTTTAAATTTTTAATTCTAAATTTTTACATTTCTTTCGAATTTTTAAATTTGATAAATTTTTACAATTTCTAATAAGTTTCCTACTAAAATTAATAAATTTTTAAATTTAAATTTTTTTTAAAAACGATTTAAAAATTAGAAATTCTGATTTTTTCCGATCTGAATTTTTGCAGAATTACAAAACTAAATAAATTCATACTTTTGGAAATTGTTGGTTTGTAAAATTTAAGATTTTCATCCACAAACAATATTATAAGCAATCAAAATTCAACAATTCAAATTTCAAATTTTTCAATTGCCCAATTTTTATGTCCATAAATCTATAGCAAATTTTACTAATAAAACCACGATTTTTTTAAATTCTAAATACCTAAATTTTGGATTTCAAATTGCTCAAATTTCAATATAAATTCCAATTTTTTAAATTCCCTTAATTTTTAGAATTTTATAAGTTCCTAAAATTAATACACATTTAAATTTCTAGTTTTGATAAAAATTTGAAATTATGACTTTTTTCGATCTGAATTTTTCAAAATTAAAAAACTGAACAAATGTTCAATAAACCAGTTCGAATATTTTTCTAACCAATCAAAACTTAACAATTCAAATTTTAAATTCTTAAATATCCCAATTTTTTTTTTTTAATTTTTAAATTCGTATTTTTAATTTTATATATACCGATTTACACAACTTTTCAAATTTTGTAAAATTCGAAAATCTCATAAATTTTTTAACTTCAACAAATTGTATCAAAATTTTAAGAAAACAGAAACCTTATAATTGTCTAGTTGATGTTAATTTTATCACGACTCAAAAATGGTCAATTCGAAGGAATTTAATGACGACCTAGAGTTCCACGAACTAGAGTTCCAAAAGCATAGATTGACTGAAATCTAAATTTATAAAAACTTTGGAATCAAATGCTGCTGCGATAGTTCTTTACTATGTTGAATGAAAGGATTTGTGAGATTAAGAATGATCGTTAGTGCATAATGATTTTAACTCTTAAACGATCATAAGTTGGAAATCTCCCACCTAAACTTTGGGTTTTATAAATTTATCAATTTTTGTTTAATTCATAAATTTCAAATTATTTGATTATTTGTTAAAGAATATTTAATTTTCTAAAGTTCTGAAATTCCTAACGTTTCCTAAAATTTCCAATTTTTATATTTATTTTTCAATGCAATCAACCTAACGAAAAAAAAAATTAATTTTTAAAATTTTTAAACCCAAAATATAAAATACCAAACCCCGATTTTTTAAATTTTTAATTCTAAATTTCTACATTTCTGTCGAATTTTTAAATTTAATAAATTTTTACAATTTCTAATAAGTTTCCTAAAATTAATAAATTTTAAAATTTAAATTTTTTTTAAAATCGATTTAAAAATTAGAAGTTCCGATTTTTTCCGATCTGAATTTTTGCAGAATTACAAAACTAAATAAATTACATTTGGAAATTGTTGATTTGTAAAATTTAAGATTTTTATTCACGGGTACAAACAATATTATAACCAATCAAAATTCAACAATTCAAATTTCAAATTCTTAAATTGCCCAAATTTTATGTCTATAAATCTATAGCAAATTTTATTAACAAAACCACGATTTTTTTAATTTTTAAATTCTAAATTCCTAAATTTATGATTTCAAATTTCTCAAATTTTAATATAAATTCGGATTTTTTAAATTCCCTTAATTTTTAGAATTTTATAAGTTCCTAAAATTAATAAACATTTAAATTACTATTTTTGATAAAAATTTGAAATTCTGACTTTTTCCGATCTGAATTTTTCACAATTATAAAAACTAAACAAATGTTGACAAATGTGTCTTAGACGATCATAAGTTGGAAATCGTTTTTCCACCTAGACATGAAAATCGCTTAGCATCCTTAATTTAAATTCAAAATGAACTTTGGGTTTCATAAATTTATCAATTTTTGTTTACTTCATAAATTTCAAATTATTTGATAATTTGTTAAAGAATATTTAATTTTCTAAAATTCTGAAATTCCTAAACTATTACATATTAATTTAAAAAAAATCAAAAATTTCCAATTTTGGAAAAAAAATTTAATTTTTCAAATTTTTAAACCCAAAATATAAAATTTATAACCAAACCCCGATTTTTTAAATTTTTAATTCTAAATTCTAGATTTCTACAATTTCTAATAAGTTTCCTAAAATTAATAAATTTTTAAATTTCAATTTATTTAAAAACGATTTAAAAATTAGAAATTCTGATTTTTTCCGATCTCAATTTTTGCAGAATTACAAAACTAATTAAATGCGTACATTTGGAAATTGTTGATGGATTAAATAAAACCACGATTTTTTTAAATTTTAAATTCTAAATTCCTAAATTTCTGATTTCAAATTTTTAAATTTGTAATATAAATTCCGAATTTTTATATTTCCTAAATTTTTAGAATTTTTCATATGCTTCCTGAAATTAATAAATTTTAAAATTTCATGTTTTGATAGACAATTTAAAAAAAAAATTTCGACAGTTTAAAAATTTCTAATTCCATAAATTTTAAATTAGGTCAAATTTAATATTGAAAATATGAAAATTTTCATTCAAGAATATTGATTTAAATGTGGAAATTTTGAAAATTAATATTTAAGTTCAGTTAAAATTCTCAAAATTTGTGTGAAGTTTCTTATTCAAATATTTGAGATTTAGCAGTATTAACCAATGTGGATACTAAAATTTATTTCATGGTTAATCAGAAACCTGATAATAGTTCCACTTAAGTACACGAGTACTGTTTTCAAATCAAATCAAAAATATTTCATAACTATTTGATTTATTGCTGAAGGGCCATGTAGGCGTTCCAACCACCTCGCACTGCGACCTACAAGATATTTTGTGTTTAACTACATATTTCATAAAATTCCAAAATTTATAAAATTTGAGTTTAAAAATGGCATCTCGTATAAGTGTTTCAAAAATTTGATAGGTTTCACAGAATTTCAAATTTTAATCATCAAAGTAACTATCAGTTATGTAACTCGGTATAAGAAATAGCGAGCAATGTTACTTTGACTACAACCGTGATTTGTTATTGCCTACAGGAGAGTATTATGTTAGTTTCGATGAATCATTTAAATCGTTGAAATGTTGAATTTGTAGTTAAGTAATAATTTTTTGACACCAAGGTTGAAGCTTACGTTACTAAAAATTTGGTTATCCGCAATAACAGAGAGTCACAGACAACAAGTGTTTTCAGCACAATTTACATTTTATAAAATAAAATTTTCATTCATCATCGTCACGAGTTTTAGAAATTGGTTTTTGTTTTTTTGTACATTTTTCTTGCGACATTATAAGAAACGCGATAATTGAAAAACTGAGAAGCTAAATTTACCTCATATTTAGTTTAATAATAGAAATGTGTCATAATATCTTGTGGATGACGGAAATGAATTTGTGCCACACTAAATCTTCATATTATACTAATCATATTGCCAACCAGGATAATAATTTAGCGATACGACAAAAAGGCAACAGGTGAATTAGTCGTACAACAACAATAACTCGAAATTGTCTGTATATCCTCTTATTATCCATTTCTATATCCTTTTATCTTTCAATTTAATATCCTTTCTCTACAAACGACTTACTTAATTATAGAACCACCGGTTTTTCGGTAAATACAATATATTTCGAGGGGTGTACATATTTTATGATCGTGTATAGAAAAAACGTTTTTGTGTTACGCTTTTGTTTTCTGTTCAATTAATTTTTAATTGCTGGTATCCAGTCTTTGGAAGAATAAGAACAGTATGAAGAGGGTTACATTTTTTTAATTTTTTATTTAATCGCAAAGTTTTTTTTTGCTATTTCTAAATTATAAAATTCGGCTAATTGAATTTTTTTGTTTTTTTTTTTTGGAGGTCTTGTTATTTAATTAGAGGGTAAAATTATACTCTTGACATAATTATTTTTTAAAAAGCTTATGTAAAGCTACATTAGTTCCGTTTCTTAATAAAGGCTCAATTAAATTGTTTTATTTAACAATTCTTTTAATACAAACATACCTAGTCCAATCTATGGGGAAGCATCGCGATAACGTCTGTTATTTAGTACCTTGTTTACAGTTTAGTATATTTTAGAGTGAGATAATGAGGTGAAAAAAGTATTTCCGACACTTTATTCTTATTTCAAGAAAGATTTGGCTGACTGAATTCAAAATGGCAGCTTTAATTGCAAAGTCATCACCATCCTCTTCCTTCTTTAGTAGTAGTACCAAATATAGCATGGCCTAATTTGGCATTTTCCTAAATTTAGCTGATTCTCTCAAATTTTCTCCTACACCTCGCCTTCTTTCCGCCAAGTTTATTAGTCATAGAGTGCCATAATCAAAGCAAAGTATTTTATGCTCTCCAAACGCACGTATTTCGATATGTGCACAAAGTAAATTTCAAATGGCAGGTGCACTTCCTCCAGAGACCTTTCGAAACCTACTCATTGATATATCAGCAGATCCCCTATCCCATAAATTTCCTCCTTTGGTATTTCTGTCATTTCAATGCTTTATCCCTTTCCTGTAATATCCTTTCCATTTCTGTCCCGAATGTTTTGGAATGCCTGTTCTAAGTAGATATTTGTTTTAGTACATTGTTCTCTTTATTTACTTCTGTCCTCCGGCTCCTATTTACTTGGTTCGGGGCATATCCTCTTTCATTCACCATTTTTACTCTTTGCTCTTTTGTTTGTAAAGCAACTATCCTTACGAATTTTTCAACAGCGAAGCATACACACTTGTCATTAGAATGAAAGCCACCATCTTGCCTTAGTTAAACCAAATCCTCGTATCCTTTATCTGTTACAATATAAAAAGTGTTTCAAAGTCGGTTTTTTTGTCCAAAGTTTTGAGTCCAAAAAAGCAAAAAATAAATGTCCATCCGTCTGTCTGGATGCCTGTATCCACGGTAAGAACATCTCGGGAGCGGCTGTTTGTATTCTATGGGTCAAGGGGTCGATTTAGACGTTGAGTTTGGAGTTGAGTATTTTTTTTTTTTTAATTTTATGTTACTCTCTTCTAATGGACTTGTTCTCTTTGGCCAATAAAATGCTGATAACCCTACAATTTCACATAAACAACACCCAATCGTAAAAATTTCTTCCTGCCACCGGCGAGAATTGTACTCGAGACACCACCGAGGGACAATGTTGAGCACTGAGTTGAAATTTAGCTTAAGTTAAATTTTTATGCGTGCAATTTTGACCTAAGCCTCGTACTAAGTTGAAGTAAATTGAAATTTTATATTCACAGCCAAATTTCATTTCCCTGCAACATTTACTTCTTGCCGATATCGATTATTTGTATCTCTCGTATTACGCGTATTTTCGCTTACATAGTCGCGTTCCGTCGTAATTTCATAAAAAATGTTGACACAATTTATGGACTACACCCTCAAAGACCCAATAAATCAAATAATTTTCTTAATGCCGATGTAATGGCTAACTAATTTTCATAAACAGTTTGAGAATAACTAAATTGTTATTTGCTGTGTCTTGAATGTACGATTTTGAATTAAAAACAAATAGAGGAAAAATCAAAATGGTGGCCTTTCAAAGTAGTATAGCACAATTTAAGACATCCTGTACAAATTTTTCGAAATAATTCAAGATTGTCAGTATTATTCAAATTTAGATTCGAATTTAGTACCATTGAGTTAAATGAGATTCTCGTCCTCCGAGATTTTGAGCTTTTTAAATTAATGTCGATTTTATTCAAAATTCTCAACATTCATTAGCATTGACATTTTTAAGATTATTCTAGGATTCTGAACTTATTCGAAATTTCTAATATTCATAATTTTTTGAGAGTATCGAAATTACTAAATGTGCAAAGCGATTTAACTGTTTGGTGTTACAAAATTAGTGATAGAGCGAAATTTGCGGTATTTGTGTATTATTTAACAGTGTAACTGATTCTCATGACCAGATTTAGAGAATTTTAGATTTACCTAGATTCGCGGATTTCCCTAGCGGTGGCAAGTTATTCGAAGATTTCGTAGTTTCGCAAACACACTGTGCCACTATGACAAAATTGTGTGTTCTTATTGTTAGTACCTACTAATGATTTAGCTCAACCACTTCTCAAAAGTTACGGTTTAGGATTTAATCATATGCTAAATTTGAGTCTAGCTTATGGTTACATACAATCTAATTTTATTTGACACAAAGACTCATGACGATGTTCAACTTTACTGTTGGTCATATTTTGGCTTTGTTGAAATGACTGAATTATATGGATACCACAGATTCCTTACGCAAGGAGGCGCGTTCTCTTGCTACAGTGAGCTCAAGCATTGCAAATCGCTTGTCTGTAATTTATAATTTGAATTAAATTGTTTGTGGAGATTAATTATTTTAATTTAAAATTAATTAACCGTCACAGTTTCTTTACATAAAAATTGACACCAGAATTTCCGATATCTGATTGGAGCGTTCTCTCGCTACAGTGAGCTCAAACATTACTAGTCGCCATTTTGTAATTTGTAATTTGAGATTAATTGTTTTAATTTAAAATTAATTAATCGCCAAAGTCTCATTACACAAAAATTGACACCAGAATTGCTCCGTTATCTGATCGGAGCGTTCCCTTGCTGCAGTGAGCTCAAACATTACTAGTCGCCATTTTGTAATTTGTAATTTGAATTAAAATGTTTGTGGAGATTAATTATTTTAATTTAAAATTAATTAACCGTCACAGTTTCTTTACATAAAAATTCACACCAGAATTTGCGATATCTGATTGGAGCGTTCTCTCGCTACAGTGAGCTCAAGCATTACAAGTCGCCATTTTGTAACTTCTAATTTGAGATTAATTATTTTAATTTAAAATTAATTAACCACCATAGTCTCATTATACAAAAATTTACATCAGAATTGCTCCGATATCTGATCGGAGCGTTCCCTTGCTGCAGTGAGCTCAAACATTACTTGTCTCCATTTTGTAATTTGTAATTTGAATTAAAATGTTTGTGGAGATTAATTATTTTAATTTAAAATTAATTAACCGTCACAGTTTCTTTACATAAAAATTCACACCAGAATTTGCGATATCTGATTGGAGCGTTCTCTCGCTACAGTGAGCTCAAGCATTACAAGTCGCCATTTTGTAATTTGTAATTTGAGATTAATTATTTTAATTTAAAATTAATTAACCACCATAGTCTCATTATACAAAAATTTACATCAGAATTGCTCCGATATCTGATCGGAGCGTTCCCTTACTGCAGTGAGCTCAAACATTACTTGTCTCCATTTTGTAATTTATAATTTGAATTAAAATGTTTGTGGCGATTAATTATTTTAATTTAAAATTAATTAACCGTCACAGTTTCTTTACATAAAAATTCACACCAGAATTTGCGATATCTGATTGGAGCGTTCTCTCGCTACAGTGAGCTCAAGCATTACAAGTCGCCATTTTGTAATTTGTAATTTGAGATTAATTATTTTAATTTAAAATTAATTAACCACCATAGTCTCATTATACAAAAATTTACATCAGAATTGCTCCGATATCTGATCGGAGCGTTCCCTTGCTGCAGTGAGCTCAAACATTACTTGTCCCCATTTTGTAATTTGTAATTTGAATTAAAATGTTTGTGGAGATTAATTATTTTAATTTAAAATTAATTAACCGTCACAGTTTCTTTACATAAAAATTCACACCAGAATTTGCGATATCTGATTGGAGCGTTCTCTCGCTACAGTGAGCTCAAGCATTACAAGTCGCCATTTTGTAATTTGTAATTTGAGATTAATTATTTTAATTTAAAATTAATTAACCACCATAGTCTCATTATACAAAAATTTACATCAGAATTGCTCCGATATCTGATCGGAGCGTTCCCTTGCTGCAGTGAGCTCAAACATTACTTGTCTCCATTTTGTAATTTGTAATTTGAATTAAAATGTTTGTGGAGATTAATTATTTTAATTTAAAATTAATTAACCGTCACAGTTTCTTTACATAAAAATTCACACCAGAATTTGCGATATCTGATTGGAGCGTTCTCTCGCTACAGTGAGCTCAAGCATTACAAGTCGCCATTTTGTAATTTGTAATTTGAGATTAATTATTTTAATTTAAAATTAATTAACCACCATAGTCTCATTATACAAAAATTTACATCAGAATTGCTCCGATATCTGATCGGAGCGTTCCCTTGCTGCAGTGAGCTCAAACATTACTTGTCTCCATTTTGTAATTTATAATTTGAATTAAAATGTTTGTGGAGATTAATTATTTTAATTTAAAATTAATTAACCGTCACAGTTTCTTTACATAAAAATTCACACCAGAATTTGCGGTATCTGATTGGAGCGTTCTCTCGCTACAGTGAGCTCAAGCATTACAAGTCGCCATTTTGTAATTTGTAATTTGAGAATTATTAATTTAATTTAAAATTAATTAACCAACATAATCTCTTTACACAAAAATTGACACCAGAATTGCTCCGTTATCTGATCGGAGCGTTCCCTTGCTGCAGTGAGCTCAAACATTACTAGTCGCCATTTTGTAATTTGTAATTTGAGATTAATTATTTTAATTTAAAATTAATTAACCGCCATAGTCTCATTATACCAAAATTGACACCAGAATTGCTCCGATATCTGATCGGAGCGTTCCCTTGCTGCAGTGAGCTCAAACATTACTAGTCTCCATTTTGTAATTTGTAATTTGAATTAAAATGTTTGTCGAGATTAATTATTTTAATTTAAAATTAATTAACCGCAACAGTCTCTTTACATAAAAATTGACACCAGAATTGCTCCGATATCTGATCGGAGCGTTCTTTTGCTGCAGTGAGCTCAAACATTACAAGTCTCCATTTTGTAATTTGTAATTTGAATTAAAATGTTTGTAGAGATTAATTATTTTGATTTAAAATTAATTATCCGCAACATTTTCTTTAAATAAAAATTGACACCAGAATTTCCGATATCTGATTGGAGCGTTCTCTCGCTACAGTGAGCTCAAGCATTACAAGTCGCCATTTTGTAATTTGTAAATTGAGATTAATTATTTTAATTTAAAATTAATTAACTGCCGTAGTCTCTTTACACAAAAATTGACACCAGAATTGCTCCGATATCTGATCGGAGCGTTCCCTTACTGCAGTGAGCTCAAACATTACTAGTCTCCATTTTGTAATTTGTAATTTGAATTAAAATGTTTGTAGAGATTAATTATTTTGATTTAAAATTAATTATCCGCAACATTTTCTTTAAATAAAAATTGACACCAGAATTTCCGATATCTGATTGGAGCGTTCTCTCGCTACAGTGAGCTCAAGCATTACAAGTCGCCATTTTGTAATTTGTAAATTGAGATTAATTATTTTAATTTAAAATTAATTAACTGCCGTAGTCTCTTTACACAAAAATTGACACCAGAATTGCTCCGATATCTGATCGGAGTGTTCCCTTACTGCAGTGATCTCAAACATTACGGGTCTCCATTTTGTAATTTGTAATTTGAATTAAAATGTTTGTGGAGATTAATTATTTTAATTTAAAATTAATTAACCGCAACAGTCTCTTTACATAAAAATTGACACCAGAATTTGCGATATCTGATTGGAGCGTTCTCTCGCTACAGTGAGCTCAAGTATTACAAGTCGCCATTTTGTAATTTGTAATTTAAGATTAATTATTTTAATTTAAAATTAATTAACCGCCATAGCCTCATAATACAAAAATTGACACCAGAATTGCTCCGATATCTGATCGTAGCGTTCCCTTGCTGCATTGAGCTCAAACATTACTAGTCTCCATTTTGTAATTTGTAATTTGAATTAAAATGTTTGTAGAGATTAATTATTTTGATTTAAAATTAATTATCCGCAACATTTTCTTTAAATAAAAATTGACACCAGAATTTCCGATATCTGATTGGAGCGTTCTCTCGCTACAGTGAGCTCAAACATTACAAGTCGCCATTTTGTAATTTGTAATTTAAGATTAATTATTTTAATTTAAAATTAATTAACCACCATAGTCTCATTATACAGAAATTGACACCAGAATTGCTCCAATATCTGATTGGTGTGTTCTCTCTCTACAATGAGCTTAAGCATTACAAGTCGCCATTTTGCAATTTGTAATTTGAGATTAATTATTTTAATTTAAAATTAATTAATCGCCAAAGTCTCTTTACACAAAAATTGACATCAGAATTGCTCCGATATCTGACCGGAGCGTTCCCTTGCTGCATTGAGCTCAAATATTACTAGTCTCCATTTTGCAATTTGTAATTTGAATTAAAATGTTTGTGGAGATTAATTATTTTAATTTAAAATTAATTAACCGCAACAGTCTCTTTACATAAAAATTGACACCAGAATTTTCGATATCTGATTGGAGCGTTCTCTCGCTACAGTGAGCTCAAGTATTACAAGTCGCCATTTTGTAATTTATAATTTAAGATTAATTATTTTAATTATCCGCATCTCTTTACACAAAAATTGACACCAGAATTGCTCCAATCAGATGGGGCATTATTTCGATACAGTAGTGTCAACCATTCCAACCACCATCCGTCAATTATCTAATAATTCATACATTTCGTATTACTGGCAAAAGAAACCGGTTCATGTGTGGCATATGGTACAAAGTGCTCTGGTTTCGAAGGAAGCGGAATTCGAAGGGGGCTTCTTAATGGTTTTTCTTCAGTCTGTTGTTCGAGCAGATGCCTGGTTATATCCATAGCTTCTATTAACGATAAGAGAAACCCGTCGTTTGCCTTTGTATGGCGCTTACTACGGCTGTCCAAGATGATTCTTTTTGAACGAGTTCATTCATTAGTAAGTAACGTAAAGTAATCCACAATGGCAACCAACAGTTGGCCAAAACGATCATTACTCGGTTATTATTATTGTTTTTTGCTGTTGTCTGTTATGTTTTGTTTAAAATTTCCGATAATTATTTTACAGTCATTCCTTCGTCGTATGTCTGCCCGGTGCTTCAATTTAACGTAGGCGATATAGGGTTGCCAATTGTTTCAGTTAAGACGTCTCAAAGACAATTCTGTACTAGTATCTGGCGGTAGAGTCATTGGTGTAGAAACGAAATTGTACGACAAAATATAGGATTAATCACGATTTTCACTACCGTGAACTGTATTTCGATGGTAAAAAACCTGTAATGAGTTAGATGAGCTGGGCCAAAATATCAAGAAATTAAATTTATTTTGGGTACAAACGCAAAAAGTTTCACCAGAATTTTATTTTATTATAAGTTAAGTGGTATAGTATTTTAATCTAAGCCTTATATACATAAAAGGGACGAACACATTTTTCTTTTAATTAACATTTAAAACTACAATATTTTCGATAACAAAACATTTTTTAGTAACATGATCTTGAATTCAAATATGGCGATATCCAAGTTTTACGACACATAAATACTAATTTTGTGTTACATGGATGATCGGCCATAACATAACCTTTTTTACTCCACATCAGAAGACATTGCTGATTAACGACATTGTGTGGATTTTCTGGGCCCCATTTTTGCCACAACATTGGTTGGCCCGTTGTAATCCAGTAGTAATCCAAATTATTTGTTAACCTTGTACCCGCTGTCCAAACATTTTCGGCTTGAATCGTAGTTTTGTTTTCGAGCGATGTGAGAGCTGCTTGTACGCGACGATATTCACGATCATGCGGCAAGTCAACTAGAAACATGCCATTTTTGGTACAGTATTTCCAGGCACCCCACCAATCAAGCTATATCAAGTATATAGAATAAATAACAGACAATCAAATTTTTTATTTATTTAACAATTTCGAATTAAAAATTTTAATTACCTTGTCTGGTATGCTGACATAATAATCACCAACATAGTGTCCAGCTTCTATTAATTGGATGCCACACAAAAGTAAAAAGATTAGCACAGCTTTATTTTCCATGTTACCAGCGGCGATGCTCAGAGACTATCAAAAAAATGCTTGGTGCGTGTGAATTTATAAAGATTTCAAAAAACAAATTTGTTGCAAAGTTGATACATAGGTGAGTTATAGGAGGGGGTTTAAAATTTCTGAAAACAAAACAAAAACGTATACATCCGTTTTGGGTGTTTAGAGCGATAATGGTAAATTTTGTACCAGCCAAAGATAATAAAATTCGCTTCTAAATTGAAAAACATTGAAAGAACATTTTTATCAAAAGAAAACACTCAACCGCGGTTATCACTGTTACATAACATAATTTCACATTTTTTCCACATATATATAGTTTGGCATAACCAAATTTTAAACCAGTTGTTAAACTAAAGTGAAATATGGTGAATAATTTGTTTGTACTGGGCATACTGTTAAGTGTAGCCCAATTTATTGCCGCAGGAATCGATGTCGGCGATTACTACATCAGTTACCCGTTAAAGGTAAAGTAAAAAAAAAAACTAAACAAAAACAACAAAATCTTATATAATATTCCAGTTAGATTGGATGGGCGCATTTCGATTTTGTACCTATCACGGAATGTATCTCATCGACATACCAACCGATATTGAAAATGCTAAAGTGATGGCGGCCGTAGATCAAGCGGCAATTACAAATCCCTTGGTAAAGCAAAATTTTATCTGGACAAGTGGTACACGTCAATCAAGTGGCTTGGAATATTATTGGGCAACGACGGGCCAAGCACTTACGTACACAAATTGGGCACCAGACCAACCGAATAATGTGGCACCCGAGTTATGTATTTTGCTGTGGAATGAACATAAATTTAAATTTGCCGATTTCGGGTGTGAAAACAAATTGATGTTCATGTGCCGCAAATCGTATATCAGTCCATTCATTAGGCATCGTGTTTGTGTTTAGGTATATTTTGATAAATAAATTACGTAAATGAATCAAAATTTTATTTTTTGCTTTTTATTTAATACTTTTAATTTGATAAAAAATTGATAACAGAAAAATTTCCAGGAAATTCTGCGTAAATAAAAATCGAAATATTTTTCCTTGTGGACTTCCAAAACAAATTAATTCAGTTGTTTTTAGTATGTTGTGTCAAAATGAGTGTCAAGTTAATTTTGATTGTCTGGCTTGCAAATTGGCGAGTATTACATCAGTGCTCCAATTCAAGAAAGTAATTACTCATCAAAGCTTACTATACCAAAAATTGTATTAATATTTGGGAATTATTTCATCAGAGTGATTGGTTTGAGGCGAATCGGTACTGTACATTGAACGGCATGTTCCTAGTTAATACTCCACATTACGATGAACATCAAAAAGTGCCGAACAGTGCATAATATTGTGGGCTTGGACTAATTACACTCTACTTGAAACGCTGAATCCAATGGTGCTAGTCCCATTTCAAAGTTAGTCCCCAATTTTGATCGTTATTGCTTTCGACATGTTTTGGCTCAGAGTCAAAAAATTTTCAAAATATGGACTCATTTTAACGTTGATATCTCTTGACCTATTGAAATTTTCGTTTTGCTTTCTTCAGCAAAGTTGTTGCGCAAGTCAAGACAAACAACTTCGCCCGAGACACCAAGATCGAAAAATCCACATCCACATTCAAGCCGAGTCGATTAAGATATACGTCAAGATATTAAGTAAAAACTTTCAAAAAATTGTTTCTAACTTCACAGTTGTTCTTAATTGTGTACCATTCAATTACTGTCCCAAAAATTTGGGGAATTATTTCGATACATTTTAGCGATTTTGCTCGGAGTTTGGGAGTTATTTCATTATGAAAGTAATGATATAACCTCCCAAACCATTATTTTGAAGACTTATTTCACTGTTCAGTTTTCTGATTGTTGCGGAGGTTTCCATTCGAATTTTATAAATAGATCTCCATTCTGTAAAATTTTTTAAAATTAAATTTTGCCTTTGCACCAAAAATATTTTTATTAATTCTGGCGCACGGCGAGTATTTGCATTTCTTGATTTGGAAATTTATTTCTTTGTACCAGAAATGCCCATTATTGATGGAAGATCCCATTGGTGGTTTTAAAGTTCGATTTGTAACCATCACATTTTGCGTAATTACGCAATTACTCTAAAGTTTTGACTCCCGGGTATCGGCCATAAAAATTTAAAGCACCCAGCTGCCGACAAAAATTGTTTAGCAAACTGAAATTTTGTTAAATTCGTCGCCACCTATAACGCTTATATTACGATCAGCTTCAACTATATTCTTCAACCATATTGTATAATTTGAGCCCAATCTTGAAAAATTCATACTCGCACTAAACTGATTTTCCATAAGACAATCTTTATATTTCGATACTTTCAACTATCTATGTGCCAACCCCTAGTGTTATCAAATTCAGCCCATGGTGACACCACCCGGAATGGAATTCGCGGGACCCTCAATACAAGCGTTTTACTCACAGTACCATTAAGTGCGATAAAACCTAAATGGAAAACGCCTAGATTTCTTATAAAAATAGATATAGACCGTTGACTTTGGATCCCTGTGACAAGAAAAATGTAAATCGATGTTTTGAGCAAGAAATTTGTAACATCCAATAATTGTCACTACCGGAGCCGCAAACCGTTAAATTTATTAACTTCATCTAATTGTGTACCATCAAATGGGTATCCCCCAAAATTTTTGGAATCTTTTTCGTTACATTTTAGCCGATTTTGTTCATACGATCAGTTTGGAAAAGTATCAGATATAAAATAAGCCCTAAACTATAATTTTGAAGACTTATTTCACTGTTCAATTTTCGGTTTGTTACGGAAGTTTTCATTCTAATTTTAAAATTAAATTCAAATTTTTCCAGAATATTTTAAAATTAAATTTTCCTTTTGTCAAATTGATAGGTCATCGGTGTTCCAAAGTTTAATTAGTTGTCTGACTTATTTCAAATATCACATATTGCAATAAATTCTTCGAATATCTTCGTCATTTAATGGCAATGGATCAGTATGCGAATGTATTTTAACGAAGTGAAATTCTCTATAATCAAATTCTTGCAAATTTACCAAAAAACTGCGAATCTACACTATTCAAATCCGAAAATCTAGATTAGTTCAAAATTCTCAAATTTTCGAATTTCGATTACTTCATCTTTGTAAGACCAAATAACATTGTGCTATGCATAATTCAACTCCAAGCTAAACTGAAACTCAAATATAAGCATAAAAATCCGATAAATATTTCCGATTTTGTAACAACACGCAACCACAGCAATTTCCAAAAATTCAGAGTAATATTCTCGATATTCTCGCAAAACTGGTTGTCCCTAGCCCAAACAAATCTAGAATACGTTTAAAACGTCGAAAAGGACACCTGATGGTCGATTATGAAAGCAATAAACGAGTTTCGAGAATTTTTTCGAAATTACGACAGAACACGACCATATATAAGACCCGTCTTAACATTTTCCGCTGTCCAAAATTCGTAAATCAAAATACTAGAGATTTAGAGTTAGAGTTAGCTACATGAGTTGAATACGTTACGAAATGGTTGCGGGTTAAATTTGTGAACTGTGAACCAAAATTGTTGCCCTGTGAACGATTTTGGTTACGTTAAGTTGGTAACCCTGGTCAATATTTTTGTTCTAGTTGGAAATAATTTAACACATACAGTTAACTTCGTTGTGTAAATTTTGTCACCAGAATTGTACCAAGTACGCACCAAGTACGCAGCTTCAGAGGTAACCCTAGAGGTAACCCTAGATCGAGCAGATTTTGAAATCTGAAATCAGATCGATTTGGTCGATCTGAAATAAGAAATGGGTTTCAGATTTTTTAGATCAAAAAAAAATTTCAACTGTCATCGAACTGTCAAATACTGTCTTATCCTGTGTATAAAATATTTATTTCATTTTTTAATAAAATTATTTGGCTTCGTCCACATAATAATTAAAATTTCCTTCTATTTCCATTTTAATAACGTTCGCAAAAAAAAAAAATAAGTGATGAGAATGACAGTTCTCTATGCGGTAATGTATGTATTTGAATTACGTGAAGTTAGCTAAACTAAAACTATGCTGAGAAATCGGAATATTTTTACAAATCAGATAAATCAATCTAATCAATTTGAAAAAAATAAGAAATAGTAAAAAAATTGATCAGATCGATCTGAGCTGAAATAAGAAACAACTTTTTAGTACTCAGATCAATCTCAGATTGATTAGATCAGAAATAAGAAACGCAGCAGTAGATAGATAAAGCTTTAAAGATAGTAGCATAAGCTTAGTATTCTATGTTCCGCTAGATGGCAGCATAAGTATAGTATTCTATGTTCCGCTATATGGTAAGTATCGTGTAGTAGTCTTATAGTATTGTTACGTTTTTGCCTTGTCACTCAAGGTTCGTATCACTTGATTGTGAATAATACAATATCAATTTAATTTATCTCCAACGAATTTATTTATTTTACAAAATTTATTACAACACAGTTTATTAATAAAAATTCACAAAATCACTTTATATAAATTATTCTCAAATTTTACTGTTCACTTATAATTTTTATTTCGCACTACAACACTTTTTAAATCACTTTTTAATTACTTTTTAATCTTCACACTGTCGCTTTCCAAACACTACTAATAATCTTACAAGTTTCTCGAAAGTTCATGACTTTTCCAGTACTAATAGTGTAGAAACATTTAGAACTGTTTTATCATGAAAAATTCCATTTAGTACAGTAAAACATTGAGCTATTAATTTAACTTATTCTATTACACACTAGGTGTCACCTGATGTTACAGTATTCATTATTTTCTGATTTATGCTACTATTGTCATCTAGCGGAATACAGAATTCTATGCTTGTGTCGCCATCTCTTTTTTAGTACAAAAAGCCTCTCTTTTTTTAGTACTGCCGAAAGTTTGGGCTATTCCAGATTCCAGAACCGGCTCAAATCAACTACTGATGTAATTGAAATGTAGATGGATTACAATAACTAAGCAACTTGCTGTGAATTTGCTTGTCGATCCTAATTTTTTCGTGAAGCTATTTTTTTTACATAAACCCTTGATTAATCGGTTAACCTTATTCGGTTTTCATGTCCGCTCCATTACTGCCTTCAGCAGCTGTGCGAGATGTTTTATATATTTTCAATAAATGTGTTTGTAGGTTCGGTTTTGTATTAAAGCGTATGTCCGTAAAATAAATTAAGATTTACAAATAAAACAAAAGAAGAATTTTTCATTTGCGAAGAAATGATCCAGCAACCGCCACTGCAAATAATACAAAAATGTAAAAGGTTTAAGTAAACGAGAATTACGTAGGGAATTTGTCTCAAAGACCATGCGATGGAATTGCCAAAATTTGTTCAACAAAAATCAAAGGTCCCAAAAATGATTTTCTCTTACGTATAAAATGGCTGGCTCCTGGGGTCAGCCTTATAAATATCAGGCAATTTTAGCATAAAATGTTGGACAAAGTTCCGCCGAAGAAATTTCTGTAATAAAAATGGTAAGTTACAAAGCCAATTAATTTTTCTGGAATGTCCGTAGTATGAACTTAATGCGAAAATTATCAAATGGCCAGTCCCTGGGATCAGCCAAATTAATAATAAGCAACTTTTGCTTAAAATGTTTTACAAAGGTCCACCGACGAGAGTTCTTCTCGAATGGTCATATTATTCACATGTTATAGAAATTATTAACGGCCAGACCCTGGGGTCCGCCATCTCAATCCAATGTTGTTACGAAATTGCTTTAAAAAAAAATACAAACGTTCGAAACCTAAATAATTAATCTCGAATGTACGTCCCTTGAACAAAAATTTATTAAAAGGCTGGTCGTTGGGGTCGGCCTTATAAGGAACAAGCAATTATTGCACCAATGTTGAATATCATCAGGTAATTTTTTGCACGGCAATTTTAGTAATTGCAGGTCGTATATAATCGAAAATATTCTCAACATCTAAAATGGTTTTTAGATACATTTTTGTGATATGGTCAATTAGCCTGTCACTTGGCTACTTCTTAACCGATTTTGACGGAGTTCAATAGTGATGATAAGGGCGACATAGAATTAATACAAATATTTATGCTGGGCAAGGAACATTTATTTTCTGGAAAATGGAGCTTTAATTTTAAAATTAGAATGGAAATCTTCATTTTCACAATTACTATTACATTTACCATTATTATTAACTATGCGTATTAAGATAAACACAAATTCCGTATCGGGAGTGAAAAGGCTGATGGTGGTGGTGATGTTTTTAAACGATGGGATCATGGTCGGATATTAAATTGTGCTAAATGGTGATAAACATTCACGGTCGAATATTAAATTATAGACCTACATTCACATCTGATCCATTTTGCTAAATTAATAAATCCTCATCCGCTATTCTCCTAGGGATCGGTACGTAATTCTGTTTTAAAAAATTCTGTTTTACAAAATCCTGTATTTATAAAAATTATTTATAAATTTTGGTGATTAACTTATCCATCAACTTATCCATGATTAACCTATAGTTACGGTGCCTTGAGCGCGTGAGAAAAGGTAACAGTGTTTCATATAACTTTAACTGGATTAAGAATTGATAAGATAAATAAAATAAATTAAGGAAGGTCCGATCAAACCCCACCTCCCGCAGTAATTCAAACGGTATTTTTGGTTAATTGCGAAAATAAAAATGAAAAAAAATTTACATGCAACATGGAAAGTTGGAAAATTAATTATTAATTTGAAAACTGATCAGCCATTTCTTACCTATTAGTTGTACTAAATATTCTGGTAACGAAGTCGCCATAAATTCAAAAAGCAAACTACTCATAAAGTTTAGCAAGAGTAGGTAGTTGCGTGCAGTCAGACGTACTTGTGCGTGTACTTTGCCACGTTAAATGGAACCCAGCAATTTGTACCAAGCGAGCAGAATCAAAAACTGTTATAAATGATTTGAACAAAGGGGGGCTCGTTTCTGGGATAATACAGATAAATAGGCGCATTTTATTTGACCAAATTCAAATTGGTATTCATTTCGAAATCGCGTCCCCGCTACACAATAACTAAAAAATATTATTGGATTTTGAAAACCAAGTACACAGCGGGTATTCACGAATACCAAAATGGTATTGGACTCATGGCATTGTTGTTGTAAATGGTCAAATAAAATGCGCCTAATATAAGACAAACCCAAGGTGTTCTACTTTTTGTTTTATCACAGAAACGAACCCTCCTTTATTCAAATCATTTATAACTGCTGCGAGTCTTGCTTGCCTGGTAGAATTTAATTTTTTTTTTTTTGAGTATTTTGCCAATTTGTTCTTTCTTGTTCGATCGAGGATTTTCATTAGAAACAAATTTTTCTGATACCAGGTAAGCAGAATTACAAACATATTCAAGTTAATTTGTTTGATGCAATCGTGCGTTTTTTGTATTTTTATAATTTACAATGGTTACAGGATGAGAATTTAATGCGGTATCGAAAAGAAAATGGTAGGTACATTTGAGGTAAGAATATATTTCGAAAACCAACATAGTTGCAAATAAGCAACGAAAAATTTATCTGCATTCTGTTTATAACAAGAAAACTGTATAAAAACACTTTGTACTAAATGTAGTACGTATGCCCTAACAGAGACATTCATTGTGCTATGCATATGATGTGGTAGCGGAGGTAGTAATGTGATGGATTGAAGTGACGAAGGTCTTTAGTTCGATCCCAAGCAAAGCCAACGAAAAAATATATTTTTAGATGAAAAAAATTGGAGATAATTCGAGAAGATTATCGGGATCGAGATCGCTGCAAAAAAATATTAAAAAAAAAAAAAAAAAATAAAATCGGAAGTTTCAAGAATCGAACTCCAGACCTTTCACACATCACTACTTCATCTTACCACCCAACCACTCATCTATATACTTTATCATATTACACATTTATACAAAAGTAAAACACACGCCCTCTTTTAAGCAAAACCAAATATTTCAGCACTTAGCAGAAACATTTTTTAGTAAATGTAGTACATATGCCCTAACAGAGATGTCACCATATCGACATATTATAGACACATTTGTTTTGATTGCATAAAACAAACAAATGTTTATAAATTTGTATATGATGAGATAGCCGAGGTAGTAAGGTGATGGAATGGAGTGAAGAAGGTCTTGAGTTCGAATCTTAAGCAAAGCCAACGAAAAAATTTGTTTTTAGACGAAAAATTTTGAATTGGGGATAATCCGAGAAGATTAATCGGGATCGAGATCGCTACAAAAAAAAAATTGGTAAAATTCGTGGAAATAACAAAAAATTAAATTTGTTGCTTAAAAAAAAAATAAAGTCGGAAGGTCGAAGAATCGAACTCCAAACCTTTGGCACACCACTCCTTCATCTTACCACCCAACCACTCATCTATATATAATTTCCACTCAGTTTTTTGTTTAAATACTGATAAATTCGGACTTGATCAAAAATCGCATCCAAATTTTTGTTATTTTACCAGGCGAACAGAATTTAAAAAACAACATAATTGTCAGCAACGTGACATTATTTTGTATCAAAGCGTGCCACTTCATGTTATGTGACACTTGAACATACAAAATAAAGTCATATTACTAACAATTCTACCTTCTTGTAATTTCTGTTCGCCTGTTAAAATGACAAAATTTTTTTGCGATTTTTGATGAAAAAAATTTTTTTTTTTAAATTTTTTTTTTGTAATAAAAATCTCCAAATTTTGTATTTGGGTGGTTGCTAGAGTTATGATTGATTGCCTTTTTAATTAAAAAAAGTTAATTTTTAATTACCAGGTGAGCAGAAATTTAAAAAAAGAAATTTTTTTTTCATCAAAAATCGCAAAAAAATTTTGTCATTTTAACAGGCGAACAGAAATTACAAGAAGGTAAAATTGTCAGCAATATGACTTTATTTTGTATGTTCAAGTGTCACATAACTTGAAGTGGCACGCTTTGATACAAAATAATGTCACGTTGCTGACAATTATGTTGTTTTTTAAATTCTGTTCGCCTGGTAAAATAACAAAAATTTGTATGCGATTTTTCACCAAGTCCGAATTTATCAGTATTTAAACAAAAAACTGAGTGGAAATTATATATAGATGAGTGGTTGGGTGGTAAGATGAAGGCGTGGTGTGCCAAAGGTTTGGAGTTCGATTCTTGAAACTTCCGATTTTATTTTTTTTTTAAGCAAAAATTTGATTTTTTTTTATTTCCACGAATTTTACCAAATTTTTTTTTTGTAGCGATCTCGATCCCGATTAATCTTCTCAGATTATCCCCAATTCAAAATTTTTCATCTAAAAACAAATTTTTTCGTTGGCTTTGTTTGGATTCGAACTCCAGACCTTCTTCACTCCACTCCATCACCTTACTACCTCGGCTATCTCATCATATACAAGTTAATATACATTTGTTTGTTTTATGCAATCAAACAAAATGTGTCTATAATATGTCGATATGGTGACATCTCTGTTAGGACATATGTACTACATTTACTATACAGTGCTTCTGCTAAGTGCTGAAATATTTGGTTTTGCTTAAAAGAGGGCGTGTGTTTTACTTTTGTATAAATGTGTGATAGATAAAATATATAGTAGATGAGTGGTTGGGTGGTAAGATGAAGTAGTGATGTGTGAAAGGTCTGGAGTTCGATTCTTGAAACTTCCGATTTTATTTTTTTTTTTTAAGCAAAAATTTGATTTTTTTATTTTTATTTACACGAATTCATTCGGTCGAATTTTACGATTTTTTTTTTGCAGCGATCTCGATCCCGATAATCTTCTCGAATTATCTCCAATTTTTTTCATCTAAAAATATATTTTTTCGTTGGGTTTGCTTGGGCTCGAACTCAAAACCTTCGTCACTTCAATCCATCACATTACTACCTCCGCTACCACATCATATGCATAGTAAAATAAATGTCTCTGTTAGGGCGTACGTACTACATTTAGTACAAAGTGTTTTTTATACAGTTTTCTTGTTATAAACAGAATGCAGATAAATTTTTCGTTGCTTATTTGCAACTATGTTGGTTTTCGAAATATATACTTACCTCAAATGTACCTACCATTTTCTTTTCAATACCGCATTAAATTCTCATCCTGTAACCATTGTAAATTATAAAAATACAAAAAACGCACGATTGCATCAAACAAATTAACTTGAATATGATGTGGTAGCCGAGGTAGTAAGCAGAATCATTTGTGTTTGAGATTCTGCTTGCCTGGTTGACAATTGAATTCTTTTTGATGATTTTGCCCGAAATTTTTCAGTTTTTCAAAAAAATTATTATGTTTGTAATTCTGCTTTCTTGGTATCAGAAAAATTTGTTTCTAATGAAAATCCTCGATCGAACAAGAAAGAACAAGTTGGCAAAATTCTCAAAAAAAAAATTCAATTATACCAGGCCAGCAAGAATCGCACCAGTTATAAATAATTTGAATAAAGGGGGGTTCGTTTCTGTGATAAAACAAAAAGTAGAACACTTTGGGTTTGTGATATATTTATCTGTATTATCCCAGAAACGAACCCCCTTGTTAAAATCATTTATAACAGTTTTTGATTCTGGTCGCCTGGTACAAATTGCTGGGTTCCATTTAACGTGGCAAAGTACACACAAGTACTTCTTCTGACTGCACGCAGCTGCTACTCTTGCTAAATTTTATGAGTAGTTTGCTTAATATAAAATGGCTTATCAGTTTTCAAATTAATAATTAATTTTCCAACTTTCCATGTTGCATGTAAATTTTTTTTAATTAATTTTTATTTTCGCAATTAATTTTCTGCGTTCCATTTACCATCTACTCCCAAGTACTTATTTGTACTTTGCCACGTCAAATGGAACGCAGCAATTATTGCATTAAAATAATATGGATTAGTTGTACAAAATATTCTGGTAACGAAATCGCCATAAATTCAAAAAGCAAACTACTCATAAAATTTAGCAAGAGTAGCTGCGTGCAGTCAGAAGTATTTGTGTGTACTTTGCCACGTTAAATGGAACCCAGCAAGCAAGAGTAAGTTTCGTTTAAGGGCTGGGGACATCTTTTTTTTTGCATGACCGGATCTGTTAGAATTATGAAAATTATATCAAAACAGAAGATGTTTGTGAACTCGTTTATGCAGTGCTGGACCTAAATTTAAGTTGTGTATTGTTTGGTCGTTGATAAAATAAGGTCGATCTGCATGTTTTTTCTTTATTGACTCAACATAGAATCTATCGTAAACGGTGTGGATTAACCATGTCCATGTCAATAAAGCCCAAGGGCCTTATTTCCTGTTTTTTTTTAGGAATTCAGATCTTTGGGAGTTATTTCTTTTATGAACTGGTGATAATTCTGAAAAAATAAATTTTCATTTTGAAGAAAATCTTGAAATTAACTCTTCCTTTTCCAGGATCGAAATCGAAATTCAGTCCAATACATTTATTGATTCTATTATAACACAACTAACAGTAGGAACGATATAATTCCTTTGATTTGTGTTTGGCAGGCTGACAATGCATTAAGCCATTTAATTCGTATTGCATCCAATGCTTAATTCATAACAAAAATGAAATAAGGCCCGGCTGTGCTCGCAACTAGTTTGGTATTGGTCCCACATTAATAATGCCAGTAATTCTTCAACGGTTGTTACCGAGTTACGGTAATCTTAAAACAGCTGGTTTTCGGCTAATCGATGATGTATCCTGGTATCTAGTTTCTGAATCGCCAGCGAAATAATAGCTACAGAAAAAGGAGAGAAGTTTGTCTTCAAATTAGGGATGCGTTTATAAAGAACCAACCCATAACAAATGTTTGATAAATATTTGAGTTTTTTTTTTTTTTAAATTCATTTGGGTTCTTCAAATTTGTAAACGTAAAACGATTTAAAAAAAATTGATAACAAAGCAAATTCCAGGTATTTCAGAGTAAATAAAAACCGAAATATGCAGATAACTTTTTGCGTTCAAAATAAATTAAATCTGTTGCTTGGTGGTATTTTGATTAAGCCAATTTTGATTGGTGTACTCTGCAAATTGGCGAATATTAATTATATCAACGTTCCAACTCAATTAATTAATTATTCGGCTATGCTTAGACTTGCTTTTATTTACTAGAGTGATTGGCTTGATGCGAATCGTTACTGCACATTTTACGGCATGCGAGTTTTTAAATTTAGATAAGAACAAAAAACATTTTTTGTTAGTATTTATTTAATTCTTGAGTTCTTCGA
This sequence comes from Tipula vernalis, assembly GCA_958295665.1. Classification (NCBI taxonomy): domain Eukaryota; kingdom Metazoa; phylum Arthropoda; class Insecta; order Diptera; family Tipulidae; genus Tipula; species Tipula vernalis. The sequence goes on from OY282560.1 coordinate 36,219,031, forward strand.
AATTTCTTTTTTATACCTTCAAAAGTGGGGTTAATTTTAATACACACAAGAGATAATTTCTAGGAAATTCAGAGCAAATAAAAACCAAAAATATTATTGTAGATAATTTTTGTTATGGTTAAAGGTAAACTTGATGCAAAATTTCGATAACACCTATACCTTCGCTTATAAATAAATCCGTTCAAAATAAATTAATTCAGTTACTTGAAATAAATTGGGTTAAAATGAGTATTAAGCTAGTTTTGATTGTTGCGCTCTCGTTAAGCTGCATTAATTGTATAAATGCCGGCTTACAACTTGGCGAGTATTACATCAGTGCTCCAACTGAAGTAAGAAAAAATTAATTTGTTGTTTCAAAACATTTATCAAAACTATTATGTTGGTCATTATTTTTTTTATTAGAGTGATTGGTTTGAGGCGAATCGTTACTGCACATTTCACGGCATGTATTTAGTGGATATTCCACATTACGATGAATATCAGAAAGTAATTAACGTAATCAAACAAGCTAAGCGTAATGTAACTTTTACTAATGTATGGACAAGTGGTAATCGCTTGTGGAATCAACCATGTCATTATTGGTTAACAACCGGTCAGCCAATGTTATTTAGTGATTTTCCACCTGGTGAACCAACATTAGGTACCGAACAGTGTATAATATTGTGGGCCGGGGTTAATTATAAATTTGGTGATAACTTGTGTACAAATAAGCATGCATTTATATGTCGACGAACTAAAATTCCGTCAGCGATGTTTAATGATGCTGATATTGTGAATAATTGTATACGCGCTGATATTCAAATAAGTTGATTTTACTATCAATATAAGATGATTTTATATCAATAAATTAAATAAAAATGTTTAAAATTAAAATTATTGTATACTACTAGTGGCAATAAACAAATTAAATCAATACAACTCAGCGCCTAAACTTGACTATTTCAAAAAAACGTAACAGTTTGCTTAACAAAATTGTATTTCTTCAAACAGAAATAAGTATGGACTGTATACTACCAGATTAGCCGAAGAGCAGTCCCGGATATCAAGTTCAATTCCTCTATAAGTTATCGATCGATTCAGTATAGTTTGTTGTTGTGGTGTGATTTTCCAAATTTTTTAAGTCATCTTCACTGCTGACTAGGCTTACCAACGTTAAGATCGATCTATAATTTCCAGCCATTTAATGGGAAATTGATGTTTACTGAAAATCACCAAGGCTTTAAGCCATGAATTTTTGAAGCAAAAAACTAAAATTCGTTATTGTGGTCATTCGTTATTGTAACGTTCAGATCGATCTATAATTTCCAGCCATTTAATGGGAAATTGATTTTTACTGAAAATCACCAAGGCTTTAGGCCATGAATTTTTGGAGCAAAAAATTAAAATTCGTTATTGTGGTCCGATAGGTAGCCCAAATGATAGGTGTTTTACTCGCAAATGTTAGGCTTACCAACGTTAAGATCGATCTATAATTTTCAGCCATTTAATGGGAAATTGATTTTTACTGAAAATCACCAAGGCTTTAGGCCATGAATTATTGGAGTAAAAAACTAAAATTCGTTATTGTGGTCATTCGTTATTGTAACGTTCAGATCGATCTATAATTTCCAGCCATTTAATGGGAAATTGATTTTTACTGCAAATCACCAAGGCTTTAGGCCATGGATTTTTGGAGCAAAAAATTAAAATTCGTTATTGTGGTCCGATAGGTAGCCCAAATGATAGGTGTTTTACTCGCAAATGTTAGGCTTACCAACGTTAAGATCGATCTATAATTTCCAGCCATTTAATGGGAAATTGATTTTTACTGAAAATCACCAAGGCTTTAGGCCATGAATTATTGGAGTAAAAAACTAAAATTCGTTATTGTGGTCATTCGTTATTGTAACGTTCAGATCGATCTATAATTTCCAGCCATTTAATGGGAAATTTATTTTTACTGAAAATCACCAAGGCTTTAGGCCATGAATTATTGGAGCAAAAAATTAAAATTCGTTATTGTGGTCATTCGTTATTGTAACGTTCAGATCGATCTATAATTTCCAGCCATTTAATGGGAAATTGATTTTTACTGAAAATCACCAAGGCTTTAAGGCCATGAATTTTTGGAGCAAAAAATTAAAATTCGTTATTGTGGTCATTCGTTATTGTAATGTCCAGATCGATCTATAATTTCCAGCCATTTAATGGGAAATTGATTTTTACTGAAAATCACCAAGGCTTTAGGCCATGAATTATTGGAGTAAAAAACTAAAATTCGTTATTGTGGTCCGATAGATAGGCCAAATGATAGGTGTTTTACTCGCAATTGTTAGGCTTACCAACGTTAAGATCGATCTATAATTTCCAGCCATTTAATGGGAAATTGATTTTTACTGAAAATCACCAAGGCTTTAGGCCATGAATTTTTGGAGCAAAAAATTAAAATTCGTTATTGTGGTCATTCGTTATTGTAACGTTCAGATCGATCTATAATTTCCAGCCATTTAATGGGAAATTGATTTTTACTGAAAATCACCAAGGCTTTAGGCCATGAATTATTGGAGCAAAAAATTAAAATTCGTTATTGTGGTCATTCGTTATTGTAATGTCCAGATCGATCTATAATTTCCAGCCATTTAATGGGAAATTGATTTTTACTGAAAATCACCAAGGCTTTAGGCCATGAATTATTGGAGTAAAAAACTAAAATTCGTTATTGTGGTCCGATAGATAGGCCAAATGATAGGTGTTTTACTCGCAATTGTTAGGCTTACCAACGTTAAGATCGATCTATAATTTCCAGCCATTTAATGGGAAATTGATTTTTACTGAAAATCACCAAGGCTTTAGGCCATGAATTATTGGAGTAAAAAACTAAAATTCGTTATTGTGGTCCGATAGATAGGCCAAATGATAGGTGTTTTACTCGCAATTGTTAGGCTTACCAACGTTAAGATCGATCTATAATTTCCAGCCATTTAATGGGAAATTGATTTTTACTGAAAATCACCAAGGCTTTAGGCCATGAATTTTTGGAGCAAAAAATTAAGATTCGTTATTGTGGTCATTCGTTATTGTAACGTTCAGATCGATCTATAATTTCCAGCCATTTAATGGGAAATTGATTTTTACTGAAAATCACCAAGGCTTTAGGCCATGAATTTTTGGAGCAAAAAATTAAAATTCGTTATTGTGGTCATTCGTTATTGTAATGTTCAGATCGATCTATAATTTCCAGCCATTTAATGGGAAATTGATTTTTACTGAAAATCACCAAGGCTTTAGGCCATGAATTATTGGAACAAAAAATTAAAATTCGTTATTGTGGTCATTCGTTATTGTAACGTTCAGATCGATCTATAATTTCCAGCCATTTAATGGGAAATTGATTTTTACTGAAAATCACCAAGGCTTTAGGCCATGAATTATTGGAGTAAAAAACTAAAATTCGTTATTGTGGTCCGATAGATAGGCCAAATGATAGGTGTTTTACTCGCAATTGTTAGGCTTACCAACGTTAAGATCGATCTATAATTTCCAGCCATTTAATGGGAAATTGATTTTTACTGAAAATCACCAAGGCTTTAGGCCATGAATTTTTGGAGCAAAAAATTAAAATTCGTTATTGTGGTCATTCGTTATTGTAACGTTCAGATCGATCGATAATTTCCAGCCATTTAATGGGAAATTGATTTTTACTGAAAATCACCAAGGCTTTAGGCCATGAATTTTTGGAGCAAAAAATTAAAATTCGTTATTGTGGTCATTCGTTATTGTAACGTTCAGATCGATCTATAATTTCCAGCCATTTAATGGGAAATTGATTTTTACTGAAAATCACCAAGGCTTTAGGCCATGAATTATTGGAGTAAAAAACTAAAATTCGTTATTGTGGTCCGATAGATAGGCCAAATGATAGGTGTTTTACTCGCAATTGTTAGGCTTACCAACGTTAAGATCGATCTATAATTTCCAGCCATTTAATGGGAAATTGATTTTTACTGAAAATCACCAAGGCTTTAGGCCATGAATTTTTGGAGCAAAAAATTAAAATTCGTTATTGTGGTCATTCGTTATTGTAACGTTCAGATCGATCTATAATTTCCAGCCATTTAATGGGAAATTGATTTTTACTGAAAATCACCAAGGCTTTAGGCCATGAATTTTTGGAGCAAAAAATTAAAATTCGTTATTGTGGTCATTCGTTATTGTAATGTTCAGATCGATCTATAATTTCCAGCCATTTAATGGGAAATTGATTTTTACTGAAAATCACCAAGGCTTTAGGCCATGAATTATTGGAGCAAAAAATTAAAATTCGTTATTGTGGTCATTCGTTATTGTAACGTTCAGATCGATCTATAATTTCCAGCCATTTAATGGGAAATTGATTTTTACTGAAAATCACCAAGGCTTTAGGCCATGAATTATTGGAGTAAAAAACTAAAATTCGTTATTGTGGTCCGATAGATAGGCCAAATGATAGGTGTTTTACTCACAATTGTTAGGCTTACCAACGTTAAGATCGATCTATAATTTCCAGCCATTTAATGGGAAATTGATTTTTACTGAAAATCACCAAGGCTTTAGGCCATGAATTTTTGGAGCAAAAAATTAAAATTCGTTATTGTGGTCATTCGTTATTGTAACGTTCAGATCGATCGATAATTTCCAGCCATTTAATGGGAAATTGATTTTTACTGAAAATCACCAAGGCTTTAGGCCATGAATTTTTGGAGCAAAAAATTAAAATTCGTTATTGTGGTCATTCGTTATTGTAACGTTCAGATCGATCGATAATTTCCAGCCATTTAATGGGAAATTGATTTTTACTGAAAATCACCAAGGCTTTAGGCCATGAATTTTTGGAGCAAAAAATTAAAATTCGTTATTGTGGTCATTCGTTATTGTAACGTTCAGATCGATCTATAATTTCCAGCCATTTAATGGGAAATTGATTTTTACTGAAAATCACCAAGGCTTTAGGCCATGAATTTTTGGAGCAAAAAATTAAAATTCGTTATTGTGGTCATTCGTTATTGTAACGTTCAGATCGATCGATAATTTCCAGCCATTTAATGGGAAATTGATTTTTACTGAAAATCACCAAGGCTTTAGGCCATGAATTATTGGAGCAAAAAATTAAAATTCGTTATTGTGGTCATTCGTTATTGTAACGTTCAGATCGATCTATAATTTCCAGCCATTTAATGGGAAATTGATTTTTACTGAAAATCACCAAGGCTTTAGGCCATGAATTATTGGAGTAAAAAACTAAAATTCGTTATTGTGGTCCGATAGATAGGCCAAATGATAGGTGTTTTACTCGCAATTGTTAGGCTTACCAACGTTAAGATCGATCTATGGCAAAAAAATTAAAATTCGTTATTGTGGTCATTCGTTATTGTAACGTTCAGATCGATCGATAATTTCCAGCCATTTAATGGGAAATTGATTTTTACTGAAAATCACCAAGGCTTTAGGCCATGAATTATTGGAGTAAAAAACTAAAATTCGTTATTGTGGTCCGATAGATAGGCCAAATGATAGGTGTTTTACTCGCAATTGTTAGGCTTACCAACGTTAAGATCGATCTATAATTTCCAGCCATTTAATGGGAAATTGATTTTTACTGAAAATCACCAAGGCTTTAGGCCATGAATTATTGGAGCAAAAAATTAAAATTCGTTATTGTGGTCATTCGTTATTAAAACGTTCAGATCGATCTATAATTTCCAGCCATTTAATGGGAAATTGATTTTTACTGAAAATCACCAAGGCTTTAGGCCATGAATTATTGGAGTAAAAAACTAAAATTCGTTATTGTGGTCCGATAGATAGGCCAAATGATAGGTGTTTTACTCGCAATTGTTAGGCTTACCAACGTTAAGATCGATCTATAATTTCCAGCCATTTAATGGGAAATTGATTTTTACTGAAAATCACCAAGGCTTTAGGCCATGAATTTTTGGAGCAAAAAATTAAAATTCGTTATTGTGGTCATTCGTTATTGTAACGTTCAGATCGATCGATAATTTCCAGCCATTTAATGGGAAATTGATTTTTACTGAAAATCACCAAGGCTTTAGGCCATGAATTTTTGGAGCAAAAAATTAAAATTCGTTATTGTGGTCATTCGTTATTGTAACGTTCAGATCGATCGATAATTTCCAGCCATTTAATGGGAAATTGATTTTTACTGAAAATCACCAAGGCTTTAGGCCATGAATTATTGGAGTAAAAAACTAAAATTCGTTATTGTGGTCCGATAGATAGGCCAAATGATAGGTGTTTTACTCGCAATTGTTAGGCTTACCAACGTTAAGATCGATCTATAATTTCCAGCCATTTAATGGGAAATTGATTTTTACTGAAAATCACCAAGGCTTTAGGCCATGAATTTTTGGAGCAAAAAATTAAAATTCGTTATTGTGGTCATTCGTTATTGTAACGTTCAGATCGATCGATAATTTCCAGCCATTTAATGGGAAATTGATTTTTACTGAAAATCACCAAGGCTTTAGGCCATGAATTATTGGAGTAAAAAACTAAAATTCGTTATTGTGGTCATTCGTTATTGTAACGTTCAGATCGATCGATAATTTCCAGCCATTTAATGGGAAATTGATTTTTACTGAAAATCACCAAGGCTTTAGGCCATGAATTTTTGGAGCAAAAAAATTAAAATTCGTTATTGTGGTCATTCGTTATTGTAACGTTCAGATCGATCGATAATTTCCAGCCATTTAATGGGAAATTGATTTTTACTGAAAATCACCAAGGCTTTAGGCCATGAATTATTGGAGTAAAAAACTAAAATTCGTTATTGTGGTCCGATAGATAGGCCAAATGATAGGTGTTTTACTCGCAATTGTTAGGCTTACCAACGTTAAGATCGATCTATAATTTCCAGCCATTTAATGGGAAATTGATTTTTACTGAAAATCACCAAGGCTTTAGGCCATGAATTATTGGAGCAAAAAATTAAAATTCGTTATTGTGGTCATTCGTTATTAAAACGTTCAGATCGATCTATAATTTCCAGCCATTTAATGGGAAATTGATTTTTACTGAAAATCACCAAGGCTTTAGGCCATGAATTTTTGGAGCAAAAAATTAAAATTCGTTATTGTGGTCATTCGTTATTGTAACGTTCAGATCGATCGATAATTTCCAGCCATTTAATGGGAAATTGATTTTTACTGAAAATCACCAAGGCTTTAGGCCATGAATTTTTGGAGCAAAAAATTAAAATTTGTTATTGTGGTCATTCGTTATTGTAACGTTCAGATCGATCTATAATTTCCAGCCATTTAATGGGAAATTGATTTTTACTGAAAATCACCAAGGCTTTAGGCCATGAATTATTGGAGTAAAAAACTAAAATTCGTTATTGTGGTCCGATAGATAGGCCAAATGATAGGTGTTTTACTCGCAATTGTTAGGCTTACCAACGTTAAGATCGATCTATAATTTCCAGCCATTTAATGGGAAATTGATTTTTACTGAAAATCACCAAGGCTTTAGGCCATGAATTTTTGGAGCAAAAAATTAAAATTCGTTATTGTGGTCATTCGTTATTGTAACGTTCAGATCGATCGATAATTTCCAGCCATTTAATGGGAAATTGATTTTTACTGAAAATCACCAAGGCTTTAGGCCATGAATTATTGGAGTAAAAAACTAAAATTCGTTATTGTGGTCCGATAGATAGGCCAAATGATAGGTGTTTTACTCGCAATTGTTAGGCTTACCAACGTTAAGATCGATCTATAATTTCCAGCCATTTAATGGGAAATTGATTTTTACTGAAAATCACCAAGGCTTTAGGCCATGAATTATTGGAGTAAAAAACTAAAATTCGTTATTGTGGTCCGATAGATAGGCCAAATGATAGGTGTTTTACTCGCAATTGTTAGGCTTACCAACGTTAAGATCGATCTATAATTTCCAGCCATTTAATGGGAAATTGATTTTTACTGAAAATCACCAAGGCTTTAGGCCATGAATTATTGGAGCAAAAAATTAAAATTCGTTATTGTGGTCATTCGTTATTAAAACGTTCAGATCGATCTATAATTTCCAGCCATTTAATGGGAAATTGATTTTTACTGAAAATCACCAAGGCTTTAGGCCATGAATTATTGGAGTAAAAAACTAAAATTCGTTATTGTGGTCCGATAGATAGGCCAAATGATAGGTGTTTTACTCGCAATTGTTAGGCTTACCAACGTTAAGATCGATCTATAATTTCCAGCCATTTAATGGGAAATTGATTTTTACTGAAAATCACCAAGGCTTTAGGCCATGAATTTTTGGAGCAAAAAATTAAAATTCGTTATTGTGGTCATTCGTTATTGTAACGTTCAGATCGATCTATAATTTCCAGCCATTTAATGGGAAATTGATTTTTACTGAAAATCACCAAGGCTTTAGGCCATGAATTTTTGGAGCAAAAAACTAAAATTCGTTATTGTGGTCATTCGTTATTGTAACGTTCAGATCGATCTATAATTTCCAGCCATTTAATGGGAAATTGATTTTTACTGAAAATCACCAAGGCTTTAGGCCATGAATTATTGGAGCAAAAAATTAAAATTCGTTATTGTGGTCATTCGTTATTGTAACGTTCAGATCGATCTATAATTTCCAGCCATTTAATGGGAAATTGATTTTTACTGAAAATCACCAAGGCTTTAAGGCCATGAATTTTTGGAGCAAAAAATTAAAATTCGTTATTGTGGTCATTCGTTATTGTAACGTTCAGATCGATCTATAATTTCCAGCCATTTAATGGGAAATTGATTTTTACTGAAAATCACCAAGGCTTTAGGCCATGAATTTTTGGAGCAAAAAATTAAAATTCGTTATTGTGGTCATTCGTTATTGTAACGTTCAGATCGATCTATAATTTCCAGCCATTTAATGGGAAATTGATTTTTACTGAAAATCACCAAGGCTTTAGGCCATGAATTTTTGGAGCAAAAAATTAAAATTCGTTATTGTGGTCATTCGTTATTGTAATGTTCAGATCGATCTATAATTTCCAGCCATTTAATGGGAAATTGATTTTTACTGAAAATCACCAAGGCTTTAGGCCATGAATTTTTGGAGCAAAAAATTAAAATTCGTTATTGTGGTCATTCGTTATTGTAACGTTCAGATCGATCGATAATTTCCAGCCATTTAATGGGAAATTGATTTTTACTGAAAATCACCAAGGCTTTAGGCCATGAATTTTTGGAGCAAAAAAATAAAATTCGTTATTGTGGTCATTCGTTATTGTAACGTTCAGATCGATCTATAATTTCCAGCCATTTAATGGGAAATTGATTTTTACTGAAAATCACCAAGGCTTTAGGCCATGAATTATTGGAGCAAAAAATTAAAATTCGTTATTGTGGTCATTCGTTATTGTAATGTTCAGATCGATCTATAATTTCCAGCCATTTAATGGGAAATTGATTTTTACTGAAAATCACCAAGGCTTTAGGCCATGAATTATTGGAGTAAAAAACTAAAATTCGTTATTGTGGTCCGATAGATAGGCCAAATGATAGGTGTTTTACTCGCAATTGTTAGGCTTACCAACGTTAAGATCGATCTATAATTTCCAGCCATTTAATGGGAAATTGATTTTTACTGAAAATCACCAAGGCTTTAGGCCATGAATTTTTGGAGCAAAAAATTAAAATTCGTTATTGTGGTCATTCGTTATTGTAACGTTCAGATCGATCGATAATTTCCAGCCATTTAATGGGAAATTGATTTTTACTGAAAATCACCAAGGCTTTAGGCCATGAATTTTTGGAGCAAAAAAATAAAATTCGTTATTGTGGTCATTCGTTATTGTAACGTTCAGATCGATCTATAATTTCCAGCCATTTAATGGGAAATTGATTTTTACTGAAAATCTTCAAGGCTTTAGGCCATGAATTATTGGAGCAAAAAACTAAAATTCGTTATTGTGGTCATTCGTTATTGTAATGTTCAGATCGATCTATAATTTCCAGCCATTTAATGGGAAATTGATTTTTACTGAAAATCACCAAGGCTTTAGGCCATGAATTATTGGAGTAAAAAACTAAAATTCGTTATTGTGGTCATTCGTTATTGTAACGTTCAGATCGATCTATAATTTCCAGCCATTTAATGGGAAATTGATTTTTACTGAAAATCACCAAGGCTTTAGGCCATGAATTTTTGGAGCAAAAAATTAAAATTCGTTATTGTGGTCATTCGTTATTGTAACGTTCAAATCGATCGATAATTTCCAGCCATTTAATGGGAAATTGATTTTTACTGAAAATCACCAAGGCTTTAGGCCATGAATTTTTGAAGCAAAAAATTAAAATTCGTTATTGTGGTCATTCGTTATTGTAACGTTCAGATCGATCTATAATTTCCAGCCATTTAATGGGAAATTGATTTTTACTGAAAATCACCAAGGCTTTAGGCCATGAATTATTGGAGTAAAAAACTAAAATTCGTTATTGTGGTCATTCGTTATTGTAACGTTCAGATCGATCTATAATTTCCAGCCATTTAATGGGAAATTGATTTTTACTGAAAATCACCAAGGCTTTAGGCCATGAATTTTTGGAGCAAAAAATTAAAATTCGTTATTGTGGTCATTCGTTATTGTAACGTTCAGATCGATCGATAATTTCCAGCCATTTAATGGGAAATTGATTTTTACTGAAAATCACCAAGGCTTTAGGCCATGAATTATTGGAGTAAAAAAATAAAATTCGTTATTGTGGTCATTCGTTATTGTGGTCATTCGTTATTGTAACGTTCAGATCGATCTATAATTTCCAGCCATTTAATGGGAAATTGATTTTTACTGAAAATCACCAAGGCTTTAGGCCATGAATTTTTGGAGCAAAAAATTAAAATTCGTTATTGTGGTCATTCGTTATTGTAACGTTCAGATCGATCGATAATTTCCAGCCATTTAATGGGAAATTGATTTTTACTGAAAATCACCAAGGCTTTAGGCCATGAATTTTTGAAGCAAAAAATTAAAATTCGTTATTGTGGTCATTCGTTATTGTAACGTTCAGATCGATCTATAATTTCCAGCCATTTAATGGGAAATTGATTTTTACTGAAAATCACCAAGGCTTTAGGCCATGAATTTTTGGAGCAAAAAATTAAAATTCGTTATTGTGGTCATTCGTTATTGTAACGTTCAGATCGATCTATAATTTCCAGCCATTTAATGGGAAATTGATTTTTACTGAAAATCACCAAGGCTTTAGGCCATGAATTTTTGGAGCAAAAAATTAAAATTCGTTATTGTGGTCATTCGTTATTGTAACGTTCAGATCGATCGATAATTTCCAGCCATTTAATGGGAAATTGATTTTTACTGAAAATCACCAAGGCTTTAGGCCATGAATTATTGGAGTAAAAAAATAAAATTCGTTATTGTGGTCATTCGTTATTGTAACGTTCAGATCGATCTATAATTTCCAGCCATTTAATGGGAAATTGATTTTTACTGAAAATCACCAAGGCTTTAGGCCATGAATTATTGGAGTAAAAAACTAAAATTCGTTATTGTGGTCCGATAGATAGGCCAAATGATAGGTGTTTTACTCGCAATTGTTAGGCTTACCAACGTTAAGATCGATCTATAATTTCCAGCCATTTAATGGGAAATTGATTTTTACTGAAAATCACCAAGGCTTAGGCCATGAATTATTGGAGTAAAAAACTAAAATTCGTTATTGTGGTCATTCGTTATTGTAACGTTCAGATCGATCGATAATTTCCAGCCATTTAATGGGAAATTGATTTTTACTGAAAATCACCAAGGCTTTAGGCCATGAATTTTTGGAGCAAAAAATTAAAATTCGTTATTGTGGTCATTCGTTATTGTAACGTTCAGATCGATCTATAATTTCCAGCCATTTAATGGGAAATTGATTTTTACTGAAAATCACCAAGGCTTTAGGCCATGAATTATTGGAGTAAAAAACTAAAATTCGTTATTGTGGTCATTCGTTATTGTAACGTTCAGATCGATCTATAATTTCCAGCCATTTAATGGGAAATTGATTTTTACTGAAAATCACCAAGGCTTTAGGCCATGAATTATTGGAGTAAAAAACTAAAATTCGTTATTGTGGTCCGATAGATAGGCCAAATGATAGGTGTTTTACTCGCAATTGTTAGGCTTACCAACGTTAAGATCGATCTATAATTTCCAGCCATTTAATGGGAAATTGATTTTTACTGAAAATCACCAAGGCTTTAGGCCATGAATTTTTGGAGCAAAAAATTAAAATTCGTTATTGTGGTCATTCGTTATTGTAACGTTCAGATCGATCGATAATTTTCAGCCATTTAATGGGAAATTGATTTTTACTGAAAGTCACCAAGGCTTTAGGCCATGAATTATTGGAGTAAAAAACTAAAATTCGTTATTGTGGTCCGATAGATAGGCCAAATGATAGGTGTTTTACTCGCAATTGTTAGGCTTACCAACGTTAAGATCGATCTATAATTTCCAGCCATTTAATGGGAAATTGATTTTTACTGAAAATCACCAAGGCTTTAGGCCATGAATTTTTGGAGCAAAAAATTAAAATTCGTTATTGTGGTCATTCGTTATTGTAACGTTCAGATCGATCGATAATTTCCAGCCATTTAATGGGAAATTGATTTTTACTGAAAATCACCAAGGCTTTAGGCCATGAATTTTTGGAGCAAAAAAATAAAATTCGTTATTGTGGTCATTCGTTATTGTAACGTTCAGATCGATCTATAATTTCCAGCCATTTAATGGGAAATTGATTTTTACTGAAAATCACCAAGGCTTTAGGCCATGAATTATTGGAGCAAAAAATTAAAATTCGTTATTGTGGTCATTCGTTATTGTAATGTTCAGATCGATCTATAATTTCCAGCCATTTAATGGGAAATTGATTTTTACTGAAAATCACCAAGGCTTTAGGCCATGAATTATTGGAGTAAAAAACTAAAATTCGTTATTGTGGTCCGATAGGTAGGCCAAATGATAGGTGTTTTACTCGCAATTGTTAGGCTTACCAACGTTAAGATCGATCTATAATTTCCAGCCATTTAATGGGAAATTGATTTTTACTGAAAATCACCAAGGCTTTAGGCCATGAATTTTTGGAGCAAAAAATTAAAATTCGTTATTGTGGTCATTCGTTATTGTAACGTTCAGATCGATCGATAATTTCCAGCCATTTAATGGGAAATTGATTTTTACTGAAAATCACCAAGGCTTTAGGCCATGAATTTTTGGAGCAAAAAAATAAAATTCGTTATTGTGGTCATTCGTTATTGTAACGTTCAGATCGATCTATAATTTCCAGCCATTTAATGGGAAATTGATTTTTACTGAAAATCACCAAGGCTTTAGGCCATGAATTATTGGAGCAAAAAACTAAAATTCGTTATTGTGGTCATTCGTTATTGTAATGTTCAGATCGATCTATAATTTCCAGCCATTTAATGGGAAATTGATTTTTACTGAAAATCACCCAGGCTTTAGGCCATGAATTATTGGAGTAAAAAACTAAAATTCGTTATTGTGGTCATTCGTTATTGTAACGTTCAGATCGATCTATAATTTCCAGCCATTTAATGGGAAATTGATTTTTACTGAAAATCACCAAGGCTTTAGGCCATGAATTTTTGGAGCAAAAAATTAAAATTCGTTATTGTGGTCATTCGTTATTGTAACGTTCAGATCGATCGATAATTTCCAGCCATTTAATGGGAAATTGATTTTTACTGAAAATCACCAAGGCTTTAGGCCATGAATTTTTGAAGCAAAAAATTAAAATTCGTTATTGTGGTCATTCGTTATTGTAACGTTCAGATCGATCTATAATTTCCAGCCATTTAATGGGAAATTGATTTTTACTGAAAATCACCAAGGCTTTAGGCCATGAATTATTGGAGTAAAAAACTAAAATTCGTTATTGTGGTCCGATAGATAGGCCAAATGATAGGTGTTTTACTCGCAATTGTTAGGCTTACCAACGTTAAGATCGATCTATAATTTCCAGCCATTTAATGGGAAATTGATTTTTACTGAAAATCACCAAGGCTTTAGGCCATGAATTATTGGAGTAAAAAACTAAAATTCGTTATTGTGGTCATTCGTTATTGTAACGTTCAGATCGATCTATAATTTCCAGCCATTTAATGGGAAATTGATTTTTACTGAAAATCACCAAGGCTTTAGGCCATGAATTTTTGGAGTAAAAAAATAAAATTCGTTATTGTGGTCATTCGTTATTGTAACGTTCAGATCGATCTATAATTTCCAGCCATTTAATGGGAAATTGATTTTTACTGAAAATCACCAAGCCTTTAATAAGGCCATGAATTTTTGGAGCAAAAATTAAAATTCGTTATTGTGGTCATTCGTTATTGTAACGTTCAGATCGATCTATAATTTCCAGCCATTTAATGGGAAATTGATTTTTACTGAAAATCACCAAGGCTTTAGGCCATGAATTATTGGAGCAAAAAATTAAAATTCGTTATTGTGGTCATTCGTTATTGTAACGTTCAGATCGATCGATAATTTCCAGCCATTTAATGGGAAATTGATTTTTACTGAAAATCACCAAGGCTTTAGGCCATGAATTATTGGAGTAAAAAAATAAAATTCGTTATTGTGGTCATTCGTTATTGTAACGTTCAGATCGATCTATAATTTCCAGCCATTTAATGGGAAATTGATTTTTACTGAAAATCACCAAGCCTTTAATAAGGCCATGAATTTTTGGAGCAAAAATTAAAATTCGTTATTGTGGTCATTCGTTATTGTAACGTTCAGATCGATCTATAATTTCCAGCCATTTAATGGGAAATTGATTTTTACTGAAAATCACCAAGGCTTTAGGCCATGAATTTTTGGAGCAAAAAATTAAAATTCGTTATTGTGGTCATTCGTTATTGTAATGTTCAGATCGATCTATAATTTCCAGCCATTTAATGGGAAATTGATTTTTACTGAAAATCACCAAGGCTTTAGGCCATGAATTATTGGAGTAAAAAACTAAAATTCGTTATTGTGGTCATTCGTTATTGTAACGTTCAGATCGATCTATAATTTCCAGCCATTTAATGGGAAATTGATTTTTACTGAAAATCACCAAGCCTTTAATAAGGCCATGAATTTTTGGAGCAAAAATTAAAATTCGTTATTGTGGTCATTCGTTATTGTAACGTTCAGATCGATCTATAATTTCCAGCCATTTAATGGGAAATTGATTTTTACTGAAAATCACCAAGGCTTTAGGCCATGAATTTTTGGAGCAAAAAATTAAAATTCGTTATTGTGGTCATTCGTTATTGTAATGTTCAGATCGATCTATAATTTCCAGCCATTTAATGGGAAATTGATTTTTACTGAAAATCACCAAGGCTTTAGGCCATGAATTATTGGAGCAAAAAATTAAAATTCGTTATTGTGGTCATTCGTTATTGTAACGTTCAGATCGATCGATAATTTCCAGCCATTTAATGGGAAATTGATTTTTACTGAAAATCACCAAGGCTTTAGGCCATGAATTATTGGAGTAAAAAAATAAAATTCGTTATTGTGGTCATTCGTTATTGTAACGTTCAGATCGATCTATAATTTCCAGCCATTTAATGGGAAATTGATTTTTACTGAAAATCACCAAGCCTTTAATAAGGCCATGAATTTTTGGAGCAAAAATTAAAATTCGTTATTGTGGTCATTCGTTATTGTAACGTTCAGATCGATCTATAATTTCCAGCCATTTAATGGGAAATTGATTTTTACTGAAAATCACCAAGGCTTTAGGCCATGAATTTTTGGAGCAAAAAATTAAAATTCGTTATTGTGGTCATTCGTTATTGTAATGTTCAGATCGATCTATAATTTCCAGCCATTTAATGGGAAATTGATTTTTACTGAAAATCACCAAGGCTTTAGGCCATGAATTATTGGAGTAAAAAACTAAAATTCGTTATTGTGGTCATTCGTTATTGTAACGTTCAGATCGATCTATAATTTCCAGCCATTTAATGGGAAATTGATTTTTACTGAAAATCACCAAGGCTTTAGGCCATGAATTTTTGGAGCAAAAAATTAAAATTCGTTATTGTGGTCATTCGTTATTGTAACGTTCAGATCGATCTATAATTTCCAGCCATTTAATGGGAAATTGATTTTTACTGAAAATCACCAAGGCTTTAGGCCATGAATTATTGGAGCAAAAAATTAAAATTCGTTATTGTGGTCATTCGTTATTGTAACGTTCAGATCGATCTATAATTTCCAGCCATTTAATGGGAAATTGATTTTTATTGAAAATCACCAAGGCTTTAGGCCATGAATTTTTGGAGCAAAAAATTAAAATTCGTTATTGTGGTCATTCGTTATTGTAACCTTCAGATCGATCTATAATTTCCAGCCATTTAATGGGAAATTGATTTTTACTGAAAATCACCAAGGCTTTAGGCCATGAATTATTGGAGCAAAAAATTAAAATTCGTTATTGTGGTCATTCGTTATCGTAACGTTCAGATCGATCTATAATTTCCAGCCATTTAATGGGAAATTGATTTTTACTGAAAATCACCAAGGCTGGCCATGAATTTTTGGAGCAAAAAATTAAAATTCGTTATTGTGGTCATTCGTTATTGTAACGTTCAGATCGATCTATAATTTCCAGCCATTTAATGGGAAATTGATTTTTACTGAAAATCACCAAGGCTTTAGGCCATGAATTATTGGAGCAAAAAATTAAAATTCGTTATTGTGGTCATTCGTTATTGTAACGTTCAGATCGATCGATAATTTCCAGCTATTTAATGGGAAATTGATTTTTACTGAAAATCACCAAGGCTTTAGGCCATGAATTTTTGGAGCAAAAAATTAAAATTCGTTATTGTGGTCATTCGTTATTGTAACGTTCAGATCGATCTATAATTTCCAGCCATTTAATGGGAAATTGATTTTTACTGAAAATCACCAAGGCTTTAGGCCATGAATTATTGGAGCAAAAAATTAAAATTCGTTATTGTGGTCATTCGTTATTGTAACGTTCAGATCGATCTATAATTTCCAGCCATTTAATGGGAAATTGATTTTTACTGAAAATCACCAAGGCTTTAGGCCATGAATTTTTGGAGCAAAAAATTAAAATTCGTTATTGTGGTCATTCGTTATTGTAACGTTCAGATCGATCGATAATTTCCAGCTATTTAATGGGAAATTGATTTTTACTGAAAATCACCAAGGCTTTAGGCCATGAATTTTTGGAGCAAAAAATTAAAATTCGTTATTGTGGTCATTCGTTATTGTAACGTTCAGATCGATCTATAATTTCCAGCCATTTAATGGGAAATTGATTTTTACTGAAAATCACCAAGGCTTTAGGCCATGAATTATTGGAGCAAAAAATTAAAATTCGTTATTGTGGTCATTCGTTATTGTAACGTTCAGATCGATCGATAATTTCCAGCTATTTAATGGGAAATTGATTTTTACTGAAAATCACCAAGGCTTTAGGCCATGAATTTTTGGAGCAAAAAATTAAAATTCGTTATTGTGGTCATTCGTTATTGTAACGTTCAGATCGATCTATAATTTCCAGCCATTTAATGGGAAATTGATTTTTACTGAAAATCACCAAGGCTTTAGGCCATGAATTATTGGAGCAAAAAATTAAAATTCGTTATTGTGGTCATTCGTTATTGTAACGTTCAGATCGATCTATAATTTCCAGCCATTTAATGGGAAATTGATTTTTACTGAAAATCACCAAGGCTTTAGGCCATGAATTTTTGGAGCAAAAAATTAAAATTCGTTATTGTGGTCATTCGTTATTGTAACGTTCAGATCGATCGATAATTTCCAGCTATTTAATGGGAAATTGATTTTTACTGAAAATCACCAAGGCTTTAGGCCATGAATTTTTGGAGCAAAAAATTAAAATTCGTTATTGTGGTCATTCGTTATTGTAACGTTCAGATCGATCGATAATTTCCAGCTATTTAATGGGAAATTGATTTTTACTGAAAATCACCAAGGCTTTAGGCCATGAATTTTTGGAGCAAAAAATTAAAATTCGTTATTGTGGTCATTCGTTATTGTAACGTTCAGATCGATCTATAATTTCCAGCCATTTAATGGGAAATTGATTTTTACTGAAAATCACCAAGGCTTTTTTAGGCCATGAATTATTGGAGTAAAAAACTAAAATTCGTTATTGTGGTTATTCGTTATTGTAACGTTCAGATCGATCTATAATTTCCAGCCATTTAATGGGAAATTGATTTTTACTGAAAATCACCAAGGCTTTAGGCCATGAATTATTGGAGTAAAAAACTAAAATTCGTTATTGTGGTTATTCGTTATTGTAACGTTCAGATCGATCTATAATTTCCAGCCATTTAATGGGAAATTGATTTTTACTGAAAATCACCAAGGCTTTAGGCCATGAATTATTGGAGCAAAAAATTAAAATTCGTTATTGTGGTCCTATAGATAGCCCAAATGATAGGTGTTTTACTCGCAATTGTTAGGCTTACCAACGTTATGATCGATCTATAATTTCCAGCCATTTAATGGGAAATTGATTTTTACTGAAAATCACCAAGGCTTTAGGCCATGAATTTTTGGAGCAAAAAATTAAAATTCGTTATTGTGGTCCGATGGGTAGCCCAAATGATAGGTGTTTTACTCGCAATTGTTAGGCTTACCAACGTTACTGCTGACACTTCTGATGTAATTTTAAAATTATTAAAATTTTGGGAATATTCAAAGCTCTTGAGATTTTCAAATTTACCGAAAAAATTCTTGAAATTTCTAATCTCTCAATTTGATGAGAAACATTCAAAACAAAATCAAAAATTTGAAAATTTTCTAAAAAAATTTTAACATTTCATAAAGATTTCTTTTCTTCCTTTTTCTAAATTAGTTTCTTAAAATCTTTCCGAAACTCTAAAAGTTGTGAATTCTAATTTCTTTACATTTAAGAATTTGCAATTAATTAAATTGCAACTATTAAAATTTTTATATTTGTAAATATGTATGTATATGAAATTCTAATTTTCTTAATTTTTTGAAATTATAGTTTCATGAAATTACTTAGATTACAATCTAGATTTGTTACAATCATCTTTGTTGGAGCTCTTGAGAGATTTTGAAATTTTCTACAACTTTTAAATGTTTAACATAATCTTAAAGGTTTTTGCTAAAGCATATTGGAATGGTTTTTGTTATTTGTTATAAATTTCTTGGAATTTTGAACAAAATTTTATACAAAAAATTTAAATTTTTATTAATCAATTAAAATTATTTTTAAATTCTTCAAATTTTTTCGAATTTGAAAATTTTCTAAAAATCTTGAAATTCTAAAATTGTCGAAATTTTTGGAATTGTAAATATTCTTGATATGATTCTGGTTTTAAATTCTTGAAATTTGGTTTTAGAATTAATGAAACACACTGTGATTTCTTTTTTTTTTTAATTTTACAGTTTCTAGAAAAGGGAATTTAACTTTTAGAGTCAGTTGGTCGTGCATGACAGAACACGTTCACCGTAATTATTTTATTTCTGAAACAATTACTTTTGTCCAAATTTTAATTTATCAAATTCTAAGGGTTTAACCAAAATTTGAATAGAAAACTCAGATAAAATTTTTAAAATGGATCAAATTTTTTGCAAAATTCTGGAATACAAAAAAGCAATTTTTAATAAAATACTTAAGATTTTGGAACTATGTCAAATACTACAAATTTAGTAAATTTTAAAGTTTGCTCTTTTGCTCTAGGCTGGGGCGTAGACTGTTTGCCTAAACCTTTCTGAAAGCGAGTATTTTTCAAGAAAAGAATAGAAGTTTAAAAAACGCAGCTATTCGTATAACGCCTGAAAAGTTCAAACTGAATTTAGGACGATTCAAGATATTTTTCACTTTCAAAAATGTATTCGTGACATTAGAAATAATTAACGATCTTCTTTTAAGTTCTTCGCAAATATTTAGTCCCTCCAAATCGTGTTACTCCTTTTAGGTAAAATTAATATTTTTGCCGCTTCTGGCTGCTCTAATATCGCAACGAATTAAAGCGTTCACATTTCGCATTGAAAAGCAGCTGCGATGCTGAACAATAAAATAATAATTTTCAAGGGCAAGCAGATTATTGAACGCTGGTAGCTTGTGGGTTTACGTTGAAACTTGTCCCCCTCATTTAATGTATAGTTGGCTGTTAACGATAGTTTAAATTTCTTTCCCATAGGATAGGCTAATACGGTAGAATACAATAGTTTTGATAAAAGGTTCTTTAAATTTGTCTATTTCGGATATCATGGAGGATATGTGCCGCAAATCGTAATTGATAGGCAACCGGAAGAGTTATTAAATTTAGATAAGAGAACAAACAACAATTTTTGTTAGTTTTATTTAATTCTTGAATTCTTGGAATTTTTTTTATATACTTTCAAAAATGAGATAAATTTTGATGCTCGCAACAGAAAATTTTTCGGAAGTGCAGAATAAATAAAAACCAAAACACTATTCTTGTAGATAATTTTTGTTATGGTTAAAAAAAATTGCGATAAGAATTTTACCATCGCTTATAAATAAATCCGTTCAAAATAAATTAATTCAGTTACTTTTAGTAAATTGGGTTAAAATGAGTATTAAGCTAGTTTTGATTGTTGCGCTCTCGTTAAGCTTCATTAATTATATAAATGCCGGCTTACAACTTGGCGAGTATTACATCAGTGCTCCAACTAAAGTAAGAAATAATTCATTTGTTGTTTCAAAACTTTATCAAAACTATTATGTTGGTCATTATTTTTTTTATTAGAGTGATTGGTTTGAGGCGAATCGTTACTGCACGTTTCACGGCATGTATTTAGTGGATATTCCACATGATGACGAATATCAAAAATTAGTTAAAACAATCAAACAAGCTAAAGAGAATATAACCTTTGATGATATATGGACAAGTGGCAATCGTTTATGGGATCAACCGACACACTATTGGTCAATAACCGGTCAGCCAATGCTATTTAGTGATTTTCCACCTGGTGAACCAACATTAGGTGCCGAACAGTGTATAATTTTGTGGGCTTGGACTGATTATAAATTTGGTGATAATTTGTGTACAAATAAGCATGTGTTTGTGTGCCGTCAATTTAAAATTCCTTCGACAATGTTTAATGATGCTGATAATGTGAATATTTTTGAACGTATTGGTAACTAAATAAGATGATATAGATGAACAACTTAGTGTATTATGTAGCGTTGAACGTTTTGCAAATATGTCATAATTTTAAATAAAAATTTAAAAAACAAACAAATTTGAAACTTCATGAATCAGATTAACGTATCCAAGTAAAATCCAATCCATCACACATTAATCGGACAGAACCGTAAGGTCTGAATCGTGGTTACACGTTTGGCAACAATGTTTGCAGGTTTGCTCAATATGTTAAGCTTACCTGCGGGCTCTTCGGGCGCAGTCATCTAGAGTTTGCTAAAATTTAGTTGTGTTTTATTATATTTGAGAAGCGAATTTATTTGTGGCATAGAATTTACTCTTTCATTTTATTTTGCGATCGGATTTTTTAACTTTACGCACACATAAACTTGCAATGAAAAAACTTACAAACTTGTTTAATGTTTTCACATTATGAAACATAAAGTTGCCGATTAGCTACGTCTGAAGAAGAGTTCATATTTCGAACCATTGGCATAATTTGAAAATTTTTTAAAAGCGAGTATTTTTCAAGAAAAGAATAGAGGTGAAAAAAAATAAAATTGGACACCTGAAAAGTTTGAACTGTATTTAGCAGTATTGAGAATACTCTTCACTTTGAAACATTAATTTTATGTTTGATAAATAAATTTAGATAAGTAAACAAAAAATATTTTTTTCACTCCCCGAATTCAGGCAGAAAAGTTTTTGTCATAAAAACGGCAGGATTCCAATTTAAATCAATTGACGAAAATGAAAAATTGTTGCAATTTTAAGAACTAAACCAAATTAATTAATTCGATCTTTAAGGCCAAAATTATAAGACAAATAGTGAAATCTCGTGAGAACTATAATATCTGGTTTTTTTTTCAACATACTTAAAAAATATTCTGGATGAATCGCTTTTATGTTATGTCTCTAATCTCCAAGCTATACTATATTGTGAGTAAATATGCTTATCGCTATATATAATATCGTGGCATGCATCTAATTAATATTCCCCATGAAAAGGAATTAAAAAATATTTTAGATCTTGTTCGTAGTTTTGATAATGATAACGGAACGAATACGATTGCGAACGAATCAATATGGACAAGTAGAACCCGATTATATGATGAAAAAAGTTATTACTGGGCAACAACGGGGTAACCATTGGAATTCATAAATTGGATGCCTGGTGGTCCGAATTATGGGGATGAAAGATGTTTCAGGAAGTGTACGAATAAATTAATTTTTTTTTCGTCTGTGTTTTAGATTTAGACAACTAAATAAAGTTTCCTAGCAAGAAATTATTATTTGTCGTTATTTGAACTTTGGCATTTACTGAAAATTGCGATTTAGGTAGAATAAAGATAAAAACCAAAAAAAAAATCTTGTTTTTTTGCTTAACAGTTTCCCTGCGGGAGGGAGTCCCATTCTTATCAAAATTGTACACGCGATTTTTTATAGATAAGATCACATAGAGTGGAAGAAACGATTTTTTCCTGCGTCTTTATAACTTTATAATTAACCATTCAATTCTCAATTAATAGTACCAGAATTTTTCGAAATGCCAGATGTGGTTTCTAAAAATAAAAAATTGTAATACGGAAGAATTTTAAAAATGTAAACCTTAGTTTCTGAATTTTAAAAACTTTAAAGTTGTAAAAATATAAATTTTAGTGATCCGAAAATTGTTAAAGTATGAAATGCTAATCCAAGAAAATTTTAAAATTTTTAATTTTAAAATATAAATTTTAGTATTCCGAATTTAAAATTTTAAGTTTGAAATGTCAGTGGCATTTTAAAAAATAAGAATGTGATTCATGAAACTTTTAAAATTTTGAATTTTAATTTCTGAATTTTGATGTTTTTCAAAATTTTGAAAACATAAATTTTAGTATCCTGACTTCAGAAATTGTTAAAGTTCGAAATGACAGTGGAAGTTTTAAAAATAAAATAATTGTTGTATACCAAGATATCTTTAAAATTTGACATTTTGATATCGGATTGTTAAAGACTTTAAAATTTTGATAACACAAATTTTAATATTCTCTAAATAAATTTTAGAATTCTGATTCTAAAAATTGTTAAAATTTATAATTTCAGTGGTTCATAAAATTATAAAAGCAACGTGGATTCATATCTAAATTTTGTATCTGCCAACATCCGATATGGTTTCTAATAAATAAAAATTGAAATCCGAAAAAATTTTAAAATTTGACATTTTATTGAAAATCGTTAAAGTTTGAAATGTCAGTGGGGGTCTTAAAAATTAAAAGTTGTAATCCGCAATTTTAGAGACTTTGAAATTTTGAAAACGTAAATTTGAATATTTTGACTCTAAAAACTGTTAAAGTTTGAAATATGAAATATCTGTGGAATTTTTAGTCTCGTAACTTTTAAATTTTTAACCAACGTAGACTCACTTCTAAATTTTGTGTCTGTGAACTGTACTAAATAGTACCAGAATTTTTCGATATCATTCTCCAGATATTATTTCTAAAAATAAAAAATTCTTATTAATCGGGAAAAATTTTAAAAAATTTTTGAGTGTTGAAGATTTTGAAATTCTAAGAATATAAACTTTAGAATTCCGACTTTTAAAAATGTTAAAGTTGAATCTCAGTGGGCTTTTTAAAAATAAAAAAATTGTAAACCGGTAACATTTGAAATTTTGGTTTCTGAATTTTGAAGACAAAATTTTGAAGTTAAAATTTGATATTACCAAAGTTTTTAGAATTGAATTTTTTTCAGAATTTTAAGGCTTTATTTGACTTCTAACAAATTTATTCCTAAAAATTTAAAACTAAACTTTTAAATGTTTAGTATTTCTAAAGTTTTAAGGAACAGTTAATTTTTGCTGAGAATTAGTAATTTTATTTTAGAACTATTGAATTTTAGCCTTTGCATTTCTTCTGTGCTAGTTAGACAGTTTGACCAGACAAAGGCCATAAACAACCAATACTCTCTCTCTCCACCAGCAGCAACTCGCGGAACACCGACTACGAATTATTGAGCAAAATTTTACGTCC
The DNA here is from genome assembly GCA_958295665.1 of Tipula vernalis. Classification (NCBI taxonomy): domain Eukaryota; kingdom Metazoa; phylum Arthropoda; class Insecta; order Diptera; family Tipulidae; genus Tipula; species Tipula vernalis. The sequence continues at coordinate 36,243,261 of OY282560.1, forward strand.
TTGTGGGGTACATACAAAAAAACGAAGGAAATGTCTATAAAATATTTGCGCTCGAACTCTGATGATATATTTATTGATTGGAATATAATTTAAAATGAAAATGTTAAGATTATTTATGGTTCAGTGCCGGCCTACCACTGTACCAAACAACAATAACAACAGTACAAAACAATTTTTATTCAACAGGAATTATTAAAAATAATTCTTTGGAAACAAAAAAAAGAGTCGAAAATATTTTCAATCAATTAATCCTTCCACAATATCACATAATTAAATTAATTTTCCAATATAGTAAATAATTACAATAATAACAGAAAAACACAAAAGCAAAAATTAAAACAAATTTTGTGAATAACGAAAATAATTAAAAATAATTTATAAATGTTACTGTGTGTGTGTCTATGTGCGTCAAAAATAATTAAATTATTTTTGTTATTTAAAAATTAAAATTTATGTTAATTACTTTTTTAACTGAATACAGCAAAATTAATTGATAATAAATTTAAATAAATGCTTTTTGTTTTTGGGATTCCATTTTTTTTTGTTATTTTATGTTAAACAAACAAACGAGTGAAAAACGGTAATTAGAGCGGAGGGAAAATAAGATTGACTTTTTCAATTTCACTGGAAAAATATTTTTCCCTGCGTATTCCAAGATAAATGAAAAATTAATTTATTGTCTGAGTCTGATAAAAATAGATTTAATTGATATGTCGTGTTGCTTTTGTTTCTTGGAAATTTTAAATTACGACGCGACAACGGTCTGAATAAAAAATTATTTCACCTTGATAGTGAACTTTAAAGCGGGGTCGACTAAAAATAGAGTTAGAAGAACAAAAGATTGAGGCGGAATTTAATGGTGGAAAGTTTTTAGCTAGTGTAACAGTTCAGTGAAAACTAGTACTTAACATATTTAAAGAACTTAAAGCTCTAATTTATAATTAAATGTACGTTTTAAATATATTAAAATTCAGTTCAGAGTTTTTATTTTCATTAACGAGTAACTATAAAAATTTCTGATTTTTTGATTGGTGAAAATATCCAAAAGCTTTCAGTAAGAAGTAACTTTTTGCCTAATTTAAGTTCCAATCAAATTATTCTATTTGACTATTTTCCGAAAATATTGTTGTTTTCAATTAATATTTAACTTTGGTGAGAATCATTTTTAAAAATTAAAATTTTGTAAACGAACTTTAATGGAAAATTTTCAAAGGGTAAAGTAAAAGAATAAAGTACCTTGCACATTGGTCAACCGCATTTTTCAATTTCAATCAAATCGGATAAGCTTTCAAGCAGAAATGTTAGAATGGCAAAACTCTTTCCGAATAAGATAAAAACTATTTACGGAACCTAAAAGTGATTGATTATAAAGCTTTTTAAAAAAATGTTCTTGTAGAGCTTTCGTGTGATTCCCTAAAATTTAATTTGAAAACTGACAGTTTTTATTAAGTTCTCGTCAAAATATTGTAAAATAGGAGAAAAGAGCTTTCAGTAAAATTTTAAAAGCTGAATGTACGAGTAAACGTTACGAGTTTCGTAAATATTAATAATTAAACAGTTAAGCAGTCTTTATTAAAAGCTTGCCAAAAGGGTTATTTTATATATCAAACGCAACTAATTGATATAATATCAAGATGCGCTTTACTTATTAGTTGCTTATAGCTTTGATACTATACTCCAAGTGTTCTTATTTTGGAAGCTCAAAACTTTCTGCCTTTAAATGTTTAAATTTTAAAGATTTCAAAGCGTTATCAAATGTTTAATACATTAAGAATAAGTAATTTGGAATTTTGGTGCTGGGCTATTAAGCTCGGTTTTTTTTAATTATTAAAAGCTCAAATTTTTTTTCACATAAATGAGCTTTCAGTTTGCTATTTTTATTTTTTATTTTTTTTTTAAATTCTATAGACATTAAAAGTTTCATATGCAGACAGGAAATTTAGCATCTGTAAATGGAAGATTTTCTTAGGCAAACATTCAAATTTGTTTAATCATTAAAAAATAAACTGCTGTTTTTAAAAGTTGCTGCGTAAAATTGAATACAAGAAATGAGCTTTTAGTTTGAGTTTAAAAGCGATATAATTATTGAATGCGGTTCTACCTACTTATAATGTGTTTAATTTGTCTGATATTTTTAATTTACACTTAAGCTTTTTAAGCTTTGGTTGGAGCTTTTAAGTTAAATAATAATTAATTTAGAAAAGTTGTCTAGGAAAAGCTTAATAAATTTAAAGCTCCTTAATATTATAAAAATGGTTAGTTTTAACACAAAGCTTTTAAGTTAAATAAAGAAAAATGAGGTGCGGCTCGTAAACAAACTAGAAAGTTATAAAAACTGTGAACCTCAAACGTTCCGTGAAACTCACCGGAAGTTCTGGGGTTTTAGTTTCGCAATAGTTAAATTGCTAAATAATTGGTTGGCTAGGTACTTGAAATATATCTGTTTAGATCAAATCGTGAGATTTAACATTCAACACTCACCTCAAAAATTGTCCTATTTAAAACTTTCAGAACCCTTCTACCTAATTAAGTTTCTTATTAAATTTAAATTGAAACTGATGAACAGATGCTCAAACAATAAGCTACCTAAAGACGTTTTAATTTGTGAAGGAAAATTAAACTGGTAATGTTGCTTTTGAAAAAGAAATATTATTTTTAGGATTAGTTAGGAAAGTTGTCTGATAAAAGCTTAATAAGCTTTATTTTCACTTTGTTGACAAAAGATAGTTTAAGTTAGGGGTAAGATGTTAAAGCTGATTAAGTTGTTAAAGCTCTTTAATATTACAAAAATTATTAACTTTAACGCGAAGCTTTAAACTACTACTTTAAACGCCTTGAATGAAGTCTTATGTTCCATTAAATATAAGTCACTTTAATATAATTTTATTTATCGGGTTTTTTTCGTTTCCCAGTTCACAGATCACAAATGATTAATTAAAATGTTAATTTTATTATGCACTTCAACTAAAAAATTATTAATTCGAAAATCTTTATTAAAAGTTTGCTAAAACGGTTATTTTATTCACCAAACGCAACTAATTGATATAATATCAAGATGCGCTTTACTTATTAGTTGCTTATAGCTTTGATAATATACTCCAAGTGTTCTTATTTTGGAAGCTCAAAACTTTTCTGCCTTTAAATGTTTAAATGTTAAAGCTTTCAAAGCGTTATCAAATGTTTAATACATTAAGAATAAGTAACTTGGAATTTTGGTGCTGGGCTATTAAGCTCGGTTTTTTTTAATTGTTAAAAGCTCAAAATTTCAGTTTTACATAAATGAGCTTTCAATAGACATTAAAAGTTTCATATGCAGATAGAAAATTTAGCATTTGTAAATGGAAGATTTTCTTAGGCAAATATTCAAATTTGTTTAAATACAAGAAATGAGCTTCTAGTTTGAGTTTAAAAGCGATATGATTATTGAATGCGGTTCTACCTACTTATAATGTGTTTAATTTGTCTGATATTTTTAATTTGGACTTAAGCTTTTTAAGCTTCGATTGGAGCTTTTCTAGAAAAGTTTTCTAGGAAAAGCTTAATAAACTTAAAGCTCCTTAATATTATTAAAATGGTTAGTTTTACCACGAAGCTTTTAAGTTAAATAAAGAAAAACGAGGTGCGGCTCATAAACAAACTAGAAAGTTGTAAAACTGGGAACCTCAAACGTTCCGTGAAACTCACCGGAAGTTGTGGGGTTTTAGTTTCGCAATAGTTAAATTGCTAAATGGTTGGCTAGGTAGTGAGATTTAACACTCAACACTCACTTTAAAAGTTTTCCTATTTAAAACTTTCAGAACCCTTCTACCTAATTAAGTTTCTTATTAAATTTAAATTGAGACTGATCAACAGATGCTCAAACAATAATCTAAAGACGTTTTAATTTGTGAAGGAAGAATTAAGCTAAGCTATTAAGCCCCTAACTTAAACTATCTTTTGTCAACAAAGTGAAAAGCTTAAGCTTTTCACTTTGTTGACAAAAGATAGTTTAAGTTAGGGGTAAGATGTTAAAGCTTGATTAAGTTGTTAAAGCTCTTTAATATTACAAAAATTATTAACTTTAACGCGAAGCTTTAAAGCTACTACTTTAAACGCCTTGAATGAAGTCTTTTGTTCCATTAAATATAAGTCACTTTAATATTATTGTATTTATCGGGTTTTTTTTTCGTTTCCCAGTTCACAGATTACAAATGATTTATCAAAATGTTAATTTTATTATGCACTTCAACTAAAAAATTATTAATTCGAAAATACATAGTATAGTTTACGGCCCATAAAACTAAAGTATCGAATCGAATCAGGATAATGAATAAGTTAAACTTTTTATTTTATTATCTAAAATGTTTATATTGTGACGCTGTAAATTTTTTTTTACTACAGCAATGAAATTTAAATTTATATTGTAGTTTGATGTTGCAACGATACAGGATAAAGTATATTGTTAATATTTGTATTCATATTTTTAAAGAAACTATTTTTTGATTTTTGATATAGTTTTGTTCATTACTAACTGGACTAACTACTAATTTCACAGGAACCCGTTAACTATCGACCAGCTAGATCAGTAACCCCTAATCCAAGTCATACATATCAGCAACAACACCATCAACCACAACAAAACCAACAACAACAACACTATAATAATCAATCACAACCACAGCAATATCAACAACGCCAATACCAAACTTTGCCACGGTCTAATAATACTGCCCAATATAATACCGTGGAACCACGTCAACAATTCCAACCACCGTACAACCAACAACAATATTCCTCTCCTCAATCATCTCAACCATCCTATGCTAATCAATCTGGATTTAAACCAGCTTTTGTTAAAACACCACCCCAATCTAATAGTACGACCGGATTCAGTGGTGGCATACCGATTATAGAGAGAGCAAATAAAACCAATAATAATAATAATCAATATTCCTCTAATCAATCGTCACAGCCACAATATCATCAACCACAAGAACAATATCATCATCAACCACAATATCAATCTCAATCACCACAACGACAACAAGGACCATATGTTGAAGCGGTGTCCCCATCAACACCACAATATAATAACGTAACACCATCGACTGCACCAATTTCTCCATCATTGGCGGCTCGCGAGCATAGCTTATCAGTTGATAATCGTAGCGTATCGTCGAATAGCCCAGGCGGTTGGTCTCACGTACGCCCCTCAATACCGGTACATACCGGTTATACAAGACAACGTTCGGCTGAACCAAACTATAACCCAAACAATAATAACCAATATAATCCACCACAATCAGGATATCCATCATCAGATGCTGATAATTTTGGATTAGCTCAGGTACGAGTCATGAGTTTCTCAATTATTATGAAAATTATAAAAGGCTTCTTTTATGTATTTAAGTACCGTTAGACAATTTTTAATTTACTGCTGCTTTTATTGCTGCTTTAAACGTAGACCAGAAAAAAAAAGCTCTTCCAGTATATAGCATCAGAAACTGGAATGATAAAATAACTAAATAATTTGTTTCGTTAGTTTTGTGATGTATGTATAATAAAAGCACTATCAAGTTATATAAACCGTAAAGAAATAAAGTTTAACTGACCTGCAACAAAAAAAAAAAACGAAAAATATCAGCTTTAGGTTGTGTTCAAGACAATATTTTATAGTTACTGATACATCAACAATAAAATTCGTTTTTATATCTTATACGTAGCACTGTTTAAGAATTAAAATTGATTTTTATCGTTATTGATTAAAACTTTAGTGTTTAGGTACATAATTTGAAACGGTTTCTGATGCTATACCTTCAACCGCCTTATGTATTTTTAATAAATTGTTTATTTTAATATAGTTTTCATAAAAATTATTTTTGTATTTTGGAGAAATTCTGAACGTATCAATAACATAACACACAACCAAACATAATATTTAGGGCTAAGCATACCTACATACATACAAACACATATCCATACACATTAATTAATAATTTAAAAAATGCATAATTAAAATTTGTACGATATGTATTTTAATTACGTGTCCCAAACACAGAAAACTACTCTCGATAAAAGGAAATTAATCTCACTAATTTTGTTTTTGTACTTCAATATTATCATCTTAATTTCCTGTGCACTCGTGCAAGTTATAATCTTTTGAACACAAGCAATTCCTGTTTTTGATTCAATTTCTTTTACTTGTGTGTGCATTTTTTTTTTTGTTTTCATTTTAATTATCAAATTTGACATAATTTTGTGTTTTTTTTTTCATTCACATAATTAATATGCTTAGAATCAATATCAACCGCAAGCTACACAAGCTTTTCAACCAGTAGCCGCACCGCAACAACAATATAATCAACAATCAGGTGTACAACAACACCAACATCAAACTGGTGTACAACAACATCAACAACAACAACCAACTGGTGTACAACAACAACAACGCCAATATCAACCAGTTCAACAACAAAAATCTACTGAAACTTATCAACGTCGCGAAGAAGAAGAATATAATTTTTTGCAACAGCAATACGATAATTATAGACAAGGAAGCCCTGGATATATAACTTTGAGAGACTCGGCACCAATTTCACAAAAACCAGCTCCCGTTTTTGCTGCTCAACCAGCTACACAAAGTTACGGAGGTATGTGATTTTGTATTTAATTTAATTAACTGTTCATTTTAAAATTGAAATTCAGAATTTTTTTTCTATTAAACTCTTCACCAACTTTGAAATTTAAAAATGTAATTAGAGTTTAGAAATTTTGGATTTATGTTTTCAGAATTTTCGGAAATTGATTTGTAACTTTAAATTTTAGAAATTATATAAAAGTTCAACGTTTCTACCAATTCCAAGATTTGATTAAAAATGAAATTTTTAAACTACTTCGATTGTGATTAGTTATGAATTTTAAAGAAATTCTCATAATAATTTATAACAAATGTACGTTTTTAAAAAATCAAATAATTTTGCAGATTTCAAAATTCTCAGAATTTTCGAAAATAAATTGATCAAATTTTAACAAATTAAATGCATTTTTACCTGAACAAAATTCGGGATTTTAGGCAATTGTCAAAAGTGTTTAGCAAATTTCAAAAGTTTTACCTAACATTGGTTTAAAGAAGATGATTGAAATTAATCATCTTTGTATTTTCGAAATTTTAAAATTAGACTTATTCTGAATAAAGCAATTGTTGTTCAGAATTCCAAAATTTTAGAAAAATCATATAATTTTCGAAATTTTAGTAAAGACCATAGTTTGTACTAATTTCAAGATTTGACTAAAACTAAAATTTACTTAAAATCTGAATTATTTGTAGAAATTTCCAATTTAAATAAAAGATACCTGGTGAAATTTTCAGAATTAAGGAATTCTTAACACTTAACGGCACTTTGTTGTATTTTTTTGGTCGTCATTGAACTAACAGGAAATTATGTTTGTTTAAAATTTTAAAAATTTCAGACTCAAATTCTGTTTTGAAAACTAAAATTCATTGCCTGGTCAAAACTGAAGAAAATTGGTCGTATTTTGAAATTGCAACTGAGCGGAATTTGGCTAGTTCTTAGCTTTTAGGAAATTCTCAACAATTTTGAAAAATCTACAAACTACAATTTTTCAATAATTGAAACGTAATTTGATAAAATTTTACCGAAATTATTTAACAAAATTTTTGATTTTTAAAAATTGTGGCTAAGTGATTTTTAATCGGAATTTTTTTTTCTATTAAATTTTATTTTTTAATTTCACCAACTTTGAAATTTAAAAATGTAATTAGAGTTTAGAAATTTTGGATTTAGGTTTTCAGAACTTAAAATTATTAAAAAAAAATTTATAAATTTTAAAATTAAAATTTTATAAATTATATAAAAGTTCAACGTTTTTACCAATTCCAAGATTTGATTAAAAATGAATTTCTGAAATTTTATTAAATTTAAAAATAGAAATTTGTTTGCCTGGTGCATCGTGAAGAAGATAGGCCTTATTCTAAAAATTCTAAACATTTTTAAACTACTTCGATTGTGGTTAGTTATGAATTTTAAAGAAATTCTCATAATAAAGTATAACAAATGTACGTTTCTAAAAAATCAAATAATTTTGCAGATTTCAAAATTCTCAGAATTTTCGAAAATGAATTGATCAAATTTTAACAAATTAAATGCATTTTTACCTGAACGGTAAATTCGGGATCATTCATCGGGATTTTAGGCAATTGTCAAAAGTGTTTAGCAAATTTCAAAAGTTTTACCTAACATTGGTTTAAAGATGATGATTGAAATTTATCATCTTTGTATTTTCGAAATTTTAAAATTAGACTTATTCTGAATAAAGCAATTGTTGTGCAGAATTCCAAAATTTTAGAAAAGACCATGGCTTGTACTAATTTCAAGATTTGGCTAAAACTAAAATTTACTTAAAATCTGAATTATTTGTAGAAATTTCCAAATTAAATAAAAGATACTTGGTGAAATTTTCAGAATTAAGGAATTTTTAAGGCTTTACGACGATTTGATTTTTTTAAAATAATTATAAATTATGTTTGTTTAAAATTCTGAAAAATTAAGACTTAAATTCTGTTAATTCGCTAAATTTTAAAATATAAAATTTTGAAAATTAAAATTAATAGCCTGGTCAAAACTGAAGACAATTGGTCGTATGTATTTTGAAATTGCGATTGAGCGGAAAAATGTCCAAACTATAGATTTAAAAAGCAATCGTAAGGTTTTACAAACTTCCAAATTCTCAGAATTTTTCAAACATTGAAAACGGTATTTTGATAAAATTTTACCAAATTACATGAAAAATTAAAATTTTTGAAATTATTTAACAAAATTTTTGATTTTTAAAAATTGTGGCTAAGTGATTTTTATTCGAAAATAGAAATCTCTTAATTTCATTTCCGGTCTAAATTCTAGAATTTGATTGATTACTAAATTTTAAAATTAGTTTTTGCAAACTTTTTATAACATGGACTTAAGGAGTATGGTTAATATTTGGTTAAACTTTCCAAATCCGGAATTTGAGAATTGGACAAATTATGAATTTTAAAGAAACCCTTGTAGGTTTTCTTTATTTTGTGTAATTCAGAATTTCAAAATTTTTATAAAATTTGTGCTTTTAGAAATTAGAAAATTGTATTAACACGTTTATTGTGACCCACCTTATGTGGGTCATACGTTACGGAGCTATGAAAAATAAAATACAGATTTAAAACGAAATCGTAGAGTTTTACAAAGTTCCAAATTCTCATAATTTTCGTAAATTGAATGTGTAATTTGTAAAATTTTTAGGAAATTAAAATTAATTCTACATGAAAATATTGAAATTTTCGGAATTATGTAAGAAAATTCTTGATTTTTGACAATTATGGGCTAAGTGATTTTTATTCGGGAATGGAAATCTCTAAATTTTAATCCCGGCGTAAATTGGTTATTCAAATTCAAAATAAATTTTTGCTGAGGATTTGTAATTTGGGTTTGTCTTTGTTTTATATTTGGTTAAGCTTTGCATTTCCGAAATTTTATAGTCTGAATTACAAAGAATTTTGGAATTTTAGAAATTATAAAATTTTACTAATTTTACATATTTACAGTTGTATGAGTAACGGCATGGATCACACGCGACTGATTTTAATTGACAATAAATTACTTTTTAAATTTCGATTACCCTCACGATGCTTGCAGTATGTTGATAATATTTTAGCTTCTTTCGCGACTTCATTTCTTTCAGAATCTGCAGAGACTTTCTAATACGAACATGAAAAGACTCCCTTTTTTCAACTAACACGAAAGGACTTCCATTTTTCCATTTTTGTAATAATTTTTTCATATGGTGGCAGTAAACGTGTTAACCACCAACGTGTTAATATACCAAGGTATAAACAAATTCCGATCTAAAATGTTCGATTGTGCAACAAACCATAAGCTATTGAAACACTTAAACTAGGAAATAAGCTAAAAATCTTTGCCTTGCATTTACTCAACCTATTCAATCTTCCCAAAGCTCAAATTTGATTAAATTCTAATTTCCCAAATTTTTTGTAAACTTCGGGTTAAGAGATAATTTGACTAATTCTGAATTTCAAAGAAAGTGAAAACTAGCGTGATTTTCTTGGTTGCACCTCGGAATTTTTTCATTTGAAATTTTAAAATAATTTGTTAAATATTTCAAAAATGAACATAAGTAGAAACAATCTTGTGAAATTATCCTATTGGAAGAATTTCAAAATTAAATATTTTTATGATTCAAAATACATTTTACATTTTACAATTTTTCAATTTTCGAACTTTAATATTTTAATTATTTGTTAGATTTGCCAACTGTAATGATGACTCAACTCTTGTTGAATTGCTTTAGCCAACAATTTCTGAATAAAAAACTTTTTCTTTTATTTTACTTGGAATTTAAATTTATTTTGGCGAGTTTATTAACTCGATACTATTCAACATTGGATTTTATAAAATTAGTTGAATTTTTAAAAATTAGTAATTTTGTGTCTCAAAACGGTCAGAATTTTTGGAAATTTAAAAAAATTTAAAAACTTACTGGATTTCATCAATTTCCATTCAACTCAAATTATGTATATGCAATGAATTTAATCTTGTAGGTTACCGAAATTTTCATAATTTACAAATTTCGTTGGATTATAATGGATTTTGAAAAATTTAAACCACTGTAGGATTTAAATAATTCTGAATTTTGAACCTTTTACTTGGATTTTAAAATTATTTAGGATTGACCTTATTTAGCACATTAACTCGATACTATTCAACATTGGATTTTATTCAACATTGAATTTTTAAAAATTAGAAATTTTGTGACTCGAAACGGTCAGAATTTTTGGAAATTTAAAAAAATTTCGAAGCTTACTGGATTTGATCAATTTCCATTCAACTCAAATTATGTATGTGCAATGAATTTAATCCTATAGGTTACCGAAATTTTCAGAATTCAAAAATTTCGTTGGATTATAACGGATTTTAAAAATGTTTAACCACTGTAGGATTTAAATCTGAATTTTGAACCTTTTACTTGGATTTTAAAATTATTTAGAATTGGCAAGTTTTTTAATAACAGAGAATTTTATATTTCGATACTATTCAATATTGGATTTTACAAAATACGTTAAACTTTTAAAAATTAGAAATTTTTTTACTCGAAATTGTCAGAATTTTTGGGAAATTTAGGTAAGTTTCGAAACGTTTTAGTTTTGAACGAATTTAAATCTGTTTAGATGTCTAGAAATTATAAATCCATCGTTTAGGTAAAATTCCTTGAAATCTGAAAATGTCAAAATTTTAAGTTTCAAATATTCAAATAAAGGTTAGGCAAGTGAAATTTTCAGAATTTAAAATTTTCTTTGCATAATTAGATAAGAAATTTATCACCTTATCGAATAAATTCCAGAATATTTAATAAAATTCCTCGAATTTTTGTCAATTTTTAAGCATTGCAAAATTTGTTTAATTTAATAAAATTCCTCGAATTTTCGTCAATTTTTAAGCATTGCAAAATTTGTTTAATACTGAATTTTGAACAAACTGAAGGTGCAAATTAAAAGAAAATTTAAGGTTTAACGAAATTTCAGAAATTTACCACGAAGCAATAAATTTGTTCCGGTTTATTATTTAAGGATTGGTAAATCGTAGCTTCATTCAATTTCATGCTATATGATAGAATCTTATTAGATTTTAATTTTAATAAAAAATTAGTAGAATTTTTAAATATTTAAAAATTTACTGTTGTTTAAAATTTAAACAATTTTCATTTTAATAATTTAACGACTTACTGGGTTTGACAACATTTTCAAAACATTTCGTATTTCTTTGAAAAATGTAATTTGCGAATAATCCTACAAAGTAAAATTTCAAATACACAACAACATTGGATAAATTTTGTAAAATTTTTAAAAATTAAGAAAAAGGTTTTAAATAAAAATTTAGGAAAATTCTAACCATTTTGTGCAACATTTGAATAAATAGAAAAGTTTGCTTGCTGGTTTTGACCAATTTGTTCAAACAAGATCAGAAAAATTTGAAACTTCAAAAGCTTGATTAGGATCGTTTCCTTAGTTCTTTGAAATTTGAATATGTCAAAATTTTAAATCTTATTTTGATAAAATTGTTTCCAATTACAGTTTTTTAAGTTTTCTCAATTTTAAAATTACATTTAAAAAAATGTACTTAACAGACAAATTTGTCGAAAAATTGTTGAATTTGAAGTGTTACGGTAATAGGTATACATGACATTTAGCGTCGATTAACTCAATTACATCTTCTTGAGTATTTTCGGGCTCAGGATTTTTCCACAAATTTCAATTAAAATTTTCAATATTCATACATTTAAAATTATCAATGAATTATCAATTTTAAATCGATTTATTTATTTTTTCATTTTTACATATTTAGGAGGTAGCACAATGAGAGGAGATCAAAAGTGGCCACCAGAAGGTGTTCAAACACCAGCCGAACTTGAAAATGAGGCACGCCGTCGCCTTGCTGCTGGACCAACATGCAGACCACGTCGTGCAAACAAAGTTAATACCTTTTGTTTTTAATTAATTTTAAAAATTCAAGGAAATTAATTAAAATTTTGAATCGCTTAGCTAATTTTTTTTGTTATAAACGTATATAAAAGTAATAAAATATCGAACTCATATCTCCATTTCAGTAAATAGAACTAACAATATTAAAAATAATATATTTGTCTAACAATTCTCAAAGTTTTGGTAAAACTAACTACGAATTTAACAAGCACGCAAAACTGGGCTGCACAATACATCTCCAATTTTTATTTATTTTTTTATATTACATACGTTCCATAATATCAAATAACTTTTCACATGCAGGTAGCTTTAAAAATTATAAACAAAACAATGATTTTTGCCCCAACTTTAATTATCGCGCTTCTGTTCATCGATTCTATGTGCCATTGTTCAAAATAAAAATTTCTATAATATGCCACAAGGCATTTTGGAAATATGAGACGTATACAGCCACACATACACAGTACAAGAATTAAATAACAACAATATTATATGAAAGATATGCTGGATGGATGGAGACTGAAAATAAGAAAAGCACAAAAAATATAAGAAACAATAATAATAAAATGAAAATAGATTACAGATTTTCTTCTCATACACACACACACAGACACATACTTATAAACAAACACAAAATATTCTGGTGTATTAATCTTGAATTGTAATAAAAAATGATCGTTTTTCCGCTTTATTATTATTACAATGCGTGATATGAAAACTAAATCTAAACAATAACAACAACACAATTATAAAGATGACTTTTTTGTCACAATACACATTGGGAAAATATCTTATTGATCAGTTTGATTCCAATTTTACTGTGACTAATTAATTTTTTCCGACTTTCACAATTCGTGACCAAAATTAGTATTTGCTTAAAGCGCCCCAAGGGATAAAAATAATATTTTACTTTTTAGGAGGAACACAAAATCACAAACCATTGATCCATAATGCTCTTAATCTTTTGCTCTTCACAAAAAAAAAAAAGTAGAACAAAAAATTCAACTCGGGTTTTGTATATTTTCCAAACAAAAAAAAAATTTAATTACGATTAAAATGGAAATATTTAAAGCTACCTGTATTGCAGAGAATGGTGAATACCATACACTTTTACATTTTTTTGGTATTTTTAATAATCCAATTTATGATTGATTGAAAAAAACAAACAACAAAAAACGAGTAATAAATCCCTATATACATAAATAAGGAGATACCGGAAATTAATGGCAACATTACAGCACGGAAGTACGTAAAGCAAAGTATATCGAGATCAGTTTAACGCAAGAGCAACTAAAATGTTAAAAAATGTGAAACATTCGGTCGGATACAGAAAATTTCACAACATCACCATGTTCTCTCCTATAATGTGGCACATATAAATACTTATATGTATTAAAAATAATCGCTATAAATTTGTCAAGTATTATAAAAACAAATATACTTTTTTAATTTAAAAATATTAATAATAACCGTAAAATAAAATTTTTATTATTATGATTATTTAAATTCCATCAACAATAAATAATAATAATGAAAATAAAAATAATAATAAATAAAAATTCACTTGACAAGAGTTTTAATTTAATTGTTTTTAATATTTTAAAAAAAAAAAATATTTTTGTTTTTTTATCAGTCGATTATTATTACTATTTATACCGTAAATATATAAAAACATAGTGAAGCGATTTCAAAATTAAATTTAATAATATTAATTATAATTATTTTTATTTTTTTTTTTCTGTTTTAATAATATTATCTAATACAAAATTTATGTTTGTCCATAAAATTAATAAATAATATTTTAATCTCTCACTCTCTATATATATTTAATATTACAATATATTAATAATAATAAAACAAAAAATATTTGATTTTTGTATATACATTTTTGTTATCAACGATATTTTTTGATAAATTATATTTATTATAATTTATCTAATTTTTATTTTGTTTTTTGACAATTTCAACATTTTTTTTTTTTTTTGAGAACCATATTTTTAAAATAAATTAATTAGAAACCGCATAAAAACGCCTTAACACAACACTTTAATTATTAATTAATTTTTTTTCTAATTAATTACATCTACATACATATGTATTAAAAAAAAAACTAAATAATGTTTAAATTTAACGAGCATCATTTTTAAACTAAACAATAACATGTTTATTTAATAAATTATTGCTTATTTAAATTTAAACATTAATTTCAAACCAAAAATATTTTAATTTTTTTGTAGGATTATTCGCAATTTTTTGCCCAACATGCTCTGAACAGTACATATCCCGGTTATAGAGCACCCCCAGGAACACAACATTTCAGCACCCAATATTAAAAAATAATATATATGTATATATATACATATATATGAAATTAATTAAATATACAAAACTCAAAATATTTTAAACAAACATCTACCAAACAAGAAACATTTGTTTATTTAGTTTATTTATATTTTATTAACCAAAACAAAAAAAAAGAATATTTATGTAGAATTAAATAAAATCTAATACAGACGTAATTAATTAATTTTTTTTTTTTTTTTTTTTTAATAATTTTATTAATTAATTTATAACCAAAAATATATATCCATATCCTAATATATGAATCTTTTCGTTGTTTTATTAATTATTAAATTATTTATTTATTTTTTGCGTATTGCGTGGGATTTATTTTAATAATATATTTTAATTAAAACCAATTTATTATTTTAAAAAAAAAAATAAAAATTTATAAAAAAATTAAAAAAAAAAAATTTTAACAATATATTATAATACATTTTTTTGTTGTTTTATGTTATATACATTATAAAAATATGTTTCTTTGTTTCTTCTTCTTCTTCTTCTTCACTTCTAAATTTAAAAATGGTTTCAAAAGAAATTTAGACTTTACGATTATGATTAATAAAACAAATTTTATATTTTTATTTCGAAATTTTTAATAAAAATGCTACTGTTATTAATTAATTATTTTCTTTTTTTTACTTATATTAATTTACTGTTATTACAAATTTATATACTAAAAGTGAGGATGCATAAAATGTTAATAATTTTAAATTAATAAAAAAAAACAAAATTTTTAATTAATAAAACTGTTTTTTATTGACTATTACCAAAATGAAATAGAAATATAAAATTTTACAGCAATCATCATTAAATATTAACTAAATTTTATATAAAAAAAACAAAACACGACTAACTAAAAATAATAAGTACAGAAATATTGTAATTAAATAATAATTAATTTTTTTTTTTTGTTTTATATGTAATTAAATTACAATATTGTTTAAAATAAAAAAAAAATTAGATTTCGATTAAATTTTTGATTTTTAAAACTGATTTGATTTTTGATTTAAAATTGTAAAATTAAGAATTATTTTCTTATTATTATTATTTTAAGTTAAATTACATTTATTGTGAATGGCCGAAATAAAATTTAAAAAAAAACATCTTTTTTTTTTTTTTAGATTTACTGTCTGAAATTTAAATTTGATATGTTATTATTTAAATTATTTTACGTTGTAGAGGAGAAATGAGGTAAGAAATAATCTTTTGTACGAAGGATCAACTGTTTTGGTTCTGTTCACCACATCTTTGTCAAAATTTTGCTGCCTCATACTTTTTTTACGTTATATAAAATAAGTATACCAAAATATAATCGTAAAAAAACATTACAATAAACAATAATGCCTAGGCATTTAAGCCTAGAAAAGATAAAGAACTATTGACGATTGGAGCATCACCGATTCCACCTAGTGGAAAATTTTTAAACTGAGGTAGCTGCTAATTTGACGTTCGAAATTGTTGTAAACAATTCCAATTTTGAACTGTAAACACAATTTTTACCTACTAGATTGATAATAATTGTAAATAATTCCAATTTTGGATTATAAAAACAATTTTTAATTACGGGATTGCAAAATTTTCTTTCGTCGCATTTATGAGAAATGTCATTTTGGCGGTTGCCTCATTTTAACTTTTTCCTCGAGAGGCGCTTTCTCTACTTTTACAATCGTCAATAGGTTGGATCGGTGACTAATAAATAGTCAATTTTGAAACAACCATCAAATAATAGATCATGTTTTCCGAAAGGGGGCAGATCGAGCGAAAGTAGTAAAATGATAAGTACATTTGCCGCTAGTTGTTACTACTAAAGTAGAAAGAAATGCTTCACGTTTTCCAAAAGGTGGCAGCACTAAATGACACCAATAGTAAGCTCTTCGTTCTTTTATCACTACGGATCGTACCTTTCTTTTTCACATACAGTAATGGATACAACCATTAAACTAGATATTAATAATATTAGGCATAACATAATTATTTATACAAATTTAGAAATAATTTAAACTAAAATTGTTACTAAATTATTATAGAATATTAAAACGGAATTAAAAGCAAGAGGGCCGAGAACAACTGGAACAAAACATTTACTACGATTATTAATAATCTATTAAATCGTAAAAAACACTTGCATAGTCAAAAAAAAAAACCTTTATAAAATAATTTGTCAGCATTATTCCTTGTGTTCAGGCATGACATTTTGTATCACGTCTTGCCATAAAACGTACTGTTTATCAAAAAAAGTAAAAAAAATACTTTTTTTAGTTTTAGCTGTCAAATTAAACACATATTTGAAAACAAAATATTTAGCTTTGGAAGCGTGTTCCATTGGCGTTAGCAAACTACTCACAAGTACTTGTATCTACTCGCAACTACTCATGCTGAAGTGATAGTCACTGTGTTCCATTGGAAACAATTTGCTACTGCCAAGTACTTGTGAGTAGATGTTCAATGGAACGCAAATTTTTGTGACAGTAGTAAAACATAACCTCAATTTAATTAAAACTGCTAGATTTTAATAAAAACTACGTTGATATATTAATAATAATAAGTAATAAAATATTAAACACCAAAATAATTAAAATATTTTTACGATTTAACAATTGCGCGTCGTATCACAAACATAAACAAAATTTTTTTGTTTTTAGCCCTAATCGAAGCAAGATTTTTTTGTTTTGTGAGTAAATTCAAATTCTAATCAAATAATTTACGAAAACTTTTGCAGAGAATGATTAGATGTCAAGGACGTTGAATGGAAATGTTTTAAAATAAAATACATACAAGTTTATAACTAAATTAACATTATTTTGAAAATCGATGCATTTATCAAACGAGCCAAAAAGGCACACTTAGGTTGCATTAGGGTTAAGACATGACGTTTCACACAACCAAAATTGGTACAGAGCCATCTATTAGAATTTTTTAAACTAAAATCCCTCTTTCGTTAATTATATGCGTAACTACTTCTAACAACTACACCATCACATGAGCATGAGTAGTTGCGAGTAGATACAAGTACTTGTGAGTAGTTTGCTAACGCCAATGGAACACGCTTAGTGTAGTTGTTAGAAGTAGTTACGCATATAATTAACGACAGAGGGATTTTAGTTTAAAAAATTCTAATAGATGGCTCTGTACCAATTTTGGTTGTGTGAAACGTCATTTTTTAACCCTAATATAACCTTTTCGGTTCGTTTAATAAATGCATCGATTTTCAAAATAATGTTAATTTTGTTATAAACTTGTAAATATGTATTTTATTTTGAATAATTTTCATACGACATACTTGACATCTACTCATTATCTACAAAAATTTAGTAAATTATTTGATTATAACACAGAATACAACTCGTTAATCTTTCTTCTGTGATTATAATTTGAATTTATCGACATAACAAACACATGTTGATTCGATTACGGTTAAAAACGATTGTTTATGTTTGTTTATGTTTGTGTAAATCCAAACAATTTTGTCGGTCTTCGTTGTAATAGTGAAAGGTTTAGAAGATTTTATTTATATATGGCACCTTTTTGGTTCCATCTTTTACCTAAAAATGTGAAAATGCTTCCATCTGCGCAGAAGCATAAATTTAACAGGGAAATTCGGACTTGGTTACTTGACATCGATGATATCGAGCAATATTTTTAGTATAAATGTTAAATTACATTATGTTCTAATGTGCCGTCGTGTAGTTAAATATATCTATTTTAATAACTGAGCTTGTATTTTGTTGAAGATTATTGTTAATTATGTAAACAAAGAATATTATATAAATTTTAATTAAAATTTGTTTTAAATTGCTCCACTACAGACATAATGTCTATAGGAGCTGTACTTTATTTCATATTTTATAATGTTGTTTCAATTAGATTTTAATTTTGTATCTATTTTATTGAAATAAAGATAGTAATAATAATAATAATAATAATAATAATATGACGCGCAATTGTTAAATAAAAGGATGCACGTGCACAGCGAATGATCGGAACAACCGTGGCGAGTAGCATTGTTACACACATCAGAAATTGTACAAGTGCGAAGGCAATGTGGGACAACTGAAATTCAGTGTTCGAGCAAAACAATGAAACAAGCATGTTAATGCTTAATCAGAAATTGTTCTCAATTACAAAGGATGGAACAGAAAATATGATGACATTCATAGCAAAGGTGGAAGACATGGTGCAACAATTGAACGATTTGGGTCAAAATATTTCTGATGAAATGATAATTGCGCGTATTATCATGGCATTACCGGATGAATACAATTCTTTTAGCAGCGCTTGGGAATCGACAAGCAAAGCGGATCGAACGTTAGACACATTGCGTGCACGCTTAGTCATGGAAGAAAATCACAGGATAGCAAAAGGTGTGACAGAATCGAGTGAGGCTTTGTTTGCAAAACAAAAAATAAAGCACGGAACTCAAAAGCACAAACAAGGCACAAGTCAAGAAAAGAATAAGCAGGTAACTGACAAAGCGAAAACATTGAAATGTTTTAAGTGCCACAAAATTGGACATTTTCATCGGTTTTGTCCCGAGAAAGGAAATAAAAGTTTTTTCTCTTCAGCAAATACTTCAGACAAAGAAGGTGAAGCTTTTGTGTGTACGTCAGAGGGCATACGATCAGATAGTTGCCTTTTGGATACAGGTGCGAGTGATCACATGTGTCACAACAGGGCTTGGTTCAGAACTTTTCGGGAACTGAAGCCAGAACGAATAATCAAAATTGCAGACGGTGGAAAACTCGAAGCACCGGGCTGTGGCATGATTGAAATCTTGTCATTCGACGGAAAACGATGGAACAAGAAACAGTTATCAGATGTTTTGTACGTTCCGAAATTGCACAGCAATTTGTTTTCTGGTACGCACGCAATGGATAAAGGATTCACATTGGAATCGAACAAAGATAGATGTGAATTAAAGCGAAATGGAGATGTTGTGGCAGTGGGAGTTGGTGATGGAAATCTATTTAGAATGAGTTCAAGGCATTGGCAACAGAGAGCACGGCAAACGTGGCGATAAAGCAGAATGGATTAAGAAGCTGGCATGAAAGATTGGGACATCAGAACGTGAACTATCTGCGAAAGTTTCTATAGAAAAACGATATTGAATACATCGACGAACAATTTCTCTGTGAAGGATGTCTGATGGGGAAGCAGCATCGTGACAGCTTCAAAAGCAGTCAGACGAAATCGAACAAACGTGGCGAAATTGTTCACGCGGACGTGTGTGGACCTTTTCAAATAGAATCGCTCGGTGGCTCCAGGTATTTTCTTTTAATTAAGGACGATTACTCACATTTCCGATTTATTTATTGTATCAAAAATAAGTCACAAGTTTTTGAGAAAATAAAAAAACTTTGTGAAGTCTGCGGAGAAGCAACATGGTCACAGTGTAAAGATCATCAGAACTGACAACGGCACCGAATTTGTAAATTCTGATGTAAAGAGTTTTTTTGAAGCAAATGGTATCAAGCATCAGCGGACGGTACCATACACGCCGGAGCAAAACGGATCAGCTGAAAGAGAGAATCGAACGGTGGTTGAGGCTGCACGGTCTGCGCGGTCATCTGCGAAGCAGATGGAAAAACAATTCTGGGCGGAGGCGGTTAACACGGCGGTTTTTGTATTAAACAGAACGGGCACGAGCAGTATTACTGGAAAAACACCATTTGAATTAAGGTACAGCAAGCCAACCGTTTTTAATCATTTGAAGGTTTTTGGTTCGGAAGTGTATGCACACATTCCGAAGCAACAAAGACAAAAACTTGATCCAAAGGCAACAAAATGCATTTTTGTTGGATATGATGAAAACATTAAGGGCTATCGCATTTGGAATCCTGAGTCAAAGAAAATTGAATTGGCTAGAGATGTGAAGTTTGTAGAGGCAGACACTGTTGAATTTCCGATCAAACACGAGGGGAAAGTAGATAGTGGAAAAGGACACGAAATCAACACAGACAAATGCGATGAAGATGACGTCGAAGAAGTCAGCAATTTCGAGGATGCAGTGGATGAATGCAACGCATCATCGTCAAAGATCAAGGGTGGATGGTGTTCGCTAAATCAGGGGAACGTCGTCGATGAACGCTTGCGTGATCGGAGAAAAAGGAAGAAACGAAATTGTGACTGCTGCGTGGAGAAAAATTGCAACAGAGCGGAAATGGCATCAGCAATGCTGTCAATGGCAAGTGAACCATTAGCTTACCATGAAGCAGTTGGATCGAAAGAAAAAGACAACTGGATTGCGGCGATGAACGAAGAGCACGACTCGTTAATCAAAAATGAAACATGGATATTGACGCGGCCACCAAAAAAAAAGCAAAAGGTCATTGACAACAAGTGGGTATATAAGATCAAGTACGACACTGATGGCAACATTGAGCGTTACAAGGCCAGGCTGGTTGCTAGAGGGTTCACTCAGGAATATGGAATTGACTACCAAAAGACGTTCAGTGCAGTGGTAAGATACACTTCAATTCGTGCTATATTATCACTTGCAGCGGCGGATAAGATGAAACTTTGTCAATTCGATGTGAAAACGGCATTTTTATATGGTGAGCTGAGTGAGAAAGTATACATGAATCAGCTAGTTGGATACGACGATGGAAGTGGAAGGGTGTGCCAGCTTGTGAAGAGTTTGTACGGCTTGAAACAAGCATCGAGATGCTGGAATAAATGTTTCACGGGATTCATTGAAAAATTTGGTTTCAGCGCATCAAAGGCTGATTCATGCCTGTTCATATGAAAGCAGAACGACAGGAAAATTTTCTTGGCAATCTATGTAGACGACGGATTGATTGTGGCGAATGATGAAGACGATATCATTCCGGTGATTGCACATCTAAAAGCAAGATTCGATATAATAACGCTTGACGTGAATAAATTCCTTGGAATGGAGATAAGAAAAATGGTAAATGGTGACATTTATCTAAGTCAAGCGGCATATACACAAAAAATCTTGGTTAAATTTGGCATGGAAGAATGCAAAAGCGTATCGACTCCGGTCGATATAAATCAAACAGCAAGTAAGTTCGAAAACTCTGAATTAAATAAAGATTTTCAATACAGGGAGGCTATTGGAAGCTTAATGTATCTATGCGTTGCAACAAGACCTGACATACAATATGCAGTGGGAGTTGCAAGCTGTAACCTTGAAAAACCGACGAATGCACACGTAAATGCAGTGAAAAGAATTTTCAAGTATATAAAGGGAACAGCTGATTATGAAATCTACTTTGAAGGAGGTGGACAGTGTGGTTTGGTTGGTTACAGTGACGCAGATTATGCGGGAGACACTGCAACAAGACGATCAACTTCTGGAGTTATCTTTTTGTTGAATGGTGGGCCGATCAGCTGGGAATCAACAATACAAAAGTCTGTTGCGTTATCAACAACGGAATCAGAGTACATGGCGGCAACAACGGCTGTGAAAGAACTGATCTGGCTTTACGGGTTAATTACTGAACTGGTGGGCATGAGAGATAAGCCAATGCTTAACATGGACAACCAGAGCGCAATACGGTTGGTGAAAAATCCAGAATTTCACAAAAGGACCAAACATATTGACGTGAGATATCATTTCATACGTGAAAGATATCAAAAGAGGTTGTTTGATCTCAATTATGTGCCAACGGACGAGCAATTGGCAGACATATTTACCAAAGGATTGAACAAAGATCGTTTCGAGAATATTTGCAATATGATTGCAATGAAAAAGGTCGAAAGACTCAAAAATATTTAAACGAAAAAATATTGTAACGCAAAACAAAAATAGGCAACTGTATCAAAAAGTGGGAGTGTTGAGTGTATTTCGATCAGTTGTCAAACTGAGTAGGCCAATGAAATGAAAAATAAATGGTAGTTTAGTGTGTGTACTGGCTAACAAACGAAAAGACGTGTTTTATTTTTCACTTGAGTCTAAGTTTATCCTAACTTTTATCTGGAATCATCCGAGTAATTTCAACAACACTCGACAAGGGAATTGTCGCCCGGTAACATTCGTATGCGAATGACGATGATTCATGGGGGAGCATCCATCGGGAAATTCTTCTCCGCACATATCACACGTAACAGTTTTATTTCGATGCGAAACCATATGCCGAACAGGAATGATTTTTTTCGCGGAAATATTTCGATAGGGTTCGACTATCGCGACACAATTTACCATAAAGGCGGCACGAATGTTGAGTTAATTCGTTTGCGTGCACGATACGTATATGAGATTTAATAATTGATTCCTCGAGAAATGACTCACCGCATAACATACATTTCAATGGTTGGCATCGTGCATGCACTTCGGCATGGGCTAACAAATTTAAAGCTTCGGCAAATGATTCACCACATACATTGCAACAATGACCACCACCACCGGCCAATTCACCATCAGTCGTTTCCTTTTTAACATGCTCCCGCGAATCTCCGCCATGGACCTAAAACAAACAAAGTAAAACGTAAGTTAAATTGCATAATCGTTTTGAGATTCAGCCGCACCATTATTCTCCGCATCATTATCGTCCAAAGTTAGAAGTTTTATGTCCTGCACATACTCATATTTGATTGGTGTGGCAGCTTCTACATATTGTTGCTCCATTTTTAGTTTTATTTGGTGAAAAACGATTTTACGATTTGTAACGTTTTGATTCGTTCTTTCGTTTTAACTTTACAGTAGTTTCTTTTTCTAATTGATCGAAAGAAAAACATAAGATATTAATATGTTTCGCTGTTTTTAAACTGTGAATTAATCCGAAATAATTACACAGATTACTATTTACAAGTTGTGTTGATACCTAAAAATTAAAAAGGGAAATTATAACAGCACATATAAAATTTTAAATCACGTAAACTAATATAAATTACTTTAAAAATAATTTAAACTTACTTTAATTTCTTATTGTGTTTCAACTTCACGATTTTTGAGTTTTGATCATAACCTGCTTAAATTCTCTCTTGGAGAAGAGAGAATTTTATCAGGTTACGGTCCAAACTCTGTTTTGAATCTTAGGTGATTATTTTGGATTTAATTTGATTACAACAAAGAATATATTCGTAAAATAACAAAACACTTCAATAAAATTTATATCAAAAATAAAATCGTATTTATTACATTAATCTTATTCTTACATTAAGAAACGATTAATTCCAACTCTTAAAATTATTTACAATGTTGTTAGCCTTATCCAAAATCTTACTAAATTCAGCCAACTCAATATTATTTAATGGACTGATCTCGCTGTATGACGCAATACTATCAATACTTTCTTCGAACCGTTTTAATTCTTTACAGATATCAATATTCACAACTGATTGGGTACTTATTTTCACACGTTTTGGTGAATTTCCATAAACATGACCATCCTCCTCAATGTTCATCTTGTCTGATTGATGGTTTTCATCACAAATATGCACAAATTTAACAGGATTTAATTTAATTAAACTATTAATGCCACAACTACTACCAACAAAACTATTATTATCATTAATTAACGCCACTATAATAATATCAGTTTCATTTCTAAATATGTCTTTTTGTAAACAATTAGCCTTAATCTTTTGTAAAAAGAATAAAATTTCCAACCGTATCGATGGTACTAAATTTGTGTTGTAAAATTGTTTAAATTCCCCAACCACTATACTCGAATCGACATAATTTCTATAAACTAGAAATGATTTTAGCAATAAAATGACGAATGGTGCAAATTTATTGATGTCGGAAAGTTCCTTAATTTTTATAAGGAGTAAATTTAAATTATTATGAAATTTATCATTTGATTTGATAATTTTTGCCGGCGATGATAATAGTTGTAATTGGCTGAGCTGGAATAAGAAATAAAAATTATTATATCTAGAGAGAAAACGTTTTGTGAATAAATTGTCTCAAAAATTAATTAATAGTAAGTATTAAATATATTCAAATCAATATTATATTCAAATATGGAAAAATTCAACCACGTGTTTTATTTACGTAATTTTTATTGTTTACAAATGCTCCCGGTAAACCGACTGTTGAAAAAAGAACATAAAATACACCGAAAGCCGTAACCAAGGCAACAGTTAAATGTAAACAAATACCAATAATATAAATTTTCATTACCTTGCAAAATTGAAAATGTCTTTAAACCAACTACCCAAAAATGATATATATTCGGGATTCATGGAAAATGCCTATAATTTTAACGATGAATTTTATAACAATGAGCCTATAAATACTGGATACCTGCCGACCGCACTTAAAACATCGAACTATGTAAGTATTTACGATAACAAGTAAAATCATAAGCAAATTTCATCAATTTATAGTCTCGAGATGGTTTGGCCACTCGTGATAATAGGCCATTTACGCGACCAACCACTGCAATACGCCCAGTCGGATATACATCTGAGGCTGGTAAATTGTATGATACATTCCATACCCAAAAGAAAGCTGTGATTGTTGAGAATAAAAAGGAAGATTTGTAAGTTAATGGCAGACTGTTAATCCGAATTAATTTTTAATCAAACACGAAATTTTAATTGCAGACCCGAGGAAAAATATAAAAATTTGGAATTTAAAATTATTGCACTACTTGAAGAAGCAATCTTGTTTTCTACCGACACTAAACCCGATTTAAAAAGAAGTCTAATCAAAGCTAAAGAAGCCTCATCACTAGATCGGACCCTACTAAAAATGCACGAACAGAATTTAATTTCGATTCCATACAATTATGATCTCACCTATTTGGTTCTTTTCAATCTGGCCAATATTTACTATCTAAACGATATGTATGTCGAGGCTCTAAATACATACAACCTTATCATTAAAAATAAAATGTTTCCGATTAAGATGCGACTAAAAATGAATATGGGGAATATATACTACAAAATGGGGCTATATTCGAAGGCAATTAAAATGTATCGGATGGCACTAGACCAGGTGCCGACAAATCAAAAAGAACTTCGATTTAAAATCACCCATAATATTGGGATACTGTTCATAAAAATGGGACAATACTACGATGCGGCTACATCATTCGAATTTATAATGTCGGAAAAATGTGATTTTAAGACGGGATTACATTTGATTCTGTGCTACTATGCGATTGGTGATATTTCCGAAATTAAACGGTCGTTTCAAATGTTGCTCGACGTTCCGCTCGAGTATGATTCAAACCGTGACAAATATGTTAATTTAAATTCGAATAATAATAATGATGGGAGTAATGGTCGTGGAGAAATGAATAGTGCGGTTGGTCCGAGAAGTTCTGGTGACGGAAATTCCGGTGGTTCAAACTATGAATACATTCTTAATGTAATCAAATCAGATGAGCTAAATGCTTATGAAATGACTAAGAAAAATTTCATCGAGAAAAATATCATAATTTCTTCGCTGTTGATCTCGTCCATAATCGAAGATAGTTTTGATGATGGGTATAATTGGTGCTTGGAAAAAATTAAAAGTTCGAATTACAATAAAATCTCATTTAATCTCGAACTGAACAAATCGATTATGCTGCTAAAGAAGAACGATATCAAAAAGACGATTGAGAATTTAAAGTATTTCGAGAAAAAGGATTTAAAGTATTCGGTGAACGCGATCATAAATTTAACGTTCATTTATTTGTTGAAGGGCGATACGGATAATTCGAAAACGTATTTGAATATCTCGAAAACATTGGATACATATAATCCGGCGATTTATATAAACCATGGAGTGTCCGAATTTGTTAACAATAATGTAATCGCGGCCAAGACATTATTCGAGAATGCACTAGACATTGATGCAACCTCATTCGAAGCGCTTTACAATTTGGGATTAGTATACAAAAAAATGGGCGACTACGATAAAGCAATGCAAGTTTACCGTAAAATACAATCATCAATTGGGCACGAATTACATGCCCAAGTCATTTATCAAATTGCTAATCTCTACGAATATCTTGATGACTACAGTTCAGCTTTGGAATGGTATCTACGGTTAATGGGTTTAGTCTCGTCTGATGCTGGTATTTTCAAAAAAATTGGCGAACTCTACGAAAAGGATAACGAGAGGCAACATGCCTACCAATACTATTATGAGTCATTTAAAATTTATCCAGTTAATTTGGATATTGTTGATTGGATTGGCACGTATTTCATTGATTTGCAGATCGCTGAAAAAGCAGTCGTGTTTTACGAAAAAACCGTGGTCTCAAATCCAAGTGATCCGTATTACTATATACGAGTAGCCAATTGCTATCGTAAAGTTGGCAATAATCAAAAATCGTTGCATTTGCTACAAATCATTAATAAACATTTCCCGGAAGATTTGAATTGCTTACGGGCACTAGTTTATCTAACTCATCGCCATGGATTAAATCAGCAACATGAAAAATATTTAAAAATGTTTCAAAATTTGGAGAAATTACAAGAGACGCGAAGCCGTATTGGCAGTAGTCGGCCAGGAACATCGGCACAACGAAATGAGCTGAGAAAACAATATTCGGGTAATAAGTTAACGGGTAGTGATATAAGCGGGGGTAGTAATCAAAATAGCACAAGTATTGAAGGAAATGATAGCAAGCAAACTGTATCGTATATCGATTATTTGGGTCCAATGGCAGAACGTCCAAAAACAGGCAAAATGAGTCGATCACAAGTTGATTTGGACGAAGATATAAATCCGGATGAATTATTACCGATTTAAATATTTTAGTTGTGTTAAAAGAATTAAAATGTAATAAATAAAAATAAAATTAATACTTACCATCTCACTGTACTCCCGAATACTTAATGTACCATCCATAAATTTGTCCATTCCCGCATTTACACAGCGATACACTTGATCCAAATAAAGTAACTGGTCAGACGCATTCGGTATTTTATCCAATCCCAGCACACTCCAAATTTTGCACCGGTCTTCTATATTCTCACTATAAAATTGCAGCCTAAATTTTGGCCTCAAACTGTGATAAATATTTTTTAACAATATTTTGACAAAACATTTAGCCGGATAAGCGATCGCCGGATTCCAACGAAAGTAAAACGAAATCCAAAATTTAAAATAAAAATAAAGAGTTTCTTGCAGAAAATTCCCCAAAACTACGGTCCACAGATCGATGGCTAAGCTCCCCACTATAAACGAATCATTTTGTACGAGTAGTTGAACTAAAATTATTTCAAATTGTTGAAATACGATACGATTTTCAACACAGCCGACGATTAAGTTGGAAACGTATCCGATAATTTCATGATAAAACTTAGTATCGATCAAAATCCGATCGGATTTTGTAATCGCATCGAAAAGATCACGAAGCATATTTTTATCGGAATTTGCAAAATATAAGTTAATCGTATCATCATTGTGTTCTTTTATAATACGTTTGATTAGAATTAGATTTAGTTCGATATATTCATTATGGTTGACGGTTTTCTCTCCCAAATTATGTAATTCATCCATAAATCGAGAGTTTTTATAAATTTCGAATAATACATTTAAAAGGCCGATCGAAGAATGTTGATTTACGTTCCGTGCTAAAGTTTCGTTCGAGCACTTTTCCAACTTGAGACAAAACATAATTGTGTTGAGAATATATTTCGAACCGTAAAAAAATTCACTCGAAAAATAGGAAGAGAATTTTAGTAAGACATTTATATAAAATGAATTTATTTTGAAATTCCGATTCAATTGTTCGGGCGGCAGCTCTTCAATATCAGTAAGATTTCGTTCAATTTCTTCGGTTAAAAATTTAACCGAATTATCCAACCAATCGAATGTATTGGGCAAACTATAATTTTTGGCTTTTAAGTTATCCGAATAGTTGTGAACAAGTTTGGTGATACATTTCCACAATTCGGCCGATGCTTTAACATCCAATTTAGTTATCTTGCCGGCAACATTTACAAGCCGGTGCAGTAACTCCACAAACAATTTAAATTCATTGATAATCTCTCGTTCATCAAAAAATTGTATGTTTTCGGCCGCAACTATGCTCACCATTATACCTTGTAGGCGTATACAATTTTTAAAAAAAATTCGAAATTCGAACAAAAATTCTGAACTTTTTTTTACCTCCTTGTCAAGTCTGGAACAAAATAAAATGAAATGATTAGCTTTGATATAAGCGTGTGTTGCCGCGTTGATTTAAAACCAAATTCCATACACAGTTTTCGAGTATTGATAGAAAAGGGCGAGTAAATTTAATATTTCTGCTTGAAGTGTATTCATCTCGAATAAGTGGAATTCGCCAAGAAATTGCTTTATGTAATTTAATAGGTTGGCGAGTATTTCTACTAGTTTGCTTCCATTAGCCAAGACGATGGTTTCGATAGCCTCACTCGAATTATACAAGTTGTAGAGCACCTAAAAGCGAAAAAAAAATGTAAATGGATTAGCTACTACTATTCCAAAAATATTTACAGTTTTAGCATAATCTTCAATTTTTGGGAATATTTTTGTAAAAATTAAATCTTCTAGCGCCTGCAAGTTGACACATTCGACGTAAGTCCCAAAAAGGAACTCAAGCACTTCTGTCTCCTGTCCATCCTTAAATTGCCTGTATTTATATTAATTAAGTTACGAAAATTTTATATTTTAAACAATAAACACCCTAGGATGCTTATTTATCTAAAAAAAAATCCAAATAATAACATTGAAAAGGGACATACTTAATGCAAGCGGACAACACTTTTTCACTCGATAACCGGGACAATCTTGTTTTATCCAAATCTTTAATTACTTCATATTTAAGCTCATTGCTATAGTTATTCATATTTATTTTCAATTTTACATATAATAAGGATTTTAATTGAAATATTCGTAATTTAAACGAGGCGGAGGAACATTACCAAGATCCAACTAATACAATTTTTAAACAAAAACAGAAATGTCAAATATGTACGCGCCTAACTTTTAGACCAATTGGGTTTGGGATTAGTATAAAATTGATGGTCGAAAGATTTTAGTTTTAGTGCGTGTTCGCAGGAGGCAGTGCAGATAGAAAGAAAATGGTTATTTTTTAAATTTAATTTTCCTGCATCACCGAGAAACTGTTTTAAGTAATATTATAGGTTAGCGCACGAGAGTGAGTTATTACTTAAGCTTAAATGCATCTATTTTTACGTGAATTGTTACAAAAATAGTAAAATTTGTCAAGAGGATATTGTTAAACCCATTAAAAAGAAACGCTAAAATAAACAAAATACTAAACAATTAAAATAAAAATTATGACTATTAAAAATAGATGATTTACCGAAAAGTAACTAATTTACATTTAGCCATAGCGCACACATGTGTTTATGTGCTATCGCTACTATGAAACTACATGTATTTTAATTTTAGCCACGCTTCGAACGGCGTCTTTTACTAAAGATAGAGGGGTGGTTTGGCGTCTATTGGAGGGGGGGGGGGACAAAGTTGAGTAGATTAATCTACCAGATCCGTAACCTTCCAGTAGGGTGCGCATCACGTGAGCTATTCTGGTCATGTCATTAGGCAGCTGCGTGATGGGTACAATTGTGTAAGGGGTAACCTGTTCACAATTCGCAAGTGTACGTGCTGCCTCCTCGTGGCAACCACTGGTAACTAAGGCCATTTGGCACAGGCTAAAGTACGGCGCTAAATGAGAAAACCTTGACAAAAAACCTTAATCTAAGGTGGAACAGCATATGCCGATGGATGAATGGCTGATAGGTTAATCAGTCCAAAATATGCGGACTCTGGATACCAGGCACCCTCCAGTTTTATTTTACCCTTCCTGTAGTAAAGCTGGGTGACCTACAGGGGATTTGCAATTCCCAGCAACTTGCGTACGAGTAAAATCAAACGGAATACGGGACAGGAGTAGGAATATACGGGAGTGCGACAGCTCTCTCGAAGTCCTTGGGTTCCAATGCTACCGTCTTTCTAGCGGAACTACATGCTGTAGTAAACATCTAGGAGGGAGAGGAATAAGGCCAGATAGTATGTATCACGTACCGGGAGGCAGTATTGTCAGGTTCATTAAGAACCTGAATATTGACTGGACGGATAATTAAGCAGGGTGCACAATAGATCTTTTAGGTCGCAGTGCGAGGTGGCTGATTGCCCGCATGGCCCTCCAATAATAATAATAAAAAATACTAAAGATACATGTTAAACCGAAAGTCAGACCACACCTGAAAACGAGTTAAATTCAACATGTAAACAGCAACTTGGCTGAAAATTGTCTGAAAGTAGTCTGATTTTGATCAACTTAAATTTGGTTGGTTGAGTCAGTTTGTAAACATGTAAACTTTAATTTAGTTGAACTGACAAAATTTTTCATACTGTTAAAAGGCAAAAGGTTTTTATACATTTTCGAAGTGATTTTTAAATTATTTTAAATAGCTTTTTAATAATTTAAACGTAATTTTAGAACAAAGGGACATTTAAGCTGTCAGTCAATTCAGATCAAATAAAAAAGTTCGATGTTACCACCAACCCAAAGTTAAAGTCAGATCACTTTCAAACATAACTCAGTCAATCACTTTTAGGTTTAACATGTATGTTTAGTATATGTGTTTGGGGACCGGCCAAACGGCGCACTGGTTAAAGCTGCGGCGCTGGGATCGGGAGGTACCGGGTTTGAATCCCGACAGGGGCGGAGGGATGCAAAAGGGATTTTTCATCATCTTATTACGATCGGTGATGAAAATGAACACATATATTTGTAATCCCCCCCACCTTACATTTCTCCATCCAGTGGCCTAACGCCGACCCACTGGATATGCATCAAGTAGCGGCGTTTATCAGGGATATAAGACACCTATATCTCACGTAAGGAAATCTCTAGGGATGCACAATTAGGCCTCAATGGCCGCAGTGCTCTGGACAACGAACACACATCCTAAAAAAAAAAAAATATGTGTTTGGAGCATCAGCCGCGTATTTTCATCATTCAAAAAACATGTCCGCTTAATTTTCTGTGACCGAATGAAAATGGGCAAAACGACGATTTTTAAACATCTTTTGAAATCACTGCTTGAAATTATTCTTTTTTTTTCTTTTCTGGGGCTCAAGGCACTCTCAACTCTTTCGCAGTTCAGTTTTACCAAAGTGTAGAAAGAGTACCGTATTATTATAGGCTGGCATGAAGCAATGCAATGTGCAAGGTGGTTTATGGAATTGTTCGCAGTAGTAGACAAATCGAGGACATACGGACTATAAACCAATTTTGTATAAACCACCTGCACATTGCATTGCTTCATGCCAGCCTGTGGTGGTGACATTAAAGGTGGGATGGCCCATGGATTCTGCACTCTCAACAAGGGGGGTCAATAGTACTGTTCATCATACGTCACCACCGATCTTATCAGATGATGAAAAATCCCTTTTGCGTCCATCATCCCCTGGCCCGTATCGAGATTCGAACCCGATACCTTCCGATCCAAACGCCGCAGCTTTAACCACTGAGCCGTTTGGTCGGTGAAATTATTCTTAAGCAACATGGAGTTGAAGTCCTGCAATTTAACCCTGTGAAAGTCTTGCAAATGTTCCTTTTTATAGTTCCGTTTAAGGCATAGAAAATGGTTCTTCTGGTGACTTGTACAGATATCCTAACTTCGCTTTTACAATATGTCAAGTTATCTAAATACAGCGACTGTAACAAATTTCCTGTTTATAGGCCGCCAATTTATTACGTGTGTGATGCCTATTTGTGAAAAAACAGTGTGAGACGCCAAGGGGCTCAGTGTAAGGCGTTGCCTTCGTTGTGCGCCAATTATTTTGTAGGTTAACCCACCAAAATTTAGCAATTATACTAATTACTATTATTTATATAATCAATAATTTATTTATTACTTTATTACTTTACTATAAATCAAACTAAATTGTTGTTTTACTTTTATTTTATTTTTTATTTTAATTTTATCACCGCGTGACTTTCTTCTTCGATGGACGCTACGCTTTTTTTTACATTTGTTTTCCATATAATTTGTAAGTTTATTTAATTAGGTTTTCGTACTCATAATAAATGGCACCACGGGTGAGTAATTTTTTATGTGTATAGGGTGTTACAATCTCCCCCTATGGATATCGGGACGACCCGGATGATATCCATATAATTCCAAAATATATTAAATAAATTTAATTATGATAGGATAGAAAAATAAAAGAATACGAAACTATGATAAATGCGAATGTAATATTTTGACTATTCAATTTTAACGATACCGACTGGGCGTATTCACTGTACGGCCGCGACGAGTTGTTCTACAACGGTGGTTTGATAAGAAATTATTCGAGTCATTTGTAGGTGTGAGCATGGATACGTGATAAACTCCTTTTGGGGTACCCGCCAGTGATTCTATGACATAAGTAGTCGGCGATTTAATTTCCTTAATTATATAAGGGCCCTCACGACATGGTGAAAATTTGGACATTCGTCCCCGGGACGAGTCACTATGAGGATTTGTTTTTACCAGTACACGATCTCCAACGTTAAACGACTGGTTTCGACGGTGCTTATCTATATACGTTTTCCTAGAGTCCTGTTTCTTTACATAGATTTCTCTAGCTTTTCCAATGGTATCCCCTATTTTCAGTAGATACGGACTAACTTCGGGAATAAAATTATCATTTTGAACGACATTACGGAAGTCCTGTATAACATCGAAAACATGTCTGAGTTCCATTCCGAAACAGATGAAGGCAGGAGTGTATCCTGTGCTTTCACATACGGTGGTATTCATAGCAAAGCGGATGGCATGAATATATTTTGGCCAATTTGTATGTTCATCCCTGACTAAGAGTGAAAGTTGAGTCTTTAAATCTCGATTTTTACGCTCCACTGGATTAGCTTCTGGATGATACACAGGTGTTAGGGCTTGATGAACTCCGAGACAATACAAAACCTTTTGCATGACGGCACTCACAAATTGACTTCCATTATATATCGGATACAACACGGCGAGGAATACCGTAACGAAGGAAAAATTCATTCACTAAGGTGATACTACAGGCTTCAGCTGTAGCGGTTTTCAATGCATATAATTCGACCCAACGGGAAGCAGTGTCTTCGACAATCAATATCCAACGATAACCCTCCTCACTCTCGACTAACGGACCAAATAGATCGATTGAAATTACTTCAAATCGTTGGTTCATCACAGGAGTTCTTAAAAGTCCTGCCGGCTTTAAATTTGTGGGTTTATACCGCTGACATTCTGGGCAATCCTTTATATAGGAAGCAACGTATGACCGCATCCCTGGCCAATAATATTTGGTTGATATTTTTTTCAATGTTCGATCTACGCCATAGTGACCAGCTGTCGGATCATCATGAAACGCCTTCATAATATCCGAACGATTTGCTGACGGTATCACCAACTGTGATTCTTCTGATTCCGAATCCGATAAATACCGATAAAGCACCACCATGGACATGAGATAACCACGATCCATCCAATTTTGTAGATCGGGATGTTCAATAGATTCAAAACAATTAATAATCTTTTCTATTTCGGGATCATCCATTTGATTTTGGCGAATGTTGGAAGGACGAGCAGATGGCAAATCCACCTGTATGGAGCATATTCCACAATCGTTTTCTCTTTCACACGGTGGTCGAGAAAGAGTATCCGCGATGACATTCGATTTCCCTGGTACATATTCAATTTTGACATTGAATCCTTTAATAAATAATGCCCATCTTGCAAGGCGACCACTCGGCGAACGGAGGGACATCAACCATTTTTATGGTTGGTGATCAGTACCTAAGATCACTTCAGATCCATCCAAATAACCTTGGAATTTCTTCAGTGCCCATACCACCGCTAAGGCCTCTCTTTTTTTGGTGGAATAATTCTGTTCCGCAGTCGTTAATAAACGGCTGGCATATTCCAGAGGTTGTTCATCCTTATCCCATTTTTGGAGAAGTACGGCACCAAGAGCGTAATTGCTCGCATCGGTTCTTAATACATACGGTTTCGACGGATCGGCTTGTTGCAAGATTGGATGAATAACAAGAGCCAATTTAAGATCATCAAATGCGCCTTGATGTTCATCTGTCCATTTCCACGGAACATTTTTCTTCGTAAGAGCACTCAACCATTTTGATCGAGCGGCGAAATCTGGAATAAACTTCCTATATCAACTGCAAGTTTGGAGAAACGTTTTGAGATGACGTAAGTTTCGTGGTTGTCAAAACATGTCCAAGAAAAGGGATACAATCTCGGAAAAAGGAACATTTTTTCCGATTTGCTCGCAAGTTATATTTTTGGAGCTGCTTAAATACAATTTCGAGATCTTTCAGATGTTCAGCGAAGTTTGGTGATATTATTATCAGATCGTCCAGATACGCAAACATGGCAACGTCTGAAATCTCGGCTTTCATTCGGTCCATTAATCGTTGGAATGTGGATGGCCCATTTTTAACACCAAATGGCATCCTCTTGAAACGATAAAGTTCGAATGGGCAAATAAATGCGGTTTTATCCCTATCTTTTAGATGTACGGGAACTTGCCAGTAACCACTGCGCAAGTCAATACTAGACATATACAACGTTCGTTGAGCTAAATGTAGAAGATCGTCTATCTTCGGCATAGGATACCTACCGGTCAGCGACTGTGACGGAATTTAGCTGTCTATAATCAACACAAAAACGATACGAAGAATCTGCCTTCGGGACTAATACGACGGGAGCCGCCCATGGTGACTCACATTCCTCAATGATATCCTGCTCTAACATGGTTTGTATTTCCGCTTTGAGAATCTCACGTTTATTTGGTGGAAGTGAATAAGGTGGAACTGCGATTGGACGATGATCACCTGTCTCGATGTGGTGTTCTACCACGGTAGTAGGGACTCCCCCTGGAGCGAAGATCAATTCATATCGTTGCAACAATTGTTCTGCACGTTCCTTATCCTGCACATTCAAGTTACCTCCCTCTTCAATTCGAAAACTTAACTCGTTAGGCAACGATACAACCTGGATAGGTGGTATTATATCGATTTCATGAAATTCTTCATTAGCTAATGGTGTGTCGGAGAAGTCTACTTGGGACTTGGATTCATGTGTTATCTTATCACCAGATTTAGGTATTAGTTCCTGGACCTGTGTTGATTCTGTGTCCTGTTTTGACGATTGATGGTTATCC
This sequence comes from Tipula vernalis, assembly GCA_958295665.1. Classification (NCBI taxonomy): domain Eukaryota; kingdom Metazoa; phylum Arthropoda; class Insecta; order Diptera; family Tipulidae; genus Tipula; species Tipula vernalis. The sequence goes on from OY282560.1 coordinate 36,279,197, forward strand.
GATGCAAAACTACTACAATGAGTACTATTATTTGGTTCTGTATTAAGCGGATAGACCTCAGGAGCATCCAAAAATTTCCATTGACTATTATACAAGTCCAGAACAACACCAGCATCTGTTAGGAATTCAATACCTAAAACAGTTTCGGTGGCATTTGGGAATACAGCGTAACGTGTTTTAATTAATTTCGTTTCTAATTGTACGTTAAGGGTACATAATTGAATAAGTTCGGTTTTCACCGACCCATCGGCTAACTTTACAGACATATTCGTAGTCTGGAGTTGAGTTCCCTTTTCTTTGATTATCTTATACAAAGAACAACTCACAATGGATAACTTAGCCGCGGTGTCTACCAATGCGGTACCATCTCTACCTGCAATATTAATTGAAAATATGGGTCTTGGTTGAAATTCTCGATTGGCGAAAGTTACGGAGGAGAACGGAATACTGTTGTTTGAATCGTTTCGAGCTTCCAAGATGTCCCACGAAGAAACCGGACTAGTCGGCATCTTGGAAACACTTTTGTTTTACAATCTGAACAATTTGCTCTCACAAATCCTCTTTGCCACATCCATAACATTCAACATCTGTTTTAGGACCTATAACTCTGTTTGAGTTGTTAAAATTCGAATTAATTTTGGTTTTCTCGGAATTCTCGGATATGTTTTTATTTTTAACACAACTACTAATATTGTGGTCTCTGGACTTGCAGTACCTACAATAGAATTTCGTTTTACTATTTTCACCTAGCATATTGTTCACATCATTGATTTTCGTATGATTTAATTTATTACTCGTTCGTGAATTTTCCGATTCCCGGAAAAATATTTCTTCAGCCCGAGCTGATTTTAGTAATTTGTCAAATGTTTCAAATGATTCACGTTTGAGTCTACTTCGAATTTTAAAAGACAGAAGCCCATAGCACATATCTAGTTATACCTTCTCGGTCAACTCCCCATATGGAAGTTTCGCAAACAAAGCACGGATTTTATTAATAAATAAATCAGTTGGCTCCTTGTCACCTTGTTTCAAGGAGAAAATTTCCTGATATATTATATAGGGTGGTTTGCTCACAGAGAATGTATACACTAGAAGCGACGTAGCTTCATCAAACGTTTTTACCGATTCTTTGACACCTTCCCACCAGATACCAGCTTCACCTTCAAGAAGAAGAGGAAACCCTAAAAGTGCATTTTCGTCAGTCATGTGCGTAGATTTTTTATATATTTTAATCGCGTTAACAAATGCGGTCGCGTAATCTTCCCTTTTTCCATCGTATCTATTCGTACATAGCGCAAAATTTCCAGTTTGACACATTAACCCCGTAGTACCATTATTAATTTGAGTACTCACCTGTACATTTGAAAAACGTGCTAAAAATTCTTCGAATTGTTGATCCGTCATCGTAACCATTTTTACGTTTGAATTTACTTCAATTTCGGAAGAAGAATTCAGGTTATCCTGTTGTTCGTTGACTTGTTCCAACGGTGTGAGAGTTATTTGGTTTTCTTCTAAACCTCCTGGATGTAAAACCGGTTGATTTTTTATAGCGGACAATCGTTCGGAACAACGTACTTGATTTGTTTCAATCCCGTCTGAGTATGTCGACGATTGTCCAAACAAAGACATTCACTCCAATAAATGTAATTAAATTTATTTTTGGATTCAGGCCCTATGTTGGGACGTCAGTTTGTAACACATTTCCTGTTTATAGGCCGCCAATTTATTACGTGTGTGACGCCTATTTGTGAAAAAACAGTGTGAGACGTCAAGGGGCTCGGTGTAAGGCGTTGCCTTCGTTGTGCGCCAATTATTTTGTAGGTTAACCCACCAAAATTTAGTAATTATACTAATTACTATTATTTATATAATCAATAATTTATTTATTACTTTATTACTTTACTATAAATCAAACTAAATTGTTGTTTTACTTTTATCTTATTTTTTATTTTAATTTTATCACCGCGTGACTTTCTTCTTCGATGGACGCTACGCTTTTTTTTTACATTTCTTTTCCATATAATTTGTAAGTTTATTTAATTAGGTTTTCGTACTCATAATAGATGGCACCACGGGTGAGTAATTTTTTATGTGTATAGGGTGTTCCACGACAAGTAGCGAGGGCCGAATTAGTTACGTGTGAATTAATTCCCTCGCAAATTTCGTAAAGGCGAAATTAATTAATTTTCAATGCAAAATGTTGAATTGCTGGGAACCTTCGGTTGACATAACCAAATATTAAGGTTATATCCGTTTTTTGTTGTGCCGCTGAAGTTTCCTTTGGTCACATTGCAAACAAGTGTAGCAAAATTTGATGACACGTTTACTAGAACCTTGTAGTCGACTTTGCCACGGCGATCAACTACCGTGCTAGGCTGCCAGCTTCAGCCATTACCGCGCTTGAGCTTGAAGAAAATCGCTTCGTCAACCTCGAACTTTTTGTACTTCGCTCCGTGGTAAGTGTTGAAGCACTGCTCTTGTTGCGCATAGCGAGACTTTTCTGCAGCCAAAATTTTCCGGTCCAAGAAGTACTATTAGTAGCTGAAATTAAGATACGGTTTTGTCTTTTTATTTAGTTTTCAATTTTGTGAAAAATTTCATTCGAGAAGTTTTACGTAGGAGATCTCAAGTGTTTAGAAAATTGTAGCGAGCGAAAATTAAGGAAATTTTCAACGTTACTGTATAGAAAATAAAATATTGACGCCTAAAGGCTTACATTTTCAACAAATTGAAAATTTAATTAGTAAAGCGAAGAAACAAGCAAACTTCTTCGATAGAGGTGAGCGCGGGACAGGCGGTTAGGAAATTTTGCCTTTAATAAGTATGTATGTCTTATTAGAAACCGCTGTCTTAATCGTGTATTCCCGTGAGTCCACGAATTGTTGGACATATGTATATGTAGTAATTCATATAAATAGGAACCTGCCCTTCTGGCGATTTGCGAACGAGCCGTTATGGCTCATTGCATTTATATTATTACGTAATTTCCTCTCTCTCGTTAACCTTTGTATTAATTACATGTATAAATAAATGTGCTTAAATATAAATATAAATCGTGTTTAATCTAATTATCTGTTATCTGTATCCACCATCAAACTACGCTCTGCTAATAGGAAGTAGTAAAGGTTCAGATTCTTGTTAAACCCCGCTAGTATACATGCTTATGTTAGTTCAGCGTTATGCTACTGTCACTGGTTAGAGAGATCTTTCCATTCTTTCTAAACTGCATCCACGAATCCATGATGCTTCCTGTATCGCTTGAATCTATGTGTTATCTAGCTTGACCTAATTATAACCTTAAACTCAAACATTTTTAAGTTTGAGAACTTAATTAAAGTTCTAAATTCCAGAATTCTGGATTATCCAAATTTTCTTAATTTATAAACTCCTAATTTTTAAAAGTTTTAAATTATTAAATTCTTAAGTTTTAATTTAATAACTATAGTTCCAAAATTTCATATATTTAAAATTTTTATTTGCTGTTTATAAATTTTCAAATTTCTTTGTTTCTAAATTCAATAATATCAAATTCTACATTTTTTTTTATTGTTTAGAAATAATAAATTCAGAATTTTAAACTTCAAGGTTCCTAAATTATAAACGCTACTAGCTAATGTTTTAGTAGAACTTTGTTAAAAATCTGAAATATTTTAGGTGATCTTGAATTGAACCTATCTTGGAAAGTAAAGGGCAGATAAGTTGTTTGGTTTCTTGTTTAAAATAAAAATTCGTCAAAAAAAATCTAAATTCGTATTAAAAAAAAACAGGTTGTCCTTGAAATGACCTTCACAGGTTGGGAAATGTTGGCAAATTCACCAACAATTGTCATCAATAAAAATTTAATTATTTGCCCCTCTAGACCAAACAATTGGATTTTGGAATTTTTATTTAGATGGCTGAAGATTAGCTGCATAATACTGGGTTTCTAAATTCGTATATCCCTATTTCTTATTTTTTAATAATTTGAAATTTCTTTCTAAACAGGAAAAATTCATAAATTTCTTGGTCGTTAAATCAGGTATCGTACAATGTTTCGTGATCTTTATTTCTCCCAGAATTCCCTTGTGTCATCGACTACAGATCTTTTTTGGTTATTTTCTCGAATGCTTTTAAATAAAAAAAACCGATTCAGCCCAAGAAATACGTATAGACTATCTTAATTTTGCCATTATCAAGTCACAAATTCTTGCTTATTATTATGAAACTCCTAAACACGATTTTCTACTTTATGCTTCCAGATTAAAAGCTTATCACATTGTGTTTATCGCATTTGCTTGTAATTTATAAACGAATGCAAATTAATTTGTGTTATCAAATTATGTAAAATATACTCTCCCCTACCCCCTTGCCCCTTTTGAAAAAATATGCTATTCTGAAACTATAGTCTTTCTTCCCAACACCAAATTTAATTAGATATTTTATTTATTCTGATCCGCACCGATTAACACTATTTTTAGGAAATTTCATGAATCTGGGTTTGAAGTTCGAGCAAATTCTAAATAAAACAAATATTTTGATCGTTCCATTTCCATAATATTTTCATACATTTTTCATTTTTTTATAGTTATGTTTTCTTTTAAATTAATGCAAAAAAAAAAAATAGTAAAATTTTATCTAATGTTTTCCTTTTCCGTTTAAACTAAGCATATTACAAAATGAATTTAATTAATTACAGGAATGACTTAATTTGTAAATACAATGTTAAGTAATATTTTGTTGTTAAAAAAACAAACTTTAAATTACTACAAAACAAACCAAAAAAAAAAAAATCTAACTACATATTATAAATGCATGTTCTTCATATTTTCTTCGGGTCGGCCAAAATTTTTAACAAAAGTAAAAAATGAAACTTCCGAATTTAGAAATATATAATCAACTTTCCAATTTTTTAGTAAAAGCAGAGCTAAGCTTTTCGAAAAGTTCTTTAAAATAAATCTTGGCTCTGTAACGACAAAGAGGAAAATTGTGAAGAAAATGTAACAATGGGTAAAAAAAAAATAAAATCAACAACCAATCAATAATGAAAACTTATAAAATACTAAGCTAATAAAAAAAAATTAAAAATATTTGTATCTGTACATTGCGACTCCGGCCACCCCAACTAGTATAGAACCCATTAGATACCCCCAGAGTTTCAACTGAAATGAAAAACAAACTTAATTACAGTTAAACTAGGTTTAGAATCGTTTATTTTACTTTTCCATCCTTATCCAAATTTATAGATTTCTTTTTATTTTCCAATGCCTGCGCCTGTCCCAACATTTTTTGATACAAATCTTTTTCGTTGCGTGCCTCTCGACGCTGTTTTAATATTAATTTCGATAGCATTTGTTGTATTGCTTTACTCTCTGGATCCAAAATTGCCGCCTTTTGCAGAACTGGTATTGCATCGTTTGTATCGTTTTTAGCATCAAGAATTTTACCTTTACGAAATAATGCTTTGACATTGTTCGGCTGGCATCGCAAAACCATTTCGACCGATTTTAGGGCCGCATCAAATGCAGATATTTTCATTTGGGCCATCGCTAAATTATTATAAACACGTACACGATCCTCAAGTAATTCTTGTAGTTGAGAATTTGTTGGAGGTAATTCACCATCCTCTGTTGGATCTGTAATCCCACCTTCTGTTTCATCTAAATATTCTAATGCACGTCGGTATAATTGTATCGCTAAATTATATTCTTTCTGGTCAAACCAAAAGTTGCCTCGTTCTCGTTTTTTATTACTGTAAATATATAAAATTTGATTGAAATTGAACTATATGCAAAAAGCTTCAGTTTATTTCTATTGGGCAATTGTACTAAACAAAAAATTTAGCAATGGCCTGTGCCAATAAATGGATCAGACCAGGAATAACA